>OY796852.1:12128721-13328721 GCA_963680765.1 Agrochola lychnidis
AGAACAAACTTAACATTGTAGTTAAAAAACATGTTCTCCCATTTATTAAAATTGCAAATGTAAGTTTGGACGCACAATGTTGAGAGATTTGTATATATTAAATATATTATATTATTTATTTTAAAATGATAGACTTCTAATAGGTTTTCCTATAACCTATAGGTATTGAATTATTTTCTGTACTTTTTCAAAATTTTAGGATAAAGGGATTTTTTTTTTCTATTTTCTTAAATAAATAAAAACTGTTCGTTTTAATATTATAAAATATTATGTTTTAGACCCTCACTGTTAGCCCTTTCATTTGATATTAACAAGGTACAGGTTGCAACACTTTTTTTTTTAATTTTCCTTAAGTGACACCTTTTTTTTTTTTTTTTTTTTTTTTTTAAAAATGGCTTCTCGCAGTTTTGACCACTAAGGTCTTGGCTGCTTAACCGGACTTTCCTGTGGGTGCCATAAGCTTCTACACTTAGAGCCTCCAGCCAGGAGCTTTTTCAACTATTCTAAATTAAAATTAAGCGAATGCTCGCTAAGGGCACCCCCTGTGGGGTACGGACCTCGGCTTAGGGCATCGCTGACGGGAGGACAGCAAGAGGGGACAGGCTGGATCAAATTTATATTTATATCATGATTATTATTCGGGGTATTTAAAGCTACGTGCTCAGCTGCAACAACTGCTGGCACCTCGTTATCGAGCAAGGGTCGGGGGGGGGATTCGTTTACTCGGGGAGTAGATCGCGTACGTAAAGGACCTCGGCGGCGAGGTCGGAATGACGGGAGGCGTCTGTGTTTGTGCACTGTACTGGTGGCCCTATTTTGCTCCTGGAGGAGTGTAATGGGGTCATCTGGGTCGGAGAGTACATGCCTCGGACGGCGGATCTGACTGATTTGGGACGGGACATAATTGGCTGCCTCGACTATCAGAGGGTTCCGATGTCGAGGAGCGGACTCAAAGTGGCGCTTTGCCATGCGTTTGAGGAACTGGTGGATCGTAGGGATCTTACAGTCGAGATGGAGGGTCTCGTTTCTGACGTACCACGGGGCTCCCGTGGCCTTGTGAAGGAATCTGTTTTGGAGGGTCTGCATCCTATGGATATGACGGGGTTTGGCGTGGGCGAAGACTGCTCCCGCATAGGTCATTATGGGACGGACACACGCTGTGTAGATACGCAATTTGCACTTTAGTGACAATTTGCTGCGTGAATTTAGGATACAGTGAAGCCTACCTAGAGCGAAAGCGGCTCGCGAACGAACCGTCTTTATGTGCTCTGAAAAGGAGAGACGCTGGTCTAAGATCACACCTAGGTACTTGGCTCGCTTCTCCCAAGGGATCGGCTTGCCGAACAGGGTGATCGTTCGGGGGGGAGGGGGGGGTCTAGATCTCGGTTTCGAGAATGAAACCGCTTGACTTTTGTCGGGATTTACTTCGATCCTCCACCGTCTAAACCAGGCGCCAAGGTTATTGACGGCCCGTTGTAGATTTAGGAGAGACGAAGGGGCGTTGCCTTTGCAGGTGATCGCAGTGTCGTCTGCGAACAGAGCGAGCTGCGTCCCTCTGTGTCTGGGGATGTCGCTGGTGAACAGCGTGAACGCGAGGGGGGCTATCACTGAGCCCTGAGGGACTCCTGCCCTTATGGGGCGAGGGGAGGATAGGGCACCTTCGATACGGTAGCGGAAGGTGCGATTCGACAAGTAGTCTCGTATGATGAGTACGAGACGATCCGGCACTCCGAGTTTGTATAGCTTGTATACTAAGCCGTTGTGCCAGACTTTGTCGAAAGCTTTCGCTATGTCGAAGAAGACTGCGCATGTCGGATAGCCGCGGGTGAGACCACCTTTGACCAGCTCGACTATGCGGTGGACCTGATGCACGCTAGAGTGCTGAGTTCTGAAGCCGAACTGCTCGTCGGGTATGAGGCCCTTAGTCTCGGCGTAGTCTCTGAGACGCTTATAAATAAGCCTCTCGTAGATTTTTCCGAGAACTTTGAGCAGACTGATTGGGCGGTAACTAGAGGGCTCGTTTTTAGGCTTGCCGGGCTTTGGGATACCTATGACCGTGGCCTCTTTCCACGTCTGGGGAAAGATGTTATTGCTTAGAGCACCATTGAAGATGGTGGTCAGTAGCATGATTAAGTGGGCTGGGAAGAGCTGGACCACCCTATTGGTGAGTCCGTCTGAACCGGGGGCTTTGCGCGTATGCAGACCTTTGATTATCTCGTGCACCTCATCTGGTTCGATGGGGGGCAGGGGAAAATCAGGGTCTTCTACGGGAGGAAGGGAGGCTCTACGTTCGACTTCGGCGTCGACCTCGTCGAGGTGAGCTTTGTCTACTGGTAGGGTGCTGGGAGAGCATTGAGCTTCTAGACTGTCGGCTAGGCACTCGGCTTTGTCGATGTCGTCGAAGGCAATGGTTTTATCGGGGCGGACTAACGGGGGAACGGGGGCCGACTGGGGGGACCTGAGTTTCCTCTGGAGTTCCCAGAAGGCTAGATGAGAGGGCTCTAGTTCGCTCACCATCTTGTCCCATCCCGCTTCACGCAGCTCCGCTATACGTGTCCTAACAGATCTCTGATAGTAGCGCATATGGGCTTTGTTGGCGGCACAGGGGAAGACGCTGTAGGCTCGAGTAGCCGCGTTCTTCTCAGTCATCAGGGCACGCACATCGTCGGGGAGATTCAAGTAACAGGGTTCTGTTGCTGGAACCTCCCTGGAGCATTCGCTCAGGACGGTCTGTACGTGCTCCGTGAGTGAGTCGATCGCGGCAGTCGTGTCAGCGACTGAGTCGAAGTTGTCGGGGATCGAGTCTAGTAAGGGGGATGTGTTGGATTTCAGCTGAGTGCTTACTTTCCTCCAGTCCGTCACCTTTTTAGTGGGGAGGGGTTGGTCAGGGTCGGAGGGACCTGTGCGGGAGGTGAGTTTGATGATTACCGGTCGGTGGTCAGAGGTAAGCTCGTACACCGTTTCTATTGAATCTAGTCTTAGATTAACGTTCTTAAGGAGCGTTACGTCGAGTACGTCAGGGGTATGACTGATGGCATGGGGATAGTGAGTGGGACTCATCGGAGCGATGATGTCGAAGTTTAGGGAGGAGGAGAGGTCGAACAAGTGCCGACCTCTGGTGTTGGTGGTGGAGCTATTCCAAGAGGGATGTTTCGCATTGAGATCCCCCGCCAAGATGACGGAGTCACTCATGTTTAACAACAGTTGGATATCGTCCGAGAGATTTTGGAAATTTTCCGAAGCGATGGTAGTAATGGGAGGGATATAGACCGACACTAGAGTGATCGGTGCGTGACCGGTCATGCCCAGATGGCATGCTGATACTTCTAATCGTGAGAGGGGGGGAGGATCCATTGGGATGCAGTACAGATCCTTTTTGTAATAAATGAGGGTGCCGCCCCCATGACAACGCGTTCTATCGTTCCGAACGATACGATAGTTAGCTAAGGAGGGATTGCCTCTGTGGGGCTTTAGAAAAGTTTCCTGGATGAGGAGGATATCTAGTTGATGAACGCGGAGGAAGTCCGCGATTTCATCTTTTTGTTGATTTAAGCCATTGGCATTGAAGGTGCCAAGCTTGAGGGATCGGGGTTTAAACCTAGCCTGAGTGGTGTTAGACATGATGGGGGGTAGAGAAAGAGGTGAGGGCTTGCGTGATCTCGGGATACGCATTGAAGACGTTACGGATTGCCGCTAGGCTACCCGATTTCTGGGCTGTAGAGATGTCCAGGGCCATCTGTGTAGCCCTGGGGGAACAGAAAAGTTCGAACGCGGTACTGATTACGTCGAAACGATCGTCCACGGGTTTAATTGGGGCCACGGGAGTGGGAGCGGGGCGCTAAGTGACCCCCATATTCAAAATTAATTTATTTACGTTACACGTCCATGTTTGGATCACAAAAATTCATGTGATCCAAATTTCAACTTAATCGGTTCCTTAGATTCGGAGCAAATTGGCTGTGACAGACAGGACAGACACATGATTGATCCTATTAGTGGTCCTTTTTTTTTTTTTATTCGGACGTATGTACCCTAAAAGAAGAGGTTCACAATTCGTCTGTACCTATATTCGACGGTTGAAAGGCTAATTGATCTAAGCGACATTTTGTAAAACTTGCAGGAGGATGGATTGGTTTTTTTTTTTAAATCATAATAAGATCTTATTATGATTGATTGATTTAAGTAAATAAAAGTCTATTAAATAGTTGTTTTTTAAGATTTTTTTTTTTCAAAAAAAATAACTATGATCCGTCCAGGAGGACGAATCATAAAATTGCAGGAGCAAGTTTTACAAAATGTCGCTTAGATCAATTAGCCTTTCAACCGTCGATATTATATATTTTCATAAATAGGTGCATTTGTTTTGTATCGATGTAGGTACCTACTATTAACAAAGACTTGATTTGAACTTTTCCAATGATGACCGGCTATCCAAACCGAGTTAAATATAAAAGCCTCCAGGAATTTATACCAAACCCTTACCGATTTTCGATTTTATTGCTTTTTAATTGGTACGGGGTAAATGTGGCGGATGTAATTTAAAAAGTCAGGCATTATATTAACGAAATATATGCAAGCTTGCATCGGAATTTCAATTTTGGAGAGTTTTAAGTAATAGGCAATTTATAATTCCCTACATAGTTCTTTCAATATTTTATAACAGAAACAGCACAATGTTTTATTAAATTCCGGGCATCTATTTCCCAAGCATAAGTTTCTACAACTGTCTAAGGAAATTATGTAAGTTTCACAAGGCTCCATGACTTTTAAAGACAAGGCACATTAATCTTTCAAATCAACACCGGAAAAGTTGACTCAAGCAAAATTTTCCTTTAGATAAGAACTCCGTATCCGCGTAACTTACAGCTTGTCGAATTTTAAAACATCTTCATGAATTATAACAAACGGTTCCGAAACTTTGAAGTTAGTATGTGCAACTTAAATTACGTTCTGAAAATTAAGAATGCAAATTCTATACCTACAAAAATAAAAAGAAAATCAATCTATAAGTGCTTTTATTTTTATGTGTAACATCTTTCCTCTCGCTTTGGTGCAATAAAAAAAAACCATCAGTGGGAGTGATTTCATGAAAAGGGACGGAAGTATGTCACAGGAAGCCGGAGAAGCACGCGCTATTTAATTAGACCCAGTGAGCACGCGCGGTGTTAGAGTTGGACGTCAGAAATGACCTTGACGAGGCCCCGCCCCTTTAATGTTGCTTATTACCAAGGTGAGATGTCATGTGAGATGTCATCATATACGACTGCTGTACGGTTCGCTCGTTTTTTGAATCGGAATTGATTTTTACTAAAGGGGCTCGTGGCTAAATTATAACAGCCGCATGGGTCAGCCATAAGTCAGAATCCCAAAAAGACTGACAACCAGTCTTACCAAGGGTATTACCCAGTTATTGGGTTGTGGAGGTCAGATAGGCAGCTGCATCCGGTTAGTCTGGAAGCTGACCCCAACATAGTTCGCAAAATATTGAATTGCTATTTACTAGAAAGGATCAGTTTATTTTCATTACACACACTCAAATATAAATTTTTGTGGTTTTTGTGTATTGTTTTTTTCCTAAATAATGTTCCCAACATGGATCAAAATTAATTCATACGAACCGAACGTTAGGGATCTGTTTACACAGCCATGTTTGCTAAAGGCGAATAATTAGGATTCATGTTATTGCAATATAACTTAATAAGCGATAAGCTTACTCAGAAGACGTCCTTTTGGGATTGTGATGTCTGTATAGAATTAATAGATTAGTAGGAGAACCCACATAATATTATGATAGTAATAACAATTTACTACATAAATAAAACAATTCAGTTTATGACTAACTGCAAATGTGTAGATAGAAACATGAAATTCGGGACATAACCCTTTTTTTTTACTATGGCGTCTCGCAGTTTTGACCACTGAAGTCTTGGCTGCTTAACCGGACTTTCCTGTGGGTGCCTTAAGCCTTACACTTAAAGCTTCCAGCCGGGGGCAAAAACTATTCTAAATTAAAACTAGGCGAGCACTCACTAAGGGCACCCCCTGTGGGGTACGAACCTCGGCTTAGGGCGTCCCTGGGGGGAGGACAGCAAGAAGGAACAGGCTGGATCAAACTTAGATTTTCATCATGATTATTATGCGGGGTATTTAAATCTACGTGCTCAGCTGCAACAACTGCTGGCACCTCGATTTCGAGCAAGGGTCGGGGAGACGACATGATCATATTGATCATCGTCCTACCCGTATTTATTTGGAGTCGACACAGCATGTATACTTTTTCCATCGGTACATCTCTCTCCATCAGCCGTCATCTTAGTATTCACCCCCTTACCAGCCATCTTCCACACAATCCCTCCGTCGTTCATTTGATCTTCCCCTACTTTTATAGCCATACATTCATACTCAAAACATTAATAGGTCACATCGGCGGGATATCTCTCATTATCAGTCGTCATCCTATTCACCCCCTTTCTAACCATGTCATCTTCCACAGAATCCCTGTATCGTTTCTTCGGTCCTCCCCTACCCTTACAGCGACCCACATTCATACTCAAAACTTTCCTTACGACATGTCCCTCATTCTTCCGCATCACATGCCTTACCTACCACGACAGCCGATTTACACACAACTTCTCGGCTACAGTAGCTACTTTCAAACTTCCCCATACATAAATATGAAACTTGGAAGGTAACAATATTTGTTCTTGAAAGAGCGTAGATAAATTTAAAATTCAACTACTTTATTGTGCATACTGTGGTTACCTATAAGTGAAATAATACACCTACTTAATACCTCATATTGCCCATTGTATTGTGTATTCAAAATCAAATCAAATGAAATTATTTTATTTCACATAAACCTACATGGGCACTTATGAAACGTCAGAAGCTAGGTGCACGGTTCCAATTGGTCGTTTCATAACATCACGCCTGTATTCCTTAAGAGTTAGGTAGAGGTGTACCTACTTATAGTACACCCACATAATGGCAAGTTATGTTTAAGTCCCATGTAATAGGGGGCGAGCCTATTGCCATCACCGGGCACAAATCGCAACTCCGGGCTTCTACTGAGAAATTCGTATTACCCTATATTTCTATTCCTTATTTCCTTTTCTTTTTTCTTATTCCTTTAGTTCTTTTGTTGGTAATCCTAAATAATTAAATAAATAAACCGCTGAGTGAGTTTAATAGTACAGCGGTAGCTGTAGCTAATTATGCAAATATTTGCAGTCAATAGTCAGTGATAAATATTCCAATTATGATGAATTTATTTATAATTTTTTTACATTGAATTCCGATTAATTCCGTGTAAAATCCTGCTCGTCCATCATATTAGTAAAATAATTTGCATTCATCACTCAACAAAAGAATTTGAAATAAGCGTGAAACTGAAACATCATTCAGTCGGTAAAATTAAATGTATGTTTGGTTCAATAGAATCTCAATGATGCTTTCATCATAAAATGTTATAGATATAACTAACGACCCACCCCTGTTTCGCACGTTTTTTACGGCTAAAAAAACTTCGGAAATTCTTTATTTTAAGTAAGTTTAATATTAATGTATTAGACACATAAACCTTCCCAAATAAATTCTCTAAATGATTGTGAAAACTGCATTAAAATGCGTTGCGTTTATAATAATAATAAACCGGTCACACAGCCAGACACGAAAAGCTTCCATTTATAATATTTATAGATGTACCAAAGAAATTATGAGTAACCTAATAATGTTAAATCACCATTTTGATATTTCATTATTATTCGAAATTAATAATGACACCTATTCAATGTTTTTTTGTTTTTTATTTGTAACGCACAATCAATGTTTGCATTTTACAAACATTAATGTCATATTTTTGACAAATCGTAATAATACTTATACAAATATTACATAAAATATCAATTCGGATAATCGCAAAGCAGCTGGTTCCATCATTAATCTGAGTCTTAGGTATTCTTAAAGTCCTTTTGTTTCCTCCAAATCCACTTCGTTGTTACATTTCGTTGGCTTATTTCGGACACTTCTTAAGCATAATTTTATATAAGAACCTTTTATTTTGTTATGGCACTTAACATTTTACTTTAGACATAAATAATCTCCATCTGATTGTAGACCAATTTCTCTCACATTTTTCTCTAGAGAGATAAAATACTCTTTATTGTACAAATAACAAACTACAAATTAGAACTTTATTTCTGTACTTTACAATTTAGCTAATATTTTTACCCCAGCATGAGCTATTAATAACAGCTGCCCTGGTCTATAGTTCAAGTTAAGCCACGTTTGCCGCGGTTGGTCCGTGGATGAGTGACCATCTTTACATACCAAGACCCCTCCGTGCCTCGAAAAGCCCGTTAAGCCGTTGGTCCCGGCTGTTATTCGTAGATCTTTGACAATTGTTACAGGTACTAGAAGCCTGAAAATCTGACAACCAGTCTTACCAAGGGTTATTTACCCAATAACTGGGTTATGGAGGTCAGATAAGCAGTCGCTCCATGTAAAATACTGGTATTCAGCTGAACCCGGTCAGCCAACCCCAACATAGGAAAAGGCTAGGCAGATTAAAATAAGGTATTTTTAGATATTTCGTGCCGCTACGAGAGAAGGAGACCTCTTCCTTATGGCTGATCTCAAAAGTATCTGAAGAAAGTTTCTACTTCATATGTCACCACTTCTTCCGACAACTGTTGTTTGAATAACATTACTTCTTTTTCGAGTGATCACTGAAAATCAGCGCTGTGCTGTGGGTCCCCCATAGCACAACATCGTGCTGAGTGGAAGCCTTCTTTTCACAGTCATGACGTGCAGCTGCCGACTATGTTTTATGCTCGTGATTTATTTCATACCTTATTTTTATTTTTTTTGTTCCCTTGTATGCACGTGTTTCTGTGACATATAAACCTACTCTTTTTTTTTTTCTCTTTTTACTAAATTATATTAAAAATATCATCAACGAACCTTGAGGTTACAGAACTAACCTCAATAAATTTTCAAATGAAAAACTTCTTTAAAGCCATTTCAAATTTTAATTTTGCGTTAAACAATTTTAATAATCACATCAAAGCACTCAACTTGTAAGTGGCACTTCAAATTGGCATCTACGAGAACGTTTTTTGCCTATTTCGTACGACTATACCGTGCAGTATATTAGGCTTGTGCAATTTATGCGCCCCTTCTAACTGAATAGGAATCTAAATGCTGCAAGTTATAACTGTTACCCTGAGCCAGCATGCCAAATGATCCCACAACGGCGATGGAACGTGCGTACCTGTAAGCCACTAACAATTAGTCGTAACCGTATTTACGACGTAGGTACGTTGCAAATCGACCGTCATTGCGGTGGACGTAAAGGTTTAGTTTAGTGTACATGTACAATTATAAAACACCGTGTTGCCTATGCGATTATTACTACATTGTTTGAAAATAATACAACATGCTTCCGCCATAAATCACGTAGCGGTGGTTACAACTGTTTCTCTCTCATAAAATAGTGAATCGTCTTCTTTTTCTTATGTTCATTTGTTTTTTTCAGATTGAAGATGTCAGGTCACTTAGGACAAAATGTAAAATTAAATAAGATGATTTGTCTCAATTAGATACGTAGACTTTGCCAAAATCAAGTTGAATAATCTCTTGGAAAATCTCATGGAAAACCAAACATAGCCAAATAAAATAATGAAAATTTAGGTAGCTAAGGGAACCTTTTTTCATCAAAGGTAACATTCAACACCTCTTAACCTTTTATAAAATAGGTTAAAATATCGCTGCTTTTAAACATTAATCCGTGTCATTAACAAACTGATTACCGTCCCTACGTCCATAATATAATTAATAATGAAACCTTTTCATTCAGTGTTGCCTACCCTGAATTTTTTAACGGGAATTAACACTTCGTATTCGTGGCGTCAATTCCGTTTTACCTTCGAGAAAAAAGAAATCTCGGTTCGAGTAAGATGGGTAGCAATTTCATTCCCTGCTCAGCTATAAAGAAAAATAACTAAGTGAAAGTTTATAAACTTACTGTAAATACAACGACATTCGTCTCAGTTGTTAAAGTCACTGTTTATAATAAAATATACTAGGTACACCAACACGTACATAACTGCGCAAGTCGAGCGAAAATACGAAAACTTTCGTAGGGCGCGTTCCTAAGCGCCTGAAGCTTTTAACTTATATCGACCTACGTCACGCCACAGCTCAAGTGTTTGTTAACAAAGTACGTTTTCGTTTTAAAATTAAGCGCCTTAAATTACTTTTGCAGTGTATTTTTAATTTTAATTATCTGCTTAGCTTTTGCGGAATCTTTTTAGGTGCTCGCGGCTCCACACAAAGCTAACAAACACTTCATTTTGCTCAGAATTTTTGCAGTTAATTTTACTAAGATAGTACAATTTAGTGTTACTGAGTGGTATTTAGATACCCAGCTCTATAGCTAATAGTTATACACATGCTATCAAGGAACAAGATACGTAAGTAGAAACAATTTACGTAAAGTGTTGGTATATAGCTCGGATGAAGACATTAATTAAGCAGCGAGGCCACGAGGGACTTTAGTGGCGCTCGCATGCAGAGTGCATTCATTGCAACGCAGGTGGTCCCTAGCGGTGGGTAGTTACAGCTAACTACCCTTCAACCGTGTGGAAATCTTAACAGAACACTTGGCGAGACGTCTCGCTTTCACGGCTCCTACAAAACCGGATATTTGCACACAAACACCGGCCACACATAACTCGGTAGATACACATAAATCCACCTACTTTGGACTTGGTCAACGAGACTTCTTGTTGCCAACTACACACATACTCGTTATCACTTGGTCTCACTTAGTAATTTATTTCTTGACCGTTATCTTCTCCACTTCTCGAAGGGTTAGGTAAATGTGTATTATCGCACACTCCCAATTACTTCACTAATAAAAGTGGCTATTTTGTCCCATGTAAAAAACTGCCAGCATCTATTTATTCGTAGAGTTTGATACTTCTGAACTTTAATAAATTATAATAATATCGCGTATTCCCGTACAACTCTAAGCACTTACTCATCCACAGGATCTGAGAGTATTTTAATTTCCCCAAAAGTTTTCCTTCTCCAAATTAATGAAAAAATATCTCCGGGCTGGTCGACTGTCTGCGATAATTCTTGGAAGTCTTTTCCTTATACAAAAGAGTTTTAATATTAATTAGATTTGTTTTATTTTCTGTCGCTACGCCATTTCTGTTGCGGCTGAGTGTTCGTAAATGAGAGTCATGTAGTTACACTATGTTGGAACTATGATCATTAATATTCATTCAGAGGACGGCCTGTTACAGACGTCTAGCTAGCATTGTTCGTGGAGTATAAATGAAATGAGATAATGACCGCGAGTGCCGTTACAAACGATCCCTTCTACGCCGGGTGTCACAGACTTTGACTAAAATATGACCCCGCGGGGCGCACTGCCTGGATAAATAATACGGTATTAAGAGCTCTGAAAATATCAAACGACATTAGCAAATTCAAGCGGCATTTTCAGATGTGGTTTATATATTTCATCTCAGTAATAGAGTTGTTGTTTAATGCAATTTAAATAAGTTGTGGGTTTCATTGTTAATCGAAGTGGATTATAAGGCGTTGCGTGATAAAATTATTACATATTCATCAGTAATTATTTATATAATTTCCTGAAATATAAGTACAACAATTTAATCGTTTTTTCTTATTGAGTTTTAAAAGGTTTTATTATCATAAATAATTTGACTATGACAATTTATTAAACAAAAATTTTTACAAAAAAAAAAACAACCGACTTAAAAAAAACACTACTAAGTGAAAAATAACTTTAATTTCGGAAGTCGGTGTCTTTGGTTTTCAATTTTCGTTCTTTGTCACCGACTTCCGCAATTAAAGTTATTTTTCACTTTGTAGTGTTTTTTTTTGAAGTTGGTTGTGTTTTTATTTTTCACTTTTTAGTTGTGGTACCTACCCCACACAAATTCGAATACCACTAGCTGCTATGTAAATAACAGTGACAGGAAGTTATCATAATATCATCCACATACTATGTGGGAAAAAATACGTATTATTGAAGCTAACTCAAAAACTACCCAAGCAAATTAATAAAATTTATATGGGACCACCTCTGAAGTATGATCTACCAAACAAAAAAAGAATCATCAAAATCAACTCATAATTGGCGGAGTAATCGCGTTACAAACATACAAATAAAAATTTAAAAAAAAAACATACAGTCGAATTAAGAACCTCCTCCTTTTGGAAGTCGGTTAAAAAGAAGTAATAGTACAAAAAATATTTTGCTGTCCCACCGCACTGTCCCACAATAAGCTCCTCAAATGACAAATACCTCAATTAAATACAGGTGAACTTAATTATAATCAGAGTCCCGCATCCAACAAATAAATCACAGCGACTCCAGATAAAAGGATGAGGACGACATTATAAAAGTTTACGTCAGATTAAAGAAGACAGAACTATGAAAATGACGTCACGATGGAATTGTTTCAAATCTATTCGCCCGGGACGAGGTAAACTACAACCACTTTTTACACCACTGAAATGTTAACTGACAGTTGAATATAACTTCACAGAGACACAAGGAACTCCTCGCCAAGGACGAACGATTTTTCAAAGCTTTTAACTAAAATAACAGACTGTGTCAACAATAAATTCAAATTATAACTTGACTCATCAATATGCATGAGCTGCCTTTTTTAACTCGTTAGTTATTCCTTGCCACGAAAGTCAAAATAGAAAAGAAATCTTAATTTCCATTAATAACCATACTGGAATCTGTAAAGTGTTCCCAATGCTTAGATAACGAGATGTAAACTTTTGTTATGTTCATAGTAATCGGTTCTACGAAAATCTCTTCTCACTGTAGATGCATATTTGCAAACAACTTCAAGTATATTCCGGAGCAAAGGCTTTTCGTAAAATACTCAGAAACGTGCGTTAAAATAGGATACTAGGAACTAGCAGGTGGTTGACCGGCTTATTCACTCGTGGTACACTCTACTTCATACGTACTACACTGGTATACAGGTGCAAATATTCCAATAAACAAACAGTAGATTTCAAAGGAACATTTTTCAAAGGATTTTTTGCATCGTTACGTGTAATACGGCTAGTTTTAAACAAAGCTGTTGTTTTCTATCAAGATACAGATGACTGAATAGTTGCTATGACAGAACGTAAGGCCTAGCGTGCACTGCGGTGCGTTTTTCTCCGCAAAATATGTGAAGTATGAAAAAAATCGCATACGAAAACAAAGCAGGATTTTATTCGTTGCGGCGAAAAAAACGTATCGCAGTCACCGTACGGCAGTGGGAGCTAAGGCTTACAACTGACACGATTTCAACAGATTACTTATAACACGGTTTTTAATTTATTAGTTTAAAGTTAGTTTAAGACAGTATTGTAACGACTAAAGTCTGTTCCAGTGTTCAGACTTTGCGAAAGGAACAATAATAAACTCACGCCTTCTTCCCATGGGGGTAGGCAGAAACTACAGAACGCCACCTGCTACGATCCTTACATACTCCTTTTGCCTCGTTTACGTTCATACATCTAGTCATACACACACGCCGGTTGCGAGTACTACGCACCTGGCCTTTCTGAAGATCATCACCAATAAGGTCAGTATATGTCCTCCTAGGGCGTCCCCGCCCGGCCTTTCCCTTTACATCAGCCTTGTAAATACCTTTTGTTAGTCGCCTTTCATTCATCCTCTCAACATGCCCAAACCATCTCAGCATACCCTTTTCAATTTAAATAATAATAATATAAAAAATATATACCTAATACCAGCTTTTAATGTCCCACTGCAGGGCAAAGGCCTTTTCTCATACAGAGAAGGCATGGCAAAAAAAAAAAAAAAAATGAACATTGATCACACGCTTGCTCAAGGCAGATTGCCAATTCCAGACTTATATTAGGTTACCCACAATAATAACATAATAATTTCAAGGACAATAAGTAAGGAGTTTCATGCAGGATCACTTCCAGGCATTGTTAAAAGTTGTTTTTATATCTATGGTAGCAATTAGCACCCGAGCCTCTTCGTGAGCTTACCGTTTTCACCGACTTTTTGTTATTTTGCTTTTTGAAGTTTTCATCACAAAGAGCTAATTTACATTTGATTTTTGAAGGATAAACTGAACACTCTGGTCGTCGCCAGTATTAATGCTGTACGATTTTGTAAACAAAGGTGTATTTAATAAAACTTTAGTTGATAAAACTTGATGTTTTGGCAGTTTTTACTTGACAGGATTTTTTCTAAGATAGATCTAGTAGACCAACTGAAATTGTCCTTATACTCAAATCACAACTGTCATTATTTGACAGTTGTATGAAATGGCAATTGACGAAGTGTGTCAATTTGATAAACAATTATTTTCCTGACTGTGAAAGCTCTCTCGAATAAAAAATTAGACCTACAAAAATGGTTACGTAACATTACAAGAAAGAAAATAAGTGAGTAGCTAATGCGAGCAGACATATGAAAATGGAATATCGTGGGATGGAATGAATCAAAACGTCCAAAGGAACAGTGCCAAAAAACTTGAACACTGCAAAAACATAACCAACAAACATTAATGTCAAAACTCTTAGAAAAATTCATCACGATAAAAGTCGCGATAACATTTTCTTTAATTACTACGGGCTACAAATAATACTACCTATTTGTGAACGTGTCTATTTACTATAAAATCACTTAGACATGTTTAACAATAACAACCTTAGTATAAATGGGCAAAGGGAGAAGTCACTCAGACAACTGTATTCTGTAAAAAATCACACTACGTAAATTGTTAAACGGAATTCAAAATAGCTTATTTCAATAAACTTAATTAAAACTCACAAAGAACGAATTGCAGCAAAATTGCCTTACGAAGAATAAGAACAACTAGTTTGGAATAACCTCCTTGCAAGAAACTTTATGATTGTAGCAACTTCCCAGCGGAATTATGACACGATTCAAGCACTGCTATTATTATATATCATCATGAAAGCCTTTTTAGAGTAACTATGAAAGTGTTTACGGCCCCTATTAGCACAGGCATAAACAAGAATAATAAAAATGAACAAAAGTATGACATGAACGAATGAGGTAGAAAAAATCAGAACGGAAGAATGAAACCGGGTATGGTTTAGGAGTGTCGGGTGGATGGTTACACACGAAATAGGGGCAGCAAATACAGGCAAGAATGGATCTGTAAGCGGCCTTGGTACACAAATAGGATTCAGTCAAGTACACATTTGGTCAGTGTGTTTGTCCGAAACGTACCACGTGAGTGGGGTTTGTTTAAATGCCGGCCGACGTGTTTCCGATTAAAACCTAATGGAGAATAATACCCAGCGCTAAATAAGATCAATAAAGGACGTACCTATTATGTCTAGAATTGTCAGAATAATTGATTTAACTATTTCATTGCACATCTAATATAATTACTAACACCGAGTCCTAACTTGAGTCGAAACAGAACTAACTCGCGCTCAGAACTTCTAACAATTGTTTCAGCTATACGTCTCACATCTCGCGCAAAACCAATTTCATTACGAAAACAGAACTTCTCTTTTTTTATAATCTCTTGACAAAGCAAGGTTTACGAGAACAATCCACCGTTGCATTATGGAAACGAAAAAATAGGAATCATATTTGAATAGTATTCATTGTCGCTGAAAGCACTCAAATAGTTTTAATTTTATATAAAAGACCTCTTTTGTAATAAAAACAAAACAAATAATTAAATCACGTACTAAAAGGGGTTCATATGAATTCTGCTAATTAATGTACGAATCCCTTGATTACTGTTAATTAACACATGTCTCAAAATTTCCTCTATAGGCCCCGAGATGTGGAATTGATATAGCAATTTGATAGACACGGTCCATTGAAATGAATTAATTAATTAACATGTTAATTTATAAACAAATTTGTCATTCTATACAGCAGATTCTTCGTAATCATGTCGAGTGAAATTATCTCGATAAAGCAACCAGTGATGTACCATTGCCAATGACATCTAATGGCGCTCCCTCGTCGGGAGAGGTAACAATCCAAGATTCCACTGTAACGGCTTTGCAAGTAGACTGCTCGGGCCGTAACCTGCTAGGTAATGTAGAGAGATAACCTAATTAAATAGGTAGAAGTAACACGGCTAGATCACAAGTAAAAGTTACATTACAGGTGAATGCTCCCGGTGAGGGAGCGCCTTAGTGCGGATTTTACCAATGAAACTAAACACGATCAGCACTTCTAAATTGCGTTTTGGAGTTGTCAGTGTCAATATACCATAACAATTTTGACAGTGACAGCTCTTGAGCGCGGTTTAGATGTGCGGAACGCGTTCAGTTTCATTGATAAAATTCGCCCCTAACAGTCGATTCCCATTATAAAATAAAGCGAGTATTGAATATCGAAAACTCGAGTTCTTTTTATTTCAAATAAAGTTAAAACATTTCTCTCATTCCTTTCCTTTGATGGTGAAGTGTATTAATGTCAATTTTCATTGAGATATAAATAAGTTGCAGGTACTGAAAATTTTCAAAGTGATATTTACCAATTCCATTTGTTTCAGAAAAGGGTTTATAAAGATCTGATTGCCGAAGCAATTATTACGACAAAAGGCAATACGACTGTAGTAAAAATGGGAAAATTAAAATGAAATCGCAGGTATTAAAAAATCAGGCTACACAAAGTGGGAAAAATGTCGCTTACGCGCCCTCGTGTGCTGTACTGTGTTATTTGTCATGTGTGCAAAACTCCGGCTTGAAATAATAATATAATGTCTTGTTGTACCTTGTTGACAGGTGATAAAATAATTTGAAGTAAGTACAGACAAAATGCGATAAGCTTTTTTACGATTACGACTCCATGCCTTTCTATGTCGATAGGATAACACACCCGTTCACTACATTTTCATATTAAACCACCTACTAGTTCAATGCTGGATGGTAATAAACAAATAATACAATCAATGGCAGATTTCATGGCTAAGTTGAATATTTTGGAAAACAATGAGATTAAAACGGAGTCCAAGTTATTTCATGTGCGCCATCTTACCCCAAATGTCATTAATGTTTCAAAGAACAGAAATATTATGAAATTCTTAATGGGTCAAATGGGTAAAGGTTAATAATAAATGACAAACTCATTCCTGTCTAAAAATATTCTTATTTACACACGTATCAGCGCAAATGCTTAAAAAACCTCAAATCAATAATCCCACATAACAATGACTAACCTACCTTTCTCCAAACTTTCTATCAATAGAAATTCCATAGCCAAAATCGTTAATCACCTATTGAAAGTCTATTGGCAAAAACCAGTAGGGATTATCTCACGAAATGTGCACATATTAATTCGAAATGAAATCAAAATGGCACTCGACATCGCTATTCCAATGTCTTTGTACTTGTTACGCACCATTATTTCTAATGGCTTAACTTGTTCTCATACACAATAGTGCTGTTATATCTCTTCCACTAATAGGGATCCCAGAAATTGGCAGAGAAACGATTCTCACGGCGGGAATCCGATGCCAACTTCCATTTTACATACCTACGCCAAAAACTAAACCCGATATCGTCGAGCGAAGGAACTTCACTACTTAAGTACCCGCATGGTTACAGAAAATTTCGTCATTCCTGTAAAAGTTTTATCGAAGAAAATTTTCCTTTAGTACCTAATATCGCGTGTGTTGACAAGATCAGCGCTAGGGTCGCGGATTTGATCTCAGCGCAGCCGGTTACGCAACCGCCGCACTCCATGCACTTGACATCGGGGCCCAATAACCGTTTGTTTATCTATTCAAGCCAATTTTCCCGCTATGCTGCTCACGGGCAAATTTTCCGTAAAAAGAAGTGCGAATATTACCTCGCTAGTTTAGATCTATACATAGGTCGTATCCAATTACGTCCACAATCCATATCCGTAGCACAATTACGTGATTTTCTCTCCAGTGTGATTAAATGACAATTTTACCCGATTTTTTTCAAATTTTTTCATGTTTTTTTTTAAATCATTAATGATGAAAATAAATTAACAAAGATATATTTCTAACTACACAAAATTACTTACCTGTACTTTTAACATCCGAACTTTTAACAAAACACAGAAGTAGCGAAAATGTCACTGAAAAGTAATTTCAGTCCAATTCCGATAAATTCCCACACGCACTTTTAACGGAAAGTTTATTTTATTGCATCGGCGCGGGTAGGCGAAAGTTGTGGTGGGCGGACGAGCGGGTGCAGGTGTCGCACGCCGCCCGAGAAGTGGCGGGCGAGGGTGTGGGCGGGGCGCGGGCCGGCGGGGACGGGGGCAGCCTGGGCGCCTGCGTCAAGCGTCCGCGCCCGGACGCTGACGTCACGAACGCTCCGCCACACTGCCGCCCGACTCAGCCCAGACACCCCTATTTCGCACGAATCGCACGCTCAGCTCCGCTCAGGAGCTCACACTACCCGCTCCCGTGCCTCAACACTACTATGAAAATACTACATTCTAATCAATAGCTTACGCGCGACTGTAAACAAGTTGAAAGAAAACTAGACAGAAAATCTTTCGCGCGCATTTGTGTTGTTACAACAAACATCCACTTTATCTGAAAAAATATCTATAAAGATACAATAATACAAGTACAAGTATCTAGATACAGATCTAGGTACTAGGGGTACCTTATGCTTATTGCAGCGAAACTCAACAGCATACAATTTTCTACTTTTAGATTAAAGAGTTATAAAACCATTATTAAGCTGTCATGTAAAGTTACAGAAGTTTTATTAAGACAAAAATGTTTTCGCACGTAATTGTGCGAGATTTTTAGTCTGGCTGAAACACACATTGTATACTTACAAAAAACCTAAGACAACACACGTGAAACTTTAATACTCAATTTACGTAGTTACTTAATCATTGGAACCCGTGACTAGCTTGTCAATCTCTGTTTTCGTAGAGCCTTGAGAAAAATGTAGAGCTTCGACTAAGTAGCACAAATAAAATAGATATAAAACATGCTCCATTAGTTTTATATCCCTATCATTTGCACAGCAACAGAAAATGACTTTATTTGCTAAAAGAAAATGTGATAACAGTCCCAATGTTACACATAATTTACTTATAAAAGCAAGTAGAAATGTTACTTTTTATGTTTGCTAAAATGTATAAATAAAAGTACATAAGTGAGTAATTTTAAATTATCATTTAGAATCCTATTTAACCGTTCCTTTTTTTTAAATTGGCCGGTATTTGATTAGTTGAAATCTCCATGGCTAGCCAAACTTTTTTTATTGCTTTAATTTTCCGGCCAAGAATGGCGAAGAAACAAAGTCGTAAAGCAGTCTGCGGCGGTTGGATACTGAAATTAAATATAAATAATCCTCCGGTCTTTGGTCAGAAAAAAGAAGGATAATTAATTCGTTGTAAAAACGTGCTTCCTGAAATTATGTTGGATATTATATTTTGCTTTTGGGGTACTGAATTCTTTTTACGTTTTTAAAATATTAATTAGCTTTTTTGTTCGACTGACGTAATATAATTGTAACCAGTTTGCACGTAGCTAATTGTATCCTTAGCTATTTAGATGCAGAAAATTCAATCGTAATCTACAAGATTTTAATGTTTAAAGAAGAAGGTCAAAGTCAAAGTCAAAGTCAAATCATTTATTTCAAATAGGCCCATGTATGGCACTTTTGAACGTCAAAAATTACAAAATAATAAAATTGATTCTAGTCGCCCCTTCCAAAAGGTAGTTTTCGTATGGAGAAGAATGGGCAAGAAACTCCACCGTTACTCTTTTAAAATGTTTTACAATATTTTGTATAAATTAATTATATTAATTATATGTGAAGACGATGCACCTGGAATAAGAAGGAAGGTTTGAATCGAAATCTTTTCAGGAAATCAAAAGTATCAGACTAGTTTGTATTCCAAAAAAGTATATAGTATCTATATTTTTGTCAAAAATGGAGAATAGTTGTTGTAAATAACGGAATGAAACCGTCTCTTCACAATATGTAGAAATAGAGCAAACGACATTTTTTTTTTTCTAACAGTTTTCATTAAGTTTGGATTTACACAAATAAAACTTTCACAACACTTTTATCGCACAATTTCCGGCAAACATCTAAAAATACCGAAGTTCTCCATTACGGGGTGTCACATAAAGAACGTTGATATAAAAGAGATTTGTAACGATGTAGTGTAATCTCATAAATTCCTAGTTATCTATTCAATTTAGGTAAATGGTCTATCAGTAAGAGCAGACAGTTAAAAACAAAGCGACATACAAATTGCTTGCTGATTTTCGTAAGTGCGCGTACATCGTGACAGTTAAACTTACTTTAACTTATAATTGCTTTGCAAAATTCATATTTCGCTCGTCAGGTGCTTCTTGTCCTTTTATTGCCATTTCCCTACGGAAGTCTCTTGACTGAAGTACCTTTATTTAAGAATAAGAATTGTATTTCTATAATTCAATTAGATCATAATAAAATAAGGTAATGGTCTACAAAAAAAGCGTTCGTTAAAAAGTGTATTAAAAATATCTGGCCACTAATTTCAGATTTTGTAGAAATCACTGATAATTTGAACGCAACAATTATCCATTTAATTTATAAAAATATTATTGCTTAGGGACTTAAACTTTTCAATGACTTTCAATATTACGCAAACCATATTTTTCTTACAAAATCACCAGCGGCAAAACTCGAATAATTTTGATTCCTTATGGCGCCACTAAATGCTTCTTACTTTTTACCCATGTTAGGTAACTTTCTGTTCGTTACATTAGTGTTACAGTCAAAACTAAGAAGTCTGCTCCAGCTGCAACGGTGTCTGCATCGAACTCTTTAAAGATAGTGCAACGCTACACGTCAGCTTTATTCAAGAAAACTGCAAGTTTGTATATAAAAAGACACTTCCAGACAGTTTTATACGATGATCTGGAACCTTAAAATAGGTATGTTTAGTTTCGAAAACAACGTGAGAATAGCTATGTCGAAAGAATAATTATATTCCGGAAAAAATAAAGGCCTTTATTGCTGCTGCCCAAAGCTGTTTATAGGCAACTATGAAAACAAGATTAACTGAAATAAATTCGCTCACATATATGTATGTGTTTGCGGCGTGTGTGATTATTAGCGAGCAGCGTCCAACATGAATTCATTTGCCCATCGGAATTGACTCAGTGCACCTATAAACGTGTCGTTGTTAAGCTTCCATTATACTAGTTCGCTTTGGCATCAACCCACAACTTCAACCAAAAGTGATTAAACTCGATAATTACCAAACTTCGCCACCAATCGGTTTTGTCACGCTCCAATTGGTGTAAAAATAATTTATTTTACTCAGCGCGGCGAAGAAAAATACCTCTTTCCACTAACTTGTTTATAATACTCTTCTACATTAATACTTATTAAAATTTCACAATTTTCATCTTCGGTGACATGTAACTGTAAGGATATAAACTTACGTTTATGAATCCAGTAGATACACAGAGTGTGCTGATTAAAATTTCATGAAATGGGAGGTATCCGTGAAATGAAATGAAATCCTCGACAATTTGGTTTCAGCTACCTGCTTGTGGTGTGCGAAAAACTCCTCTAACGTCGACGTTTGCGTCCATTTTCTGTTGATCTTATCATAATCATAACACGCTTTGGTAAGTTTACCTACCTTTTATAATAATAAGAAACCGTTTTACTAAGCGTTTAGATAACATTTGTTTTAGATTTTAGAATAAAATTTGATATTGGTTATTCAGAATTATTGCTTACATTAACTCCGACCAGCTGAATTTCCAATACAATTCAATTCAAAAAACCAATTCATCAAGTCATCATCAGTCATTCAGTCAGTCATTCAGTTCAATTTTATCTTCAATTTTTTTCTAATAGTTAGTGCTTCGTTCGCTCTGAAACATCTCAGATATATCAGAGGACTCACATTTTTAAGGTAAACCACAAGACTCTTAGGTATCACATTAAATTTATAAAAGTCCATAAAAACTTTGACGGTGTGAACGGAATACTAAGATAAAGGACAAAGGTATACTAATTAAGTGGTAACAAATAGTAGGTACAAATAGTCCTATTATCACTGTAGGTACATATATACCTGGCTATAATTCCAGTCCCGACGTATGACTCCAAGGATATATTAAGACGCAGTACCCGACGGCCTTTACGTTCCATTAAGTCTCTGATAACTTTGGCGCAAGAAACGTTTACCGAGATGAAGACAGCCTACAGCCATCCCATACCTTCCGTGAAAAGGATGAAATAAACCTGAAGAACGTTTGACACAAGACTGGGGAAGGTAAGGCATGCAAGAAAGGTGTATTTTCAACCTTACTGAAATACAATAAAGTCACTGACCCGCCATTCGAGAGAACACCGTATAAGTCTTTGATAGTGAGTGTGAATGCGCCTCGTAAAAGTTTAATATAGAATTCCTCCGTCGAACTTGATACCTCTTGATGATCGATCAGGAACTTTCACTCGGTTTACTATAAGAATTCCTGACTTTTCACCTGTTCCTACATAATGTATGTCGGAACATTGTAGCATTCTTTACTACTACTTTACCTTATACCTATGTAATGTATTATTTTAATGTAATAACTGTGGGCATGGTTTTTGTAAATAAATTAAGTGTTACAAATATTGCTTCCGAGTTGCTGGAATTCGGGTGCTTGTCATTATTATGGAAGCTGTGCTGAGTACAGAAGGTGGTTGTAATTGGTCCTTATCAAAAATGCTACTACGTCATCATTTTAGCGATTGGCAAATGTTTAACATCTAGAGCTAAAACACGTCTCAACCGCCAAATAGCAAAACTTTGCAAGTCAGTAAGTAAAAACATGAAGCTGAGAAACATTCACATTATAAAAAACTTTGTATCTAAATGCAAATAAGATGGAGAATATTTTCAATTCGATTCACTTAAATGAACTTAACAAAAACAGCACCTTTACTATGAAGTTGTAGGTAGATAGTTTTATTTTATACCTAAAAACTACATCGGATTTGGTACACGAGCACTAAACTAAACAAATTAATTGCTCGCACGCTACAGCATTTTTTACCGCAACTCCGTTTCATCGACATTGCAAGGTCGTATTTGCTGTTCTAAATAATGCCTGTTATTAAACCAGCTTGTAAGCTAATGGAACCATTGTTTCCAGTGGTCTCATTAAATGCTAGGCGACATTGCGGTAGACCAAGACGAAGATAGAGGGACGAACTTGAGTCCTACCGAAGGGATGGCATAATAGCAGAAGGAAGACAGTCGTTTGTGAAATAGAAAAACGGAGGCCTATGAACAATAGTGGGACAGCACCAGCTTGTAACTTCACCATTACAGAACAAATAACACTACTCATACTGGGAAAAAGCGAGCTTTGACAGTTGTCTATGTTATTTCTTGATTTTCTTTTTGTAGAGCTGCTTCCCTACGTGATCGAATCAGAAATGAAGAGATCCGCAGGAGAACCAAGGTAACCGACATAGCCCGAAGAATTGCCTAACTTGAGTGGCAATGGGCAGGGCACATTGCTCGCAGAACGGATGGCCGAAGGGACCGAAAGGTTCTGGAGTGGCGACCGCGTACCGGAAGACGTAGCGTTGGAAGGCCTCCCACAAGATGGACCGATGACCTTGTGAAGGCCGCAGGAATCCGCTGGATGCGGAAAGCACAGAATCGGTTGAAGTGGCGGTGCTTGGGGTAGGCCTATATTCAGCAGTGGACGTCTTTCGGCTGAAATGATGATGATGATGAGAACTGCTTCCTACTTCAATTTGATTAAATACATATTTAATTATGAGAAAATATCTACTCATATGGACCGCAGTAGCAATTCTATCAAATTGTGTTCTGATTACTCGAATATAATCAAGTAATCACGTGAATTATTAACAACGAATTAGATGAAGCAGTGAAATCGTAATTTTATATAATCCTTCCGTGATACCACCGTAATGTGCGAAACGTACAGGTTTATTTCATGATTTTCACGTTCGTTCCCAAACCCATAGTAAGATAAACAAAACTTATATACTTTTTTGATAAAAAAATTACTGCGATCATAACTTTACGTAACTTTGAAACTTTTATCCACTGTGTACATAACCAAGCTTAGTAATATAATAGACATAATAATATACACTGGTGTAGGTACATATTAAAAACACTGGGTAGCCATGTGTAGCAAAAATCTTTTTGTTCCAATCAAACTGTGACAAACAACAGCATGTTTCAAATAAAATCGCCTTTTTTTAAACCAATTCCAATCACGTTGCGAACTCGATTTACCACCGAGACTCGAGTCGAACGACACGTCCTCTACATTTAACGTGTTCAAAGATCTTGTGAGCTAGTCTTGTGATCCAAACCGCGAACCAAGGAAAGTAATAATTTGCAAGTTATGTCTACAGATGGCGCTAGTTAAGTCTCCGAGATATCACTGTAACTTTATGCTGAAGATATTTTTCTAGATTTTACGATAGATTCCTATTTTGATCTTAAAATTCATGTTTTATTAAAGTTCAGTGTTTGACTAACATTTTCCGAAAGAAATTGAATATAGAGTCAGATATTTGGTTGGAAATTCTACCTTCTTTGCTACCGTATTTCAATCCTGTCTCAAAGTTGAAAAAGAAAATTACCAATAGAAATCCTGAGTTAAAAATGTGTCCCATTAATTCAATGTCACGGCCACGAAGTTTTGAGAACGGAGGGATTTTGTAGTATAATTCGAACCTAAATTTCGTTATCTGAAAAAAGGGGATATTCACAGTCTGAGTGCCTTTTAGTTCTACAAATCATTTTGCTGACTGGACATTAAAATTAAGACCGTAATTTCTTGCAGCGCGCATTTACATGCCAAAGTAGTCTGTGTTTTATCGACTTTTAACTCGCCTGATTTATGCCGAGTATGGCTTTGGTGTGTTTTAGCTCTCATTTAGTTCTGCGTAACCCATTGAACCCAACCGTAATTAATGTTATAAATATACGAGAACTTTATGATAATTCGTAGTTTGTTTAACCCTCTTCTAAACTATCTAAACTCATATTATGAAGAGAAAAGATTAGATTTTTGCATGTTTGTTTGTAATAGATAAACTCAAAAACTTTTACAAAAAAAAACAACTGACTTCCAAAAAAAACACTACAAAGTGAAAAATTACTTTAATTTCGGAAGTTTTGTTTTTAATTTTCGTTTTTTGCCACTAACTTCCGAAATTAAAGTTATTTTTCACTTCAAAGTGTTTTTATTTTTTAAGTCGGTTGTTTTTTCTTTGTAAAAAGTTTTTATTTTTCACTTTTTAGGAGTGGTCCCTACCCCACACAAATTCGAATACCCCTATCTGCTGCTTAGATAATATAATCTGCTGCTATGTATATCTGATGCTATGTAAATAACAGTGACATGAACTTATCATATCATCCACATACTAAGTGGCAAAAAAGTACGTATTATTTGAAGCTAACTCAAAAACTATCCAAGCAAAGTTAATAAAATTTATATGGAACCGCTTCAAAAACATGCCCTTTCAAACAAAAAAGAATTTTCATAATCGGTCCACAATTGACGGAGAAATCGGTGGAGATACATAATAAAAATAAAACAATACATACGCTACGAACATAGAACCTCCTAAAAAAATACTTAATCGATTTTAAAGATTCTTTCACCTATTCAAAGCTACATTATCAGCGAGTAACATGGGCTGTATTTTATCTACATCCTCGTGAACGAAGTCGCGGGCAGAAGCTAGTATCTAATAACAGCATTGGTAATTAATAGGCGCCGATTGATTACCGCGAATGTTATGAAATATTTAATTCCAATGTCACAACACCGACATTTACAAAAAACACTGCACGCTATAAACAATCGATTTCGATCACGCCCCATAGAGCTGGCTGGTAATAAGAGAATACCTGTTTCTAAAATATTTACTAACGTCACTATTAACACATACATAACTGAGATTATACGTGTGTATAAAATTGGAAAGAAACTTATACCCCCGCGACCTTGCCGTTCACTACATGTTCATAAGATAGGTATTCGACGGATCTCGTGTTGTTCGATTCGGCTCCGGTTACAGCCAAATGCCAATATCACTCACACAATACTGTTCCAGGAATTATTTCAAATACGGATTTGTGAAATAATACTAAGAATCTAGGGAATAGTAATATAGTATATTTGTCTGCAGTCAAATACCCAGAAGAGGCATTAAACTGGCGCAAACTATGTCCCACCTCTAATTCTGCCCTCGGTGCCCCAAATAATGCAACCATAGTGACCTCTGCACTACTATTGACGATGTCATGGAATGGAGGTAGCGAGGTTTTATCTAATTCACTGCCATGCCATCGACACGACGAAGAAGACTTGCGATATCAGTAAAAGCACTATCTTACTTTTGACCAACATTATTAATATCAAGATTTACCTAATAATTATGTTAATATTTGTGACAGCCATAGAGCATTCATAATCACTTCATTATTTAGCAGTTCGTGATTATGAATATTCATACAACTAATACCAATGGACTATTAAAGTTCGTTAAAACTAAATTTACGATTCAACGCTAATTTGTTGAAAAAAGAAAAGCGTGGGATGAATCCACTTAAAGTTGTCGTAAAAATCGTCTGACAAAAATACTTTACTATTTATTAAGCTTAATTATTAATATTTTAAACAATAAAATTTGCTTGATTGACTGCTTAAAAACCAAAACTTTACCAAGTAGAGACAGGGTTGCCTCTCGTTCTCACAATTTTATAACTTTCGACTTAAGAGCGTTTACGCCATCCGCGCGCTGTTTAGCTGAAAAACAGTACTTTTCGATCCAGTTAATATCCATCAAACATTATTTTAAAAACATATTAATTACTAATCATTTTAGGAAATATTGTTGTCTAAACACTTAGTTAGGAAAAATTTTAGATTATTAGAGTATTTGTGAATTATATCAAGATTACTGAACAGAGGTTTTGTTAATTTTACTTCGAGCGTCAACTTTGACGCTTAAAATATCTTAAATCACTGATCACCCTAACAAACAATATTTTTTATCTAACTGCAAAGATTCTTAAAAAAAAAGTTAGTTAAAAGAAATTTTCAGTTTAGGTTCCCTACATGAGAAATAAAAATCCAAACAATGCGAAATTATAATGAAATTTTGGTGAATAAATTGTTTTTTTTTACCAATATATCTTCCTTAATTTAATATAATAAAAGGTTACTGTAATAGAAAAACACCTTCTTAAAAATTTGCAATCAAAATTTTTAACTATATGAGTTTGGTTATTTTTCTAGAATTTTTTTAAAACTAGTCTAAAATTACTATAAAACTCCACGCGCAAACCGTTTCAAATTAGTCCGCAGTGAGGCCTTTCAGAGAGTGGACGCGTCGCTCGGCGCTCTACCTGACCGCTGTTGACCTTTGTCGTGCGTACAACGATAATGCACGAATATAGCATGATCGCCACATCTTAGTACTTTAGTAAGTAAAAATTTTATTGAAGTGAAAACTAATTTAGGGTGCTAAAGTTGATATCGGTGCCGATTCTCATGTCACAAATGCCTTCTGTTGTCACAAATGACTAGACAAAAAATCACCATTTAGTTTGGGTAGTAATAAACGTTCAGAAAAAAGTTAAAATATGAGCATACTTAAAATTTGAAATTTACTGCTATAAATGCTAATTTTCCGACAACTTATGTGCGAATACAAATAAAGAAAGGACCGAATAAAATACTGAAAATTCCGAAAAATCAATACAGCATTTGCTGACGTAATATTTTTCAAACAAACAAACAAGCATACACCAAAGTATTAACTCAGTGCCATCTTAGGCCCGTATTACAGAACGACACTCAATACTCAAGCATTACTTAAAACTAGTTTCAACCAATCAAATGGCTTGAATCTAGTTTTAAGTAATGCTTGAGTATTGAGTGACGTTCTGTAATACGGGCCTTAGTGAAAGATGACACTGAGTTAATACTTTAGTGAAAATGGCAATTTTGCTATTCTGAATTTGACGTTTTTCATGAAAAATTTTGTTTGCCTAACTAAATCTGACTACTTTTAATCGCCATTAAAAAAGTGTGGAATTAAATTAGTTGTCATGAACTAAAATTCATACCCACACCTCGACTTCAGCTGCAAAAATAGTACTGTATCTTTTTTTCTTTTCTTTTGCTTATATTTCGAAAATGGTGTGATCTATCGCAAAAGTAATGAAAATTTCGACCCCCTTTATAATGCCCATAAACCCATAAAACTCAACATATAGGTAATAATTTTTCATGGTCTCCATACAAAAAGTGAAAAATTCTATATAAAACACGGCTGCTTAGTGAGGTTCCTGTTCAGGATAAGGCGGGAGGAAACATCCGGGTGTCACCATTGTGTGGATCGGCCTGAGGACACGGCAGAGCATACGGTGGAGGTCTGCCCGGCTTGGGCGGAGCAACACCGTGTCTTCGTTGAGGTGATCGGCGGCGGTGATCTCTCGCGTCCGGCCCTGGTTCAGTCCATGGTACGGAGCGAGAAGAAACGGCAGGCCGTCACCTCCTTCTGCGAAGCGGTAATGCTCGCGAAGGAGGAGGCGGAACGCGTGAGGGAGAGGCAAATTTCGCGCCTTCACGCCCCTAACCGCCGCAGGAGGAGACACCCGGGGCGGGAATCGCGAGCCAATTCCAGCAATGGGTAGCTCGCCGTCCGATAAGGACCAAGCCCGGGTCGACGGCGCGTTGTGTTCCACGCGCGCCTCAACGAGATGTCAGCAGAATTGACGGGGTCCGCTTGGGCCAATGCCTGCCGGGGGTTCGAAGAAAACCGATAGGGAAATCGTGGCCCCCGGCAACAGGGCAACCGAAAGAACACGGGTGGGTTTTACTCAGTAAGAGTCTAACACGCCCTCCCGCTCCGCCCAGAGCGGGAGAATTCATCATGGGTGTCGTTTTCATATACCCCGTTTACATTCAGCTCACTTCCACAGTAATGAGCAGGAAAGTGGGCAGGATGAGTATGTAAACACGATACTTCTTATACTGCTGCCACTGCTACTCGCGTTGCCCTACGCTCCCTAAATGAGCGGTTTTTTTATGCGGAAGTCAAAGAACGAGCAGCACGAGTGGCAGGGCGTGTTTACGTTCAGCTCCGCAGCTCACTTCTTACCGAGCGCCTGGACGAATCGGACGTGCGTGCCGCCTATTTATACGATCTGTGAAAATGCCCTTCGAGTGGAATAATAAAAACACTATAACATTTTTGGAACTATTGGAATCCAAAACAAGTATGTAGGATTTAAATGACAAAAACCACAAATTAAAACTAAGTTCACGACGTCTGGACACGTAGCATGACCACAATAGAAACGGGTTTTGTCGACGGAAGAATAGACAAAATGACAGATTGTGATTGTTTATCTGTCATTTTGTCTATTGTTCTATTATCTATGGTGGTCATGCTACGCGTGCTGGAAGAGAATTAGTGAAGCTTTAGAAGATACTCCTTCCTATTGACGAATTGAAATCAAAGAAGTCACTGATGGTCACGTTTAGGCCTCTTTTGAAAATAAAAATTCATCTAGCCGATCTGAACCCCAATAATTGCGTAATAGAAAAGAGGACCACGCTCGAGATTTGCCAGAGAGCTATGGAACGGAGTATTCTTGGTATTAAACTTGTGGACCGGGTTAAGAATACAACAATCCGTTCCATCACTAAAATATCTGATGTCACTCGGAAAGCTGCCACGCTTAAATGGAATTGGGCTGGACACATCTGCCGCATGTCAAACGAGCAATGGGCCAAACGATTACGACCCAGTGGGTCCCGCTTAATGGCAAACGACATCGCGGCAGGCCCAGACGGAGATGGCGGGTTGAGCTGGACTCCTTTAAGAAAGATTGGTTCTTGGAAGCTCTAGACAGAGAGAGGTGGAAAGAGGGTAGGGAGGCCTTTGCCCAGCAGTGGGACAATAAAGGCTAAGAAAAAAAAAATAGCGTAATGCACGATCAATCACAATTGTTTCGATTTGAAACAGATTGCTAATCCATTGCTTCATAAGTTGGAGTAAAAATCTGCTCAATAACGTAAATAATGCAATGAATATTGTTGAACTGTCAAAATGAAATAAATTTGTTATAATCGTTTATGAAAATAAGTTACGCAATTAGGGTACCTACTGGAGCAGATGCAGACGATATATTTCATCCGATATGGTTTGTATTCGATGTTATGGAGAGGATCCACCATCTTCTACGAAGATAATTTTCTTTTTTTAAATTTTTTATTTTTTTAAAAGTAAAGAACACAATTATGTATTGTGTTTTCTACACAGCGACGCTGTAATTATTTCGACGTCTACCATTGTTGAAAGTCGAAAGCGATATGAGTGGTAGGGCAGTTCTTTCGATCCTACTACGGCAGTATTTAGAGAATTATGGCTGGCAGCGCGAACAGTAGCGGCAGGGGCAGAATGTAAATGAGGCATTAGTTTTTGAGGGTACTAAAGTCGATAGTGAGGTCAAAATGTAAATCCAAGATGGCGGCTGCGAAAATTTTGTTTTTGTTTTAAATGATACGTGAGAAGGAACTTTATTCCTGAGTGGGTTCTCACAAACGCACACGTTTTTTTTCAGGTGAAAGCTTCTTTAGGCGCGATGAGCGATTATTGGTAAAGGAAAATCTTATGGGTTTGCGACACCGACATGCTAATATTAACAGTACCCATAATGTAACTATGAGTATGACATGTTGCGCTTGTTGTTACTCGGAGTGATAATAAGATAAGATGTTTAAAAGAAATAAATATGATTCATCAAATTGTTATGCCTAATATAAAATAAACACGAAAAGAAGCGTATAAATATGTAAACTGTTCCAATAAAATATTGTAAAATTATTTATTTAATTCGTTTTTTTAATAATATTAATTGAAGAAGTTGGATTTAAATTCCAATTAAATATTTACTAAAACAATTATTGCTCTAAATCGAACGGATCAACGTGTGTTAGTCTGACTATAAAGATAGCGAACGCGCCAACTCTACGCACACATGTACGCGCGCTTCTGTGTGAGTGAATTTTGCGAAGAATTTACCTAAACTTGACTTCCCGCGCTAGACGTAAACGCTCTTAAGAGGAGGCTCCCTAAATTATATGTTAATTTGCATTAATATTCTGAAAAAGTCACGCATACAATCAAAATGGAACTTTAATATATGATTCATTGGATCTTTTTCTTTCCAAATATAACACAGTTACGTAATTGGAACATTTTCGCTAGATTAATTTAGTATTCGAAAATCATGTATTTTTTAAAGATAATTTTAAACAAAAACAAGATTATTCGGCTTTTATGTCTAAAATAATTACTGACAGTAAGAAAATGTAGTTTATTATCCAAATGTAAGATATTTTTTCTCTAGATCAATTATTACTTTAGTTATAAACGAAACAAGAATTGAGATTTACGACATTTAGTTCCGTGCTCGAACACGACCAAAGAGCGCACACGATATTCAACTTTATTACTGAAGTGTTAGCGTTTAGCACATAATGGAGTGGTGGGGTGCATGGGGGCGGAGTTTGCGTAGAAATTGTCTTTGGAGTGCTTGGTCTTAAAATATATGTATTAATTTGACAGCAGGACCGAGTTACTTCAATATAATAGGTACATTTGTATCAAAAGTTCCAAATTTTTTTCCAAGATAAAAACTGATGGGCATATTAGCATCTAGCTGTTTCTAAGACCATTGAAATTTTTTGACTTACATGTAACATGTAATAAAAATAAGACAAGCTCTGTTGTAGAAAACAAAAAAAAAAACAATGTCACGGCTATGCTATGGACAAAGATGCAAAAACCACATAATTTATACCTATGGATTTTTTTAATGATTAGGTAACATATTTTTTCATTGTTTTCTATTTTGTTTGATGAATTCAAATAATTAATATCCTAAACTAAAAATAATTCTACATTAATTACATCAAGCTCATTAGATTCAGTGAGATAGAGAATACCTATATAGTTATCCAACAAAGATGACTAAGAAATGGTTTCAAAAGAAACAGTTTTACATGATTTTGCATCGAAACAAGAATAATGTAAATGCTCATATGTAAAGTGCTGCTTTATATGTACGCCTTGATATTAAAAAGATGCTTGGTATTTTTGGAAATATTTCATAGGTCAACATTCTCTTAGTTTAAATGAACCTAACATGAGTAACGCATCATTACACCAATCGTACAAAAACGGTTTTATACTACACAGATTTTCAAATGATTTTCAGTTTTCAACGAGGAACGAAAATAATGAAATACATGAATATGGAAGAGACCATAACTCAGTGGGGCATTGTAGATAATTATCAAAAAGTATTTATCATTGAGACATACTTAGGTACTAGATGACGATAAAAATATAATATCTTGCAAAGAAAGAACTCCAGCCCGTCCCATCCTTGATGTCCTCCCTCCGATTGACGCCCTAAGCCGAGGTTCGTATCCTACAAGGGGTGCCCTTAGCGAGCGTTCACCTAGTTTTAATTAGCATAGTTTACTGCCCCTGGCTGGAGGCCTTGAGTGTAGTAGCTTAAAGCAGCCACAGGAAAACACGGTTAAGTAGTCATGATCTCAGAGGACCCCTACCTAAAAAAAGAAAAAGAAAGACCTAACCAAAATATCGAAGACATTTAAAATCCACTAAGCCGCACTGGGCCCGCGTGGTGGATTGCGGCCCACTTCCTCTCACAAAAAGGAGGCTTGTATCCCAGCAGTGGGAACTTTATAGGTTGATTATGCATAGAAAGACAATTATTATTTCTGATGATTAGTTTCAATTAGCTTCTGGAAGTCGTAAGACAACACAATAAACTGACAATAACAGCTACATTTTTATAAAACTTCCCTGCTAATACAGAAATAAAAATGCCAGAAATGTATGGGAAGTTTTTTGCGATTTTTGACCTTTCTAGTATTCAAGCCTCATTTGGTCCAATAGGTAGAGTTTTTTGATCCTTATATGAAATAGGACCGATTGGCATCAAAAAAAGGTTTTAGTGAAAATTGGCCATTTTCTTGCTGACTGTATTTTTTTTTCATAATCTGTGAATTCAGATCAAAATATTTCAAAAAGTTAAGGACGGTCTTCTAATTTTCTAATTCTAAGACCATTTTCTTGTAGCGACAACCGTTAAGGTAATTACCCTATAAAAAAATCTGCCATCTCAAAAATGCATCCTGTATTGTAAAAAGGCAAGCCAAAAGGTTAGAATTTTGCAGATAGTTACACCAAATAGTTGCAATCATGACAGATTGACTGCAAAGCCCCTTAGAGGTATAGCGTGATGATCATCATTAAAATGGTTAAATCTGTAACTATCTGCAATATTCTAACCTTATGGCTTGTCTTTTTACAATTTGCGGTAAAATATAGAAGAATAGGAATAAACTGCAATATTGGCTCATCCCCCATAGCAAATAGGTAGCGTTATAATCCTACCGCCTACAGAATTACCAGACTTATAGGGAATATCTATGCAAAATGTTAACAAAATCTATTCGGTAGTATTTGCGTGATGTTGACTATATTTTTGGTAGTAGTATCATTCCCAGACCTCGTAGCAATCACTTTTTTCAAAAATATTCAATGTTAATTTTTGACTTCGCTACGATTTTATTATTGTACCTATAGATTAAAATGGTACTCAGACTCAACAAAGGTAGCTGAATTGGATTTTAATTTCGTTGGCAAGAAAAGTAATATTGACATTCACCCAGTACAGACAGTATTTTCAGTCTGCCGTCTACAGAGTACCGAAAATTCACGTTATCCAGGTTTTAGAAATACGGACTTGCTCGTGATATAAAGCGCTACGGGTGAAACTTCGATTAATGGTCTTTCGACTTTAATATATTTTCAATCGTGTTATAGTGGCTCCACGGCTCACATTGATGCAATTCGAGTTTGCAGGTCAATATTACGAACTGACTTGGACTTAGAGACCCAAAGGCCCTAGGCATGAGCAGCTCCCAAGCCATTTTCGAAATTTAGCAAGTAAAATGCATAGTACAGATCTATATTTTTATAAATAAACATCAAAAATAATGCAGTCACCCATAGTATGTATGTTACCATAGTTACGTCAACAGTCATCATAAATCGATGTTTCTAAGCAAAAATGTTTTTTCCTTGTATTCTTTAACAATCAAGTTACCTACTTGACTCAACTTACTTTCTTCAAACAATACAAATTATAGTACTTTTGTAAAACCAAGTGTCGGCCAGTGATTGAATGGTGATATTTGTAAGAGAACTTTGAATGCAAGAGCGAGCGAAGTGATCTCAAAAATTTTAGCACCTCGGTTAGGTTAGGTTTGTTTTGACAGTAATAGGAATTACTTTGTCGACTAGTCGCTACGAGTAGAAAGTTTAAGAATTAACAGTAACTAAGATACAATGGCGAGAGACACGATCTCGAATAATTTTTGCACCCCGCCTCAGAGGGTTTAGATTTTTTTTGACAATTTAAAATAGAAATAGGAGTTACTTTGTCGTCTTATGCGGAAAAGCTGAAGAAATAAGAGAAACTATGATGAAGGAGCGAGCATACCGTGCTCGAAAATATTTAGCATCCCGCTACGGAGGGGTCAGATTTCTTTATGTTTGATATAATATTACAAAGGACCTGCGGGAGGTATAGGTACCGTGATATAAGCACGGGGCCTGTAGCATATGCCACACCACTGCGCGATGCTATGCTATTTTGTTCAATACTTTATTCACATTCCACAATGTGTACTTAGGTGGTAACTTATTATATGTGATCATTGTGGACCCCGTCGGGCACAGCAAAATAGTAGGAGAGGGGAAGCTTCCTGCAAATTACCTGGTACGGGTAGCTGGTTGGGTGAGGCCCTAGACGGTAATCCGGGACTGATTGATTACCAAGGTTGTCGCACCTTTATTTTTATTTTTATTTTGATCAACATACTTTGGGTTACTCTTTTGAGTTAGATACTGACTTACTAAACATTATGAATGGTTACGTATCTGTTGGTTACCAACACACACAAATACAAAATCTTCAATATTTCATTGAAACGACGTCGTCTGAGAAATGTTTTGCATGACTTTTTTGCCTGTTAAAAATATCAGAACAAAAAAAACTTACCATTAAATTATACTCAATACGAGTTTAGTCCATAATTTTTAGTCATACCTCTTCAAAACAAAACAAATAAAATTCGTAGGTAGTTTATCAGGCAAAAATAATTGATACAAACGTAGACTATATAAAGCTATTCAGTTAACACGAAACGAAAATAATATGCACAGCCAATTACAATAATCACCGGACTGGTGCAATTTTAGATTTTTAAATAGCTCCGAATGCTCGCGCTGCCTTCCCCGGGGCAATATTCTGTAACGACAGAGATGAGCCTTGTCGTTAAAATTAATAGAATAATTATGCTTATTAGTTTATTATATAAAGGATAGGTACATCACTATTTCTCTTCTAAAAATACGTTTGATCACTGCATTGGGATTTTTTACGGAAAATCTTTTCTTATAATCCGCTGTCATGTGTAATATTTCATCTTATATAATATTTTTTCTTCCCTTTCTTTCCTTTTTGATATTTTTACACATTCTCATCTTTCATTCTGGACTGACGCCAAAATCTGCTCTCTGACAATAACTTGTCTTGAAACGAATTGAGTTCGATTCTTTTCTATTGTGTAATCATGTGGGTTTTTATACGCAAAAAGCGAAATAACTTGCTTAAAATATTCAGAACTAAATGGTATTTGGATGAATCTGTAATACCGATCTTATCTGAGTGAGACCTTGTGTAGTTTATATCACAATCTGCACTAGAATACAAAATGTGTAGGTACATTTTTATCAGTTAATAAGCTCTCCCCCTATCACATGGGTCTTAAACATAACTGATGAAATGTGAATGTACCCACATAGGTACACCTCTACCTAACCCTCGGGGAAAACAGGCGAAATGTTCATTTGTTATAAAAAAAATCGTTTCTTAGAATTCCTTGTCAAAACTAAAACAAAATGCAATATGCCTTTTATTATGTTGTCGTCCAATTTTTCCAATATTAAATTCACTTTACTCGGGGAATATTCGACATAGAGCATATTCTTATATTTTACGACGTTATATCGTTTGTTATATCTAAGTTGAGTATATTTTGTGTATGTAAATAAGGATGGAGGAGATGACTCGCATTTTGTTCATGTCAAAAGTTGCCTATACTGGTTTATGTTCCCAGAGGAATTATAAAAATCTCGTCTTAGTGGTTGCCGACATCGTAAACAAGTACGATACTTCTACTTATTTTTGTTCACAACACTGTTCGGGCCTTGATATATTAAACTAAACTTAACTACCTAGAGTTGATTGGTAGACTACAATACTCAAAGCATTTAATTAATATAAATAAAATGCAATGAAAATCTTTCGTCGTTTATATTTTCGTAGACCTCGTAGAGGGGCCTACGAAACGCCTACGACAATATAAAAAAATATTTTTTTAGTATAATTTGTCATCAATCAACGAAATAATTATATCTATAAAATTAAAAATAGTTTTACTATTGTAGGTATACTTGTTAATAATAATTCAGTAACAAGAGGTCTCCTTCACTTTTGTAATAAATAAAGTGATGTCAAAAAACCTGAAAGGCGTTGATTGATGTAGCACCATTTCTTATTATTAAATGTCAATATAGTTACGTGTTTTATGAATCATTAAGCAACTAACGCTATCTATACGAACTACATCGTTAGGTTAACTCGCACTTGACCGAATTAATTCTTACTTAAAAGCCACCCACCTACCTAAAGCAAATCTACTCAAGTGTGCCTTAATAGGTGCAAGGTCTATTGATTTATTAGTGACAGATATTTATTACAGCTATCTATTGTACGCAAGTATCAATTTAATTCAATTACCCAAATATATTCATACATTACCATATTTATCTCGTACCTACTTTCATGCGGAGAAGTATCTACCTAACAGGATATTAATTATGACATTCGCTAATAGATTTCTATAATTGTTTTATAAACACTTCATGTGCTTCATTTTATTTTAATACTATTTTTGTCAGCAATGTCTCTGTGAAAATTCAAATTAATTTGCAAAGCCAAATTTTTATCCATGCAAACATAAATTAGAATCGGTAAGTACTATTTTAAGTTCGATTAGTATTTTAAGTGAAGAAAAAAATTATACGAAGGAGCGGTACTGTACAATAAGTTGCCAGATAAGATAATTAATGTTTTTTTTTTAAGTTTATTTTCAAAAACAATCTAACAGTTAGCTGAAAAAGCCTGCTTATATCCTATAATATAAAATGAGCAATATTATCATCATCTGCCTAGCCTTTTCCCAACTATGTTGGGGTCGGCTTCCAGTCTAACCGGATGCAGCTGAATACCAGTATTTTACATGGAGCGACTGTCTATCTGACTTCCACAACCTAGTGACTAGGTAACACGATACCCCTTGGTAAGACTGGTTGTCAGACTTTTTGGGCTTCTAACTACCCGTAACAACTGTCAAAGATCTACAAATGACAGCCGGGACCAACGGCTTAACGTGCTTTCCGAGGCACGGAGGGGACTTGGTATGTAAAGATGGTCACCCATCCACGGACCAACCGCGGCAAGCGTAGCTTAACCTGATCGATCGACCCGTGCAGCTGTTATTACTTAGCCACAAGCCCCTCCAAAAAAGAGCAATATTATATATATATATATTTAATCACGTTCTCGAAAACGGCTCTAACGATTTCAATGAAAATTGCAATATAGGGATTTATGGGAGCGAAAAATCGATCTAGCTAGGTCTCATATCTAAGAAAATTAGTTTTCTCCGTATTTTTACTAGAGCAGAGCTCGGTCGCCCAAAATTTAGAACAAGATAATGAATAATGACATGACGCATGGAATTAGTAAGTACTTATACATGGGATTAATATCAACTATACTAAACTATTAAATGAGCATTCTCTATTTTCACCAGAACAGAGCTCGGTTGCCCAGGTACTGACAAATAACTAAAATAACCTTTGGATTAAATTTAAAATCTTTGGGAGCCTAGTTCAAAATATTTCTATTTTCCTGTGTCATTATGTTACCTGGGATTTGAAGCGTTGGAAGGCCTCCCACAAGATGGACCGATGACCTTATGAAGTCCGCAGGAATCCGCTGGATGCGGGAAGCACAGAATCGGTCGAAGTGGCTATGTTTGGGAGAGGCCTATGTCCAGCAGTGGACGTCTTTTGGCTGAAATGATGATGATCATGATTATGTTACCTTATAACTGCATGATTTATTTGTATATCTCATATGTTAAGTGAACTGTATGTGTTCTTTATGAGAATAAATTCTTTAAACCGAAGTATCTATTTAAAATACTGCCAAAAATCTTCGAAATACCAAATTAATTAATAAGATGCGTCAGGAAATTGTCAAGCTATTTGATTTATTATAGCAATTTTAATAAGATATTTACTAAAGTGACATGATGACATATTTAGGTATACTCACTGTGTAATATTTCCCGCCTTAACAGAGTATAATTGATTAGCCTTCAGGTCATGCAAGAATCTCGTCTTATAAATTGGTTTACCATAATAGTAAATGACCTTGACCTCAAATTCTATTTAGCAAAATATTTTCAATAAGCAGAACCAATGATGAATATCCTATTATTTTTTTTTTTTTCCTATTATTATTATTAATTTATTTTAGCTATAAATAACAGAAACAGGTGGAACGATATAGCATTGACCTTTATCGTGTCATGAGTTTGTCTATGACTAAAGCGTTTATGGCCAAACTTCGGCTGATCTTACCAAATGTCAGGAACTCTGACTAATGTGGTATATTGCGCAGTGACACGTCAGATGCCGTTGACTAAATAACATATCATAAATATGTTTCGACTTTCTTAATAACCGTGATCGACACGGCAATGAACGAAACTGATTTGTCTTATAATAATGCTGTCGTTAAAGATAATAATAATGTTGCAGACTTATTAATTATGTGGTTGCTATTTAAAACGTGAGTTTGTAATTCATTGTAATTATGAAAGCCATTATAAATGCATTCCATACGTAATGGTGAAGGACTTTAGTCGAATAGTTTGACTTCCGCAAGTTGCTAGATTTTCCCTACGATCTCAAAGTAATCTATATTCCATTTGAAATAAGATTAGACATTTAAACAAACCTTTTTTACAGTCCGTTCAATCGATTTTGACTTCTATACCGTAGGCATAAGGATGGCATTAAAAGCAAAAAAAGTGGTTACAATACCAATGTTTACTGCAGCTGCCATTTGTCATGCCACCAACGCAATAGAAGTCAAAATCGGTTGAACGAACTTTAAAAAGGTTTAGTTAAATGTCTAATCTTATTTCAAATGGAGTATAGGTAACATATTGAATACGAGCTTTCGCCAGCGGCACCGGCTTCGCCCGCGTCATATTTTTATAAATTATAGCGTTAATCAGTGATAAAGTAAATATGTAGAATTGTACTGGTAAAATAATTTTTAAAATCGGTCCAGTATTTTTTGAGTTTATTCATTACAAACAAACCAACAAAAAATCAAATCGTTTCTCTTTATATTATGAAGTTTAGATGTAGGTGGTAGGTGTAAGTTTAGACTATCTATAGGTAAGTATAACAAAATAGTAACGAAAAACTGTACATTATAACCTGGATTAACACATAGAGTGTAAAGTTTTTCTAACTGAACAGACAGCTGTGCTGTTGGGGAGTTTGTTGCGCCACTTCTTCTTCCCAGCTAAAGCACTAGGAAGTGGTGAAGGGTGGGCGTTTTTGGGGGACTGTATTATGTAAATTTGATGTTCGAAAAGTACTGAGTTTGAATAAATGACTTTTAAATGACGTTCCCGTGGGATATTTTCCGACATCCACGCGGGCGAAACCGCGGGCAAAAGCTAATAACCAATAAATGACATCTAATAAAACATACTCAATTCGATACGGTACTAAGCTCGACCCTCAACATAGCCTACAGTCGCCATCGCTGCACTTCTACCTATAAATATTTATTAGCCCACATTATTGGGAAAAATCAAAGTATCATTACTCTTATTTCTCATACACGTATTCAATAGAATGTCAGTTCCCGCGGTAAATGCTTGGCACTTGGCTGCACCGCGTCACGGCGCTCGGCGGTAGTTCGTGCCGCGTCTGACAGGTGGCGCAACCTACGGTATCATGGCGCCACACACCTACGGAATTTATTATTAACGTGTGAGCTTCCTTATGAACCAAGAACACAGCGATATATATTCAAATTTAAATACGCCCATATCTTGGAAACCATGCTTGACGCTACACAAGAAATCGCAACAATAGAGTTCCTGTATTCTGAATAGTTTCCAGTTATTAGTTAAATCGATAGCCATATCCACTTACGAAACCATAATTAGACGCATAATAAGTGATACCTATATAACAATCAGGAAGGCGTAAGTCACATAAAAACTGGCAGTAGCGCAGACAGGAAGCCCATTGAGCGCCATGCTGTTCGTAACAGTCCAGTGGACGGGGAACGAAAACTTAATTTTGTATATCACTGTTGCTACCTGGCTTACTTACGATGTGGCAAGATTTGGACGTAATAATAATAATAATTTGATTAATAAGAAAAAAATATAGCCTTATATTTTTGGTTGTAAAAAATCAAAAAGATTAAAGCAAAAGAAAGCTTTTGGTGAAAATATTTTACGTCTTTAGTAAAACTCAACGTAACCATTACTTCAGTCTAGCCGCTTTTAACCAATTTGCCAGACCCCGCTGTTCGTTGACAGCTATACGAAAGAAATATAAATCACTGACCAATCACATCGCCGGATTCAATATCCGAACGTTATAAGGCGAGATCATATTCAAGACGCGACCCTTGTGAGCTGTCAGCGATGTCACTATAGAAATGCTCTTAGTATACATTGGACCAGTTTTCTTGACAAGCTCTTAGCTCGAGTGGTTCTATACATTTTCATGCCGTAATATCATTCTCGTCTATATTCATACATAATTTCAGGCTTATAATCTTCAAGTGGATAAGTAGGCGGTGGTAGTAGTAATAAACTACCTACTACTTGAGCTACGATTGCCTGACATAATATTTGGTAGTTAATCTAAACTAACATTATAATGAGGAAAGATTTCATTTTATGTATGTTTGTTTGATTGTTTGTAATGAATAAACTCAAAAACTACTAAACCGATTTTAAAAATTATTTCACCAGTAGTATACTATATTATTACTGAGTAACGTAGGCGCAGTTAACGCAGGCGAAGCCGCTGGCAGGAGTTAGTTTGTTATATTTAGGTATATTAGAAATAGTTCCGTAGCAATTGTCAAATGGTTTGTAATAAAACAGCGCTTGAAATACAGTACACACGGCAACACATCAAGCTATATATTTCCAGTATAAGCTGATCTCGCATTGTTTAGGATTTCCGTACAAGGTGAGGTCAGCTTAAACTAGAAATGTATAGCTTGATGTGTAGCGGTGTGTACACACCCTTCAATCAAGTATTTAAATATGAAAATTGATGTTATTATGAGTAACCAATAAAAATATCTTGCATTTTTCTTTTACATCGTGATCAGATTGGACGACAAATTCTTCACATGGCTTTATGAAACTCAATTTTTTACTGCTTACTTTTTTGTGCCATTCAAACTAATCATAGGTAGTGCTACTGGTAAATGTTAGCAACTAAACAACATAGCACCCAACAGATTTATTAATAGTTACCTACCTTGATATCCTGTTCGAACTCTCGGCACCAATCTCAACTTATGACATTCCTTTTATCAGATTGCACTTGCTTTCAAACATTTTATTTAGGACGAACAATTGCGAAAGTGGATCAAAAGTTCTGGTCACGTATAATGCGGTAGGTATTTAGTGAAATTTCAAATCAGGCTCATATATCTAGTGGGTTTGTTAATCAATGCGGGCGTATCAACTGTATCAGATTATTTAGTTGCGCGTGAGGCCGCGGCAGGCACGACCGAGCCAGGCTCTCCACTCCATCACCTCATAGACAATGCGATTGATGCAAACCCTTGAGCACAGGTTGCAACACCAATTCTTTAGCATTTTGGCGCTAAACACAACTTATTAGCTAACTCAGCAATTTGATTAACCTCGCCAGGAGGTAAATGTGTCAACGATAATGCACTTTGACATATTCATTACACACTCACGCCTTTTCGGTATCGTACCATAGAATTTTAAAAGCAATCTTGTATCTTGTTCCTCGTATTTAGACTGGATTTTTTAAAGCTTTTCCAAACATTGTCACGTGATTTTTCCTGTATGGTAATATTTTTGACACAGTGGAATCACGCACAGCTGTTTCATTTTTTAAATGGGTTGTATACGTAGGGATTAGGTAGAAAAATATTCCACGCTACACAAATCCTAGCATTTATATGGGACACGTTTTCTGACGCTAAAGTGGAGTTTTTATTTCATAAATGCAGTTATTCTTTTCCAATTTGTTGCATTTTTATGATTTCACGTAACATACAAAATGATACGCTCAAATCAGGTTGGTTACAGACACCTTTCAGATCAAGGTTTATTATACGCTCGATATTAATATTAATTCACGTGACATTGCTCACGCATGCAAATGAGATCAGTCTAGTCTCTAAAGCTAATGAAAATGACTGCATCACTATTATTATGAATGCAAATATCAACCGTGCAAATAAATGTTAAATAAAAATTCTATCGGTTGTTAGGTCTGCTTCGCAGTAATTAACGAATTCCATGCAACAATTACGGTGTTTGACGCCCTGGTAATCATCACTTTTCCGTTCATTCCTTTGCCTCGCCACGCAAGGAAATAAGGCAATACTCACCTAAAATTTCAATGAACCGTGACCATTACTTTGCATAGCAATAATTTAATCTTGCACAAATATTCTTATGTATTCCTAGGCGCACGGCAAATATAAATTTTCCAAATGGTGTATCATGGAGGAGGAGAGAGACCTCTGTTTTTCTCTTTCGTGGTCGTGTAAAGAGTGAAACGGGTGGCGCGACGGTCGCAAGGTCCCCGAGCGTAGCGGCTAGAGGCGCAGACGCAAGCACGCCGCAAGTCTCGCAAGTAAAAGTAACTTTTAACAATACCTTGGCGGCGCTTGCGCGCTGCGTACGTCAGTTTTGCCAACTCAAGCCGCGCGCCACAACATATCGCTCTTTTACTTTTTCGGAAATCGAACCAACATCAGTGGCAGTTTGTAGACTACAAAAAAAGTTTTCCGCTACGTGTCGCGTTCAAATATTATCGGTGCTTCTTATTGGATAATTGGATGTGATTTGCTAAAACTTTCGTGAATTATTTAATAACGTTGCAAAAGTTCAATAACGTTAATGAGAATTTGAATATTTTGTAGTTGTTGTACTTGCCGGCAATATTGGATGTTACGCTCACTTGAACGTAAGTATTTTTTTTATTTGTTTGGTAGGTATTTTATTTTAGCCTTCTACCTAAGTTTTATCTGTAGTTCCGTTTATTTCTTATGAACATTTTTCCTTCATGTATGTACACACGTCTTATATTTATGTATTAGCTTGTTGTACGATATTCTTATATATTATTAATGAGGTGATGAAAGTGGTCGTGCGTTTCCCGCCAGTGACTGCTATGTGGTCACCCGGCCAGTCGGTGAGCGAGTGATTAAATCAACTTGCAATCGGATCATAGAACTGGTTTCAAACTTCTTGTAGACACGTGTCGTGTACTTACTTCTGAGACACTCGATGTATATAGAACAGTTTATAAACAGATTTGGACCAAAAAAAGACTTGTGATACTATTAATTTATTAGTTCATTAAAAATATCAAAGCCTACTCTACAAACCCAACCCGATAAATCAAGTTTTCACGATATTTCTTGGAAACTGTGGTAACAGGTTCTATATAAATAAGCATTACGTTCTCTATTGATATTTGTTACCTAATAGTGTTTGCTCTACCAGTGACAACAGCTACCAACTTAGCTAGTCATAAAAACGGTTTTTGCATTCATTAGGTTAACATAACTTGCGAATTTATCACTGTGAAGCATGCAAAGGGTTACGTATCAATCAAGATGCATTTGTGTCAACAAATATATCCACATTTTAGCTGTGAAATTATGGGTATACCTACCTACCTACTGCATGCAATTTTTCAAGCATATATTCATGTATTTACCTAAAACCTAGCTTACATTGGTAAAGTAATTTATAAATTATTACTGGGTTTTGTGCGTAAGGCTGAATAAAAAAATTAAACCAATGAAATCTGACCTTAGTGACATCTTCTCTAGTCCTTCTCTAGTTACCTTAAGCTGACAATGGCAATTTCAGTGAGTACTTTACGGTCGGTATGAAGAAGACAGTGCTACTCCTGTACCCTGATTGCGTAATACGATACAATCACAATCTGTTTCGATTTGAAATAGATTGCTAATCCATTGCTTCATAAGTTGGAAAAAAATCTGCTCAACTACGTAAATAACGCAATGAATGTTGTTGAACTGTCAAAATTAAACAAATTAGGCATAATTGTTTACAGCAGAGCAGTGGTGGCCCAGTGGTAACGGCCGAGCCTTATGAGTTGTAGGTCGTAGGTTCGAACCTAGACAGGCGCTTTACTTTGTGTAAATTATTTCATCACCACTGCTCTCAAAACGGTGAAGGAAAACATCGTGAGGAAACCGGCATGTCCTAGAACCGAAAATTCGAAGACATGTGACATCTACCAACCCGCACTGGGCCCGCGTGGTGGATTACGGCCCACTCCCTCTCACAGAGAGGAGGCCTGTGTCCCAGCAGTGGGAACATTTATAGGCTGATGATGATGATGATGATGATGAGGCATAATTGTTTACGAAAATAAGTTACGCAATTAGGGTATTGGTTTCTAAAGTATATTCAATATGATCTATTTTCAAACCTAATCTGAAATGATATCATTGGTTGTTGTTATTTTTTTCATCCAATCACAACACAGCTGACGTTAAATTTGGCAATAGATATACTAATATGAGACAACAAGCAATAAGCAAGTTCAAGTTGCCATTTGACCAATGAGACTTGAACTTGAATAGAAACAGTAACTATTTGATAAGATATTGTTATCAGTTCACATTAGTGTAAATAAACAATATCCTTCAGGATTTCAAAACATTGAAAGGCAGAACATAATCACCTAATGCATATTTCGCTCACGAATATCTATAGGTAGGTGCATGCTCGATTATCTTGCTTTCCCCTGCCTACTGATCAGCAATGCAATAGGATACAATAACGCTACATTTAACTGCGACTCCGTTTTTTGAATCGTTTTCCCTTCATAAATATACAATCGCTCTATTGTAAGCTACAAAAGCTTAGTCTTGATTGCTGAATTAATAAGAATTTTCTAGATTGTTTTTACCTCTAACATTTCCTTGTTTAGTGCATCCGCGTATAGATAAACACAGTGATTACCACCGATCAATGTTACTTATAATTGGTGTTCAAAGATGGGAATGTCTGCCTCGCCTTTTGGCAGTCCAGTCACGTAGCAGAACAAAACATTTAGATTTTATACGCAATACCCACATTCCTCACCATTTGCATTCACAAGATCCGTCGAAGTCATAAAACAATATTGCTCGCATTTAAAGTCTTGCATTCACGTTCTAAAATGTTAAGTAGGTATGTATGAGTCGTTTCATATGGAACATTAAGTTCTCAATAAAAGCAAATAGACTCCGATTGATCTCAAGTTAGTAACTGGAGCGTTTCAAAATATTGGAGCCTTAAATATCTTATGAAATTGCATTAACGTCGATGTGAGGAAATTGGTTGTTAACTGCTATTCGCGAATTGGACCGGTCAGTTTGGTACTTTAATTGATATAATTGGATCTGTTAATCGTCATCAAGGTAAAAGAGCAATAATAAACTAATTGAAATTAAAGCAATCAATCACGTCGGGTGGCGGCGGCGAGGGCGACCTCTAAGTGGTGGCGTAACTAATAAATGCGCGCACCCGCGTCCCGCTTCACTGAACACTTTCCACGACCCCAACGTGTACAGAAAGCTTGAAAATAAAAATATATTATCTGAAAATTTCAAAAAATAACCTTGATCACTGTAATAACTGAAAGCTAGAGCCTTTATAAAAACAAATAAAATAATAATTCAGTAACCAACATTTTATTAAGTTACAAACTAAGGTTATAAACAATCGTTGTTATTGCTTCCAAATACAACACAATATAGTAACAACATAATAAATTCTTGTACGTAACACGACAATACGTCTCTCGTCCAGTAGTAGTGCAATATGTGTTTCTGTCAGCAACATTGGATAACGAGGTGTTTCGACAGGTGTTTAGCATGCGGCCAACACACCGACTATTGCCGACCATAGCCGACCACTGCCGACCAGCGACCTCGGCACGGCTCTCTAATGTCTGATCAACTGATGACTTTGACTCATCCCGGCCTTCATTTTTTTTGTAATAATAAATTGCTTTCCGAACTTTTTTGTTTTAAAATTGCGTGCCAAATTTTTTAATTAAAGATACTCATTTAACTGGTAAATTAATTCCTATTGACGATTCAATTAATTAAAGCAAAAAGTAATAGCCAATCAAAATGTTAACAAGTTTTTTTTGTGTGAAAATACGTGTGTCATCGCCAAAAAAACATTAAAGACATCAGCGGTCAAAGTCATCAAACATCAATAAACCTAAAATTTTGACAATTTACTTTACCAACTCTCTCCGTATCATCTTATTTTTTTGCCACGATCATCTGACATCACAGACATCTTTCTCTCAGCCAGCCAAAAGATAAAGATTTGATAGTTCGTGCTTAGTTTCGTCGGTCGTGAAGGTCGTCGGGTCGCGGAAGACACCCCGCGAAGCGCCCGCGCCGCATGTCGCTGACGCAAGCGCACGGTGAAGCAACTGCAACGTTACGTGCAAGTACGTGCCACCGCACTCGGCGATGACCTATTTAACACCACAACCCGTTTTTGAGCAGTGTCGTGATGTAGATCTGAGCCTTGGCCTTTTTATTAAGGTGCTGGTTAATTGAAGGGACAAAAGATTTCTCGAAGAATATTTTAAAATACAAAGTGTGTCCGTTCAAAAAACAACAGAAAATACAAATAAAATTTATGAATTATGCTGTCGACATGCCATTTATTGACATCGTCTAAAAACTTCCTCGTTTTGCTTTCGTCAATATCCAGGAAGTTGTAAAACTCTGACAGTGCTAAACAACCAAAACTGAATAACATTTGTCCGCATTATTAGTTAGACTTAACGTGTTCTGTGATCATAAAATTATTTTACATAATTCGTCTGAAAATAACACGTAATCTTATGTAAAAAATTCATTTTCTAACAATGCGGTTACTGTAACGTATTATCAAAACAGATCATAGATCGAGATTGCACACTAAAAGCAGAGATTACAAAGATCCTCTATTAAAGAGTTGCCTCTCGAGAATTGCTGTCCTATTTTTGATGGCACAACACTCAGCCCGAGTGGCTGTCTGTAATTACACTGTAAGAAATGAAACCACGAGGAATTGCTACCTATCTTGTCTCCACTGTCATTTCTAGCAGTAAAAACTATTTTTTTTAACATTCCCTCGTGCACCAACGCTTCGACATACTTTCAGTGTATCTGTACCATATATTATTACTATATTGGCTTTCAGGAAATCATTGATTAGAAGTGATGTGGTGTGTAATCTGTTTGCTCTTGTAGCACTTCTCTACTTAATAAATCAATAGGTATTTGGCTGAATCTTATTGTGATATAAGAGCAATAGTGTGTACAAATAATGAAATTATTATTATTTGCTACTATTAATAACGGGCGATAAGTAATCACGGGGCGGTTGCTGACGCGACGGCGGAGATGCGCGGTTCGTCGACCCACACCGTGTGTAAATACTCCAGCGGTGACGCCGCACCGCATGCCACCTCCATGCACGCCATTGTAATTGAAAACCAATGTCGTTACAAATAAGTCCATTTTAGTTAATCACCATCAGCGCAGAGTTTCGCTTTATTTGCAAACTCGCCGTCTCCTGCGTCGCATGCATTGCTTTTACTCTTCATTACAGTCCAACTTTAGCACCATAGATAGAACTAACATGGGTATACTGTCTCGTCAATTCTCACTACGAGTATAAAAAAATTTAGGCGCACGTAATCTTATAAATAAATAGTGAAAGTGAACTGACGCCTCGCAATTTTTGCGCCTACCTACATACTTTTTGCGTCATAATTTTTTGCAAATATACGTTAGCCGTGCCCAGCCACGAGTAAAGAAAGATATCGCAGGGTTCTGACTCCACCTGACCTCTAAGGTCGCTTGCTTACTTTATATGAAGCTTAGAAAATGTTTATCTTTGCGTTTTCCGTAAATGCACAAATTTAACGAGAATATTATGTACTTTAATACAATCAGCATATAGTACTTCACTTACTTCCTATATTGATACCCAATTTCCTTACATGAGTTTGCAAAGTAAGTTTAAATGCAAAATCTATAACTGGCACAGTATAAAGCTTGGTTGTATGGTGAATAGGATGTGCACTAAGTGTTGCACTATCTACATAGGTACGTCATGCGCCATGATCCGCGCACACTACAGCAAGTGTTGCGCAGGCGACTAATTGTTCAAGTGTCCACGTGATAAGTAATCGCCATCATCGTCAGTCACGACTGCGCTCATTATTACCATCCTTAACTTTCTATCATCAACTGCAACAATAAATGAAATTACAATGCAAACCACCTAATCTATTAGCACTCGTCTGCAGATGGCCTTCTTGACAAAAATGTAATAATAGCCCCGAACGCACCAGCATTACGAGCTAAGTTATAAATAACAACATAATTACCAGTGTCGATAAAGTCGATCGTTGCCGGGGTGATTTACTGCAATAAAACAAATAAATTATCAGCGATATTGTGGGCAAGTGTTAGCAATTGTTGTTGCAAGAGAATGATTAACGTAGACGTATTAGAACGGATAGCTTGCTTGACACAACTGTCTGTCGGTTGCTGGTTGCACCTTTGACCTTGCACGTGCCCCTTTCAAAATAGCACCGCATTCCAAACTATAACGCCGCGGTATTCACGCGACCCGCCACAGCTCTATTGTTCCTCCATTTAAACTTTACACATCGGAATTCTTGACATATTTACTAATTCGCCTTCCGCTGCACCTTGCAGCCGATCTCCTGATATTCTCTACACCTAAAAATCCAAACTGCATAAGGCAACATTAAAGGGGATCTGATGGTGGCATTTCTTTGTTAAAACAAAAACATTTAAGATTACGCAGTTGAAAGTTTTGATAGACCAAAACAAATTATAACTGACAGCTGAGTGATAGAGTGACGTGTCCTGGTTCTCTGCAGGGTCCGAAACCAAGCCAAGTGGCACTCCAAACTTGAACAAGCCAGTGATAATGTACAATAAACGTCCGTGTCCGTACCGACTCAGCACAGGTAGGCGTAGCTAAAATGTTATTCAACTTGACGCAATAATAGACTGCCGGATTTAATAGCTGTATCGTGACGGTAGGCTTCCGCCAGGTGTCACAAAAAGTAAAAATTCAGTGGCAAACAGAAGTTGAAAGAAGTCGTGACTAGTTTGTAGTGAAATTCGTAGCAAGCAGCAACAGAAACCTGATGACTATTTTTAAAACTTACTGCATTGTCTGTGTCCTTTAGTCTACAATGTTTTTTTGTTCAGATAAAGTTCTAAACAAGACCCGCGGGACCTGTCCACACAATTTATTAATGGTACACATTTAATACGACGAATAAGTAATTTTATGTGACTGAATGAATAACTTTTTAAATACTTGACCTTTGTAGAGACGATTCACGTCGACCTTTAAAATTGATGAAGACAAATAAATTGCTATAGGCAAAATTTTACTGTCGCGCAGGTGGATAGTTGTTTCGCAAAACGAGTGATTCGACCCAAACCCGATTAACCCACTAATAGCTTTGCTTCGAAAACAAATGATGAAATCATATCAATATGGCAAGCATTAAATATGTACCATCATATCGCGAGCGTTCTCTGATTTTAATGGCTCCACACTTTTGGTTCGAAATTATTGAACAATAATGTAACTGTTTATCGGAAAGACTGTAACAAAACTGCAATTAGTACATAACCATTTTAGTGAACTACAAGAAGTTTCATAAAAACATAATGAAATAACAACGATCAAGGCGGGTGTAGCAAATGTACAGAAAACTGTTGCGTGCCGGCGTAATTGCGCCGAAGCTAGTAATTTACTGATCATGTTTACATTTTGCAACAGATTTTACACAACACCATATCTGAAACGTATACAGTTCCAGTTAACTTTAATCAAATTAATTGATTAAGCCTCCAAGTTGGATCTCCAATGAATTTAATTGATAGTCATAATTTTTTTCTCTCTTCACAAAGGTTCACATAGGTTTAAATATAGAAACATGTAGTTACAATTATAGCATTTGACAAAAATGCATAAAATATGATCCTTTGCGAGAGACTGGCGTCTATACTAACATACCCTCACCCCGAATTTTATCTAATTAACATTACAATGGTTAATTTCCAAACTCTAGACAAATTATTCAATGATGAAGGGAAAAAAAAAACAAACATGTTTAAATTAATTAACCAAAAAAAAAATATAGAAAAATAAAAAATGCCGTTAGCGAATTCAGAAATTCGACGGGGTAATGTGTGGCATCATCTTGGTCCACAACAGTGTTAATAAAAGTGTATACCTATCACTTCCCTCCTTTTAATTTGCGAGAGAATACTTTGGTTGATCGCTGCTGCTTGATCATTTTTGGGCGTTAAAATGGCCCGTTCACACACCCAAGAATTCTCTTGGTACGGTATTCGACTGATGTCTCCGTATACCAGGCGAATCAGTTCTTATAAAGTGGTAACTACTCTACCAAGAGTCTTTGGTAGTGCCACCTGACCGCTCTCCACTGGTAGAGTGCCTTCACCAACTTTTAGAAGAACATCGGATAATTCATAATTCATTCATGTTGATGGTCAAGCGCAGTCTATGAACTTGCGACCATAGAGTCGACCTTTACAACGTCACCTTGTCATTATTATATATTACGAGGGTACAATGAATAGCTGCTCCGCGGCATAATAGTTCAATTTTTGTAAACAGGCTGAGAGGGTTTTTTTGCTACGCTGTTTGGGTAGGGCATAATTTGACAAAATTCCGTTAATTTGTTTTACAATTAATTTCCAAGAAAACCGAAATGTCGACGGGAGAAAGCAGAATGGAACCGGAGTTGTGGGACAAACTGCATGATTATAGGTAAGAAGAGAGTATTTGCGCAAGATCGTATTAAAAATGAGTTTAAAACTCCAGTTCGCTCATAAAGTTCTCTGATGGAAAATAAGAAAGGCAGGAAATTACTAACCTTTAGAACTGCCCTTTGTACGCGTTTGATACGGAGCATTGATGTTTTTTCGCACCACCCCATACGGATATGCAGTACGAGATTAGCGATTGGCATAATTCAAAATAGACTGAGCTCAATAAACTAGTGTCTGCAACATGACGAAGATTTTTAGACACAAATATTAGTTTTCGGATTCTAGTTGAAAGAGCATCATATGTGGTGAAAACTTAGTGTGCTATCTAGCATAACGCCCAAGTACTTTATAGTATCTGTTTTATGAAGGTGGGGACATAAGCAATGAGTACTATGAGACAATAATAAGTAGGTTTTTTATGTAGAACTAAAATTACTTTATCTTGTCAACATTGAGAGCGAATCTATTATTAGCCATGAGAACACCAAGTTCAACCCCATCTGTGCACGACTGTAACCTTCGGGCATCAACCAAAAGCGCTGTGTCATCAACTAAAGTTGTGATCCATCCACTGGGCATCTTAAGCTCACAGAGGTCGTTGATAAATGTTAGAAATAAAGGGGTACCGAGGATACTGCCCTGAAGTGCCCTGTGGGACGCCGTGCAGACGACAGAAAGATCACTACTAGTCCTCTCATCTACTTTAACTCTCTGGAATCGGTTGGTGTCGGAAAAAAGCTGTAGTTGCTCATCCCTAAGACCAATGTTCTCCAATTTCTTCACCATCAGAGGAATGGAGACTGTGTCAAAGGCCTTGGCAAGGTCCATGAAGATTACTATAACCTTTTTGTTTTCGTCGAGTTTTTAGAAACAAACTTAGTTAAACCGTGAATGGCTTCGCTGGTCGACAAGGCAGATCGGAAACCTAACTGAGAAGGTGATAGCAGTGAGTTGTCTTCCAGGTATTCGACCAAACGCTTCTTTATGATCCCTTCCAATACCTTAGACATGGCTGGCAGAAAAGAAATTTGTCTACAGTTGTTAACACAGGCTCCGTCACCACTTTTGAAGATGAGGGGAATCTCTGCTATTTTCCAGGCGTTTGGGAATTTGCCGGAGTCAATGGCAAGATTGCAGATAAAAAAAACTTTTACAAAAAAAAAAACAACCGACTTCAAAGAAAACACTACAAAGTGAAAAATAACTTTAATTTCGGAAGTCGGTGTCTTTGGTTTTGAATTTTCGTTCTTTGTCACCGACTTCCGAAATTAAAGTTATTTTTCACTTTGTAGTGTTTTCTTTGAAGTCGGTTGTTTTTTTTTTTGTAAAAAGTTTTTATTTTTCACTTTTTAGTTGTGATACCTACCCCACACAAATTCGAATACCACTACCTGCTATGTAAATAACAGTGACAGGAAGTTATCATAATATCATCCACATACTAAGTGAGGTAAAAATACGTATTATTGAAGCTAACTCAAAAACTACCCAAGTAAAGTCAATAAAATTTATATGGGACCACCTCTGAAGTATGATCTACCAAACAAAAAAAGAATCATCAAAATCAATTCATAATTGACGGAGTAATCGCGTAACAAACATACAAAAAAAAAAAACAACATACAGTCGAATTGAAAACCTCCTCCTTTTGGAAGTCGGTTAAAAAGATTGGAGAAATGAAGATCTGTCTATATCCCTTCACAGTGCCGGTAGAGATGTTGTCATAGTCAGCAGTGCAATCAGACTTCAGACTATGAATTATATTTTCAGTCTTTTCCAGGTCCGTGAGGAAAAAAACCATCGAGGTAGGATGAAGGTTGAGCGGTGGAGAAGGGATATTGTTACCAGAACTATAGCGGTCACCGATATTTTTGCCGATTTTAACAAAAATTCGTTGATTTTATTAATAGAAGAAATAGAATCCAGGGTATTAATTAGCTGTCTGTCCTCTTTTTTAGATTTTTGTTTGTGGGGAATATTTTTTATTGTATTTTTAAATATTTTGTTATTTGTTTTAGCCGCAGTCTGAAGTTCAAATTTATCATGTTCCTTTTTTATCCTTTTTAAAAGTTCGTTGCAAAAATGTATGTATCTTATATAGGTTATTATTATGGTTTGGTTGTTAGGATTCTTTTTTGCTTTTTGGTGCATTTTGTCATGATTCCTCATACACCGTAATAAACCGATCGCTATCCAAGGTATAGTAATTTTCTTACGGTTTGACGTTTTTGTAATTTGTGCATTAGATACTGTTCATTGATTTAACGAAGAATTGAATAGCAAGATCAATATCAGTCATTAAATACAAGTCATGAAAGTTGAGATTCATAATTTCATCGTCAATGTTTTCGTAATTTAAACGTTTAATTATTTTAAAGGGGTTGTTTTGAGGTTTACTTAAATCCAAGATTATGATGCCGTCATCCTACTACATAACAAGAAGTTTCAGCTACATAACAAAAAGCTGGCAGTCGTGTTTTTAATATAATGTGATCCAAGCATGTCTTATTATGTGTAGGGAAAGTATATACTGGCAACATGCCATGAGACGCTAAAAGGTTAAGGTAATGAGCAGAATTAGGGTCTATGTTGGTCTCCGTTATGTCCACATTGAGGTCCCTATTAGAATAAAGTTTTTTTTATATTGGAGGTAGTACTTTAAAAAAAGGTCGAGAGAGGTCAGAAAGTTATTTAAGTTTTTGTACCCAGCTAGTCGGTAAACTATAGTAGCATAGCCATGTTCTGATAAATTTTGATCATTACACAGTAACAATCAGAAATAGTAGGTTCTTCTATGCACATTCTATGATGGTAAGCAAACGTAGCATCAACAAAGTTGTAGAGACAAATGAATCACGACTGCAGTTTTATACGCAAGAAGTTCGAAGAATTTTAATTGCAATTTTACGTTAAGAAATCAGTTTTTGTAACTTTATACAATTTCCTTTGCTTCGACATCATTGACTATTTTATAATGAAATAGACTTTGTCAATTACATGTTAACTAAATCTTGTAATATTGCGAAAGTTGACAACAGATCTACAAATCTGTACGCAAGTTAAATAGCAGTACGTAGATAGGTAGAAGTTCTATGAATGATCTAATTCCTTATACATGTATCACTCCTGTTCAAGCACTCGCCCAAGATACTAGAAACTTAATTAATAAAATTCCTTGGCGTGCATAATGCCTGTTAAACCACATATTTTTTTCCTTTAGCGGAGCTACAGACGGTCAATGTTAAGCATTTCATTATAAACTAGGAACTAATGTCTGTAATTAATATACTAGAACATGGGACATACAGATCTGTTAACGAGATAAAACTCCTTTCCTGAGTTTCACTTCAATATTTTCACTGATTGCTTGTTTGCATACATGATTCGTTTCATTTTACCATAACTTAACCAAATTGACTATCAACGGATAATACAATGTGTCCCAGGGATAAGTGACCGCCCGGCGTTTTTTGAATATTTGTACAAAATTATTAATAATTACATTTATATTTGTGACTTAGCGGCTTTAGTTTTTTTTATGATTTTATTTCTTTTTTTTGTAAAGACGCGTGACGTGCTGCAGTTTTTTTACGATATTTCCTAAATTTGTTCATCTTTTTCCATTATTTTTTCATAGTTTATCAAATAAAATCATTAAACATAACTAAAATGTAGTAAAACATTTATTAAATAAAAAACAAAATTAAAATTCGAAGAAAAAAACTCTTCTTTTCAGTTTTTTCAAAATAAATCTTAGTTTTTTACTAAAGCCGTCACAAATATAAATGTAATTATTAATAATTTTGTACAAATATTCAAAAAACGCCGGGTGGTCACTTATCCCTGGGACACATTGTATAATAATAGATGTATTGATTTTATTTCGGAACAAAGAATCCATAGAGTAACATAATCATTATTAAAAAACTTATGATCTAGTGTTAGTACCAATCACCCTCCGCACAAACTGCTTTACAAAATTGGAGAACTGAAGCTCTCCGCTACAGTAATGATCCATTGATAGCCAAAGTCATCAATGGATGACAGTTTGTTTATGAATAAAAGTAACACGCCTGAATCTTCCTAAAAAAAAAACAGTGGCACTCCGAGAGTGCCGACAGAAGTGAAAATTTGAACAAGATCGCCTTGATGGAAGAAAAATACTTGTATAGAACATTGGTCCGTAACCTTATCTTAATAAAGAGCACAATCACGTTTACAAAAACAAGGTGTCGGTAACGGTGTCGCGAGTTCAATTGTTTTTTCCCATCTCAAAAATGCCCAACGCGCCTAAAGAAGTTTTCACTTCAAAAATAATGTACTTAATGCATTCAAAGACTCGGAACGACTCGGACTCGAACTCGGGTTTATTTATAAACGTTGCTTAAAGTTAAGTGACGTTCAAACGTCAAAAATGTATGGTTAAACAGTCGCTAATCATAATCACTTAATCATTTGTACAATAAAATAGTTGTTAAAAAAAATTATAAACGCGCTATGTTATACCAGAAGGCGTACAAATATTCATGGATGTCATTGATACTAAAAATTTATAACATAATTACATTAATCAAACGATAATAATTGACTTTCTCAAAATAAATGTCAAGAAAATATACATGTGAAAAGAAAAAATTAGTTTACTATGTCAATATTTAAATAAAGTATAAAGAAAAAGAGAGAAAAAGTAATGTAATAATTAAAAAGATACAAAAAATTACACGTGCAATGTTGAGTACCAACTACGGTCAAAAACAGTCATAGCATTTTGTCTGTCAAAAATTCCGAAATGCTGTAGTATGCTTTATTCAATAGTAAAAATTTAAGCCTTTTCTTAAATAAGTTTATGTTTAATTCTTTAATTGAACTAGGCATGTGGTTAAATATGATTGGTGCCATACAAAAAACACTCAAGTTCTGTGGTCGAGTTCGTTTGTGATAAAATGATATTCTAGTTAACAGGTCTGGATTGGTCATAACAAATACAGCTACCTCAAAAATATATAAGCAAGGAAATGTTAATCATTTATATTTGATAAAGAATAGCTTACAAGAATCTAAACTGTGGAGTCCGAACATTGACCTAATGCACCTTTTTTGTGCCATTTCACTATGGAGGTATTACTTAACTTTAAACAGCGTTTATAAATAAACCCCTATAAGTTTTATTATTATAACGCCTATAGGCGTTTAAAGACCACAACCAATTTTATTGACATTAAAGACAATTTCCTTCAGACGAAAAATATGTCACCGAATTGATTCTGTGCTCTACTAACCAAATAAACTCATTCATATGACTCTATCTAATTTACATAACTCCGAGATGACGTCAATCGTGACGTAGTAGCCAATATTTCAATGAATGAACCTCAAAAACTTCTTAATGGCGTACCTTTCTATTTACATAAAGTACGATATTACTTAGCACATATCAAGCACATTCCAGCTGCAGACGGCCTACGTTTCGCAAGCCACGCGAAGCATTACAGACTGCCACATAAGTTGTTAACTTTACACATTTTGTAACTACACTAGTAAAAATATTTTCAACTATTACAAATAATGTTTGACATTATCTTGACGTGACCGTGACAATAGAGCCGAAGAGACGAGCCACTGTTTTACGGAGACCTACTTCGTAAACTCGCTATTCAACCATTCGTGTATGACGTCGCCGAACAAGCTACCGAACTATTAGTGAATACCAGTGAATACAGTGATTGTTATTTACCAATCACATTTACAATAGTTAGCTTGTAAATACATGTTCTTTACGATCTCAAATTATTAACTCTGCATTGTTCATTAGTTACGAAAAGTAAAATAAATCGACAAAGTTTCCAAGCAATATTCAGGAGAATAAATAGTTGGACGCTTGTAAAGAAATACTTTTGTTCAGAAAGTAGCTGTTCAATTTGTGAAACATTACTATAACAAATGACGGTGAATGCATCGGTATCATTTGTTACGTTTGATATTAGGTGCTTTTGCAATGACTATGCAGATCTATGTCACAGGAATAAGACGTAAATGTGAAACCATTAAGTGTATTAATGATTGGTGTGCCCTTACGAGGTGTCTCTGTGTCGTTAGGTAACCGAAGATGTTCGGGCGCGCTCGCAGCTAAATGCCAGCTCCTTTCCCACGGCCAGCATTCTGCGGCCATTGTATGTCTAGTTCAATAATTAAGTCCGGTATTTTACGGCAGATGTGCGAGCATACTTTGATAAAAGTGGTATGTCATCTTGTATTTCAATTTCAATATCACAATATATATTTTTTTCGTTTGTGAATAAAATAGTTGACAACTTCTGGTACCTGCTCTTTTTTAATCACTCCAGTTTTGGGTTCCAAAATAAATACTAAAGTAGCTTAACATACTTAAATAGAAATTTTGCATTTTGGGACATGAAAAAATCAGATTACGACTTTTCTTTTCTACCGTCAATAATCATTCATACAGGAAAAACGTTTTCATTGCCACATTTTTATTTGGCATTCACATTTTTGTTGTAGCAAGTAGGTATTTCATTGGTGCACATTACGATTCGTGACATCATGTTGGTGTGTGTGCACTCAGCGTAATAAAACGATGACGATTAAGCAATGCGTGCATCGCCTAACGAAGCCGCATTTAAGTGAATATGGCACCAGCGCCGGTGTAGAAATTCCGAAATATAAAAATTAAGGAAATTATCGCACCAGGAAAACTGCGAAAATAATGACGGCACATACCAATCGAATAAGCTAACGACAAACTTGTTATCCTTATAACCTGTTTGAATACAAAATGAACAAACAATTTTTATTTTAGCCGTGGCTTGCACTGCTACCTACCAGTCGAAAATGCTATTGTGTGATTTTGAAATGCGGAAACTCGATGATTGTAACGCACCTACCGAATTGTGCAAAGAATAGCCTTAATCTTGTTTCGTCAAGGTTTGAAGGCCCAACAATGAGGATGAAACGTGCAAATAACATGAATTACGATTCGTTTCGCTAATGGAGTGCACACATACCTAGTGTTAGCAATCGGTAAGCTTGCACATAATCCACTTGAACTGCCGACCAAGTCTTTAAACCCGGTGCAAGGTAACAAACAATCCAATTGACTTATGCTAAATCGTATTAGTTAACAAAACATTTCGGAACTTCAAAAACTACAAAGCGTGTTCATACCTAAGTTGGCCATTATCCGAAGAACGAAATCTCCTTAATAAATCGATCAAATATCATTCACAAAAATAACACGATAAATTAAAACAATGTGCCCTAGTTATGTATAGTGCGTACTGAATGAAATAGAACAATACTTCATTACCTCCGTTAACACTTTTTGCTATTGTTATTGAGACATGTTATGTATGGCCCCGTGTCTATGGCATGTCTGTGGCACCCCGCGTGGTAGACAAGCCGAGAGAACTTGCCTAGTGATGTTTACTTATTGTGTGTAAGCTGCTCACGGTGGGTGAACAATTATTGCATTCTGTGATTGGTTATTATTTGGCAGGCGAGGTCGGGGCGTGAGGCGCGCGACCCCGCGACATGCCTTGAAATTCGGGCTTTTTGTACCACCGGACAATAGTCTGGTCACCCAGAAAATACTCTAGCTTTCATTTTTTTATCTTTATGATCAATGATTCTATATGTATATGTTAGATATAGATCTTTTAATTATGACCTCGTTGCCTTGTCTGTACCTGTTACCTATTGACACATTGACGACTTTCACGATATCTAGCCGCCCACTCGCTTACAGCCACTCGCCTAGAAACTAATTTAAAGGATAAAAATAACAATTTAGTTAGCAACTTATATCAAGTTTCGTGCGTGTACGCGGGCGCAGCGGACATTAAACCAACCGGTCGGATGGCATTCGACGAGTTATCAACTTTAACATTCTCAATCACCTTAATGAGATGACCCAACCTCTTTCGCCATCGCCCATTAAGTAAAACCTGATTTTTGCAAATTATTTGTCCCTGTAGACATTCTGACTATTTGGCATTTCCCGTGCGCCTGCTAAAAAGTCGGCTAAGCAGACCTATTACGTAAGTTGTGTAACCTTTGAAAGTATTTCATCGTCTCAAACGTCGTTTATTTCAGATAGAATAGTACGATGTCTGTACGTTTAGAATATTACCATTTGGTACTCATGAACGGCAGGCATATCTGATTGCCATTGTCCGCTGTCACCGTTAACATTAGAGGTATAATTTATAATGATTCCGAGTTATGTAAAAGTCATCAGATAATAGGCAACAATCAGTGAATAGATTTGACAGGTTGAGCATTGTAGTCTCGACAAGTGACCCCCATTGAGGTCATAAGTAACGACTCTGTGACCTACAAAGACAGCATGATTGAGCTATAAATAGCGATCAGCAGTCAATTATTGAGCTTCGGACTAGTAATAAAAATATAAGTATTTAATTGAAGGCAGGTGCACAAGATGCCTTTGAAAGATATATACCTACCTACCTTACCAAATCCAAATTAATATTCTTTGTTCACCCGCTTGAAATTAAAACTAGGAACACAAAATAAAATTGTTTCATAATAACATAAACTTATCCAGTAACGTTTTCAATAATTTTACTTAAATAAAAATATAATGTCATATGAACATGCAAATAAAACCGGATTATTCCGAACCTGACCCGAAATCCTAACCCGGTCGCGGGTTAGGTTAGGTAAGCAATAAACAAAGTAACATTACGAACAATTATTTGCCTACTTTATTAAAGTTTATGCTAATTAGAAGGAACATTGACGTAGCAGTTCATGGCACCGTACCGTAGCATCACGACTCGACCCATGATTATCAATTCATATCCAATCCTATCGATTTCTCGTTGCATTCCAATGTAATCATTTTAATCAGAATTACACAGCACAGATGGTTTTGATTAAAATGACATTTAGGAGGATTAGTGCAATAAAAATGATACATCACTGCATACTATCATTTGTAAACTAATTACCTACATCAATTTATTTTATATTTGACATTCAGTCGTCGAGTCGTTAGATCATAAATAATAATTGATGATCATTGGTTGAATTAATCTCTTATCAAAAGATTTAGAAAAGTAGTAGGTATTAACAAAGTATGACATTCACCAAACGAAAACATAGATGAACTCAAATAAAGAGCAAGTCAGTAAAACAGGCAAAGGCAGGCAACATTGAATATCGACGGTTGAAAGGCTAATTGATCTAAGCGACATTTTGTAAAACTTGCTCCTGCAATTTTATGATTCGTCCTCCTGAACGGATCATAGTTATTTTTTTTTTTAAATAATCATAAAAAACAACTATTTGATAGACTTTTATTTACATTTGATTAAATCAATCAATCATAATAAGATCTTATTATGATTTAAAAAAAACAACGAATCCATCCTCCTGCAAGTTTTATAAAATGTCGCTTAGAACAATTAGCCTTTCAACCGTCGATATGTTTTCCTTTTCTCGAATGAGAGCTACACAGCACTGGTAAGGACGATATCGACACGAGTAATATACAACCCCTGTATATGTGATGCATCTTGTATATCTGTCGACACTTTGTGCTCATGCCCTGTGGGTGGCGCCGATAGACTTACTGTCCAGTATTATTGCCATAGAAGCAATCTCCTCTCGTGCGATGAGTTATACTTAGTACGAGAATAGCCCCTGTGGCGAGATTAGCCAGCCAATAAGGTTATAAGAGGAACTGGCTACCCAGAGAGCGCCGGACGTAATAAAGTATGGTCTTTCGCGGAGTTTCTCTATAAGCACCCAACTGTGGGGGTAATACCGGACATATTACCAACAAGTTACGTTTGGGAAACGTGTCAGTTGGAATTTATAAAGTAAAAGGTTTTTGAAAGGACTAAACCTGCTCAGAGATTAAATTTTGAACAATGAACGCACGTGATCTCATCTTCAGTTACATTATATTTCGCGTAAGATCATCATTCTGAAAATTAATATACCTTTTGTCTGGCAGTGACCAAACAAAATCACATCCGCGTTGTAAATTCTTCATCGTCCTTAATTGCATCTGTGTTATTAATTATCCTAACATTTCCTTATTATTTTTACTGCTTATATAAACATAAAAGGAAAAATATCCCTGTTCACGTTCGTGGTGCAACTTTTATCCATTTTCCGACGTTTCGTTCACTTGCTCACGGTCGCAGGGTGACTGCCCCGTAAAACTAGTTCCCTTTCAATACTACTTTTGGTCACAATAAGTACCTTTATTTTGTAAAAACAAATAACTGAAGCTGGTCCATGTGCACATTATAAAAGCAATTTTATTGAATTTATCCTTTTCCAATAACAGAGTATTCCGAACCATTTTCGGTTGCAGGTTGCTGTACTGTATATTTATTTTCAAATAATTACTTCAAATTCTGTATGATAACAGTACCACTACAGGTTTTCCCGGAAAACCAGCGCAGTGGATTTTCTTGCGTAGCCATCATGATGAGATATATTTTTGGCTCAATTGATGCATTTGATTATCTCTTTAAAATAACCGTTTAACTTAATTAAATATGTTTTAATAGTAGGTGTGACTTTGTTTCATTTTCTCTTTGTAACTATGAGTTTTTCGGAATCTCATTCTCGGAGCAACTTTTTTTTCGTTCATTCCTATTCACTTCGTGTTAAACCCATTTAACCTGAATAAATAGTTAATTGATATAGTACATTGTGTTCCAGGACATGATTCGCCGGGAGTATCGGTGCCGCGCGGTCGTGCTATGACGTGAAGACCACCACCATGCGGGCGGGCTCTCAAGTGGCCTCCGACTAGCCACACGGCCTCATTGCGCTTTGTGTTATACTGAGGTAAGTCTTCACTATACCTAAAAGAATACTTTTGCTAAAATCCTTTCAACAATTTCCACATTTTCCTCAAAGACAATATCGCTGTCCCCAGCGAATAATATGGTAATGTGCTATTACGATAGTTTTAACTTTATTGCATATTCGATATTTAGAGGTCCGATTACACTCTGTCAATTTTTTTCATTCATTTCCTACGGTTATTTCAGAAGTTACGAGATTTTAAGGTGTATTGTAATAAATGTAAAAACCACTTTTCTTTTTGTATTTGAACAATTCCGCTATATAATTATATTAATTAGTTAAAAAGATATTCACAAAAAACTGTTTTTTTGTTTTTCCGGTAAAATTTGGTTTTTACAATTACGATTTTATTCGCCGGGGACAGCGATATCTGCCTATATCTTACATTTTTAATAAACCCTCCACTGTTTCAATATTTTCGTGCTTTGTAGCCATAGACGACAATTGGTATAACTATTAATAAGCTTGACCGAAGATCTACGACCGTCACAGTATACCGTGTACGTGCTCGTGTGGTATTTTACAAGTATTGGAAACCCAAGCCTATATTGTCATAGCCCTGCTCTTCATTGTTTGCAGTTCCGTATTGTCGTGGAGCAATCGTTCATAAAAGAGGCTCGTCTATGCCATTTCTGTATGTGTCTACCTCATCGTGGGTGGTTCGTTGCAGACATAATAAGTCTATCCATATAATAGTGACTTGCTCTCGAGTTCTCGCCGACTAGCCACACGGCCTCATTACGCTTTTTGTCCCACTGAGCTCAGTCAGCCACATCTATCTACCTATCAAATAGAAATGAGGCTAGGATTATGAAAGTCACATGTTATGGTTTAGTTCGCTGAGAGCCAAGGCATTGTTATAATAGCAACAGGCAATTAATGTGTCAGAGTTTACAAGCAAGTATTTTAGATATAGCGCTTCGATTCTGCCAACAACTTGCTAACTAATTACACCATACTTCTACCAAATAAGCACACACCCGCCCATTTGTTTTAGCAAGTTATATTGACAAACCACAGTCGTTCAAAGGAGCATTGTAAACAAACTGTTCTAGGTGAACAGACATTGCGACAAACTTCGCACAGACGGTTTAATGAGTGGCTCGATGAAACATTACGCTGACGCGACGGCTGCAACTAGGATTTCCCGGACGACTCATGCTGTCATCTTAAGTTACAAACAAAACGTTCTGCCCCCATTCGTCAAGAGAAACTCTAATACGTTAGTGTGCCAAGGCCACCCAACAAATTGATATTACATCTAGAGAGAGTTTGCGCACCGAACTGCGCTTACAAATTCGCAGTTTGTCACGTTTTTTATGCGACTGCAGCGCTCACCAATATCAAGTATTTCTTACGAGTGGACGCTTTTAACCGATTCATTATAACAGCGTTTCAAAATATGTTTCAGACTAAGTAGGAAATAATAATACCGAAACTGCAATAGTGTCTGACATCTAATTACATTGAAATCGAATATTACGAGTGAATAGCTCAGTTGCAAGTTGATAGGTCAACGAGCCGGTCGCGCCGTCGCCGGTCTAAAAATAGCTCCATTTACTAATGTCTTGTGATAAGAGCCATTCTACTGTAAATGGACTACAGCGCGAGCGTCCATCATGTGTGCAATTAATTAAAGCGGAGTCATTGCACGCGTTCGCAGACGCCATGATACCCCGCAAAGCTGCACTACGAACAGGCGGCCTTACTTCCAATCACAAAGAATTGAATCGTTACGAACAAATGTCACAACACAGCACGTAACGTTTTGTGAGATTATAAAACCGTATTCAATACAATATTATATTATTATTGTATGAAGCTGCTCATTGACCCCATTACGTGTCACGTATTAAGTACACATTGTAGTAAGAATACCCGCTTAATAAGCTTCTTACTGCTAACAAACTACAGCTTGTTATGAGCTTAATTGCTTAGCTTTTAGTATATTACCAATGTAAATACTATGATGTTGATAATTACTTTAACTGTTCTACCGGTGCTACAGTAGCTGAGTTAGCTGCATCGGTAGATAATGCACTTACTGCAGAACGAATCGCTAGCTATATCGATGTTAAATGATTTTCATTTACTGCAACAATATTACTAACTTTAGATTTAACATTTTGTAACCGCCTCACAGTTACGCTTCGCTTGAACTTATTAAATGTTCATACAACTTTACAAAACAATAATTCTATTCTATTGCAAGTGATTGCGATATTATTACGATCGATACTCATCAAAGTCATCAATCATGGCCGGCGCTGTACGAGTGATCGCTAATGACTCCCCGCGAATGGTAACATCAGACATTCAAAACCATATTGTCACGACCTACATTATAGTCAGAATGTAATGTTTGCAGAATAGTGGCGCCGTCGCAGGAATTCGTAATTCGATTGTCAATTTGTTCCGCTTCCAAAACCAACGCGCTTGTCTAAAACCTCACTGTGATCGTTTCAAAAGTCGTTATGACAAACTCTGCATCAAATAGAAACGACGTTTTTTACTTCCAACCTAAACCGTGAAACTGATATTCAGGTAACAACATGAGGTACAAAACTTTCCAAAACTATCCGAAATAGCTGTTTCCTACTCTATTAATTATTATCAGAAGAGCAACTTGCGTAATTTTATAACTGTTGTAGAACGTTTATTAAAATGTTTTGTATGAAAGTGGACACTAAAATTAAATGTAACGAAACTGCACACTATAATTAATTTTTTTAACGCCTTGAAAATGGTTCTGTCAGCACAATTAAGACGCAGATATATGACAGTGACCTTGAATGGTTAGCTTGCGTGTTCTGTACTGAGCTCACGCAACGCGTCGTACGTCCAGCCAGTAATAGGACTCGCCCATCAAGGAGCGCTGTCCTAAATTAGACGCATTATTAATTTATTACACGTAAAAAAAAAGGTATTTTAATAGAACACGTATACTAAAAGATTAGTAATTTAATTATCTTTAAAATGGTGAAGTTTTCAGAAAAATACGCTTGATGGATTTTGCGTCATTCTCAGTTTTTTGTCCGCGTTAGACATAACTTTACAAATTAATTTCACTATGTAATATAAACATAAGCAAAAATATGCCCATATTAAAATATTAAGAAAATGCTCTAATTTAACATATATTTTTTTCAAATCACTAACACTACTCGTTTAGACGTCATCTTCAGTATAAAATCGTTAAAAGTCAGCTATCGTCCCCTTAAGTAGAGATCATAAATAAAATGGAATTGTTTATCTTAAAAAAGATCGTACTTTATGTCCGGCTGACTTGTTCAACTTAGCACCTGTCGTATAACCAGATTTAACTGTAAGTAATTAGCACAAGGCTTTCGGCTTACTTACACACTTACCTTAGTGCTTTCACTATACTGAAAGTACGGATAACCGTGTTTGGCGACATACAACCGTTTAACTGGAATCTGGATCAACCACTCTTACACGGCAGTCTCAATCGATCAATCAAATGTGCATTTATAGCTATTATTGCACATCTACAATTGTACAGACATCTTTCACTACTTTTATGTACCTCCCAAGATGGGGTTTGTTCCGCTTTCCCGTCAATTACAATTCATTTGAAGTGACCACCTGTCAATTAATTTTCATGGACTCTTAACAAATGCAGTTATCTTATTGCCAACTGTCTTGGGAAAGTGGAAGGACTAATCACTATGCTTATAAAAACCACATCGTTAAGTAGTATTTTTTTACAAGTTCAACAGCAAATATACCGTAATTGGAACATAAATATAACTTTACGTGTATTTATGTGTGGCAACAGCGATACAAATGGTCAACAATCATTTTTTCTAAGGGTAAAAAACGTAAGCATGTGAGGCAAACAATTGCGAACAATTTTCTTTTAGTTCAACTACGTTTTTACATTTTGTTTATAAGTCCACTGCATTTTCTTCCTAAATTGACCTTATTAAAGGCAGTACCTGGGCGACCGAGCTCTGCTCTGGTGAAAATAGAAAATGTTAATTTAATAGTATAGGAAAGTTCATACTAATCCATGTATAATACCTACATAATAATTCCGTGCCTTGATAGTACATACTTATTCCACGCTGCCATGATAGTAGATACTTACTAATTCCATGCTGCCATGTTATTAGGTACTTACTAATTCTATACTGCCATGTCATTATTCTAAGGTAGCCATCTTGTTCTAAACTTTGGGCGACCGAGCTCTGTTCAGCAAAAAATACGGAGAAACGAATTTTCCCAAATATGAGACCTAGCTTGATCGATTTTTATATTGCAACTTAGAAATCGTTGGCGCCATTTTCCAGAACGTGATTACAAATATATATACAAATATTGCTCGTTTAATAGAATAGGATTATTTGTGGGTATATACCTAATTCAAGGAAATTGTTCCTGTATAATTTCTCTCCTCCTATTAAAAATAAATAAGTTGGTAAAGTTGGTTGCTAGTGAAAAACACACCGATATTGAAGTAGCTTTGGCGTTGCCGTTTGTTTTTTGCACATGAGACATTTTAATTTTATTCTCAACAATTTCAAAGGCGACAACAAACACATTGTCACAGCTTTGCATGTTTACCAACCTATTACATGAAAAATATACCATTTTCCTATTACACAATTGTTTATTAATGTAGGTACGCATTGACGCATGAGGTGCATTGCTTTAGTCTCAGTGCATACTGAACTATCCATAAGGAAAATGACTGCATACAATAAAAAGCTGCGTCTAGTTCACTAAAGAAAAATACTTCTATCCAAAAGCAACATTTCTATAATCTATATTGTTTTAATTAATCATCATCATCATATTATTATCTTTAACTAAATGCAGGTAACGTGTTACATAAAGAAAAATTCAGCATATGCTATAACGTATTAAGTAATCAAAAATTATTATTGTTTGATTATTATTATATACTGACTGCCTCGTTGGTCTAGTGGTCGCAAGCGCTACTGCTGAGCATGAGGTCCTGGGTTCGATTCCCGGGTCGGGCAAAGTGTTATTGGGTTTTTCTATCTGAAATTTCTCAGTAGCAGCTCGGAGTTTGGATTTGTACCCGGTTGATGGCAATAGTCTCGCCCCCTATTACATGGGACTTAAACATAACCGGCGAAATATGGGGGTACCTGCTAAAGCGACACCTCTGCCCAACCCTTTTGGGAAACAAGACGTGATGTTATGTTATGTTATGTTATTATTAGATATTTATAAATTATATTTTGCATGCCATTTAAAAAATATTTAATTTAGATACATGCGAGATCTAGAATTACGATAAAGATTGTGAGTTAATGCACACAGCATTAACTCACAATCTTAACTCACATCAATGTATTTATTTGGTAAGCTTATGTATACATTAACATTACAAATATAACATTGCATACATAGTGGTAACATTGTCTCGACAACACACCAAGGGTTCCTGAAAGCCGAAACAAGTCTCTAATCAGAAAATTCATGTCGAATCACATGTTAACTGAACAAACGTCAATCAATTCACTACAAATGAACTTTCAAAAGCCGGGTGGCATCCAAAGGGTTGTCGGAAATTTTGATACACGAGGGATTCATTTCTACATAGAGGTTCATAAAACGCCATCAAAGTTCATAATATTATGTATGTAGCTACGTATGTCTTGACTCTTTAGAGTTTTATATAATAAAGTACACGTATATTATTTCGAAACCATAAAATCGACGGCCCCCACGTATACTATCGAAATTACAAAAAAGCCATTTTCGTTTTATTGCACTAATAGCAAGTGGAGATAAAGATGTATGATTTTATATAAAATTATGTACTAATTTTATACCCTCAATTGTTTTTCTATTGAACAAAATCGAAATTGGCATATTCGGTAAAAAGTAACCAGCAGTAACCAAGTAAACTATCGAATGTGTAATATTAGAAAAAGTATAATAATTATCAAAAACTATAGTAGACAGTATAAAACGGTAAAATTTTCCACTTTAGATACATCGGTAATATAAAATTATCGAATTTCATGTTCGACAAAAATCTAAATCGCTTAGAATCGCTCTCCTGTAAAGTAGAGGTTTTGCAGTTTCGATACTTTACGTGGTGGCCGTCGAAATACGTTCATGAAAACCTAAAAAAAAACACCTAATCCCAACACAGTAAACATTGGAGCCCAACAACCATACAACGGGAACAAATAGTTAAAACGCGTTGTTCAAACGTAAAGGCACTTTGTTTAAACGCAGAGGTGTGAGCAGTGAGTGATTGACAGGCAGCAAAACACCGCGAGTGGCGCCGACCTTGTGTGCTCGATTGTACCGAGTGGCTACCGGAACTCACATACCGGTACAGCACCGCTGTCCTTAATATTACACTATCATAATATCTATCTGAACAAAGCACGTGTATTATACACTTAATAACTGTTAACTTTGTTTTAATTCCCGAGAAATATATAGCAGGACACTCCTCAAAACTTCTTCCTCCGACTTTTTCTTTCTTTTTATGACGTCTGTTTAAATCTAATAAAAATCAAGGTATGTCTGAAAGTGCTGAATGACATATGAACTCGCAGGCCGCGTCCTAACCGAAAGCGATCGCACAAGTACGCGATCGTCGCGCACGATAGGACACTGGGTCAGGCGTTGAAGCTCGTAGTCATCACCTAGACCAGGATTATCCAAACTACATACCTTCGCGGGCTAATTACAAACTACAAAAATTGGAGGGCCGTCGAAATTACCTATACCAAATATTGATTATATGTTTTGACAAAGAATTCTATTATCCAAACTATTTTATATCCAAAATTATTTTTGATTAAAACATGCGTAGCGGGCCGCATGAATACAAGCCGCGGGCCGTTGTCTGGACAGCCCTGACCTAGACGATACATAGATGCCACATTGTCGCCACGTAGACTCCGCATACGCACAACGTTTACGCTGTGTAGACGCTGCTTAGAAATCACGACGGCGTAGCGTAGGCTACGCGTATTAGACCTTCCTAAGGTACACGTAGGCGCCGTGTAGACACGATACCTAGACGAAGCGTAGATTGTGAAAGTATTTTTTGTTCTCGACTGTTCAATATAGAATAGCAGTTTATTGAGACTGGAAGCACCACATTAAGCAGAGGACATACTGTGGTTTAATGAGACAATAAAATCTGCATGAACTTACTTAATACTTAGCAGTAAAGGTGCTCATAAAAGACACTTTTAATAACTGTTTCGACAATCCGCGACTTAAAGTAAATTGAAAGATTGCCAAATAATCAACCTTGTTTCACGATTCTTTTTGGAAGAATTGTTGCATTCTTGCACTTTCCAATAACCTTGAAGCCGAAAATGTTAATTTCATGCTGTGCCCATAAAATGTGGCTATTACAAGTTGATACCTTATTTAGATCAAAAACTAAAAACTTACAAAATTAACAATTAGTTTTTATCAAGAAACCTTGCTGCATCATAAAACTGCACCAAAACCCGTTCACTCATGCAGACTGGTTCTTGAGTACTTAAACGAAAAAAAAGATCTAGACACTGCGTAGGTCAAATATACCCAACCGCTATTATCTACCTGTCATCAGAAAAATATACATAGTAAAAAAAGAAATATTTTTTGAGCATGAATAATTAGTAACAATTTAAGTTGAAATGTATTCATTTGAAGATGAAGGCATTTAGTTAAAGGTCTGTTGTCTATGCCGCGACCGGAGAAGTGTAACGAAATGTCAAGGGCGCAGCGGCGACGACCGAGCACTGTTTGTTCTACTGAAGAAATGTTCGTTTACCTAATACATTTGATTTATGCCTATAGTTGGAAATATCGATTAATTTAAGTTGTTCTATTGATGTTCGTGTTCATATTAATGGTTAAATTAACTGGTTCATACAAAAAAAAAAAAATTGTTTGTAGGCTAAAACCACTACTTATAAATAACTTATTTGATCATGACGCTTGGTATTTTTGTACCGATAATCACAATCATTCGCTATTTATTACGACTCCTGAAACATCCCCTGAAAACAACATAAATGTACTTACTTTTAAAGAGAGTGAATTTCACTTAATTTAATTTTCCACTCAAATTACGTATTTCGTTCCGCAGCCTTATATTCCATATCCATTAAAATGATCCCGACGTGAATTTTAAAGAGCCTTGTACCACAAACCCTTATGAGGTAGTAAAGTGGGTTGTGTTGGCAACCGGCTACCAACTGACGTCATACACTTATGTTAAAATTACCACCATGTCCTAACAACTAGGTACATAATTACCATTATGGCTGCATACAAGCCGCGACACGAGACATAATCGATCACTAAACTACGGTTCAAATATCAAGGCCAATGTCAATCTATGCAGTGTCGTGTGTTCGACGGGCCGAGGTTTAACTTAACAGTTTTATAACTATGATCAAAACTGTGTTGTTGTGGGAAAAAAGTTTGTTTTTATTTCTTATTCCGCGTCGCGATGAAAGTAAAAGTGGCTTTGTCTTGCATAAGTAGACTCGCACTATCCGAGCAGATCTGGTAGAGTAAATATTTTTTAAAATTAGCTTTTCATTTACATGGAAACAATAAGATTATGTTTAGACATGACATTTCTAATGTACAAATCTGGGCCCTTGATTAGAAATAGCATGGAGAGACATAGGTTGATGGAAGGTTTGACAAACATTTTAGGAACTCAGGGTTCACTCAAATATCGACATGATACTCGTGTGATAGTTCCTTATAATTACGCAACCCTAAAAGGAATGTTACTCAATTCTAAGCTGTATCATTACCTACACAACATGTTATTATTGTTTTAATGACTGGCTGTGTTGCTCTATAATTATTAGACGTCTACGCACATCTACAATGCGATGTACAATTTCACAACCGATATCTGCACTTGTATCAGATATTGTGAACTACTAATTAAATAACAATCATTTTATCAGAATTTCTATGAGGCAAGATTCGTTGCGAGCACATGCCAGTGGTAGTTGGTACGTGAATACAATTTTTGATACAATTTTACGTAATTGACGCGTTCCATGTAAACGAGCTGTGAGTAAAAGCGGGTTGAGTGCGTTGTTTGTTGCGCAACGTTGCGCCCGCGCAGGCGTCTCGCGCGCTCCACGTCGCGACGCCCTGCAGCGCCGGACGTGCCAGCAGATCAGTCTTCGGCTTTTGAAGCTCACGGCTGGGCACAGGGATCACTTAAAAACCCAATGAATGGCCGTATTCAATTATAAAATTTTGAAGAAAAATTTGAGGTTAGCAGTGCTTAGATAATGCAAGTACTTTTGTGACCACAGAGAATTGCCAGACATCTTTCACGCACTGGACTATCTTAGATTAAAATAAGATCCTCTTAGTCCGTAAGAACAATACAAACAGCACACGGTGAGGATTACGCTCTGGAAAGCTGGATTTTGTGCGCTATCTTTAGAAACTTCTATCCCCTTGACAATCACTAAGCTTTAAATAAAATATTAATTATTTACGTGGATAACTTATATACAGGGTGGCAGGGACATCGACGCGAAAACTGTTACCATGGATTCAGGACATAATTCTGAACTGCGTTGAAATTTTCCGTCGGTTATTTTTATTTAAATCTGCTGTTCCATACATTTTGACCGCGTAGGTATTGCACTTTTCTATGAAATAGCATATTAAAAAAAAATACCGATGAATAATTTCAACGCAGAGGTTTATTTATCGGCCTGAGGACACGGTGGAGCATACGGTGGAGGTCTGCCCGGCTTGGACGGAGCAACGCCGTGTCCTCGTAGAGGCGATCGGCGGCGGTGATCTCTCGCGTCCGGCCCTGGTTCAGGCCATGGTACGGAGCGAGAGGAAATGGCAGGCCGTCACCTCCTTCTGCGAAGCGGTAATGCTCGCGAAGGAGGAGGCGAAACGCGTGAGGGAGAGGCAAAGTTCGCGCTCTTACGCCCCTAACCGCCGCAGGAGGAGACGCCCGGGGCGGGAATCGCGAGCCGATTTCCGGCCACCGTAGGCGCGGGCTTGCGGACGATGAGTAATGAGTAGCTCGCCGTCCGATAAGGACCAAGCCCGGGTCGACAGCGCGTTGTGTTCCACGCGCGCCTCAAAGAGATGTCAGCAGAATTGACGGGGTCCGCTAGGGCCAATACCTGGGGGGGGTTCGAAGAAAACCGATAGGGAAATCGTGGGCCCCGCCAACAGGGCAACCGAAGGAACACGGGTGGGTTTTAGTCAGTAAGAGTCTGACACGCCCTCCTGCTCCGCCCAGAGCGGGAGAAGAAAAAAAAAAAAACACTACAAAATATACAATGGGCCGCCTTATCGCTTTCGCGATCGCTTCCAGGCAACCTTGGAAAGGACAGTGATTTGCCTGGACATTAAATGAAATCATGGTCAGAATCTTGTACTGAATCCTTAGTAACAGTTTTCGCGTCGATGTCCCTGCTACCCTGTATTATGTTCAGGATTTCATGTCATAAGTTGTATTTTAACCAAGTTTGTAAAATTACAAAGTAACAACTGATATTTTAATTAACACTTACCATTGTACATAGATTAGCGTGTGCATGAGTAATCTTCATCTTCACACTTGACGGGCCCATCCATCTACACATAGACAATTTATCTGTCAATCTACACATATACATGATGTAAAACGGCCTTGAAGGTTACAATAAGACATAGAATACTGTGCCCTTGGAAAGCCACAGTGATTTGCAGTCGATGCGCGCGTACGCACAGCACCACCCACTACCTGAACCCCGCATCCTATGAATGAATCATAAGAATTCCATTGATGTTCACATGAAAGCGCTTTATTTCACGATTCAAGTTTTATTGTCATTTTATGGGTAGTATCTACAGCTGAAAGTTTATTCGATGTGGGCCTTTCGCCGCTTCAGTACACTTCATTTTGTAGTTGTGTGGCCGCTTGAATAATTACTTAGTGGAATTGGTTGAATATAAAGCGAAGATCTATGCTTTTATAGTGTGAATTGTCAGATGAAGATTTATTTTTCAATTTTGTTCTCATCGGAAAATTTTAACCTGTATACCAGCTTTTCATGCGTCAAAAAATGTTTACAAGTTTATAATGTGCCCTACATGATATATAACCTACATATTTAATTTAACCCAAGTTCAAATTCACCTGACTAAAATTGTTCTATAAGTAAATGGCCTTTACAAAACAAACTAACTATACTTTCATCGAATTACTAACAAATGAATAATTACGACCAGGAACTTACCGATACAATTATAACTTATAACCAATTTTAGTCCGTAATTACAATTTATTAGAAACCGAATTGGAAGTGACAATGCGAGTGATTACACTGTCTGTCTGTCTTCTACGTGTGTTTGTTGTGTCTCGTGGTTGTGTCTATGTTCTCAACTAGATGATGATTTCGATTAATGCTCTGCTTTCTCCATTGTTTGTGTAATGCCACCGACAGACAAACCACGCCCCACATATCGTCACACATTGTCTCTTGAGATTTAACAAACTAAACGGTACCTTCCATATTATAAATGAGCTAAATAAACATAGGAATAACGTCTGTTCCAGACCATTTTCCGCACAGTTTCATACTTTTCCGAAGTAATAGGGTCGTAAGTTCCCATTAATTTGAACATTTTCCGCTTTTATTACGCACATTTTGTGTCATTATTGCTTTCCATTACATGTTTCCTGTATGCCAAATGTGTTTTCCGACTAAAAATATAACTAGCAGGCCTTCCCAGACATGTTTTAAGTGAGAGAAATTTTCTTGAAATGTGATATCCATCTTGAGCTAACGTTGCAACGAAATGAAGAAGATATATCATGAGTCAGATGCAGTAATGTTTAATTTCCCTTTCATGTGTGCACTCATTCACGTTTTGGTTGCATGCGATGATGCCAATGTGAGGCATGTTGTGGCAATTTGCGCGTCATCCCTTACCGATGAGATCGTGTGCGCCTGCGCTCTCACCGAGCACGGAAGTCGTGGTGGGTCTACCGTCTACCATCACGTAGCGTGCGCTGTTTGCTCGCCCGTGAAGTTTCCTACAACACAAATCGTACAACGTTAATTATATCATATTACGTCTTTTTATTGCATTCTTACTTTTTGTACGTGCGCGACAGTCGCATTCTGTTGGTGATATGTTTTCTTTTCATTTTAATGAAGTATGAAACGGTGCAAGCTTTTTTCATGTAACAGCGTGTCCAAGCTTTGACGTACAAGTGAACATGGTAAGCAAAGGTTTTAATAATTACAATGACCTAAAAATCTTCTCTGAGCCCTATTAATTCGTGGATGTTCCTCAATTACTGTTAAATCTTGCGTGAATCTGTTAGAAGTTACACAAAATGACAATCAGCTGTGTAAGTGTGTACACGAATTTCTTACATTCATAGATGGACGTGAAATGATAACTTTATAGATTTATTGAGAAATTTTCCGTGACATAGGTGACCTCCCCTTCCACAACTAATAAATTAATTTAATGTACAAAGTTATTACTTATTAGATACTGACGACTTAACCTGTCAGCTGAATATCAAACAAGTAAATTATGGCGCTAGATACATTAATGATAAACATAAAATGTTGTTCAACAGATATTTCTTGTCTGCGGTTATGATCTAATAAACTGTCTAAATTATAACTTAAGACCTCACCAGGCCAATGTTCTTAGGTTACTTGAAGGGCGTTAAACCTATTAGATTTCGATCGATTTGTGTATCATATTTAACATATCATTTTAATTAAATAATTTCGTATTAAATTTGTAAATTTTTGCTTACAAAGTTGTTAGGAAACAGGATATTAAATGATATAATTTGAAACACAAATTAACAACTGTTCGACCTATTTACAAAAGCGCAATAAGTGATATTTAATAAGTACATATGTACGTAAACCGAAGGCAAGTGGCTGACTCGTAAATAAAAAAGATTAGCGTATGGCCACGAAATAAAAGGTCATGGGAACGATTTCCGCTGAGGAGCGAACATCACGCGGAGGATTGAATGACAAAACTTTTAATTACTACCTAGTGTAGTTATAAATCTGCCTCGGTATGCAGACACACTTTTTTACTAATTCACAAATAACTGCCAGAGCTTTATTTCACTAGTATTGCAAATCATAATTAATAATTCATTGACAATGACCCGAAAAAAATAAGAAATCCAATACAGAATTTAAAACGAAATGTATATTTTTGAAATATCTGTCGCTATAAAAACATGCGACTTTCTATGTTACATTCATGTGTTCACTTCACACATATGTCATACGTACATATACAGAGTTTTTAGAAAACAGTCGATAGCTATTCAGATTTACGACTGAGTAGGTGTTATACTAAGTACGAAATCCCAGACAAGAAATGAAGAAACTGAGAACGATTTCAAGAATAAAAATAGGATGAAGGAAGCACACAATAACCGTCATACGGAAGCAGTTACAAAAAACTTTTACAAACAAATACTTTTATGTTTCTCTTACCACTTTGGGTACACCAGAACTTACAACGACGCAAAAAATTTAAAAACTATCCTTGGGGCGTGCACAAAACCGATGAAGGAAAACTCAAGTTGCATAAGAACCGTCTCTCCACATGTTGTGAGGAAATTCAAAACAATTTCTATAATTCCACTTCAATATAGTGATTTCGAGAATGAAGAAAATATATGATGACAGCCATACAGTAGTCAGTAGGTTACTAGTTACTATTCATCTTAAATTAAGCAACATTCTTTAATATAATCCTTCGCTGGATTTGCCGCGTTCGCGCTGATAGGTATAATAAATTTTGGTAGAGATTACGTCAAAAAAATATTTGACTATCTTAACACTCTATTAACATTTAAAGATAATGATAATAAACTTTTAGTTTATTATTAAATTAAATGAGATTAGATGTCACCATGCCATCTACGTGCTACAAATCTAGGACAGATAAAAATATCGTTATTCCATAAAAGGTGTGACATAATGAAGACCTGTCACCCAATTCATATCTCAAGAACTATTTACGACGTCTTTAACCTCACTTAATTCAAAAATGTTTACATAGATTTGGAAGAGATAAACAAATATGTCCCAGACGGTGTGCAGTGCCATAAAGTTAGATTGTAACGCGGGGACATACGTGTGTAAGTGCAACACGTCTCGGTATTGCTCAGTGAGGTCAAATGTCTGACGCGGTCTTCTTCTAAAATATTATATAACCGTTAGCGGACGCATGGGAACTTTTCTGTCGAAACTGCTACTAGAATCTAAATGCCAGCAGTGGAACATGTACGAAACAACTAAGTATATTAAGTATAATAATTGTAAATTATGCGTGAAGATGATCCGAGCAGCAGTGAAGTAAAACTGACTGCATATTTGACATTTCATTATGAGGGTGTCAACGCTCGCTTGCACTCTCATCCGTTTTCAATCTCACTATTTGTCATCAGAAAAATAAAACAATATAATGACGACGTGACTGCAATTATTCAATGAAGATTTTATCCATCATTGTAAATTGAGGAATAAACAAAACAAAAAACTTGTGAATGACAGAGGAAACGTCGAGGAATGCGACGGAGGCGGCACAATGGAGACGATCTTAGTGCTCACGGTTGGCGTTCTTTTATATTAAAAGTCAAGTGAAGAGATTTATAAACTTTGTACAAGCAATAACAATTTAATCATACAATTTTCCTTAATTCCGACAAATTATTATTAAACATAATGATTAAAAGTGCCATTAGCTATGTATCCAAGTAAATTGAAGGCAAATTTTGCTATATCTATTAACCTCTTAATTCATATAGAGTTAAGTTTCCAACTTACTTACAATTTTCTCACTCTATAGAAAATAGACAAGATCCTCATAAGTTGAATCCCCTATTTATTTATTAGTTTATTTAACTCCGCTATCGCTCATCATGTGCTCGTCGTCTTAACTCTCGGTACCCACACACCGTCTACTCATCCCGTCAATCGCGAGTGTTTCTCCGACCTTCATCCCGCATTCTTCCATGTAGTCATCCAGGATACGCACTATTTGCTAAGTCGTTGGCGTACAACGACCTCTGCTAGTTGACTCTTAGACAATCACATTTTTTCTACAATACGATTCAGTCCTGTGAATAGACTTTTTCATGTATCAGTTTCGACATGAGTCATTCAATCCGTGTTTAGTCAACAATATTAATTACAGGCAGTATCCTACTTATCTCTAGTACATATTTTGCAGTTCGCAATCTTAGGGAAATTATAAATGCAGGAATATGTAAGGCATGCTGTTCTACTTTCATTTCCACGTCTGCTTGTTTTGAATAGTTAATTTCCATGAGATGTACTTATAGGACATTGTGTAACAATAAACATGGGTACTTATCACAAAAACATAACTCAGTAAGTACCTACTTCGCCGTGGTTATACATAAATTGTTCCATATCCTGTGAATATGAGTTTCGTGCGTAGCAAGTGAGTCACTGTCAATCAGCTTTGGAGACCCAACTGTCTAGTACTGGTATAAGTATATAAACAATCCTGACACGTGTTTAGTATTGTCACCAACCATAATAGGACAGACGTTCGCGTTCTATATTATTTTACTATCAGTGCCTCTCGGAGCTTCGTCAGAACACATTACGTCCACAGACCAGTCAGGTACGTAGAGAGCTTTTACTCGTGCCCTGATACAATTGTGTACACTCCAACCTTAAAGAAACGTTGCAAAATTTCAACAGATGTGATATAAGATGAGTTAACAATGAAAATATCTTACTTCCATAAACGTACCACAATTGAACATACGCGTGGTGTAGGCGAGAACGCTTCTCTGTAATTGATAAGGATAATCGCGTCGTGAATCAGGCTCGGGATTAAGTACACAACCGGTAGTTAAACGGTCCTAATACGGCACAGATAATATTCGCCACGCGTGTCGACATAGGTCACAATTATTAACTTAATTGTCTTCAGCGAGTAGGCGACCATTGTTTGTTCTTTTGTTACTATCACATGCTCCATCTAAGACCTGACTTATTCATGCTTATTCCTTATTTATACAACTTATCATGTCGTAACATTACGAGACCTCCAATTATAATACCCTAAAAACTGGACCACTGAGACCGTTTTGACATGCCAATGTGGTCAAAACATATCGTCGATCAAAGGCCACTCTTATTCTTATGCAATGATTCTTTTATCGTATTTTCCCAGTCACGATTGTCTTCCTGAATATCATTGTGTTTATCGGCTCCAAATACGATACGATATATTGATGTAACATTATCATATTGAAAGGATCTTGTGGGTCAGAATCAGAGTGGTTTCGTAAATGTCCGTCACCGCTTGTCAGTACTTGGTATTTAGGTGGTGTCATTTGTTACGAGAAAGGCGAGACGTGACATCTCAATCCGCGAGGATACTATACCCGGTCTGTTTGTCGGTTTATTCGACTTTAAGTCGAATATACCACATTATATAATGCTATTGCGGTTAGGCTGATAATGTAGGCAAGGCAATTGAAGATGAACAACTTGTTATTATAGAAATAGATCATAATGTTTTCTATGTTTGATCGAGTACCGTAACCGAGTAGTTAATGAAGCGTGATACGTGTACTCTGAAGTAGTGTAGTGACCGCTATTCTGTCAGCTATCAGGTGCTTCGGACGCTGCTCGAAACATACTTGATGACGTCATAATGGAGTGCGGCCGACTCGAACCCGTTACATCGGTGCACCGTTCATGCGTAGCTTTTTGTTGTATCTCGACGTAACACATAATAGCATTCCTAATAGACGTAGGGCATTGTGCAAACTTACTAGATTAAGTCACGACAAATAGACGCCCGTTAATCAATCTCGGTCACATCCATTTAAATAAAGCTATAACTAATCAAATGATCGGCGATAAACTCGAAGTGGGATACGACCTTCACGCTGGAATTCTCTTTCAAAATATCCGTAAGATGGTTTCGATTCATATCTGCGACGAAGTCAGCGAGTGTCGGCGACGAAATTAAATCATATTTTTTTGTCTTCGTCGGTAATAGTATCAAAAAAACTCTACGTTTAGCACCAGTTACCGTTAAAATTCTAATTTGTTCCCGCTTTAGTGAAGCTCACGGTATTTTGACCTCTTGCAAGTCAAATTATCCACACCAGTTGACATAGCGGTGATAGTCCATTCTTTGGCATGAATGCTAATAGAATCGGATAGAATAAGTACTTACGTAGTCACGTATCGATTTAAATTTAATTGTACGTGTATTAGACACGATTATCGATTTGTTTCCGACGGCAATAAAGTTACATAAACGATATAGTATTGCGATAATTCGATCCCGATATACGTAAGTAAAGTAACGATATCAAAATGTTGACAAGCCATACTTAGGTGTCAGCTTGAATCAAATTAATTAACAGAACAATAGCCGTAATTGCCTAATTACTCCTTATTGGTCGTAATAATGAACCACCGCTTCCTCGTTCGAAGTGTTTGATACGTTTATCATGTTAATTATTAATACTGATTGTTGAAGAAAGTGTTTTTAATTAATACCTCATTTATAATCTTTCGATCTATATTAATTTAAATTATTTGTTAGATACCAATGTACACGCAATGCTAAAAGTAAAGGCAAGTTTAAAATAATGATAATCTATTTCTTCAAGAAATAGTTACTATTTTTTTTAAGTGAAAACTTCTTTAGGCACATTGAGCATTTTTGAGATGGGACTAAACCATTGATTTCGCGACACTGTAACGACACCTCATTTTTGGAAACGCGATTGTGCTCTTTATTTATATTGTGTTACGGATAAATGTTCTATGCAAGTATTTTTACTTTAAAGGTTTTGGAAGTTTTTTTTGTATACGCGATTGTGCTCTTTATTTATATTGCGTTACGGATCAATGTTCTATGCAAGTATTTTTACTTTAAAGGATTCGGAAGTTTTTTTTTTTTGTATACGCGATTGTGCTCTTTATTTATATTGTATTACGGATCAATGTTCTATGCAAGTATTTTTACTTTAAAAGTTTTGGAAGTTTTTTTTTTTTGTAAACGCGATTGTGCTCTTTATTTAGATAAGTTAACGGATCAATGTTCTATGCAAGTATTTTCACTTTAAAAGTTTTGGAAGTTTTTTTTTTTGTAAACCCTATATATGCTCTTTATTTAGATAAGGTTACAGACTAATGTTCTATACAAGTATTTTTCTTCACCAAGGTGATCTTGTTCAAGTTTTCACTTCTGTCGGCACTCCCGGAGTGCCACTGTTTTCTTTTTTTTTAATCTAGCCTAATGTGTACGCACTGGGCTGGATTAAGCTAGGGCATAGAATACCAATCACTAGAATTTTAAATTACAACAGGAATAATTGACTCCTTATATGCCAATTAGCGTCCTACTAGATAGAAATAGATATTAGTATTGTAATACCATTCCAAGTTTCCGACCTCAAGTGAGTAAACGACCACAAAGTACAATAATAACCCTTCGTGGTTGAAATCATTATAATTTGACCACAGCACCATTTGGCGCTATAAACTCACCACACCATGTTTTCAATTATCTACTTGTAGTAAAGCTGAACCCTGGAGAACAAACATTACATGGTCACTATGTTCTGAATGTCTATGCTTGTTGCTAAGTAATACAGCCGCACGGATCAATCCATCAGGTGACCATCTTTACGTACCGAGACTCCTCCGTGCCCCGAAAAGCACGTTAAACCGTTGGTCCCGACTGTCATTCGTGAATCTTTGACAGTTGTTACGGGTCGTCAGAAGCCCGAAAGTGTGACAGCCAGTCTTACCAAGGGGTATCGTATTATCTAGTTACTGGGTTGTGGAGGTCAGATAGGCAGTCGCTCCATGTAAAATACTATTATTCAGCTGCATCTGGTTAGACTGAAAGCCGACCCGAACGTAGTTAGTAAAAGGCTAGGCAGATTGATTTTGAAGGTCTGAATGTCTGAAAACGTATGGCATCATTACGTTCATTTGATGAGAAGCAGAAGTTATCTATCCTTATAAATAACGGCCGTGAAATGTGAAGGGCTGCAATCAGAATTTTACCTGATTTCAAAACTGCCAGTGAAAACTTCATTATAAGTAAATCCTGGGAACCCAATAGTTCCGTTTCCTTTGACAGGCATTTTCTATCATCGCATTCGATACTTCGGACAAAACATAGCGATAAGTGGGGGTCATTCCACTTGGTACTCCTAAAGTTGAAGTACTGTGCAAGTGCGCATATTATGATTAGTACAGTCACGGACACAACAATTACGAGTTCATATTAATTACTATGCGATCTCAACTGCGTTTAACAATAATAAAAGCCATTATATCTTTTCAACAGATTGTTTCTTTAATTGTACTCACGATATACACGATAAACAATCAGCAATTTGCTTCAATTGTTTTAATAAAAGTTCTCGTCATATATCATTCTTGTCTTGCGTAATGTTATGTTATGGTAGAAGCTTCCTGGTTTCCGGTACAGACAAGAAATAGTCTAGGTAGAATCGTGGTGGCGCCACGAAGCAAATCGTCTTTTTGATTTACCTACTTAGTATACGTAGCTCACCATTGTGAGCTAGGTAGGTACTATCTTTCTGGTATAAAAAAAACTTTTTTGAAGTGAAAACTTCTTTAGGCGCGTTGGGCATTTTTGAGATTTGAAAACACAATTGAACTCGCGACACCGTTACCGACACCTCATTTTTGTAAACGCGATTACGCTCTTTATTTATATTACGTTACGGATCAGTGTTCTATGCAAGTATTTATGGAAGTATTTTTACTTTAATGGTTTTGGAAGTATTTTTTTTTATTGTTCAATTTTTCACTTCTGTCTGCACTTCCGGAGTGCCACTGTTTTTTTTTTTATCTAGCTTTTCAGAACTGGCTAGGCTATTCGCCTTTCGTATCCTATTAATCCCATCTTTGTACTTATAGTCTATAGAGTTAGGGCCAGCCCGCTGGATACGATTGAACATGAAGCGATTTATTTACAAAAGTTGCTTAAATTTAAGTGACGTTCAAACGTCAAAAATGTATGGTTATGCAGTTGCTGATCATTACTTAACTTTAAGCAACGTTTATAAATAAACCCCCTTATGTTTGTCAATTATTTGCATTCGGCACTCAATTATAAATCAGTATACCTATGATATACCCAAAATGTACACACTTTCCTTTACATTTACGCAATTTCTTTGTACATTAAAGTGCAATATTGTGCCACTGTTCTGCACTTTATCGACAATAAAACTCTACCGTAGTTTGCGTATGGCTCGGGGGTGCTCGCATTTAGGCCGTATATTGTCGTAAAAGGAAATAACAGCAACCGCTACCAGCGTACTAAATAGTCACATTTCGTGGCATTACGCAAAATCTATGGTACAAAGAGTAGGTAATACAGCACTATTTTACAATGGGAAGTATGTTGGAGACTATTATGAATTAATAAAGCTGTAAAAAAATTGTGTTAATAATGATGCACACTTTTTATAATAATTGAGCCGGAATAATTGATTCGGGCCTTTTCTCACACTTTATTGCAGTAACTAAGCTAGGGTACCCCGACCAAGCGCTACATCCATGTTGGTTGCAGTTACTTGGCTATTTAGTATTTTACACACACACATACATAAACTCACGCTTTCTTCTCATGAGGGCAGAAACTACAGATCGTCACCTGCTACGATCCTTACATACTCCTTTTGCTTCGTTTACGTTCATACATCTGGTCATACACGCACGCCGGTTGCGAGTACTACGCACCTGACCTTTCTGAAGAACATCACCAATAAGGTCAGTATATGTCCTCCTAGGGCGTTTCCAGTAACATCTGCCCTGTAAATACATTTTGTTAGTCGCCTTTCATTAATCCTCTCAACATGACCAAACCATCTCAGCACACCCTTTTCAATTTTTGTCACTACATCTTCTTTTAAATCACACCGCTGTCTTATCACATCATCCCTCAGTCTATCATTCATAGTCAGACCACACATGCTTCGCAAGGCACGCATTTCGACAGCGTTTATTTAGAATTTTTAGGTCCCAAAAATAGGAATTATTAGAGGTTCACAAAAAGAGGCGCGATCATTTTATATTAGAGTGTTCAATAATGTTTTTCGGAGCGCAAAATTGGATTTATTAGAGGTTCGATTAAATACATGTCTTTTACAATGTTCGTTTCTGTGGCACCAAGCACTGCGTCCCTACCACATACATTCCCTTGCAATTTAATTAATGGTTTCAGATTACGACATATCAAATTGCTTCCATTACTAAGCACCTCGGGCTGCGATTATAATGGTTATAAGCCTAATTTTGCTTCCGGTTTAAACATTACAACGCCATTAGGAGCACATAACATCTGTCAAGCATTCTTTACGAGTTTATAAAACAGGTTTTATAGACAGATTTCTAGACTGTCTGTGTGATATGATTTTGAGAAAATTTTGTCGCGACTTATTTTAAGTCAGGCACGACTTTTAAAATAATTAAAAGTTATAAATAAAAGTGTTATTTTATTTCAAAAAGGTGTTTGCAGAATAATGATTGCCATGATAATAGAAAAAGGTCATGTAGAATGTTATGTAATAATAATTTAGGTAGCAAAAAAAATATGTAACCCACACACAAATATTTTTCAGTATACTTTTCCTTATATGGAGGCGGCTGTTACGTGTTCAGTTTACAAACAGTCTATTCACAGTTCTGTCCTAAACGCATAACGTCATCTGCACATAGCCTTAGTGTTTGTGTCGCTCGTAGTGCTCCAGTTTCGTGCCGGTCCACCGGCCGTTGGTCTTATTGCTTACATCAAGGAAACCACGCCCTAGGACAATCTGACACAACTGCCCATTTCAACAGCTTTCACAGTATCGAATTACGGTTAACACTATTATATGTCGCAGACACCAGTGAGCAAATCACTGGTTTTGTTAAATATTTTTATTATAGGAATAGAGACTGTCCCGAGAATCACGCGGCGATTTCTTACGACTCAAATACTGACATTATGCTATCATAATGTCAGTATTTGAGTCAAATACTGACAGAACAACATTTCATAGCTAAATTCTTGCCCGCTTCAAATTCCTATGATAATAGCTTTAAAGGGCAGAAATCATAGAATAATGTTTCAACTAAAAGTTTCCAGTGGTCTAGGCTGACTAATTAACATGATTATCGTAGTAAAAAAAGACAAGGACTTTTAACCTCAAGTACCTAAACGAAACTCACAAATAGTCAATTAGATACAGGTAAATAGTTTATATGCTGAATCACAAAACTCGTGACAGAATTTAATATAAAGTCAAAATTCCCAGACGAATTCTAAGTAACTGTGACTAACAACAAAAATTTATTGGATCCAGATTCCGAATAATATCATCCGATTGAAGTTTACTTATTTCATAATCGAATTTCGTAACGATTATGCTATGTCGTTAATTCAAAAGACGCAGTCTCGATACCCATACTTTGTTATAAATAAACGTATCGGTTCGCTACGAATTAAATGGGCGTTACATCACAATAATCGCCTTGTTAATGGTTTTATTAGTAAAAAGGGATTAATAAATGTCGGACATACTTTCTATTATGTTCGATCAACGTGCACGCTTCGTGTATTAAGAGCAGAGGTACGTACATCATTATTTGGAGTAGAAAGGCGTTCATGTAATACTAAACAAATGAGCTGCCAGATCTCACGTTCATGGCTATAAAAGTTTTAGGCCGCGCGCACTTTGGATGCGTTTTCGTATGAATTTCACACGTACGACCATGGTCGTACCAATTGAGTGCGCATACTGAATACGTTTTTCTCCGTCAAATAGAACAAATTCCAATATTCTCGGATTGTTTTCGGACGTTGGAACTATACGTACGTATACGTACGACTAAGTCGCAACCAGTCTGCGCGCTCCCTTTATACCTGGAAAGTCGGGATCGTTCGTGCGTGTTCGTACGTATACGCACGAGTGAAATTCGTACGAAAACGCATCCAAAGTGCGCGCGGCCTTATAGTTACAATAAACTTGCCTTTATGAAATCTCTAGAAACATTCATTCACATCAGAAATATTCATCATTAGAAAAGTCTCCAATATTACCTGTATTTTTTGGTAATCTTCCACTTCTTCTATGCTTAGAATGTTCTCCATAAATTATGTCGCATTCCTAAACATGTTTTCTTTAACATTAGCAATTGAAAGACCTTGACATTTGATCACATTTTTTATATCCATGTCACTTTTTCTCATCGATACAAATGTTATGAGCAAAGTACCTACTCGAGCTTGTCAAGACCCGGAAATTAATATGTTTTGATAACATGTTAAATTCGATTTAAATATTTTAGAATGACTACAGCACTTATTTCCTTTGTCAATTTCAATACTCGGATTTCTATCAATTAATCACCTATAGGTGCATACATTATTGTAGACTTTTTCAAAGTCAGGGTTTCTACTTGAACAGGATGTCATTGTGATTAGTACAGTATATACAGGATGTCAACTGTTACCATGAAATCACCACATGATTCTAAACCCCCAGTGAAGAAATGTATGTATATGACCAAGATTATGTCAGGACTTTAAAAGAAACTGAGACCTCTGAGTTTGTATCGGCCTTTCTTCTCAGAGTAGTCAGATAGGAAACGCCGACCTCATCTAGTTTTAAAATATGATTGACATGTAAAAGTGTTTGTACAAACCTACTTACAGAAATAAAATCATTTATCGTCAGTTATTTAAAAAAAATCAGTGCACTTTTTTATGAAACACTAGTGTATTTTTTTCATGGTAACAGTTTGTGTGTCGATGTCCCTGACACTCTGTATATTCTTAACGCCAGTCTGATACAAGAAAGTCGTCGGATGATGACTAAAAATTGTTTTTTTTTTTTGTCCGGCAGATAGATTATTAAAAAATATTGGATATGTGTTTTTTTTTTACGTTATCAATAGATTACGGCGATACATTGAGTTAAAATGTGCCATGACGTTTTTTTTTTTAAATGGCTTCTCGCAGTTGTGACCACTAAGGTCGTGACTGTTTAACCGGATTTTCCTGTGGGTGCCATAAGCTTCAGAGCCTCCAGCCAGGAGCTTTTTCAACTATTCTAAATTAAAATTAAGCGGATGCTCGCTAAGGGCACCCCCTGTGCGGTACGGACCTCGGCTTAGGGCATCGCTGATGGGAGGACAGCAAGAAAGGACAGGCTGGATCAAATTAATATTTTCATCATGATTATTATTCGGGGTATTTAAAGCTACGTGCTCAGCTGCAACAACTGCTGGCACCTCGTTTTCGAGCAAGGGTCGGGGGGGTGCCATGACGTCACGAGTATGTCGATTTTATACTTGTGCCGTAGCGACCCCCACTCCCCAACTTATGCGTTTTATCTAAAAATTTTTTTTTATTAAAATGATTAAGCAAAAAATACGTGTCTAATAATTTTATTATCTTACTGACGGACTATATAGAATTTCTCCTTTTTTTGACCCAGGCATCATCCCTATTAAAGTCTCATTATTAACCTAAAATCATGATTGAAATAATGGTCGCCTATTCTTACCGAAGTCAGACATGATTACTTTACGAGTCAATTGAAAGATGCTCAATAGCCAATGGTACAAGAACAAATAAGAAAACTGGATCATTGTTATGCATCGAAGTATGTAATAATAAAATTATGTACTTTAGATGAGGCATATCGGAACAGCTCACTGTGGATGGCTAATCGTAGGTGCCGCAACACGATTGTTCCGTGGATGCGCGTGCGAACACCGCGACCTACCTATTGTTTGTCTTTGTTTTGTTTACACCTCTGCTTATGTAGGTACAAGGAGAATAGATTGATTTCCTGGTCTAGGCTTAGGGGCGTAGCTATCGACGTATCAGACGTATCAATGATACGGGACCCCCAAGCTACAGGGGTCCACAGGTCGCTCGCTCTTACATTCTATTAGTTAAATGACAATGACAGCTTAATCTATCCGAGTCAGGATTCTCCAAATTTCTAGCTAACTTCACTCGCTTTTGCAATTAAAAAAAGTAAAATTCCAATGAAAACTTAAAGCACTTATCTGACGCAGTTTTCTAGCTCGCCTCTCTCGCTCTTGGATTCTCTAAGTAAGGTCACAATGACAGCATAAACTCTCGATTCAGGATGTTATTTTCTTTGTTTTGTAAAAAAAAATACCCTCCTTTTGAGGTTTGCTACAGTCAGATAAAAAGGGGGCCCCAACATTTATTTTGATACAGGGCCCCTTTTCTACTAGCTACGTCACTGCTTCTGAAATGACAAATATAAAATACAATAGACGTGGATATATTTAGTAACCAGTTCCGCTTAGCTATTTCTAAAGAGCCATAAAAAACTCCTGAAATAAATCGACACATGTTTCACCTCTCAACGAGGCAGTTTGCAGTCTGCACTCAACGCTCAGTGTGGCAACACGCCGTGTTCGAGTTCACAACAAGTACATCGTCATCCTGAAGATGCCTCGTTGAGAAGTGAAACACGTGTCGATTTATTTCAGCAGTTTTTTATGGCTCTTTAGAAATAGCTAAGCAGAACTGGTTACTAAATATATCCAGGTCTATTGTATTTTATAATGGATTTCCGCAAGGTCACGCCTGAATCAATTAACTATCTTAATGACAAATATGACAACAATCTGTCGATGGATATGATATTGCAGGATGCATATACTGCCCCCGATAGAAAAAAAGACGCATATAACATTAACAAATCTGCCTGATATATAAACTCAAATCTAGAAAAAATGTTAGATGCGTCTTTTTTTCCATCGGGGGCAGTACCTTATAGGTGTTGGTAAGTGATCACTTACCATCAGGTGGGCCGTAAGCTTGTTTGCCACTGAATAACTTATTTGTGAATATGAATATTTTGTTATTTTTCCCTGTATTAATAGAGTAATTTCCTGTTGATTTCAGATGCGGCGGCAGGCTCGGATCTCAGGCGGCGGCGCGCTTGTCGTGCGCACCGCCTCTGCCTTACAAGGTTCGCTACTTTTTATAACTAAACCAAGTATTTCATTAGATAGATAATTATTTTTAAGAGAACAATGACAAATATTTTATGCACTATCAGTGAACTGAGAAAAGTAAGTCATCGTGATGGCCGAAGAGTATTTTTTTTTTTCATGTCAGCCTGAGCTTATTGAACTGGGCAATGAATGGTATAGTCATGAGTGTTCTAACGCACCAAAATTTATATTAATTTCCTAACGTATTATGATTTTACATAGCAAAAAATAGGTGCTAATTGGTCATTTGTTTGTAAAAGGCGTCCGTGACAATTATAAATAAACGAATTCAAGACAAACAATTTTTCGTCTCACACAAGTTAAGAGCGTTTATACTGAAAGTGGGCAACGTCGCAAATAGCTGTCAAATATTTCGCTGTTTTAATTAATTGGGCAATATAACTGTATGGAAATAAGAAATAAGGCTAACTAGTGAACTAAAATATTGCTTAGGAAATGCAATAATTAATAACGTAACACCGAATATTTAGTTTTAGATGTAAAAAAAGTATTTGGTAACTTTCCAAATCCCTTTTTTACACCTAAACCGGTTACAACTTCAAATTCAGTGTCATAATGCAATTCATTGTTAATATTTTAGTTCACTAATTAGGCATATTTATTATTTCCATACAGTAATATTGCCGAATTAATCAAAACGCTATTTGCGACGTTGCCCACTTTCAGTCCTTATAAACGCTCTCAAGAGCGTTCATCCAAAAAGCTGTCAACGTCGCAATAGCTGTCAAATATTTACCTGTTTTGATTGATTTGGCAATATTACTATATAAATATAAAAATATGGCTAACTGTGAATTGCAATTATAACACTGAATTTGATGTTGTAACCGTTTTAGGTGTAAAAAGGCATTTATTTGGAAAGTTTCCAAATACTATTTTTAGATATAAAACCAAATATTCGGTGTAACGATATTAATTATTATATTTCATAATCAACATTTTAGTTCACTAGTTAGCCATATTTCTTATTCCCATACAGTAATATCACCAAATATTTGACAACTATTTGCAACGTTGCCCACTTTCTATATAAACGCTCTTAATAGTAATTTTCACTTGCAGCTTGAAGCTTCCCATTGTTAAGAATAGTCATGAGCGTAAAGCATTGAAGTCGCGACTTTAATGACCAATTCATTTCCTGCGTGCTCCAGCAATGTTGTAGAAATCAACCTCACTGTTAAAATATTCTCAGACTGTACTTAGTTTCTAGTGAAGACACCTTCAAGATATGCAAATTCTTTGACTTATCATAATTCTCGTTCATTTATCACAACTAAGGTTCTTGCTATAAACTGTTAATAGTTATGTTAATTGTATACTGAAATGTTACGCTTCTTTGACATTTTAACTTTTAATTCTTTTATGAGTTTAAGAATAAGATTTATTTGACGTTATATTAACAAATTTGACATTAAAAAACCGGCCAAGTGCGTGTCGGACCACGCACAATGAAGGGTTCCGTAGTTGGGATGAATTTATCCCAAAAACAAACTTAACTTTTTAGTTGAAAAACCGATCGATCGGTCGATTATTACTCGTTAACTTGTGGAACCTACTTAGCTGTGACAGTTTTCCTTTTTATATTCGTTATATAAACTAATGCTGTGATTTTTTTCACACATCCAAAACCAACCATTTAGCTGGCAGGGGGGGAGACACTTGACTCTAACAAACATTGACACTTTAACGCTTAATATTCCGCAAACGGATCCCTGAATCCAAAAATGGTTTCACATACTCACAATGTTTTTGAACGACATTTCCAACGATAGCCCACACCATAGGATAGAAAAAAAAACATCACCACTTTACGCGTAGGGAAGGTAAAAAAAAATCATAATTTTATTTTACCACTTTGTGGGCGTGATTAAATGTACACCCATGCCAAATAACAGCTTTCTAGTACTAAGAGTCTCGGAGCTAGACCGCGGACAGACAGACAGACAGACTTGGCGAAACTATAAGGGTTCCTTGTTTACTACGGAACCCTAAAAAAACAAATTCTGTCAAGCGGTTGGACGTTCGTTGGGCGTCCTTCAGTACTTGCTTATACCTAACGATGTTTTCGGATTTTACAGCAATACCACGAATAGATGAACGTGGCTTAAAATCTCTTTTACGACCATTTGTAGTGGTCATAAAGGTAACTATAACAATATTATGTTGAGAAGTGAACATGCACACACGGCTACATATCAAGCTATAAATTTCCAGTATAAGCTGACCTCTCATTGTATGGAAATCCTTTAAAATGCGAGATCATCTTATACTGAATTTTCAGTATAAGATGATCTCGCATTTTAAAGTATACCTTGATATATAGCCGTGTGTACATTATGGGAATAGGTGATAATATTGGATGATGTTTCTGTTTCAGTATGGCTGTGGTTGCTGATATTCATATTCCAGAACGAGTTTCGAATATCCAGGTCAATTCAACCAGGTGTGAGTATCTTGTTCAATAAAATCTTTACTGTGAACATAATTATTCTTGAACCAGTATAACTTTAGATAACTATGAAGATCTTGTTAAGAAAGCTTCTCGTGGCAACTTGGTAAAAATCAAATGTTTGAAGAAATATTATAAAAAAAACTTTTTTGTAAAAAGTTTTTATTTTTCACTTTTTAGTTGTGGTACCTACCCCACACACATTCGAATACCACTACCTACTACCAGTGACAGAAACTTATCATATCATCTACATACTAAGTGGGAAAAAAATACGTATTTTGTAGCTAACTCAAAAACTATCAAAGCAAAGTTAATAAAATTTATATGGGACCAATTCGAGAGCACACCCTTTCAAACAAAAAAATAATTTTTAAAATCGGTCCACAATTGACGGAGAAATCGGTGGACATACATAAAAAAAAAAAACAAAAAAAACAAACATACGCGACGAACATATAACCTCCTCCTTTTTGGAAGTCGGTTAAAAATGCGCGTAGATATTGTGAATCAAATTATTATTTTGTCCGAAATAAAGTGAACTCGCTATCTACAATAGCTACACAAAAAACTTCAGTCAATCATACTTGAACCCCACTCTATTGTTATCAACGCTTTATTCTGAACAAGTGCACATGCCCCACAAACTTTTTGCTTATGCCTCTTTTTTATCATTTTCAGTACTTGGACTTTGACAACCTGCCCGAAACGAACTTCACGTGTACTGGCAAGGTTATCGGCGGGTACTACGCGGACCTAGAGACCTCGTGCCAGATGTTCCACGTGTGCACAGTGGGCCAGAATGAAGAGCCCATGGACATCAAGTTCCTTTGCCTTAATGGCACCGTCTTTGATCAGGTGAGTTGATAAGTACGTGAATTGTTCAGTTAATTATAATGGTAATCTTTCTGGTAGGTCTGCAACAAATTTAACTGATGTACATGCTGTCTAAACGTAGTTAAATGTTTGATCCTACGAGCATGTAGCAGTGCGTTGCCAGCAACGTGTTGCATATGCGCGTATCTTAAGAAGTATGGCCTGGATGTCTCTCATGCTTAACATTTCTGATTTTAAATTCCCTTTAACTTACACGAGAAACACACAAGTTGATGCTGCATTTGATGACCAACCATAAAAGTCCATTTGAGTTCTTTAAATTCATGCTTTTATAGATGGTACCTGAAATAGTACAGGAAAGTTCATACTAATTCCACGTATAGTACATACTAATTTCATGCTTCCATGATACTAGGTACTTACTAATTCCATGCTGACATGATAGTACGTACTTACTAATTCAATGCTGCCGTGTCATTATTCTAAGAAGTGTATCTATGATTCTAAGGTACCCATCTTGCTCTAAACTTTGGGCGACCGAGCTCTGCTCGGATGAAAATACGGAGAAAACGAATTTTCCCAGATATGAGACCTAGCTAGATCGATTTTTCGCCCCCGTAAACCCCTTGATTGCAACTTTCATCGAAATTATTAAAGCCGTTTTCCAGAACGTGATTACAAATATACATGTATTTATATATATGAATATATGTACAAAAATTGCTCATTTAATAGTACAGGATTCATAATTTTTTTAAAAGTCTGTTCAACAAATATATTATTTCTCATTCCAGGAGACAAGAGTGTGTGAGAGAGTCGACGAAGTAGATTGTACAAAGTCTGAAAAGTTCTACGGTTTAAATTTAGAGTTATATGGCAGCACTTTGCCACCCACCATACAGCCAGACCAACAGAAACCTCAAGCACAACCAACTGAACATTCACAACAACATACTAAACCAAACCAAGAAGCCGACCCGTCAATAGATGATAGTCCAACGACATCACAAGATAAAATACAGGGACATTCCACAGACGCAACAGACTCAACAGAAGATCCTATTCAGGACATAAAAAGAGATGAGCCAAAAATCCCACAAACTAAACCTACACACCCGCCTTTGCCATTTTCAGATAATGAAGAACTTACGGAAGGTACGTACTGTTGATTAGACAATGAAAAATCTGCTCTTGATGGCATTCACAATATTGGGTGTATTATAAACTAGCTTAGGATCTAGGTAAAACAAAAAACATACAAATTTTAAATTCTTTTTTTTTCAATATTTTGGTATTCCTAAAGAGAGAAAACATCGTGAGGAAACCGGCATGTCCTAGAACCAAAAATTCGAAGACATATGACATCTAAGAACCCGCACTGAGCCCGCGTGATGGATTACGACCCACTCCCTCTCACTGAGAGGAGGCCTGAGTCCCAGCAGTGGGAATATTATAGGCTGATTATGTATGTTATATGTAAATCGAGAGAAAAACTAAACCTAATGCTTATAAAATACTACTACTCCTACTTAAGTTCGATAATAATGATTTCAGAGTACCAAGATGAAGACGAAGACACTGACTACGATGATTATGCACATCATCCGACAACGACGACGACGCAACCAACCACAACATCGACAACAACAACCACTACCACGACCACAACAACCACACCCAGACCATCTACGACTACGATATTGCCGTCAACATCTCGTTACTCTTCTCAAATACCACATCTAATTTCTTCGCCCTCCCCCATTCTATCCTCATTGTCTCCCCCGTCGCCTTCATATCCTCCTTCTGTCCCATCTGCTCCTTCAGCTCCGTCCGGCCTGTCTGCCCCGTCTGCACCTTCTGCCCCATCTGCGCCCTCTGCGCCATCTCTACCAACACTAGACCCTTCCCTTCTTTCCCCACAAGAATTCATATACCGTCACAGAGGACCAGGATCCGAAGCTATCTCCTTTCAGCGCCAAAGCTTTCGGCCCGCTGATGGAGTTTATATAACGCACGCGCCGCCGCAGCAGTTCGACCACTTCCAATATGAGTCCTCTAGAACCGCTCCGAGACCAACGCCACAACGACCTGCTCCTTTTGTACAACGACCTCAACCAGCACCGTTCCGACCAACTACACTGGATCCACGAGATCAATTACTACGTCCCGGACCTACTTCTCAACCCTCTGAGCGGCATGAAACATCTGTCAAGCAAAATAGACCTCAGAACTATCCCCAATCACTGCCTCAACGACCTTTGCCTTTTAATCCGTTCTACTATGATCGTAAACGAAGTGATGACGCTGTACCAGAAACAGAATCTTCGCTATCAGCACGATCTGTTGCTCCGCCAAATGTGACCGAGAAACCGCATATCAAACAGAAAAGCCCCCCGCGAGTCATTGTTACAGCTAGTGCGTCAGTCAGTGATAGCAATGGTAAAAGACTAAACTATACAGTTGGTAACGTTGTCAGCGCGGTGAAACCAATAGTGCCGATAAACTATGACGACTATAAAGAATCTGATCTTATATTTGATCCATTCTTTCTCGATGTGCCAAAACTACAAAAAAGACGAAAAACTAGGTCTAATAAAAATAGAAATATATTTACAGTTCCGTCCACAGCCACTGTGGCATCCGAATTATTGCCTGAAAAAACCACAATCACAACTTCGCCAGTGACGTCTCGAGCGACGACCACAAGGATCGCGGCAAGTGAGGCATCGCTAGCGACCACGACCGCCGTCTGGAACCCCAACGACTACGTTGACGACAATTACGAGCCCCACGCCTACATTCCACCAATACCACCACTCGCAGTGCTAGTGCCTCACGAGCTCAACAAGTATAAGAAACACGATAGAATGTCTAAGAACGATTTAGTTGAGAAGAAGACTCACAGAGATCACAAAACAAATGTTGGTAATAACGATCAATCCAAGCCGACGTCGGCGTCTGCGCTGCAGACAACCTCTAGTCATGTCGAGCGGGCGTCCCCCGCCGCCGCCGCCGCCTCGCCGCCGCCCCCGCCACCCCCGCCGCTCCTCGAGGCGCCCGCGCGCGCCTGCGCCCCCTCGCGCTCTATTCACTGTCGGACTCGTGCCTAATTAAATTAGCTCACTTTATACGATAAATAGATAATGCCTAGTTACATATTTAGATAGGTAGAAAATTTTAACAATTTTTCAGGCGTAACGGAAAGGTGGGTAACCATTATGTTGGCGAACCTCTTGGGCTCCGCGCTCTTGCAACTGATTATCTATGTGGAGCAGTTGCAGGAGCGTGGAGCGCAAGAGGTCCGCGAACATAATAGATACCTACCTTTAAAGTCACAAAGTGAATGGCTATATTTGCAAAATAAAACAAAATTGAGAATTCATAGTCTTGAAAGTTTTGTGTCCTCATAAGAAAATCGTTTTTAAGCTCCCTCCGAATAGGTGCTTAAGATGATCAATGGACTACCTATTACCTGATGGTCTAGACGGAACAATAAATCTCTGCTTGTATCATAAGGTCCATTATCATGTCATACAATCTAATTTTAAACCAACTACGGGCTACTTAATAAACAAAGACAAATATTTTATTTGTGAGACCAGTTCGGAGGGAGCTTTAGTATTTATATTATGTTTTCTAATTATTATAAACATTGTAAATATGTACGAGTTACGATTTATTGATATTATTGTATTTTTAAATTTTTCATATCTTTTTATAAGTACCTATGGATATTTATGAAGGAAACCTTGTAAATATCGTAAAATATACTTGATGTTTCTATAGCTTTTTATTTCATTTTCCTCAAGCAATAACAGTGGGAAGGTATAGTCCGCCAATAAAACAAGATGTCAATGTTCCGTTTTTAGATATGCTGGGACAAATTGTATTTTGTTTGTAACACTCCAGGCCAAAACCTTTTCTCTCACTCGTGGTCGTGCAGGATGCAGGTAAGGATCGAGCATTGTCATCAACGTAACATAAAATGTAAAAATTAATTGTATTCGTAATTAAAAAATACAATAGACGTGTATATGTCACCGTAAAATTATAAACTTCGTTAGTTTATAATCTATCGGTATTATTTCCGTTAGATTACAAACTGTCGAAAAATTGTGAACTGCAACAAATCATTTACGAATAAACGCATTATTTTTCGATAGTTTATATTATATCCATGAGAAACGAGCGCAGTAAGCGCTGCCGCTACCGCGGCAGCGCTTACTGCGCTCGCTCGACTCACGCGGTTGGTCACAGTTCTAACCTAACCTAACCCTAATTTCACCCAGTTCACAATTTTTCGACAGATTATGATCTAACGGAAATAATACCGATAGATTATAAACTAACGGTGCTCACAATCTTACGGTGACATATATATTTAGTAACTGTTCCGCTTAGCTATTTCTAATGAGCCATAAAAAACTCCTGAAAGAAATCGACACGTGTTTCATCTCTCAACAAGGCATCCTCAGGATGATGGACTTGTTGCGAACCCGAACACGGCGTGTTGCCACACCGAGCGCTGAGCGCAGACTGTAAACGTTGTTTACGTCTATAAAGTGTATTTTTTGTGTGTAAGTGTATTTTATAAAGGATTTCCGCAAGGTCACGCCTGAATCAATTAACTATTGTATTCGTAATTGTCTAGACAAGGTTTGCATGAAAGAAAGTTTTGGAAAATCCACCGGAAAAGTCGGAAATACGTCCGGGCGACGCCGGGCACAAACAGCTAGTAGTACATAAGTGTTTTGTATTATTACCTACATTATTAAGTACCTTTTATTTTAGCTGGTGTGCGTAATGGTGGGTACACTTAAGTGAAACGTACCTAACATGAAATGTAACATCCGTATTTGTCGGTATATTCCATATTATGAAATCGACACGTGTTTCACCTCTCAACGAGGCATCCTGCGCGTCTGCGTTCAGCGCTCGGTGTAGCAACACACTGTGTTCGGGTTCGCGACAAGTCAATCGTCATCCTGAGGATGCCTCATTGAGAGGTGAAACACGTGTCGATTTCTTTCAGGAGTTTTTATGGCTCTTTAGAAATAGCTAAGTGGAATAGGTTACTAAATATATCCACGTCTATTGTAATTACGAATACTATTACTTTTTTAATTACGAATACAACAAAAATAAATCAGCCAAATCGGTCGAGCCATTCTCTAGTGATGATCTTTCATACATGCGGCAATAGATTTTTATTTATAGAGAAGAAGTAAGCATTTTTTTTTATTTAGGTACTCAAAATAAACTAAACGTGAATTCATGCAAGCCTAGTACTTTTTGTTAGTTATAAACTATTTGTTCGCCAAATTTCATCCAAATCCTATTAGTCGGATAATACTAATGATTCCCTCGATGATGATGATGATTGCCTCGTTGGTCTAGTGGTCGCAAGCGCTACTGCTGGGCATGAGGTCCTGGGTTCGATTCCCAGGTCGGGCAAAGTGATATTGGGTTTTTCTATCTGAAATTTCTCAGTAGCAGCTCGAAGTCTGGATTTGTGCCCGGTTGATGGCAATAGGCTCGCCCCCTATTACATGGGATATAAACATAACTGGCGAAATGTGGGTGTACCTGCTACAGGAACAGCTCTGCCCAACCTTTCGGGAAAACAAGGCGTGATGTTATGTACTAATGATTGTAATACTGTCTTGAATTCATGCAAACCTGGTAGTTTTTGTTGGGCTACTCAGAAATTATGCACAACGTGTCGTGAACGAAAATCGATCAAGCCGTTTCGGAGTATGGCAACTAACACTATGACACGAGAATTTTATATAAATAGATAGATTCGGGCTATCTTCATGTGAACTTTTTACCTTTTTGAAGTGAAAACTTCTTTAGGCGCGTTTTGCATTTTTGAAATGGGACTAAACCATTGATTTCGCGACACCATGACGACACCTCATTTTTGTATACGCGATTGTGCTCTTTATTTATATTACGTTACGTCAATGTTCTATGCAAGTATTTTTACTTTAAAGGTATCAGAAGTTTTTTTTTTTGTTAACTTTATTGTGCTTTTTATTTAGATAAGGTTACGGACCAATGTTCTATACAAGTATTTCTCTTCCACCAAGGCGATCTTGTTCAAGTTTTCACTTCAGTCGGCACTCCCAGAGTGCCCACCACTTTTTTTCCCAAACTCTGCTCTCAGTGACTCACTGCTGCTCGATAAGTGGATGAAGAAAAATCATTGCAGAATAATGCTGAACACCTCAGAGCACAGACGGCATTCCAGAGCTCCTAAAATGTTTAATAATCATTGAAACTGAGAAGTTGACTAATTTGTTTTTTTTATGTAAGAGGTTTGTTTGCCAAGAAAGACGGCAACGGAATATCCTGTGTGAGTAATAGAAGTGTGTGAGCTTTTGCTCTTGTAACAATCATCATCATCACATTTCAGCTGAAAGACGTCCACTGCTGGACATAGGCCTCCCCCAAGCACCGCCACTTCGACCGATTCTGTGCTTTCCGCATCCAGCGGATTCCTGCGGCCTTCACAAGATCATCGGTCCATCTTGTGGGAGGCCTTCCTCTTCCGGGGATTCTTCGCACCCCTTGCCTCACCGTGACCTTGACCGCTACCGTAGCCAAGGGCCGGTGGGCCGCCGGGCACTAGGGGCCATTTTTTCTGGTGCTCTTCATTTTTGGGGGGTATGCCATAATCGCCACGCTTGGCAAGCGGGTTGGCGATCGCAGTATGGTTTTAAAAAATGCATAGAGAAAGCTGCTGCCCATTCTCTAGTAAGTCCCTTAGTCGCCTTTTACGACACTCATGGGAAGAAATAGGGTAGTGCTATTCTTTAAGTCCGGCACCAAACGGACCAATCCAGTGTACGAATCCTTGTAACAATCCAGTGTACGAATCTACAAGATTATTAAGGCGCGAGACCAACATTGGAACTAACGTCACCATCTCATTTTGAAAATTTCTTAGACAAAATTTCACAATTTTTTGCCAACAACGCCCCCCCTGGAAATGTCATTCAGGCGCCAAAATATCCTTTTGGCACTATAACTAACAAACTGTCACGTTTCAGTGGTCATAGTTTATAAAAATGAAGTTTTAATCAAATTTATTATTTTTATTTTCTTTGACATATTTTTTTTTTTTTATTTATAGCAAGACCATCTGGATCAAATCTAATTATTGTAGATTGAAATATTGAAATCACTTGAATTCATTTTTTACTCAAGATATTTATATAAATTTACTCAATAATTGATTTAATCATGGCGTATCAAGATAATTCAACTCCTGATATTATGAATGTTAAAGAAATAATTGACTTTGCTTTCGGCGATTTCGAGGTAAGTAATTCTTGCTTTTAATAAAACCAACAATGTTCTATAGTAAAATTGAGGACTTGTAACGCTTGTCTTGTTTTAGAAAAACACCGTGAATTTTAAACTAGTGCAAACAGTACTTTTACTTATCGCTAGACAATTGAGATTACTAGAGAGACGTGTGGTAGTAGAAGTGGGTCCTTTAACTGTAATACCCGCTGAAACCCTGACTGTTACTGAAGTCAAAATACATGCAACGCAAAAGACTAAAGCAAAAGGAAAGAAAACAGGTCGAGGCACAAAATCTGGTACTCCAGATCAAACTGATAAAAGTTCGAGTGATAAAACTTCGAGCCTAACCGCATCTACGAGCAGAACGACAGCATCTAGTAAAAATGCAGCCGGGGGACAAAAGGTAACTATGTTGGTTAGCTTTTGAAACGAAACCCTTAAGGACAGTTCTGACTACGCTATAATATATAGCATATAGCAAATAATATAGCACAACAATATCGCTCAGCGTATAGTTATTTTACTAGCTTCTGCCAGCGACTTCACCCACGTTATATCTTTATAAGTTATAGCCTATGTTACTCAGTGATAATATAGCATACCATTGGCGAAAGAATTTTTAAAATCGGTCCAGAAGTTTTTGAGTTTATCCATTACAAACAAACATACAAAAAATCAAATCTTTTGTCTTTATTTATAATTAGTATAGACTAGCGGACGTCACGCGGTTTCACCCACGTAGTTCCCGTTCCCGTGGGAGTACGGGGATAAAATATAGCCTATGTTACTCGCTGATAATGTAGCTATCCATTGCTGAAAGAATTTTTCAAATCGGTCCATTCGTTTTTAAGTTTATTCGTTACATACGAAAATACAAAATACAAATCTTTTCTCTTTATAATATTAGTTTAGATTAGGGCACGCTCGTACAACGCTATGCTATAAAGTATTGGCTTGCTGTACGCGGTAAACTTGAGCGATTTTCAGAGCTATATCTTACGATTCAGATATCCACAATCAGATTTTTTTTTATTTTTTGTTAATAATAAGTTGGAGTCAAAGTTCATGTCATCGCCATCGCTTGATGAACTTTCCACGCTAGTGAATACCAAATCCATAGTGTGTGCACTTTATAACGGATCGCCGTAAAATAACTTGCTATAGGTACATATTAAACCGGCTTGCAATATAGTGTATAGTGTGAACGTCATGCTATATAGTTATAGCTTACTAGCTGCACCCCGCGGTTTCACCCGCATAAGTCTCGAATAGTCTCGATCCCGTAGGAACACATCGAGATAAAAAATATGTCCTAACCCAGGTCAAGCTCCTACCCATGTTACCAAGTATAACAAACAAACATACAAAAATCAAATCTTTTCTCTTTACAATATTAGTTAAGATTACACAATATGCTTTACTATATAGCGCAATAGTATAGCGTAGTCTGAAGGTCTGAACTGCCCTTTACTCCTCTATCAATAAACGCGGGATAAAGCAATGCCAAACTTGCCAAAAACTAAAAATGTGTTGAGTAGGATAAATTCTGAAGTTCATACTTTTTGTCACTTTACTCCTCGTTTATTAATAAGGTTAAAGTAAACATTAGACTAACTACCTTACCTATTGTTCATTAAGAAAAATTACAGTATAATGAGTGTGAGTATTCTGCAGCCAGACATTAACCCTGGTATCCTGAACGCTTTGGAGGAGCAGAGGGAGAGAGAGCTTCGTATTATTAATCAGGTGCCATAAAATTCACCAACTACGAAAAAAATTTTTTTCACTGTCGTTTTATCTTTCTTTTTTTAACTAGCATTGGAGCTGAATTTTTATCGTGTGGTGTTCTGGTAAGTAATGACAAAATTATAAAACCGATGTGTCATTGTGTCACCTACTAAACAATTGCATTACCTGAACTTGCTGTAAAATAACTAAGAAAAAATACTGTAAACTATCAGTTCTGCAGAAATTATGGCGGGCCCTGGATGTTTCAGGCAAATCACATTTCGCCACACAATATATTAACAGCAACATAATTTTTCCCAAAGGGTTGAGAGAGTTCGCCGCAATTTAAAGGACATCATTCAGGTTTCGAACATTTTGTATCCACAAACAATATTTTTATTTAATTCCTACGGGAAATAACATCTTATACAATCATCCCCTCGCCTGCGATTTAAGGTTGAAAATATCAAAAATCATCTTTTTATTTATAATTATGTTTTAGGCATAACATTTTAAAAAATACCGATATTTTTTTACTATTACAATAACAAGGTCTACAATTAACCCCCTAGCTGCTATTTGCAAGTACCAAAACTAGCACTTTTGATTTTGGGGTACGAAATAAATTGTCCTTTTTATTAATATTTCATGAAATTTTAGAAAACAGAGTCTTTCGATGAAACAACAAAGACACCTACGCCAATGGCCTCAGTTAGTTCTTCGCGTAAGTATAAGTTATGAAGTTATAATACATTTATAATTAGTTTTGTAATTCCGAATTTAATGAACGTTTATTTCCTTTGCAGAGTATGAAAAATTACTTGTTGGTATGATATCCGTATTATGATTCACATTAAATGCCTTTCTATAGAAATAATCAAATAATAAACCAAGTTATTGATTACAGTTGAAAAAAAACCTAGTGCAGAAGGAAGATTAGGAGGTATTTTTTTAAATTACACATTACGTAATAGTATTACCTTATTTGACCTACCCAAAAACTTATACTCTGCAACTTTTTTTGACCAGAAAGGAGGAAAGAGAAAAGAAGAGAGAAAGAAGGATCTAAACGCTCTCCTCAGATATCCGTAGTAACTCTCGAACAGTTTAACCAAATGGTAGATGTTGTCCATCAACTTGAAGATAAGCTGTTACCCGTTGGCACTCCTAGATTCCCAGAAAATATTGTGCTTATGGGAGAACTGCGGAAAGGTGCTTCTCTTACTGATGCTATGGCAGCATTACAACTCTCTGCTCGGCTAGAAGCCACGGAAAAAACTCTTGGTTTCTTGATTTCATTGGTCACCGAGTTAGCGTTACAAACACCTGGTGTGGAATTAGATGTAAGTAAAAATGTATACATACATTGAACAATAAGATTTGGGTCTGTTAAACGAAACTCGAACGGTTGAATAGGTAAGGTTGTATTAATGTTGAACGCTGTTAACCGGCGCCGATACATGCGAGCGCTTGTCGACGCCGACAAGCGCTGGCTGTCAACGCTGATTTGGCAAATAGTACGAAAACTGCCTGCGCCGACCAGCGTCAACAACCATCGCTTGTCAGCGCCGACAAGTGCTGGTATATCGGTGCCGATTACCAGCGTTCTACGTTAATACGTAGTCTAAGGGCTGATTTTTCAATGGTCAGAAAACTTTTATATGAAGTTTATTTAGAAAATATGTCAAACTGCTGGATTGACATTATGTTCCACAGAAAAGCTGTCAAATCGCCATATTTATTCTTAGAGCTAGCGCGCATGACTGACTTTTGTCGCTGTGACTGTTTTATCATCTTGTCCGGTCTATGAATATGTATGGAGATGCGCGCACGTGACAAGCTACATAGCTATTCACAACCATTCGACAGGTTGTCATACCGAAAATGACACATTTTTAATTACTGATTTGCCTTGGCCCCAATAGCGAGACAAAATTTTCGGTTTTTGTATTTGTGAACAGCCTTAAGAAAACTCCTTTGATAACTTTGATTGATGTTCGATTCGGCACGGAAGAAAATGTTCTGACGTTAATTTGAAAATTATTTTTTATCTTATAATTCGTATTTTGAAAATTATTTTGGAAGTGTAGAGTGCCGCTATTTGCGGCATAATAGTGGTGCTTCCTCGGCCCGGCTAAAATGCCGTAAGTATTGCATTGTCATCGTCACTGTCACTGTCATTTGTTATTTTATTTGATTGTTGAGGTTAGTTCGCTGCCCTATGTATTGATTATCAAAAGATGAGTTTATATTAAAATTTGAGGAGTGGCTAATGCTAATTTATTTCATCTTTAGCCGGCTAAACTTAAGTGTAAAGTAGCAAATGAAAATGGCTGAAAGGTAGGTTAGGTTAGGTTAGAACTGTGACCACACAATGTGCCAGGGTCCGTTTAGGCACAAAAGAATGTAAAATACCACATTCCGAAAACATTACATTCCTTGTGCCTAAACGGACCCGGTATTTGTTCACTCGTTTCGCTCGCTCACTAGACCCCCCTCGTAGTTTTTTGACGTGACAACGTCTTATAAATTGGTTTGCCGGGTGACACTTCAAGAAACTGCGTTACGCTCCGCTCACGTTATGCGCTCACAATGAGAGCGAGTGAGAGGCACGCGTTCCTTCCACTCGGGCATGGTTAGCCCGCCTAAGAGCGAGAGAGACAGACATAAAAAGTGAAAGGCACGCGTCCCTTCGTCGTTGTCACGTAAAACTTTCGCCCGTATACCGACTTTACAGGCAACCAATTTTTTTTTTTTTACCATTCAGAAATAGGACCCCCGCAAAGCGGGGCTCCATCGAGTTTTGCTTGACAAATCGCGAACGAAACCTTGGCGAATTTCAGTTTCAATTTCAGTTTTGCGCACTTAGGGGTTTTCAAATATACAAGAAAAAGGGTCTACTCTAACCAAAAAAAAATTGCTGCTATAAAAAAGCGACGGGTTATAAAGTGCAGTGGTTCCCTTGCGTCTTTTTAAAATAATGTAGGTAAGTACTAGTATGTCACAACTTGGAACACCCGGTCCTCCAAGTTAGATCTGAGCAGCATGTATGCGGTGTGTGGTAAGCAAATTTTTAGTCCCTTATGCCATACTCGGTCGAATGCTTGTTGTATGTCAAGAAAAGCAGCTGAGCAGTACTCCCTTCTTTCCAGGGATTGTCGGATTGTGTGAACCACTCTGTGTATTTGTTCCGTCGTTCCATGGTGTGCTCGGAAACCAAATTGATGCTCCGGGATTGTCCTTTGTTCCTCAAGTATAGGTAACAGTTGTTGTAGCAATAACTTCTCAAACAGTTTTGACAATAAAGGAAGAAGACTTATTGGTCTGTACGAGGAAACTTCTGTAGGAGGTTTTCCAGGTTTAGCTACCATATTAATTATTGAGACTTTCCAGATGAGAGGGAAATAGTGTAGTCTCAACACTGCATTGAATAGGATGGTCAGCAAGACAATTCCTTTTCTTGGTAGATGATTAAGGACTTCTGATGTAATGAGATCAAAACCTGGTGCCTTTTTTTCTTCAAGTTATTAACAGCTTTCCAAACTTCTGTTGGGGTACACAGTCGCAAAGGTAGAGACATTTGTTGATCACTTCCAAGGATTTCGTCAATTTCTTCTTCTGGATAAATGATGTCAGGTTCATTTAGTTTGAATACATCTTTTAGGAATTCAGCAAATAGCTCGGCTTTATCCGCAGGTTTCCTCGCCCATTCACCATTTAGCTGTCTTAATGGAGGCATGTGTTCTTGTGGCCGTTTTATTGACTTAGTTATTTTCCATAGGGAAAAGTTTGCTTTGTGAGGTGATAAAGTTTTTTGTTTATCTTGAAGAGTGGCGTTATCGTAACCTTTAAGCATTTCCTTTAATTCCTTTTGTGCTTTGTTGAGAGCTCTTTTATCATGTGCGTTCCTACTTGTATGCCATTATCGTCTCAGTCTCCATTTTTCAGATATCGTCTCCCTTATTTTAAGTGTATAATCCTGTTTTTGGGGACTGTATTTTATACATGGCGTAGACATCCAAGCAGCTGTTTGGATAAGGTTCGTTGTATACCAGGCTGCATTTTCTGTCTTCCTCTGTTAGAAAGGGTATGTGCAAGTTAGTATTTTCCTCTATAAAGTTTTGGAATGAGTCCCAGTCAGTTTTACGATTGTACAGCGTCTCGCGGGGCTGTTTACAAATAATTGTGGTGCTCAGTATGCATATAATTGGTGTATGATCGAAGTTGCCGTCCAGGCATGATTCGACTATATGTGTGTGTATAGTCCGGACATTCCTTTAGTAACAAAGAAATCAATGAGATCATGTGTTTTGTTGGGATCTTATGGCCAGTAAGTCGGCTTTTCAGTAGTCAGTACATTGAGTGAATTTGAGTCTATTGCCTTCTTCAACTCTCTGCCTCTGGTTGTGGTCAGCCTGGAGTCCACTTGGTCATACTTAGTGATTTTTATTATTTTTCAATTTTAAATGTCGCCTAGACAAATTTCGTATGTACGTTAGTATGTGTAATTAATAAACATTCTTGTTGTTTTATCGATATCTTTCATTTAATAACGTTCTGTAAAACCAATACATCCCAGCAGTAGGCTGCTGAGTCGTAGGTGCTCTTCGTGGACAAAAATGTAAAAATAAATTTTAATCCACGAAGAGCACCCAGGTGCTCTTCGTGGACTAGGCTAGGTGCTATTCGCGCAGGTGCTATTCGGACGGGTGCTCTAAATGGACTACTTCAATTTTAATGTTACGTTGTAATCTGTGTTTGTCCCTACTTGTAAAGGCGAAAGCGTCAGGGTAGCCCGCGAAATTCAAATTTTCTTACGTTTTTTGCAATTCGCAGGTCAGTATCATGTTGTATGTTGATCTAAATATGATTCGCGGCCGTAACAAATATGGCTTTACTTAATTATAATCATTACAATCAGCAATACAACTCCATAAGTTAGCAAAGGTGTCAAATGTCATGATTTCATTGAAATCATATTTGTTACGGCCGCGAATCATAGGTAATCATTACAATTAGCAAAGGAGTAGGTACAGTTAGGAAATGTGTCAAATGTCATAATTTCATGAAATCATGATATTTGACACCTTTGCTAACTTATGGAGTTGTATTGCTGATTGTAATGATTATAATTAAGTAAAGCCATATTTGTTACGGCTGCGAATCATATTTTAATAAACATAAAACCTGACACTGACCTGCAAAATGCAAAAAACGTCAGAAAATTTGAATTTCGCGGGCTACTCTGACGCTTACCCCTTAACCTTAAAGCGTGGTTGTTAATCCCAATTACAGAGTGAGACAAGAGCTCTTTTAGGTATTTCCGCATCGTGGGAGAGAGACCCTGGTATAGCTGACGCTAGTGAAAAGGAAAAACGTAAAAAAGGTTCTAAGGGAGATAGAACAGATATCTCCACCGAGACAGAATTAGTCATGTCGGAAACTGAAATGATTGAAGCTTCCTCCTCTACGGCCGCTGCGCCAGAGTCAGAAGATAACAGTCAAGATCCAAATCGTTTCATTACTTTCCCTGACTTACGGTAAGTCATTAGGAAATGTAAATAATTTCTTCCTTTTTTAAAGGCTTCTTTGTAATATCGCTATGCAGTAGGTACCTATAGCAATACGATATGCAAACGCCTGTCTCAAAAATCCATGAAGCTCTGAGAGACTACAGGGGGCCTACCACCAGCTCAAAAGCAGTATTATTTTAATATTACTTCAGTGGTAGAAAGAGATGGAGCTATACGTCCTGTAGAGCTTCATCTCTTTCTCCCACTGAAGTAATATTAAAATAATACTGCTTTATGAGCTGGTGGTAGGCTCCCAGGGCGTGCTTAGTATACAGTACACTGTATATACTGTATGATATTTTCATGCAATCAATTTCGGATCAATTTGTTTGATTTGATTAGATACTCAGTGACACGATACTATCCGCTCGGGCGTCGAGTAGTGGCTGCAAATAGTTGCGTCTCCCAGGGTACTAGTAGCCTGGAAATGGTGGCCGTATACATGCAGTACCTACGTTAATTACCGAAAGGCGTTTATGTGTCTATTTTACTGTATTTCTATTTTCTTAATATCCCTCGGGAATCATCGCATTTCCAAATACAAACGAATGCTAATTTCCATGTCCATCAATTATTAGATTTACCTTGTATAATAATTTGAATGCAGAAGTAAGTACTTTATTGTTGTTTTGTTTTGATTTTCGTGTGAACTATACAAGCTTAGTTTTTGTTTATACTAAACCTCTTAAGGGGTCATTGTACTCATCATTATGAACAATTTTCACTATGGGACCAACGCTGAAATCACGAAAAAAAAATCAGCTGTTCCATACATTTATGTTCGCATAACTCGTCAAAATGTAGGGAACAGCTGATTTCTTTTCGCGATTTCAGCAGTGGTCCCATAGTGAAAGTTGTTCATAATGATGAGTACAATGACACCTTAAGAGGTTTAGTATAAACAAAAACTAACGTTGTATAGAGCTGTAAAACTATTTTCCTATCTGTCGTGCCTCCGACTTTAGCAGCTTTCATATCATTTTCAAAATAAATTAGTCGATTGAAAGCGTGGCTCCATCTCAGAATACCAGATTCTCAAAATACCAGATTCTCAAAATACTAGATTCTCAAAGTACCAGATTCTCAATATACCAGATCTTACAGTCGAAATCATACAAATACTCTGCACCAAGTTCAAAGGGCAACTGATAAAAATCCGACGACTGACGAAACACGAGGATTGCCGAGAGACATTAAGAACATAGTTGTAGTGTAATATATTTTATGTAAGTTTTTTTTTGCTTATAATATGGACGCTAAACTATTGCGGGTTAACGGGAACGCTTTTAGTTAATTAACAAAGGTACTGTATATGTAATGTACCTAACATTAAATGTAACACAACAACAAGGCGAATTTATTTTAACATGCGTTGAATTGCATGATGTTACATTGCTTATATTTGGATGGCATGTTCATTTCAACGTATGTCACATTTCGTATTAAGTTTCACAGTGTACCCACCATAAGATGGCGTTAAAAAACTATATATTATTTTACCTGCTATACAGTATTTTTTGCCAACACAGCCAACTTATGTTGGTACAGTAAACCTTAAATCGAAGCAGTAGAGACAATTTTCGTAATTCTCTATGGGTACCGTGTATACTGAAATTCAATACATGAATATAATAATGATTTTTTTTTTGTATTTCAGCCGTGAGTCTAGAAACATGTATGAAGACATGATAAAAAAAACAAAAGCCATAACAGTACGTACTACCACCACCGCCGAATCCGCGTACAAGTTGTCAAAGAATTTAGGTAAATTGGCATTTTTGTTTTGTAGATACTAAGTTACTTATGTTGGACTAGCTAGAGCAAAATGCAAAAAAAAGCATTAATTTAAAAAAATAAGCATGATTTATTTATAAGGTTCAAACTATCAATAAAAGCACAAATATAATAACTACGGCAATACATCTTTAATTATATTATTACAATTCTCGGTACTTCCATTGGTATTACAGGCCTACCACCAACTCATAAACAGTATTATTTTAATATTACTTCAGTGGGAGAAAGAGATGGAGCTATACGACCTGTAGAGCTTCATCTCTTTCCCACACTGAAGTAATATTAAAATAATATCTACTGCTTTATGAGCCGGTGGTAGGCCCCCTGAGCTCTTTACACTTTCACAGTTCAACAACTACTGGCTTGCTAAAATGGCGCTACCTAGTAACTTTAAACCCCCCTCCTTGTCAGACTCAAATAGTCAATTGACATCATAATATCCGGTGGCGCCATTTTAGCGTTTTAAACAAATCAAATAATCTTTTAATATTACCAAATACAATTATTCGCTATTTCAAAAATAGGTACTGTAAATATCTTAAAAGTATAAAATTTATATAAATAGCTAATACTTATCACATAATCATTACTTTAAAAAGAAAATTGATTCACGTTAGTCCACAACTAAGCTATAGAGCTAAAATGCTGGGATTTATGCGCAAGAGCTGTGTAGCCCAGAGAAGAAAGATCTAGAGCCCACTGAGACCACACCCACTAAAAAATCCTTGCCGTACCGGCACTACGGCACGGCAAGGATTTTTTTGTGGGTGTTTAGATTCCAGATAATATAGCATATTTTTTTTTAAATTATTTTCATTATTAGTTTAAAACTGTTGGGTAATAAAATGACCTATATTTTATTATGAATGGTCGTGTAAAAATCTCTCGCCGAGCCGTAACGTGCCGTCTTGAGCCTAAACAAGATTGATTTAAGATAGCCACGTTTCGTAAAATAAGTGCCGTCCCAGACGAGACTCTTTTGAAGTTTCCCATCGGCAAACAAAACAATATCATATTATATCACAGACTACAATTATACAGTGTGAGTCTTTAAAATGTGATGAATATTTACATTTATCATAATTATGATGGAAATAACTATATTTTTAAGTTGAATAATACTATTCACAGGCTGACATGTTGTCATAGTGACAAATTAATTTTGATACTAACAAGTTTGTTTGTTTGAGAATTTTATCTCTGCCTTGGGAATGTAGACATCTGATTGCAATGTTGATAGCATATAATATTAATGAGGTTATAGCTAATATAACAAAGTGTAGTATTAGTGACGAATCTGTGTTTTCTAGTTATACTAACAACATATTGAATACCTAATTATGAATTACCATGTACGAAGGAGGATCCACCTACAATACCAATATACTTGGAGGCCACTACCAGTCAGATGGGGACCCTTCCCTTCCTGCTGGAACTCATACGGGCATTTTAGATTCTTCAGTTGTAGTCGTGGAGGTCACTCCGTATAATTCTTTAAACTAGGCAGTAAGACAACAGAAGTTACCCCTTCAATTAACCAATCAAAATAAAAATAAAAAATAAATAATAATCAAAATATTCAAGGTTGCTCTTCCAAATTACTTGTTTTTAGAAAATACCAAGTTTGATGTAATTTGTTTAACAGAGCATTGGTTAAAAGATCATCAAGTGATGTCAATTAATAATGAAAATTATTGTGTAGTTAGCCATTTCAGCCGAAAACGTATGATACATAGCGGGTCATTAATATTGATAAAAATTCTATTAAATCGAAAGAAGAATGTTATGGTATGCGTATACAGACCTCCAAGTTAAGTACCAGAATCTATCCGTGTTTGATTGTGTAATGGAAGATGTATTAAAGAAACTGAGTACTAGTAGTAAATCAATCATCATAATATGGTGATTTTAATATTAACTTATTAGAAAACAACTCGAATACTGTCAGATTATTAAGTCTTTTTAGGTCATTTGATTTGTCAAATGTTTTTATTGAACCAACCCGAGTGACAGCTTCTTCTGCCACTTGTATCTATAGATAATATTTTTTGTAATTGTGATAACTTACACAAACAAACTCTAAATAAGTTGCCATCAGATCACAGTGGACAAACAATAACTTTTTTCTCCTACATACGTTTACAAAAAAATCAAATAAGGTTTAGGCCAATTACATGTAAAAGTTTAGAGAAATTAAATAATTCTTTGGCCAATAAATTATGTATTCAGAGTTTTAATAATATAGGTTATATAAGTGACCCAAATGAGTTCTACGCCGAGTTTTTTTCACTATTAAACACTCAATTTAATTATACTTTTCCACTAAAAACTAAAAGTATTTACACAAAGTTCTTATTTAGTGATTGGGCGACTCCAGGTATTCGTAAAAGCAGGGAAAATCTATTTGAACTTTATGGCCTAAAGCAACATATGAATAATACAAGCTTTCATAAGTATGTTGCAAAATATTCAAAAACTTTTAAAAGTGTGTGCAAAATAGCCAAAGCTCTTTTTATTAGAAATAAAATAAAATTGATGATAAAATAAAAACTACCTGGCAAATAGTGAATGAAACAGGTAGGTAAAGAACAGCGAAATACTGAATTTAATTTAGAGACCGCATATGACCCCATTAACTCAGAAATAGAAATAGCTCAAGCATTTGAAAACTTTGCTAATATTCCCCTTAAAACTACTGCAGCTTTAAATTCCTCACCCGCTTTCTGCTGCCTTACTTAGACAGAATGTGAAGGCATGCCCTTTGGTGTTTAGTGTTCAGCATACAAACCCCCAGGCTGTTATAAAAGCTTTTAAAGATTTTCAAATTAAATCAACAGAAGATCTCTGGGGAATGTCTATAAAAGTTTGTAGATCTATTATCGAAACCATTGCGCTCTATTTAGCTTACATATTTAACACCAGTATAGACCAAGGAGTCTTTCCGGATCTCATGAAACACAGTCAAGTAGTTCCATTGTTCAAATCCGGTGATAGTAAAGAACCCAACAATTATAGGCCTGTGTCAATTCTGCCAGTTCTCAGTAAGGTATTCGAAAAGTTGATGCTCAATCAAATGTTACGTCACTTTAATAAAAATTCCATCTTTCATGAACAACAGTACGGTTTCACCAAAGAGCGTTGTACCACTGACGCTGGTGTCACCCTAATAAAGAACATTATTAATGCCTAGGAAAAAGCACAAGATGCCATTGGAATCTTTTGCGACTTCTCGATGGCGTTTGACTGTGTAGACCATGAGACACTTCTGCTGAAACTAGAGCACTATGGGATTAGGAATACAGAGCTGTATTCCTAATCCCAAAGTACTGTGTTAAATGTTACAACAATATACCTTGTGACATATTGCAATTAAATGAAAGAAAATTTAAAAATCATATTAAAAGTACACTTTGTAAACAAGCATATTACAAATTAGAGGATTATATCCAAGATAAGAGTGCTTGGAAACATGCTAGTCCTGCTCTATAGGATAATAGAATAAAGACAAAATCAAACTGGTTGCTAATTTAATTGTAAAATATATTATTTAGTGTTATATGACATTGATTTTACATTCTGTGATTACTTCCTCACACACTGACTTATTAATTATAACATTTTAGGAAAATCGTCTACTTTTACAATGTTTGTAAATATGTGAGCATCATGTATCTATCACTTAATTAAATTATCTGTCGTTGCTTTATTTTTAATTCTTTTTACCTATTGTAGTATAGTAATTTTATTCTAGGTGCATCGTCTTTACATATATTAACTAATGTACTTAAACAAACTATTGTAAAACATTTTAAAAGAGTAACGTTGGAGGTTCTTGCCCATTCTTCTCCATACGAAAACTACCTTTTGGAAGGGGCGACTAGAATCAATTTTATTATCTTGTAAATTTTGACGTTCAAAAGTGCCATACTTGGGCCTATTTGAAATAAATTATTTAACTTTGACTTGACTTTTGTGCACATATCGAAATGATGCATCTATGCTTAATTTTATAGAAGTTTTTTTTATTATTATTATTTTTTTAAATGTGACAAATCTCGGGACCCTAGAGTCCCGGACCTTTAGAAGGCGTACGAGGGGCCGAAGCCAACTCGCAGAGGCCCGTTAGACATTTTTAATGAAATGAGGTACCAACCGACGATTATCCCTGTCCGCACTACGTAAGTGCATCCAAGGACAACCCCCGGTTGGTGTAGGACTATTGCAGGATATGAAAACAAAGATATTGGGTTATAGGTTTAGATGGCTAAAGTGAGCTGGTTATCTAGGACTATGGAAAGACTATGGCCCCTGCCAGATCAATGTTTTATATAAAATACACAGATAAAATAGCAGGGGGTGACTTGCACGCTCAATAATGGGCCCCCGAAAACGGTCGCTGGCACATAGTGTCGTAGCGACAAGGGGGCAACACGTCCTGAGGTGCTTATGAGGAGTGGAGAGGTATTCCACGGCTATCAGGACAATCCCGGAAGTACGGTCAAGATCCCTACCAGCATCTTACTAGAATACTTCCTTCCTCCGAGCACGTTTGCTCTTGCGAATCTCCACTCAAGCCGGCCAATTAAGGCAAGAATGAGGCGGGAGCTCTGTTCCTCGTCAGTGTTCACTCCAGCCGGCCAATAAAGGCAAGCCAGAGGTGAGGAACAAGACTTCTCCCGGGAGATAGGGTCCGTGAGGTCGCTACTGCCCAACAGCACGCCACATGCTGCCCTGCGGGTTTTTGTATCTCTCTTGGTCTGATCACAGACCCGTTCCGGAAAAGTAAACTCTACCGGCACAGGCCTAGGGTTCGAAGCGCGCAAGCTCCACTACGACGTCAACGTAGAGATACGACGGTGGGGTTATTATTATTATTAATTTTTGTTCTTTTTAGCGTCTTATTGGAAAATTTTACGATTATTGTTCAAAAATAAAAACATGTTTATTTTCAATTGAGGGTAGTTTTATCCACAATTTTCATTTTATGAGGACGCCTAATTACTTCCAATCATTATGGAGTTTGTTTCATCGCGATAGGTCATTTAAAAGTTATACCGTTTTGTTACAATTTTTTTTTCAATTCCAGAAAAAAACATTTTTTTTAGAGTATTCTAAATATTTTTCCGTCGATAAAATTAAGCATAGATTCTCTCAATTCGATATGTGCACAAAAGTCAAATCATTTATTTCAAATAGGCCCATGTATGGCACTTTTGAACGTCAAAATTTGCATGTGCACACATTATAAAAACACACTGTATTGTTAAAGAAGCACGAAATAGAAAGAATAATCTTTGTATTCTGTTTCATTCTTTCTTCTTTATTCTTCTTGTTTTTTATTTAGTTATGTTTTATCAAAGAACTTCTTGTAGGTATTTAACTAAAGTACTAATAATTTAATCAACAGAAGCAAAACTCGATTCTGCGTTACTTGATGCTTCGCGCATGGATGGTTTGGAAAATGCAGTTAAACAGTATGCTGACCAAATAAATGCACTAGATACTGGGCTCTCCTCTCAGGTAATTTTGCTATATTTTTTTATAATTTTTATTTACCTAATAATAGTTAGTGACAATTCTGCATTCCATGCTGTTTTTAGATGACGAGCTATCAAGAACAATTGACACAAATGCAACATGATTTAGAAATTGGATTGGATACTATGGCTGAAGTGTTTGGTAATTCTTGCGGAGACAACGAGGGTATGTATTCATCGCAGCCCTAGATAAATGAGCCTTATAAAATACTAGCTGTGCCGCGCGGTTTCACCCGCATAAGTTTCGATCATGTGGGAATATAGGGATAAAAAGTATCCTATATCCTAACCCAGGTCATGCCACCTTTGTGCCAAATCTTATGTATACAAATCCGTTCAGCCGTTTTACCGTGAAAGCGTAACAAACAAAGTAACCAAAAAACTCACTTTCGAATTTATAATATTATACTAGCTTTACCCGGCCCGGCTTCGCACAGGTAGCATTAAGTACTTTTCTATGGCGCACCTACCTACCTACCGTAGTTTTTAAAGGAGATTGAAATTCCTTACAAAGCCGCTGTTTTTCACTCTCAATGATGATAATTATCTCGGTAGATAGGTAGGGCAGGTAGGGATGGTAGGGCTGGTAGGGCTGGTAGGGCTGGTAGGGCTGGTAGGGCTGGTAGGGCTGGTAGGGCTGGTAGGACTGGTAGGGCTGGTAGGGCTGGTAGGGCTGGTAGGGCTGGTAGGGCTGGTAGGGCTGGTAGGGCTGGTAGGGCTGGTAGGGCTGGTAGGGCTGGTAGGGCTGGTAGGGCAGGTAGGTAAGTAAAGCAGGTATGGCAGGTAGGTAAGTAAGGCAGGTAGGGCAGGTAGTCAAGTAGGGTAGGTATGTAGGGTAGGTAGGTAGGTATGTAGGGTAGGTAGGTAGGTAGGTAGGTAAGTATGTACTACCTACCTACCCACCCTACATACCTACCCTACTTACCTACCTGCCCTACCTGCCTTACTTACCTACCTGCCCTACCTATCTACCGAGATATCATCATTGAGAGTGAAAAAGAGCGGCTTTGTAAGGAATTTCAATCTCCTTTAAAAACTACTTCGGGTATCCCCCCCCCCCCCCGAATCAACTATGAAAAACGTATTTGATACTTGAATATTTTTATGCAGAGTATTTATTTATGTTGTTACAGATTAATAGGAAAGCATAACGACTATGAACTACCAATACCTCCTAACTACCTTTTTTTCGATTTTTATCTTTTTAATGCCTATCGACGCGAAATAGCTTTTTACGTCGATTGGCATTAAAAACTAAAAGTCGAAAAAAGGTAGTTAGGAGGTATTGGTAGTTCATCGTCGATAAAGCAAAAATTTGTGTAGATAAGCTTTTATGATCATAAGGTCGTAAAGTCACATAGAAATTAATATTACAAAATAATTTATGTTAAATATGTTATAGGTTATATTTTTTTTTTTATATTTGATTGGTTATACTGATTCTATGTATGAATACTATGTTTTCTTCTATGAAGGTTTTCATAGCAGAAAACCTAGGATGTTAAACTTGATTACATAAATAATAACGCAGATTTACATGATTACATGAGACTACATGACACACACTACGCTACATGACTAGATTACATGGGACTTAAACATAACTGATGAAATGTGGGTGTACCTACCACAGGTACACCTCTGCCCAATCCTTCGGGGAAACAAGGAGTGTTTTTTTTTTAATTGTTTCTCGCAGTTTTGACCACTAAGGTCGTGGTTGCTTAACCGGATTTTCCAGCACGCGTAGCATGACCACCGTAATAGAAACAGGTTTTGTCGACGGAAGAATATACAAAATGACAGATTGTGATTGTTTATCCGTCATTTTGTCTATTCTTCCGTCGACAAAACTCGTTTCTACAGTGGTCATGCTACGCGTGCTGTAGGTGCCATAAGCTTCTACATTTAGAGCCTCCAGCCAGGAGCTTTTTAAAACTTATTCTAAATTAAAATTATGCGAATGCTCGCTAAGGGCACCCCCTGTGGGATACGGACCTCGGCTTAGGGCATCACTGACGGGAGGACAGCAACAGGGGACAGGTTGGATCAAATTTATATTATCATCATGAAGGCGTGATGTTATATTAACACAGATTTTTATATTGATATCACGCGATTTCTCATCGCTATATTCCCCTAAGACGACCCACTGACCTTCGATTGTAATTCCGGTCTGTGGGTCGTCTTAGAAAACTGTTATATTGATAGACCAAGTCTAATAAACATAAATCCTGTTTACTTAGTATCAAAACTAATTCAATAGCTTATCAGTAATTTTCGAAAATAATGTAAACAATATTGTACTTTTTCGTTAAATGCATCCTCGCGTTCGCTTTTCACTCGGTTGTAATTATTTATCATAGTGTTTAACAATTTCCTCGCACTGGTGCCGATTCCCTTGTTCACAAACTAAACTAAATTTAAGTTCAGTGCATCTTTTTCTTTCTATTTCATTAAGAAAAGGACAGAAGATAAATTTTAGTTTAGTCCTGTCAAATTAATCAGCGCTTGACGTAAATTGACGTAATTTTAGTCGGCAAGTTTTTAATCACGTCTAAACTTGTATGGAGAGTGACAGGCGCTGATTAATTTGACAGGACTAAACTAAAATTTATCCTCTGTCCTTTTCTTAATGAAATAGAAAGAAAAAGATGCACTGAACTTAAATTTAGTTTAGTTTGTGAACAAGGGAATCGGCACCAATGTTTCTTAAAGTTTTAGGCATTGTTTTACTTGAAATACGACAAAATATAAACAAATTAATTTTCGTAAGAGGTTATCTCATTATCTGTCACGATGCCTCATTGAGGTGGATAACAATTAAAATTCTATTGTGTCTCGTTAATGACAGTTGAAAGGAAATAAAAACAACAAGTGACATTTGCAGCAGTGTTGTCAATTTAAGAAAACGTAAAAAAATCACTCTCAGCTTTCAATAGACAGACTCTATTCGGGGCGGAGACAAATCCTTGTTGGATCAAAGATCATAAAAATCGGTCCATCCGTTCTTGAGTTTTAGATGGTGTAAATAACCCGAATTTGTTTTATTATTAATATATGCAATGTCGCCCATCAGCATGTGACCGCCCGAATTTTTCTGAATATTCATGAAAAATGATCGAAAAATAACTTTGAAAGGTCTATAATATTTTTCATGTTATTCAATGTTTTATGTTTTGATTAGCGTTCGCCATATCTCCGATGTTATTGGCTTGATTTGGATTCTGTTTATTATTTCTAAAAGCTTATGAGTTATTTTATCAGATTAACTAACATTTTTATTAAAATTTGTAAAATCTGCAAAAAAAACGGAGGTGAATTAATTTTTTTCAAGGGTATTTTTTAAAAATTAAAAAAATGCGGGCGGACTCATGCCGATGGGCGACATTGGTGCCGATTCCCTTGTTCACAAACTAAACTAAATTTAAGTTCAGTGCATCTTTTTCTTTCTATTTCATTAAGAAAAGGACAGAAGATGAATTTTAGTTTAGTGCTGTCAAATTAGTCAACGCTTGACGTAAATTGACGTAATTTTAGTTGGCATGTTTTTAATCACGTCTAAACTTGTATGGAGACTGACAGGCGCTGATTAATTTGACAGGACTAAACTAAAATTTATCTTCTGTCCTTTTCTTAATGAAATAGAAAGAACAAGATGCACTGAACTTAAATTTAGTTTAGTTTGTGAACAAGGGAATCGACACCATTGTATATATTATTATATAGTTAAGATTTTAAACGAAAAACCTGAAGTAAATTACCTAATTACGACACCTAATTACCTTACATAAGAGTGTTTTTTATAATTTACAGCGGTGACCGAGCTGCATTCGCATTTCACAAATATTCAGACGGACTTTGAAATTATGTCGTTCCGACAAAAAGAGTTGAAAATTGCTCAAAATTCAATAGTCTATGATCTTGAAGTTAGTATCTAATACTACTTAGTTCGTTTTTGTATGATTGAACACAAGTGTTAAAGATATTTATCTGCGTCATCAGAATTTATGGAGAGAGATAGAAATGTTGAGAGATTCGAAATCGGATCGAGAAGAAGTAGCAGATGCTCTTCGCGACAAGGCTGGTATTTGTGAGCTCAATGGACTGGTTTCGTTACAGCAGTTTGAAGCTGTACGAGGTGATTTCCAAAAGCGTATTCGTGCAGCATATGATAAATTTAACAATCAGGAGAATATCTGGCAGGTTAGTATTTGATTGCAGATCGACATAAAATACGAAAATCTTTTCTTTTCTGGACCCGTTATGAAGAGTTAATGTCATAATACTTTCTCCCACTTTAATATATTTTTTCAGCAAGCCATAGATGACATGATTAAAGTGCTTAACGAAAAAGCGGATCTGATTCAAGTACACTCTTTGAAAGACGAAATCGGCAAGTACCTTAATAGGATAAAAGACCGCATGCAAATAATATCCGACATTGTTGGGGAACCGAAAAGTGCGATGCTCTCCAAGAAAGTATTCCGAGACACTTTATGTCTGTCTTGCGGTAGTCCAGCACACATGGACGTGGAAGAAACGAGCAAGGTTCCAGCGCTGCCAAAGTTTCCTTCGGCTAGACAACCAGCTGAAGGGGCTGAAGCAGAATCAAAAACCAAAGGAGGCGGAGATCATGGAATTTGTTACCCTAATTTACCTATACAACACCCAAGGGACCCAAGGTACAGTCATAGTCAAATATGTCACCTTAATACTAGCCACACACGTAACGATTTGCTTGCGCAAATTTAGGTTTGCGCAAGCAAATCGTTACGTGTGTGGCTAGCATAAGGGCTATTTTTATCTGCTCATTGCACGATAGAATCTGCTTTACTAATTCAGTACAGGTAATTATTGTCGTAATGTTAATACTGCAGAACGACATTCAGCCATCTTCTTTACATTCCTTTCACAGTTATTTTACCCCTGAGTCCCTGACAGCAGCAAACCAATTAGAACAGTAGGTATAATAAATAACTGCTGCGCACTCGAGACTATTGCGTACCTACTGGTATACACTGACATTTCGAGGCGCGTCGTTTAGGCCGTTTTCTATGACGATATAATACTGTTACTTATTTATACTGTGCCAATAGCAACCTTATTGTTACGATGTTAAAGTCACTGTGATTCTGACAGACTTGTCAATGACAGCAACCCAACAGCGACCTTATTGCAACGATTATAAAGATCACTGTGATATGATACAAATCAGAGGTAAAATAACTGTGAAAAGACTGTACAATGTACATGTCATACCCTCAGACCAAATAATTTAGTCTGAAGTCAGAGCGAATAAAAAAAGTAACAATTACAGACTATGCCAATTTTATTTTTTTATATTTCCTAAAATGGCCAGGCTATTAAAAAGGTTTTGACTGTGTCAACTCGATATTGGTAAAAGGTGAATGCTATGTTGATATCAAGTAGGTACCTAATTAAATACCGTTTTCTAAGCCATAGCTTCAAATGGTAATGTGTCCTGACTTGATAAAGGAAAGAATTTGAAAACTGACGAAGATATAATATAAAAGACTTGACTGTACTTATACTTATTGCAATAACAATCCATCTTCTTCCGTCATTGAAGAGTTTATTATAATGTTGTCCTGTGTCACGCTATGGTAAATGCTATGGTAAAAATATATAAGCCAGTCAGGAGGTCGGTATAGCAGGACTGCGGACGCTTGGTACTGTAGACACTCGCGTGACTGCGGTACCCGGGACGGTGTTGAAATTAAAGTACTCTTGTTTCAAAGGCGTAATTATATTTAATTCATTAGTACAACATAATAATGACACAAAGGCGAGCGGCGCCTGGAGCTAAACTCTATCTTTTTTTTATCGACAAGTGAAAACTATATCAAAATCCTAATTTAAATATATCCTGTTAGATTGTTCGGATGACGTGCAGCATCCTTGCCTGCCTGTACAGCATGAGGTTGCATCTCATGATAAAACCTTACAGTACCTACTGACACTCTTGAAGGCTCTTATATTGCAATCAACCTTGACCCCAAATAATAATTCAATCATAATACTTATTTGTATTCGAAATTGGTATATTCAACAGATCTCATACATGTAAGCGATACTGCGGCGGTTCACATACTGTGGTAACTGATGGATTAACCCGGACTTTACCAGGCTTGGTTGTACATCAAGTCACAAAGACTATCAATGCAGCACCTGGGACTGACGGAAAGGTTTGAACATTTACACTTGTTGGTACAGGTAGGCTGCACGTCAGGAGTAATAAACCAGTTTAAGCTGGCCTCGTATTCTATTGAAATTCTTGTGGGTACTAAACTAGGCCAGCTCAAGGTCAAAGTATTAGGTACTACTGACGTGCGGTCGGTCCTATACTGTATCCAACAAAATCTTTAAAATAACATCCATTCTAGTTGTATTTGATGGATGAGGAGCCCAAAAAGATACCGTGCTTGGCATGCAATAAGCCACAACCCTCACCAAAACAAGGTACCTATACATCTTTTCCTTTTATATTTTTCTGTTATTTGATAAACATTAGGTAACCTAATTACACACTGGTAGATCAGCTAGCCAATTCCCGTAATTAGAAAAAAGTTTTCTTCTTTGTCACCTTTTAGGCGATTTCTTTGTGGTTCATAAAGAAAACCAGCTTCAGTAAATAGTTGCTCACTTGGTACAGGGGGCCTACCACCAGCTCATAAACAGTATTTTATATTACTTCAGTGGGAGAAAGAGATGGAGCTATACGACCTGTAGAGCTTCATCTCTTTCCCACACTGAAGTAATATTAAAATAATACTGCTTTATGAGCTGGCAGTAGGCCCCCTGAACTTAGCAGTAGCAGTGACAGGGGAACGAAAACATCGAGCTATATGACTTCGCTTAGTTTTGGAGCAGTTTTTCTTTATTATACCTCTCCGTTAAAAAAACGCGAATGTATAAAGTGCCTGCTAAACGGTCGCTTACCGCATCCCGACAGAGGTGACCTTGATGGTTTATAACCGTGTAGATAGTGGTTTACGACCAAATTTCTAACAGCTCTGCCTGTCGCCAACCAAGATCACGTCTGTCGGGGACGTGGTTGGCAGCCGTGTAGCAGACCCTTTATACTTACTTAGGCGGAGGCGAAGTTTCGTTACAGCCCTAAGTGCAACTATTACCACTGATGTACGGTTGACTGTAGGTAGCTACAGTAGTTATATTGTACACCATACTTCAAAGATTCAACTCTTTATTGTATTTTTTTTTGTCTCGCCCACAGCTCCTACTGACAAATCTGGGCAATTTTGTACTTGCGAGTTTCCCGGATTATAGTCAAGTGAATTGTCACTTGACTCCATCTGGACATGAAATTTCCTATTGTTACGTTTGTTTTATTTTATTTTCTCTAAATTAATAAAAAATAATATCCTAATCACAAACACATTTTTATTTATTTTTCTTATTGTTGAGTGAGTGCCGCTGCAAGTGTCAATCACCAAAACAAACTCCAACTCGTTTTACACCTTGCTCTACGTTTGAATAGTTAAAAACTGGACGCAGCGGAATACCTACCAGTAGGTAGGTAGGTATTCCGCTGCATCCCGTTAGACTGGAAGTCACACCCATAATAGTCGGGAAAAGGCTGGACAAACAGATAATGATGAATGGTGCTCAGTCTACGCTTTTACGTACCTATTCTTATTTTTTTATTCAATTAATGTATGTATAAAAAACTGGCCAAGTGCGTGTCGGACCACGCACAGTGATGGGTTCCGAGGGTGGATAAATATTTACGCATGCACAGTATATTGTTTTTATCGACCGCAAAAATAAGTTTGTATTTCTTAGTATTTTTCGAAAAAACTATAAAAACAACGTTATTTCTGCGGTTGTAACCTGAAAATATAACAATAGTCACTTAGAAACATCATAATCTTTTTAGACATGGGTGCCAACAATACACCACCACCACAATGTTTTATCTCATATAATCATATTACAACGTATTCCTTTTGATATCCCATAACTCTAGGGTACTAATGAGACCATGTCAAAGAATCAACTGGCATATGAAATATTTCAATATTTTTTTTCGTTTTCATACAAAATAATTCGACAAAGTCACTATTGCATATATTATTATTGCATATTGAATTTTAGACGAAAATCCGATTTTTGTTTTATTTCATTCTACACATTCAAATACGTGACCCTGCATTTAAAACAAATTTTCGCCAAAAATGTCTCATTCGCGGTATTGGATCATCATCATCATCAGCCTATAATGTTCCCACTGCTGGGACACAGGCCTCCTCTCTGTGAGAGGGAGTGGGCCGTAATCCACCACGCGGGCCCAGTGCGGGTTGGTAGATGTCACATGTCTTCGAATTTTCGGTTCTAGGACACGCCGGTTTCCTCACGATGTTTTCCTTCACCGTTTTGAGAGCAGTGGTGATGAAATAATTTACACAAAGTAAAGCGCCTGTCTGGGTTCGAACCCACGACCTACAACTCGTAAGTCGCGGCCGTTACCACTGGGCCACCACTGCTCTCGGTATTGGATGCCGAGCGACAATATGTACCCTTTTTTTTTTGGTGTGGGAAGTTATCAAATAACTTCCGCTCTGGGTGGAGTGGGAGGGCGTATCAGACTTTTACTGACTAAAACCCACCCGTGTTCCTTCGGTTGCCCTGTTGCCGGGGGCCACGATGTCCCTATTGGTTTTCTTCGAACCCCCGGCAGGCATTGGCCCTAGCGGACCCCGTCAATTCTGCTGACATCTCTTTGAGACGCGCGTGGAACACAACGCGCCGTACCCGTAATACGTACTCTTACGTGTATTTTTTTTTAACTTTAAAAAATTTCCGTAGCCGGAAACTCACAGACAAGGTGCATCTTTTCCTCTTTATATTTCTCTGTTATTAATTGATAAATATCAGTTATCCTAATTACGTACTGGTAGATCAGTTAGCCAATTCCCGTAATTAGAAACAAATTTGCTTATTTGTCACCTTTTAGGCGATTTCTTTGTGGTTCATAAATTTTACTAGCTTCACCAAACAGTTGCTCTCTTGGTGTTGGTACTGAACCTGGCAGTGGTGGTGACAGGGGAACAAAAACTTGAAACATCGAGTTATAATTATCTCCATCACATTATGGGGTATTCGCCGCTAGTTTTGGTTCCGATTTTCTTTATTAGACCGAAGTGTCGTTACAACCCTAAGTGCAGGCATTAGTTACTGCTGATGTCTGATGTAAGGTTATCTGTAGGTAGCTATTTAGGTACAGTAGGTATATTGGACTCCATACCTCAAAGTTTTAACTTTATAATATATTTTTTGTCTCGTCAACAGCTCCGTCAATTGACAGTATTGACGAATTTGGGAATATTTCTTTGACTCCACCCGCACATGAATTTTCCTACAACTGATTTGTTTGGCATAATATATTTTAATGTTCTCTATTAATAAAAATAAAATTATCATAAACACACTTTTATTTATTTACCTTATTGTTGAGTGATTGCCGCTGCAAGTGTCAGTCAGCAAAACAAACTCTAACTCGTTTTACACCTTGCTCTACTGGGCTCTACGTTTGAATAGTTAAAATCTAGACGCAGCGGAATAAGTACCAGAGGTAGGTATTCCGCTGCTGGAAGCCAAACCCATCATAGTTGGCAAAAGGCTAGACAGACAGATAATGATGAATGATGCTCAAAGTCTACGTTTTTATGTACAGACGCCAGCACATCAAGTTACCCGAAACTGTCAAATTTTCCCAATCAACTTTGAACCTTATTTTTCAGCGATAAAGTTGAGAATCTATTAAATAAATTTGACAGATTATAGTAGCCTTATGTGCTGGCGTTTGTACCTATACTTATATTTTTAATACAATATAATGTAAGTATAAAAAACCCGTGTCAGACCGCAAAAATAAGTTTGTATTTCTTAGTATTTCTCGAAAAAACTATATAACAAAGTTATTTCTGCGGTTGTAACCTGAAAATATAACAATAGCCACTTAGAATCATCATAATCTTTTTAACTATGGGTGCCCACTATAGCGTATACAGGGTGTTTGGCAGAACGTTGAACATACGAAACTGGTGGATAGGTGGGGTCATCTGTTACTTACTCAGCCCTAATTTATTTGGCCTTTGTTTTTTTTAAATGCAAGTTGAAATTAAGATTAAAGTATTTTTACATCTTTCTGGAAGTTTGAGGATTCATAACTTTTTTTCTAGCTAACGTCTGAATAAAGCAATAATGTTATAATAATCTGCCAATATTAAAGATTTAAAAAACAAAAATATTGCCTGTTTTACCCATTTTTAATAAAAATTACACTTTAAAGTTAAGAAAGTGGTGAAACCAGAAGAAAGCAAAAAAAATTTTTTTTTTAATCCAGGGGGCCAGGGCCACATAAATTAGGGCTGAGTAAGTAGCAGATGACCCCACCTATCCACCATTTTCGTATGTTCAACGTTCTGCCAAACATCCTGTATAAATAACACTGGCGAAGCCATAACACCAATATTCCGAACAAAAAAGTCTGTCACTTTTGGCGGAGGACACGGTAGCTACTACAAAAAAATACAATAGCTGTTTAACTGCTCGCCTGGAAAGAGAAGTCCGTACCATCGATTTATTTTTCATCAAATCGATATTCATTCGGAAGTTTGCTTGAAACAGAAGTAAAACAGCTGCTGCATAGAAAAGTTAAATTTTAATACTTTTTTTAACTATTACCGCTAAAGGCCCGGCGTAAAAGTTTAAAAAAATATGCTAAAGTAGTCTGGCCTCGCTAAGTTTGCAATGGAATAAATGGGCAACCCCTAAAAGTTTTATGCAGGGTTACTGGTAACTCGACGTATTCCTTGCAGGACGTCATAGTAGGGTTAAAATGCAACAAATTAAGCCACCAAATGTTCTACCGAAATTCAGTAGTTTTTGAATTAGTTAAGAGTTTTAGTTTTTTATGAAAAATCCCAGATTAAATCATTTGAAACCAATTTAAAAATGATTTACGGCGCGACTGTACTGAAATTTAAGTTATTATCATAGTTGACGCCGTAGCAGACCTTTGTTAATAATTAAAAGTTTAATAATGCCTAAAACTTTGGCAAATATCACTAACCAAACATTTAATTTTTTTGTAATTTTTGCTATTACTTCATAAAAAATGTAGTCTAGTTCAAAAAAAAAATACTACACCTGGTGTACAAATTACTAGGAAAATATCCTTGTCTTATCAGTTATTCAGAAAGGTATGATTGTCAATACTTTTGCATGTGTGCCAGGGAAGAGAAGAGTTTTATGGGGGGCAGGTAAAATTGCGAGACGGTCAACCTATTGTTTCGTATTCGTATTATTCGTAGTTTTTACCTGCGCTTGAACTCCAAACACTCGGGGAGCTTTGTGATTGGTCGCTATTGTTCTCTCGGCATGACAGGGGGTGCGATTTTGCAAAATTTGGTCGTCAGCGTTAGTTAGTTTCAACTCTACGTCGCGCAAGCTCGTGTTTTGTTACTGGCTATTTCCCTAACTGTTGCTGCGTATCTTGCTCTTGTGCTGTGCTGTGCCTTCATAAGCGCTGACTATGGCTGCATATTCTAATCCTGAATACGCTGACATAATGTACTGTTACGGACTTTGTGACGGTAACGCTGCTGAGGCGCGGCGAGAATATCAACTTCGCTTTCCCAACCGCCGACTCCCCCACGTTAGTGTCTTCGGATCGACTTATTGGCGAATATCTGAAACTGGTAGCGTCCAAAGAAGCAGGCAAGTTGGCACTGGTCGTTCCCGGAGATACACGGCTGAGGACGAGGAGCTTATTCTTCAACGTTTTATTGACGATCCTAACACATCGACAAACATCGTAGCGCGTGAGCTTGGTATGTCACAGTGGAAAGTCTGGTCTGTAGTTCACTTGTCAGGCCGACATCCATACCATTAACAACCAGTCCAGTCATTAGAAGAAGGAGATCCGCCGAGACGGCTTGAATTTTGTCGTTTTATGCTAAGTGCCGACGCCGACAGCGAAAACTTTTTAAAAAACATTCTGTGGACCGATGAGTCATGTTTTGATCGTGATGGTATCACAAATTACCACAACTTACATTACTGGGCACCGAAAGCAGAAGCAAACCCTAAAAAACTGAAACCAACCGCATCCCAGCGAAGGTTCTCGCTTAATGTTTGGATGGGTATTATTGACGACAAATTAATTGGCCCACATTTTTTACCCCGAACACTAAATGGGGAACTTTATGAAGATTTCCTCAGAAATCATTTATCAGCACTGCTAACGGATGTACCGGAAGAAAGAAGAGCAAACATGATTTACCAACATGACGGATGTCCAGCCCACTTCCGAATCACAATTCGACAATTGCTGGATGAAAACTATCCAAACCGATGGATAGGGCGCGGTGGGCCGATTCCGTGGCCTGCACGAAGCCCTGATCTGACGCCGCTAGACTTTTACGTCTGGGGTCATATGAAAGATCTAGTTTATGTGACCCCAGTAAATTCAATTGAAGAACTAAGGGAAAGAATTACAAATGCGGCGGACCAGATGAGGGCAACAATCACATCAAGAATAACAAAAACCGAAGTAAGGAAGCGAATAAGAACATGTATTCGAAACCGAGGGCAGCACATCGAACAAGACGTGTGAAATGTGTGTAATTCAAGTTTTTAATATTGATTAAAAAGAATAATAATGTTCACGATTTTGTTTTTGATTTTTCGAATAATCACCTTTTTGTGAAACGCACGCCTGTACTAAATCAAATCGATTTTCATAATGTAGTCCATGATTTTGTATTAACTTTCATACCTTTTTGGATAGCTGATAAGGATATTTTCTTAGTAATTTGTACACCAGGTGTAGCATTTTTTTTTTGCACTAGACTACATTTTTTATGAAGTAATAGCAAAAATTACAAAAAATTAAATGTTTGGTTAGTGATATTTGCCAAAGTTTTAGGCATTATTGAACTTTTAATTATTAACAAAGGTCTGCTACGGCGTCAACTATGATAATAACTTAAATTTCAGTACAGTCGCGCCGTAAATCATTTTTAAATTGGTTTCAAATGATTTAATCTGGGATTTTTCATAAAAAACTAAAAATCTTAACTAATTCAAAAACTACTGAATTTCGATAGAACATTTGGTGGCTTAATTTGTTGCATTTTAACCCTACTATGACGTCCTGCAAGGAATACGTCGAGTTACCAGTAACCCTGTATATGGTAACTTTTACATCAGTTAGTTATGTCAATTTCGGGGTACTTGAAATGTCAGATAGCTTACGATACAAGTTGTTTTCACAAAATAAAGTAAAAAAATGGTTAAACCTATTATAAGTAGGTAGAGTGCGGGACTTAATAATTTATGATAATATGTAAATTCCAAGATGTGAAGGAACAGCACGATGTCGTCCTTAACCAAAAATGACAATGTTTACAAGATATCGAAAAATTGACGTAAGATCTAATGATTTTCATATTTTGCCTTTTGATTTTTGCCTAGTAGATTATGTGTAATATACTATGTCGTACAGTACGACACAACTTAGATATAATAGGTAATAAGTAATAGGTAATACGGGCTGGTATCCGCAACTCCACGTCAAAGCGCGTATTTTGCGTACGGGTGGGAAAATCTGTTATTCGATCCACCCCAGCTCCTCAAAGAAGGCCAGCAACGCCTTGGTGTCACTGACAATCTCACGTAGGGTACCTGGGTTACCGAAGTACTTGGCCCTGTAAGTGGCGACCACGGGGCAGTTTAACAGCACATGGGCTGCTGTCTCGTCGTCCTCCATGCAAGCTCTGCACAGCGGACTGTCTGTGACTCCTATGACAAAGAGGTGTTTATTAAATGACCCATGGCCAGTTAGGGCAGCTGTAACTGTGCGCAGCTGCTGTTTTGTTAATCGGAGAACCTGTTTCGTGAGGCGGCCGTCGATTGTAGGGAGAGACTCCTTAGCCTGCCTGCACTCACCGTGGTCCACCCATATTTTGTGATGTTGTTCCCTGGTTCGTTTCCTTACCAGAGAGCGTAGGTACCCGAAGGGGAGTGGCGTGATGGGTTCAGGCCCCACTGGTGCCATGCTCGACCCCCTTCTGGCAAGTTCGTCGGCTGCGTCATTGCCCCGCGAACCGCTGTGTCCCTTGATCCATTTAATGGTTATATTATTGAGGTCACCCACCTGGTTGAGGCGTTGGTGGCACTCGTATATCAGCCCAGAATCAACAGTGTGACTGTTTAGCGCTTGCAGAACAGCAATGCTGTCTGAGAGTATTCGTATCGAGTGGTCCTTAACTTCCCTGGCCATGATGGCTGAAGCGGCAAGAGATATACCCATGCATTCGGCCTGGAACACTGTGTTATGGACACCCAATGGTGTGGCTATGTGTATGTTGAAGTCCTACGAGAAGATTCCAGCACCTGTGCCACTACCTGTTTTGGATCCGTCGGTGAAGATTCGCAGCTCTGCGGGGCGCAAACCCTCGCATCTGCGGTCCTCGTGGAGTTGGATTCTGTATTTTTTATCGAAGATAAATTGTTTGGGCACCCGGTCATTTACGGCTTTCGTAATAGGGAACTCATTGTTGAGTCCCTCAAGCAGCGCGGTGTGTTGTGTGACTCTCTTACCCCAGAGATCAATTGCATTAAGACGCACCGCCGCCATTGTCGCTTCCTGCTGTATGAACAGGTGGAGTGGGGGCAGTCCCAGCATGGCTTCGATTGCTGCAGTCGGAGTAGTCCTCATGCAGCCCGTGGTTGCCACGCAGGCTAGTCTTTGCATGCGTTGTAGTTTGTTGCAAGCTGTAACCAGCTGAGTGCGGGGCCACCAAACCACGGCCCCGTACGCGATCATAGGGCGGATCACTGCTGTGTACAGCCACAGTATGATTTTGGGGGATAGGCCCCACTTCTTACCTATCATTCTCCTGCACTGCCAGAAGGTAATGCAGGCCCTGTTTAGCTTGTTGTCTACATGACTACTCCAGTTTAACTTACTGTCTAGAATGACCCCGAGGTACTTGACTTCGTTGGCCAACTGAAGTTCAGTATCGAACAGTTTGGGTAGGCGGAAAGGACCTAATGCTCGTTTTTGGGTAAACATGACTAGTTCAGTTTTAGTGGGGTTCACTGACAGTTCAAATTCCCTGCACCAACTTTCTACGATACGTAGTGCTTGCTGAGTGAGGTTACAGATCGTACCCGTCACCTTCCCCGATACAAGGATTGCGAGGTCATCTGCATACCCTATTGTGTAATAGCGGTTGGCATTGAGTTTGGTAATGAGGTCATTAATTACCAGATTCCATAGAAGGGGGGACAGAACCCCTCCCTGGGGGCAGCCTCTGGCTATCATGGCCAACTGCCGCTCACCGTCAAGGCGAACCACCCGTTTGCTTAACATGTTTGTAATCCAGTCCGTAAGTACCTGTTCTACTCCATGCCTGGAGAGGGCGCTTCTGATGCTGGAGAAGTTGGTTTTGTCGAAAGCTCCTTCGATGTCTATGAAAGTACCCAGGCAGGTGCCTTTTTGATGAATCGCGTCCTCTATCTGACTGACCACTAGATGGAGAGCAGATTCGGTCGACTTACCTGAGCTGTATGCGTGTTGATTACCATGTAGCGGTATGTTTTTCAGAGCGCCATCCCTCAGCTCTCTATCACATAGCCTTTCCAGAGTTTTTAGGAGAAAGGAGGTCAGGCTGATTGGTCGGTGGGATTTGGCGTTTGTGTAGTCACCCTTACCTGGCTTAGGGATGAATATTACTTTCACTTCCCTCCATCACGCCCTCATTAAAGGCACCAGTCTTATTGCGACAGAAGCACCCCCCCACTGTAGTAAAGCGGGGAACACTCCATCAGGACCAGCTGCCTTAAAAGGATGGAAGCTCCGGATGGCCCATTGGAGTTTCTCCAACGTGATCACCCTGCGTGCGTAACTCCAGTCAGTGTCAGCTGGTGTTTGGGTTTCATCTTGCCAGTCGATTACCTGCGCGAAGACGCAACCAGGGAAGTGAGTTTCAATTAGGATGCGTCTTGTTTCCTCAGGCGACGACGTGAGTGTGTTATCAGGTTTGCGGAGGGTGGCGGGCCCAGATGTATTCTGTTGCGCCAGTACTTTCCATACCCTGTTTGCTTGCTGACAAGATTCAATGCTACCACAGAATTTGCGCCATCCCGAGGTGCTCTTAGATGTAGCATGAATTTGAAAATTTGCATTAAGTAATTAATTTAAATTTTACAACGTATTTGGTTATATGACTTCACAAGTTATTATGGAGGACTTTATTATAATGGAAAATATCTATGTATCTCTTACCCATGTTTGCAAATAAATAAATGATTTGATGATTTGATTTACGTTTGCGTAAAGATCATTTTCACCTAAAGTAAGTAATAAAGATTGATGATTTTGAAAGCGCACTCAATTCGGATGGTGATCGGTTTTACGAATTTTGCCGATGCTACATCTAAGTTGTGTACCTCCATACGATAACAAAACTGGGTCAGTGGGTCGTCTTAGGGGCGGTCAAATCCACACTACATGGTGCTAAAGTGACTATTCTTTACCAGGAATAAATCAGAATTTAAACAAAATAACCTATTAAAAACAACAAAGTATCAAATTCTTTTTTCGTTGGACAGATGGTGTTGCCGTCTATAGATTTTCAAATTCCACCGTTTTTTTTACTTACTGTGCGTTTGCACTGGCGAAACATTTACAACGAAACATGTTGGAGTCTCTATTTTCTGTCAATTTTCCATACAAAGTTTGACAGGCACTAGAGATTCCAACATGTTTCGTTGTGAATGTTTCGCTAGTGCAAACGCACAGTTATGCAGACTTATCGTAGCCAGACTCTACCAACAATAATACAGTCATTAAAAAAATTAGTAGGTACCTACTTATCACCTACTGATTTTTAAAATGAATCAATTTGGAGTAAATATAGCGAATACATTTATGAGGGTCCCTTTTTTTTGTAATGTACGCAGTCGCCATCTTGGAATTCAATTTTGACCTCACTATCGACTTTAGCACCCTCAAAATTATGAAAACGACAGCCATGATGAAAAATTTGAACATTTTCGCATCTTGAATTTACATTTTGACCAAATTAACATTTTCTCTCACTCTCTATCGAATTAGAAAAAAATTGTCGCAAGTATGAACGCTTTTTCGCGTGACGATTTCAGCCAGTTTACTCCTACCGCAAGCCGCGTTAGAGAGACCGCACCAACTGCTAACGGCACATTTAAAAGTACAATCCTTAAAACTCCAAAGTAATAGAAACTCTAAAACCTGAGAGGTGGGAATGATTGACGCGATCTACGAAGTGAGTCCTCGTGAGTCCCTTAGAAATAAATTGAAAGAAATTGATATACTGACTCTGCCTTCTCTTTATATCTTAGAAAGTATTTTGGATGTTCGCAAAAACTTAGGACTTTTCCAAATAAGACGCGATTTCCATAATAAAAATACACGTAGTAAACATGAAATTGTGATACCCAAAGGAAAAAAATCATTTTGGGCTAAATTATGAAAGTGCCGGCCAAACAATAAAAAGTTATATTCCGTTAGAACGTGTAATTCTCTTCACTTTTTACTATGGGACCAAATCTGTAGGGCCATTCCCTGCGCTGTTATACGAGTTTGAAAAATACTAGACAAAGATCATTAGAAACCCAGAACAAAATATATGTAGACTATTTCAGAAGAAAGTTTTCTATCCCAAACTGTCAAAATCACTAAAGTAGTGAAGACAATTTGATTTTGTAATCGCCATGCTAAAGACAGTAGAAAACGTTTTACTCGACGGCCACAAAGTATATACGGTTATCTGCAAAATCATAATTTTACAAGTTTGATCGTCTAACTAAAATAAATCTGACTATTTTTAATCGCGATTAAAAAGGTGTGGAATAAAATATGAACTAAAATTCACACCAACACCTCAAATTCAGGTGCAAAAACAGTACTGTATCTTTTTTTTTTTCTTTTGCTTATATCTCGAAAATGGCGCGTCCAATCGCAAAAATAATGAAAATTTCGACCCCCTTTAATGAACCCGTAAGACTCAAGATGTTGGTAATAATTTTTCCTATTTTCCATACAAAAAGTGAAAAATTCCATATAAAATACTGTAATATTTTTTCTTCCAAAATACGATACTTCGACACTTTGAGATTTTTTTTTTTGTAATTGATGTGACTATCAATAAAAATTGAGAATCAAACAGAAAAAAAAATCCTATGACAAAACAAAGAATTCTGAGTCGAATTATGAAAAAAGTGAATTTCGTAAAAAGTGCAGTTGAGTCTTTCTACTTTCCTGTCGTCCTGTTTGCACGGAACGTCATTTTTGACCATTTTCCGTCGACAAAACTCGTTTCTACGGTGGTCATGCTACGCGTGCAGGTCAGACTGACAAGTCGACCTTACGAAGTACTTACTAATCCCATGTACAATATGTACATAGACGACGCATACGACATACGTTACTAATCGTGATCTGTGCTTGTTAATTGTCATTTTGACGTATCCGTCTGACGTAAACTGCTAAAAGATTGTGGAATTTTGTGGGGTTATGATGAAAACTAAAAAACTATTTTGTTTTAACTACTGCCTCATATAAAAGGTAAACTAATTCTATAGTAACTTAATTCATACATTATTGTCTATCTCTATGTTTTATTATCTAGGTTCTAAGTGGTATTTTATACTTCTTTTTCAGCAAGATTGAACGTTTGTAAGAATGCATAAAATACTTGAATTTCAAGCTGTTGTGCTGGCTGCAGGGAGAGGCTCCCGATTGCCAGATGTTGGTGGTTCTGTTTCCAAGTGTCTCCTACCTGTGGGGCCTTACCCTGTACTGTGGTACTCATTGAACTTGCTCGAGAAAATTGGGTTTCAAGGTAAATACGTTTTTGTTCTTATTTATTTAGGAGCGCTTTATATTCCGTTTTTTTAATCCTTATATTATAAAGATCTGTTTAATAAGCAGTTAACATTTCAATGTTATCAAACTTAATGTTTTCTATCATTTAATATTTATTTTTTTCAGAAACTCTTGTGGTTGTACTGGATGAAGATAAGTCTAACATTTTGAATGCCTTAGAAAAATGTCCTTTGAAAATTAAATATGAATTAATAGTAATCCCTTCAGATGAGGACTGGGGCACGGCAAACTCACTGAAACATATCAGTAGCAGAGTGACCACTGACCTACTAGTGATCTCTGGAGATCTCATCACTAACATCAATCTCAATGAAGTCTTGAATGTTCATAGAAAGTATGATGCTGCACTCACTACATTATTCTTTAACAATGGCCCAGAAGAATGGATTGAACTCCCAGGACCAAAAACTAAGGCTAAACCAGACAGAGATCTTGTTTGCATTGATAAAGAAACACAAAGACTTGTCTTTTTGGCCAGTGCCAGTGACTTTGAGGAAAATGTGACAATACCCAGAATGATCGTGAAGAAGTTTGATGCAATAAGTATGTACAGCCGACTGTTAGATGCCCATGTGTATGTAATGAAGCAGTGGGTCATGAACTATCTGGTAGAATCTGACAAATTCACATCTATTAAAGGAGAACTGATACCCCACATTGTGAAAAAGCAATTGTCAAAGCCTAAAAACCCAGCAGAGAAAAAGGGCACTTCGGAGAAAAATGTAGAAGTCACAAAAGATATATTTGATTTTGCAGTGGAGAATGGTTATGAGAGTAAAATAAGAGAGATGACAGCTTACAATGATCATAAACTAGGTAGTAGAGGTATCTTCTACAATGACTTGTTGAGATGCTATGCCCATATACCAAGTAAGAACACATTTGGCATAAGAGTGAATACGCTTTCATCTTTTTACCTGTCAAATAATAAGGTGAGAAATTAATTATCATTTTATCCTTTCGTTATCATTTGTATGACTGAGTCTTATTCAGAACTAAATCATCAAAATCTTATTCCATGCATGGTATGCAATATGATTACTATGATTAGGTACCTACTACAATATTCCCTTTAGGCGTTAGGGTAGCCCTATTTTCTTACATTTTTTGCAATTTGCAAGTCAGTATCAAGTTGTTTTTTTTTTTAGAAACCTTGCCCCATACTAAGAATTTATCCTGTATTATGGGTGTGTTTACAAACATTTAAACTCACATACACAAACAGACCCAGAACAATTACTTGTAGGTCATACAAATATTTGTAACCCGCGACATGCAGTGCAGCAGTCAATCGCTTAACCACTGCACCAACCGTGCCATCATAACGATAGCGCGTCCTCCATAGTTAAAATGATTAATTATTTATATTTTCTGATGTAATGTACTTAATCTTTGAAATAATATAATAGTAATACCACTATATTTTCGTAATATTCCAGATATTGTCAAAATGGGAAGAATTAACTAGCACTCCCATAACTGATAGATTCCATCCCGACAGTGAAGTGAAAACCAAGCAAATTGATGAGTCTAGCACAGTTGGAGAAAAAAGCCTTGTCAGTGAGAAGACTTCAATCAAAAATACATTTATTGGTGCCAATTGTACAGTCGAAAACAAAGTTAGATTGAGTAACTGTATTTTAATGAACAATGTGACTATCAAAGAAGGGTAAGCTATATTTTTTATGATACAATTAAAATTACTGTGCTGAGGTCATTTAACGTTTGCATGAGTTGAAAGAAAAAGATTCTTTCCCTTGATAAATTTATTAAATGGATCACTCGTGCACACACCATTGTTTTCTGTCTAGTTCACAAGTTTAAAACTAGATGGCGCTAGTAGGCTGCTCAGTATCAAACATACTTGTAACACTGTTCAAAATGGTCCTAATATTAACATACCTAACGTGGAAAAAAAAAATCACTCGAGGCAAATAATATTATTGTCAATTACTACACTTGCACCATAGTTGACAGCAGTAGGACTCTTTTTTAAACAAGTCATTCTCATGCCCATTCTTCTCCATACGAAAACTACCTTTTGGAAGGGGCGACTAGAATCAATTTCATTATTTTGTAATTTTTGACGTTCAAAAGTGCCATACATGGGCCTATTTGAAATAAATGATTTGACTTTGACTTTCACCTGGGGGTTTTCCTACCACTATACCTTTTTCACCTGTAAAATTACTATGATTAGCAAGTGTCTGTTGTCAGCTATAACCACTTTCCATGAGGAGGTTCGAAAACTCGACCTGCTTAAAAAAAAAACAAAAATCTATAAATGTATTTTATTTTCAGTTGTGTTCTTCAAGACTGCGTGGTATACACCGGAGCGACGGTAGACACCGGATGCAACCTACAATACTGCCTCGTGGGGCCACACCACGTGGTTGCCCCGACCACCTCGAGCAACCACCAACTACACGCCGAGACCACCGACAATATGATCACACTTGGCTGAAATTATCTACTTAATGTACAAAATAAAAGTTTTATGTATAACGTTCGTTTTTATATTTTTGATAAATAAGGACTTACGCCTGTCGGTGTCTCTTCTTTTCGTGTGGTTACTAACCTAGTGTCAGAGTTTTAAAGCTGCCCATGGGCCTCTGAATTGGCTTCACATGCCGTCGAGAAATATCTCTCTCAGGCATGCCAGTTTCCTCACAATGTTTTCCTTCACCCTCGGACCAACAAAAATGTTTTGTTGGTCAGCCTTCACCGTTTTTGAAGCAAATGATAATTAATGTCGGGGTTAATACCGGGCAAAAAATTGCTTTGAAAAATCAAATTACCTTGATTTAAAAACTTGAAACTAGGCACAAATGCAAATCTAGGTAAATAATAAAGATCATTAATTTTGTAGGAGGTGTTTTACTAGTAGGGGAAAATACAGAATCCGTGCGGGCGAAGGGCTAGTCTATAGTAAAATATACAAAAGAATATCTTACACAAGCTCTAATACGTAATTTTTTAACTTAGCCAGATAAAAAATTGGTTGGAAATATAATGTGCAATAAAAAGAAATTGTTTCACTGTAAGTACTGATAAAATAAAATCACCAATACCGGTATTGAAAAATTACAAAAAATGTCCGGGGTCCCGGTACTGGAAGCCCTAGTATCCACCAAACAGTTAACTAGAGCAGACACCGCGAAACACCGTGAGGAAACATGCCTGAGAGATATTTTTTCGACGGCATGTGAAGTTAGGCCCATGGGTGGATTTATAACTCTGACACCAGGTTACCTACCACCAGCTCATAAAGCAATATTATTTTAATATTACTTCAGTGTGGGAAAGAGATGAAGCTCTACAGGACGTATAGCTCCATCTCTTTCTCCCACTGAAGTAATATTAAAATAATACAGCTTTTGAGCTGGTGGTAGGCCCCCTGGTTACTCACTAACCACACTAAAAAGAATGGAAATACCGTAAACAAAGTCTTTGCGAAACATTTTGTTGTCCGGGACTGTTACGTCTCAACCTACTACCTGAGTAGGTACGCATAAGTACACCACGGTTGTCACATTTGACATCCGCGGGACACATCTTTAGTTTGTAATAGCTTTTTTTTTTTTTTTTTTGGGTGGGAAATCATCAAATAACTTCTCCCGCTCTGGGCGGAGCGGGAGGGCGTGTCAGACTCTTACTGACTAAAACCCACCCGTGTTCCTTCAGTTGCCGTGTTGCCAGGGGGCCACGATTTCCCTATCGGTTTTCTTCGAACCCCCGGCAGGCATTGGCCCTAGCGGACCCCGTCAATTCTGCTGACATCTCTTTGAGGCGCGCGTGGAACACAACGCGCCGTCGACCCGGGCTTGGTCCTTATCGGACGGCGAGCTACCCATTGCTCACCGTCCGCAAGCCCGCGCCTACGGTGGCCGGAAATCTTCACGTGATTCCCGACGCCCAGGGCGTCTCCTGCTGCAGCGGTTAGGGGCGCGAGGGCGCGAAATTTGCCTCTCCCTCACGCGCTCCGTCTCCTCCTTCGCGAGCATTACTGCTTCGCAGAACGAGGTGACGGCCTGCCATTTCCTCTCGCTCCGTAGCATGGCCCGAATCAGGGCCGGACGCGAGAGATCACCGCCGCCGATCGCTTCCACGAGGACACGGCGATGCTCTGCCCAAGCCGGGCAGACCTCCACCGTATGCTCCACCGTGTCCTCCGGGCGATCCACACAGTGATGACACCCGGGCGTTTCCTCCCGCTTTATCCTGAACAGGTACCTCCCGAAACAGCCGTGTCCGGTGAGCACCTGTGTCAGGCGGAAGGTGAGGACGCCGTGGCGCCTCTCTAGCCACTCCTCAAAGAGGGGTCTTATCGCCGCAATTGCGGCGTGCCCAGCGCTGGGTTGCGACAATCGCACTCTCCATTCCGCCATGAGTCTCCATTCCGCCATGAGTAGTTTGTAATAGCTGCTCTTTGAAACTCAATGATATCCAGCTATTGACTAAGTTGAGAGAGCACAAAATTAAGACTTTGACTGCAACTTAAAACTATCAAGTAACAAATTCGCTGGAATTAAACTTTCCCATCTTAATTAACAATAGGTCTCAATCTCAATTACACATGCATATTAGCGGCTAGATAAATATAAGAGCCAAATAGAACGCAAATTTTAGGCAAGTGCCGTAATCATACAACTATCATTAATGTTAAATACGATAGGTGCTTAGGTAAAAAAAAGAAGAAATTATATTTGGTCCATCTTTCAGATAATAAAAAAATATTAGACACATATTCTTTGCTTTATCATATTAATAAAAAATAACTTAGAAAACACGCATTAAAGTTGGGGAGCGGGGGGCTCGCTACGTCACAACGTCGTATTAAATCTAGCAAGGCGTGACGTCATGCCACATTTTAACTCAGTGCATCGCCGTAATCTTTTGATTACGTCAAAAAAGAAAAAAATACGTGTTCAATATTTTTAATAATCTAAAAGACAGACAAAAAAATTTTTTTACACAGACCTATTATATAACTGTTGCTACGCATCTGTATCTACAGACTTGTGGTAAAACACCCAGTTTGAAGATACCTACCCATTAACTAAGGGGTCAAAGTAATTAATGCGGTATGATTACTGACCATAAACATTTTAAAAAAGATTATCACCTGTCCTTGTCGTTATGAAAATTATAATTAAGAATTGCGAGGCCATTAGACTATAACACAATTTTAGACAAGACATTTATGGATAAAGTAAAGGGGTTAACTCACGCTACGCGCAGTTATTTACTCGGTGATATTTTAAATTTAAACGTACTTAAAACATCATTCTGTCCCTGTCATAAAGGTCATCACACACATCACTCACTGGACCACCACACACATTGAGATAATATATATTTTACCTTAAAGGGTTTTTAAACGCTATAATATATATTATCTTCAATCTGTGTGATGAGCTTAATGGTCTATCCACACATATCAGGGGCGTGCACGGGACGTGACAGCTTAGGGCACACACAAGGCAGGCACTTCCAAGCCCTCCGTCACCAGCCCGGACGCAGAGGTGTGTGAACAAGTTCATATAAAATGTATATGTCACGGCTAAAACCCGAAGTGCGGCTACACCTAGTTTTAGCCGGCTACAACTAGGTGCGGCCGGTAGCAGTTGGTTAAATTTAGTTGTAGCAAATGAAAATGGTTGAAGAGTAGGTTAGGTTAGAACAGTGACCACATAACACACCGCACGAGCCGAGCGAGCGAAGCGAGCGGTGCCGCGGCAGCGGCCGGCGAGTGTCAGGGTCCATTTAGGCAAGTTTAACTAACTGCTACCGACCGCACCCAGTTATAGCCGGCTAAATCTAGGTGTAGCCGCACTTCGGGTTTTAGCCGTAACATATACACCGATATTTTTGCTGCCGAAGCACGGTCCGTCCACATCCCGGACACGGCCCTGATATGTGTGGATAGATCGTTAGAATTTTTACCACGACACGACGTCACCTCCTGAACCATAGGTATTTGATGAATTTGATCACGCAACAACATTAGCGCCTAAGAACCATTTTTGGATGTTCGCACCTACGTAATTGTTTTAAATAAGGTATGTAATTAGCATCATCTTAAGTAAGTATCTCATGTAATAACAAGCATTATAATCTTTTAACAGCAATTTGGACATGCCTATAATTACCACTATAATATTAAGTAAGTAGGTCCTATAATTACGACTACGCTTTTCAAAGTAATTCTTAGGTTGGTTTAATAAGCAGCTTGCAAATAAAAACAGGAGAAAGTTAAATTGATACGTAGGTAACAATTGCTATCTATAGATACGGTTACCATTTCAAAATTTGAAAAGTCCTGACAAAAAGCCTGACATTTGCAAAAAACTCCGGATATTTACCTTTTTAATCTTATTTTTTTTTCAGTAATCATCAATCTTTTTCAAAGAAAATCCCCCTAAGTCGAAAAGTTCGGACAAATGAGAAGGTCGGACATAGTCCGGAGGGGGTCCAAAAATCCGGACATGTCCGGACAAATCTGGAAGGATGGTAACCCTATCTACAGCAGACAAATAAGTACTGAGGACCTACTTTACTTATAAGTATTTGATACGCATAAAAAGATAGGTACATAATTATTATAAATACATTCATTTATAACCAACTTCCGGTTGACATAAACATCTGAGTCTGTGTGTCTATGACTGCCTCGTTGGCCTAGCGGTCGCCAGTGCTACTGATGAGCATGAGGGCCTGGGTTTGATTCCCGGGTTGAGCAGAGTGTTATTGGGTTTTTCCATCTGTATTTTCTAAATAGCAGCCCGGAGTTTGGATGTGTGCCCGATTGATGGTAATAGGCTCGCCCCCTGTTACATGGGACTTTTAAACATATCTGGCTAACTAGATACACCTCTGCCAAACCCTTCCCATACAGATGTTATGTTCGTGATGTTATATTTATAAACATGTGTAACACAGCATCATAATACTTCCATTACTTCACTTAAATTGTATATTAATATTTTATTGAGACAGTAACTGGCAATATTAAAAAGAGCGTAATCTGAAAACAGTGACCTAACCAAAATTTTGCAACTTTTTACTGCAGACTGGCGCCATTTATCAGATTGTTGCAACAAATTATTGGACATTGCGTGCAAACAGGTCGAACTAGACAGATAATAGCTTTAGCAATACGTAGAAGGTACGTCTTATATTATATAACACATACTATAGCATTTATAACAAAAATACTGGAAGTGTTAAACCAACTGCATCGCGTGCGTCCGCGCAGTTTGGCGAATGAATCTCTCGTCTTCTTTGCATAATAATAATTACGTCTGCCCAAGTATTGCAGAATAGATAGAGAGGACTAACCTGGTCTAGCTTTACGAAATCCATCTGAAACATACTGGTACACACGGCTACACATCAAGCTATACCTTTCCAGTGTAAGATGATCTCGCATTGTACGGAAATCTTATACAATGCGAGATCGACATAAACTGGACGGTGTATAGCTTGATGTGTACATGTATAGCCGTGTGTACCTACCATCTTGCGAAAAACACTCTTATGTGGTAACGGAGACTGAGTACATATATGAAATTTAGACAAATTCCGAATTTGTAGGACATTACCTCACAATATAATAATACAACAAGCTTTTGAAGTGCTTTTACAAACACATCCGAACAAAAGTAATACCTTAAGGCTAGTTATGTACTTGGTAGGAAGTTCATAACTGGAGTTCTCCTGAGAGTTGTTTAACTCTCTGGAGTAAATAATTAATTATTAAAAAATAATTAATTACTAACCCCTTACAGGAGTAAGGGGTTCATAACTGGATAACTCCAGAAACAGGACCCAGAGATATTGCACCAAAAGTAGGTAAGTTGCGCTTATGCTAGCTGAATAATCTTTACACTACCTACTTATAAAAAAACAACTCCTCAAAGACCAGCTAGGTACTAGATTATTGCACGTTTGGCTTTTGGCTACAATATTTAGAATTTTTCTGGTGTATACTCCATTTGCAATAAGATTAGACATTTAACTAAACATTTTTTACAGTCCAATCAACCGATTTGACTTCTATTGCGTTGGTGGCATGACAAATGGCAGCTGCAGTAAACAGTTGTTTTGTAACCACTTTTTTTGCTTTTAATGCCATCCTTATGCCTACGCAGTAAAAGTCAAAATCGGTTGAACGGACTGTAAAAAAGTTTTGTTTAAATGTCTTATCTTATTTCAAACGGAGTATAGGTGTTTTAAGACCAGGCACTCTAAACACAATTTCTACGCAAACTCCGCCCCATGCACCCCGCCACTCCACTATGTGCTGAACACTAACACATCAGGGGGCCTACCACCAGCTCAAAAGCAGTATTATTTTAATATTACTTCAGTGGGAGAAAGAAATGGAGCTATACGTCCTGTAGAGCTTCATCTCTTTCGCACACTGAAGTAATATTAAAATAATACTGCTTTATGAGCTTGTGGTAGGCCCCTGTAAGTTGAATATCGCGTGCGCTCTTTGATCGTGTTCGAGCACGGAACTAAATGGTAAGTCTCAATTCTTATTTCGTTTATAACTAAAGTAATAATGATCTAAAGAAAAATTATCTTGTGGCTGGATAATAAAATATATTTTCTTACTGTGAATACTTATTTTAGACATAAAAGGCGAGTAATCTTTATTTTATTTAAGTAATCTTTAAAAAAAAAAGACATGATTTCGAATGAAAAATTTATCGAGCGAAAATGTTGCAATTACGTAACTATCTTGTACATGGAAAGAAAAATATCTAATAAATCATACAATAAAGTTCCATTTTGATTGTGTGCGTGACTGTTTCAGAATATTAATGCAAATTAATATAGGGGAGACCGAGGGGTTTTGAAACAGAGGGGAGTTGAAACAACATCAATTGCGCGGAATCTATAACCGTTATCGAGTTGGCAATAGCGCTGTTTAGCCGTGCCCCACCGCCCGCGGGCCCCTCAGTATGCGTCTACGCCTCAAGGCGCGCGGTTGTGGAGATCTGACACCTATGTCAAAAAAAACACGAAAAGTAAGTTTTGTTCGTTTTTTTTAGCCACCTATAGTTTGATAATGTGTTAGTGTTTTGGCTTGTGTTATGTATGTTTCGAAAGCTCATTAACTAAGGATTGAATTAATAGTGATGGTGCAAGTCATTGTGTTGTGGTTTGCTTTTAGGTTGTAATTTTCTAACGGGTGGAACGATTTTTGTTACTGAGGGGATTTGAAACAGCTTGTTTCAACTCTCCTCGGTGCTATTTTGTATGACTGATTTGCTAATATGGTGTAGGTAGTTAAACTTTTTGTTTCGCTTTTTCTTGTTTTAGCATGCCTACGGACTACGAAAGAAAAACTGACAGAGGTACGGCGAGCCGAGAAATGTATGATCTCGCGGCAGATGAGGTGATATTGCGCCAAAAAAGTCTTCGGGATGCTGCCTAACTAGTAACTACTACTACTTAATATTATGTTTGTTAATTCTGATCTAACGTGAGTGTAGTACCAAATTTATTAAAATTTGTAGCAATTTATTCATATTTTTAAATATTTTCTACTCAATTTAAATAATATTTTCTAATCGTTTAAATTGAGTAGAAATTACTTAAAAATGTATGTTCATTTTAGATTTTTATTTTTTAATAAAACCCTTTAAATTTCATAGTTTTTTTCTAATATACAACCCTAGTTCTCCAAAATTAATACCTGTTTCAACTCCCCTCGACCCTTGTTTCAACTTACCTCGGTATTAGGGGATTTGAAACAGAATGACTTGTCACGTTTAAGTTAAATTTTCGCGGTAGCATTCATACTTACGTTTTTTTTGTTGGTCTCATATAATAGTGAAAGAAATGTGCTATCGATTGGTACTAATATCGTATAATTCTAACTAATAGATTTTTGTGTACGACGAATAAAGTCAAAATTGTTTCAACTCCCCTCGGTCTCCCTACAATTTAGGGACTCTCTTAATTGAGACACAGAAAAGCTGAACTTCAAAATAACAAAACGTTACATCATACCTATATTCCCCGAAGGGTTAGGCAGAGGTGTACCTATAGTACACCCATATTTCGCCAGTTATGTTTAAGTCCCATGTAATAGGAGGTGCGCCTATTGCCATCACCGGGTACACATCCACACCCCGGGATGCTACTCAGAAAAGTAAACTTAGAAATGTAGAATGAATATGTGCAAAGAGCAATCTCTTCTCCGCACACACCTACTTATTCAATAAACTATGTGGTATACCACCACCCGCACACAATATTGTAGTTGGCGGAATGGTAGAGTTCTCCCCCAACGTTTTAACTATGTATTACTAATAGTTACTATTTAACATATATTTTCCTCACGATTGTCCTATACATTTCGACGGCAAAATATACTGGCGCATGTCGGGAATAACAATTAACGTCAAACTACGAAGTAATTCCACTTTGCCCCACCAAGCCCGCCACCCTGGTGTGGCAAAGTGGACTGCCTAAAATTTTGCAGTGGAATATGCCCCACTATTCTGATTTGATGGGGCGGATAACACTAGCATAAACACTTTGTGGATTCTGCCCCACTAGGGTTGGCACCTCAGGATTTGTTTTTACATTTGTTTTTAAAAAAAAAAAATGTAACCACTGACGTTAGGATTTGACAAGTCTGAGACAAGCAAACGTAAATCTAAATACATCAAAATGGTTATTTAAACAGTGTATTAAGGTTCTACTTTTGTAAAAAACTTCCTGAGGTGCCAACCCTAGTGGGGCAGAATCCACAAAGTGTTTATGCTAGTGTTATCCGCCCCATCAAATCAGAATAGTGGGGCATATTCCACTGCAAAATTTTAGGCAGTCCACTTTGCCACACCAGGGTGGCGGGCTTGGTGGGGCAAAGTGGAATTACTCAAACTACGTCATAGAAGAGTCACGTCAAGTTAACTTTGCGGTAACCTGTAAAAAGTAGGTAAATATGTAACATGTCGACGCAAACTAATTAGGTACCAACCTCGTCTAAATTATAGTTGCCTTTTAGATATACCTAGTAATATTTACATAATTTTTTTAGTCGAAAGATTATTTACAAATCAATTTAAAATTAATTAAGATCATCATATTCTCATCACCTTGTAATTGAACGATAATGATGTAATTATCGTAATTAACTGCCAAAAACGTTACAACGATCTCATTTCTCTTGAGCCAAGTGTGTCAAGGCTACCTACTCTTTTAAGACTTTATCGTCCATCATTTGTTTTTCCGCTCTGATTGGTTACTCCCTACATTATAGGTAAAAACAAACAAATATTGCCCAAATGCTACTTGTGGTTTTCCATTATCTACGCCCGCTACGAAATTTTCCTTTTTTTTTTCAAATACTTTCCGATTTTGTTTTTCTATTTTGGCTTCGAATTAAATTCCATATTTCGGACTACACATACAAGTACACACAATCCATATAGTATTAGTAACAATGACTTAAAAACTAGGTTAGTAAACTTAGTCTAGTCTTCTTAGACTCAAGAAAATCAGGAAACAAAATCTTGCCTCATGTCGTTCCAAATCAGCCTAATACGCTGGACAACAGTAGGTTCCCAACCAATGGCTATCAATAGTCTAATCCACTTATCTACCCTAAATATTCCTATTACAATCTTTCAACTAATCAAGGCATGATAAATTTCATCCATGTAGATGTTGCAACGAAACAAAAAACAGTGGCACTCCGGGAGTGTCGACAGAAGTGAAAATTTGAACAATTTTACCGTGCAGGAAATCTTTTCTTTTTGAAGTCGGTAAAAAAGGGAAATGTCAATCATGTCGTTGTCATGTCTCAATGTTTGGAATGTCAATAATCCCAAAGAAAATGTATCGCGCGTTGATGTCTTTTTAATGGTCAAAAGCTGGTGTCGGTAACAGTGTCGCGAGTTCAATTGTTTTTCCCATCTCAAAAATGCCCAACGCGCGTAAAGAAGTTTTCACTTCAACAAGTAATACACAAATAGAAGCTCAATAAACTTATAATTTTCATTTAGAAAAGCTCAACCTGCATCATAAACCTGGTTACATGATGAAATCTAAACGTTGACAGACTTTCTTATTCATAGCCATTTCACCTGTCTCCCTGACCATCGATGCACTAAAGCGTTAACAATTACAAAGCAGCACTAGAGATCGCTATCAAACAATTTCACGATCTTGAAATATTATCTAGACGTCAATCAATAAAATAAATTACAACATGTACGATCAACCGCACGTCAAATGTTAAACTCCGAAAACCGCTCTTATTGCTACGAAATAAAGGCTGTGTTAACATACGTACGAATGTCTGCCTGAAATGACTTCTCGCAGTTCGTCAGATTGCACACTAGGTACAATGAAAGTGGTGCGGCGTCTGCAGCCGGTCTGGCAGCGCGCGCGCCGGTGGCTCGCAAGCCAGTCCACGAAGCACTTTCCCGAACCGCGCACGCGCATGCGTTCGCCTGTATTACAACACTCGGAAACGCTCCGAAATTACGTGATTCCATTTAAAGCCATTCCCATTCAAAGTGTAACCTACAAGTAAATTCGACTGATTGTTATATAAAAACTATTAAGTAACGGGCTTTTGTTAGTCTCCTCCCGTGGTTGTTTATGTGAGTCTCGTGTGTCGCACACGACAGTTTCAGCGGTGAAACAAGCAAAAGAGAAAAGCGGAAAATCTGGGAGCGATCGGCAAACAAACTAATTGCAGGATCTTGGGTGAGCGAGAAAATCTACGTAATTATTTATCGTAGCTCTTATTAAGAAATACGTATGCATGGTTTTATGAAGTAAATAATAGCTTCACTGTTCAGTAATTACACATATTCATTATTCCGCGTATGTGTACCGCGCACCTAAACATGAAATATGTAACGAGTTCTCGATGTTACAGCCATAAATTATTCCTTGCAAAATAAACTTTAAAAACCAAAGTACTTTTTGTATGTATGTACAAAGAAAAAAATAATTAACTTACTAACAACACAAATAAATTACAAACAAATGACGACTATTTAATTAATTAGAACAGCATGGCAACCTTTTAAAACTTTCATGGAAATTACACTTTTCCGCACTGACGTTATTAATTCACACATTATATTAGAAGCACATTTTAGCAAATCGTATATGAAATCTCACAAAGATAAGTACTTAGAGCTTATTATTTATAACAGACTAAACCAATTCGAGAATGGTTCTTTACCCCCATAATCCGCGTAAATCTTTGCCTCAATTTTAATTAAAACCAAAGAAAAAGCAGTAAAATCTTGTGTTCTTCAAATAACATTTTGGAAGTAAAGCACAATATGTGATGAAAACGAAACCAGATTTCGAGTACAATGTCAAAATAGTAAAAACAACCGGCCAAGTGCTTGTCGAACCACGCACAAAAAGGGTACCCTAGTTGGGATGAATTTATCCCAAGAACAAACTTAACTTTGTAGTTGAAAAATGTTCTCCCATACATCGATATACGTCACGGTCAATTCTCCTACGCAAATTTAATTCTGTAATCGCATACAAATATTGTTTTATATGATAATTTGATAAAACTACAAATTAACGATTTTCGGACCTTGCTTCTTGCCAAATTTTATTATTCTAGGTCAACGAGAAGTACCCTAACAGGTCTTGATTTATTTGCGAGTATCATAATATATCGCTTATATGGCCGTATTTTTAATTGCGTTGGCTAGAAGCTTGATTTTTTTAGAGCTCCAAGGGAGCGCAGACCTAAGTATTTAATATTAATTTCAACTTAATACCTCAACGTGTTCATGAGAAAAAAGGTATAGACATACTGACAGACAGACAGACAGACGAACGACGAAATGATCCTATAAGGGTTCAGTTTTTCCTTTTGAGGTACGGAACCCTAAAAATAATACCGAAGGCGGCGGCGATGGCGACGTTATGTCAAGAGATACTCAAGCCTATAATTCCGAGGAACTGTTTCCGAGTTCGTAACCAATACAGCGAATCATGAAAAAACCATCTACGCCTGAATGCGAACCGCAATCAATTTCCAAGTTCCTACGTAATCACTCAAAACTATCATTACGTTAACTCGCTATTCTTCATTTATCAGCCTCATTGCGAAAGACTTACTATTTACCATGCGAACTTCTTATCATTACTTAGAACTTGTTTTTAACAAAACAAAAGTCGCCTGTTCTCTTATCATTCAGTACCATAATTGCGTAACTTAATTTTGTAAACGATTATGACAAATTTGTTTCATTTTGAGAGTTCAACAACATTCATTGCGTTGCGTTGTAGAGCATATTTTTTCTAACTTATGAAGCATTGGATTAGCAATCTGTTTCAAATTGAAACAAATTGTGATTGATCGTGCATTACGCAATTAGGGTACAGGTCTAAATACTAACTTAAAGAAAATATAACTAAGTTTATTAATTAAATTTAAATAGGTAAATAAATAAATATTTACAACTAAGTTTATACAGAATTTAGAAGGTTTCTTTTAAGATCAAATAAAGCAAAAAACTAACTAATGTTAATAGTAGGTACTAGATAAAATCACTTTGTATCTCATTATAAGCGAACCACTAGTTTTTAAGTTCTTATGAGAAATAAAGTTCTTTAAAGCCAAATAGAGCAAAAACATTTCGTACTTTTGATAAAATTATTCTTCAGTCTCATTAGTTACTATACCTACAAATTTACATAATAAAACATTTGAGTCAGTTAAAAATCAAAGTAGAAAAACACTATGTACGGTCTTATTTAGAAGCTGCTTGAATTTATGAAAAAAGTGCAAGTATCTAGTAGGTAAACACAAGGAATTTGTGTGCAGCGATAAATAAAACAAGGTTAATGACCGCCTCTACTGATGTTCGACTTACCGTAATACTTACTGATATACAATATACATAGACATAGTTGTTGCATTACAAAGTTGAAGCTGTTGATAAACAATTCATTGATTAGAATGGGCAAACAGAGCACTCTGAACGGATTCACAAGGGGAAATTATCAATGCTCAAATTAGGAAAAATTGGAGAAGAAAAACATGGAACCGTACAGGCGCTTGGGAGTGAAGCTTACTCTTGTTCATAAAGAGAGAGATAATAAGTTGTTCATTTTCATGAGTACACATGGTTATACATCAAGCAATACCATGCCAGTATGAGCTAACCTCGTATTGTACGGAAATCCTATACAATGCGAGATCAGCTTATACTGGATTTGTATAGCTTGATGTGTAGCCGTGTGTACAACCCTCCCTTAAAGTATGTCCCTCCAGTCCCTCGTTTCCTAGTACAAGTGTATAAAAATCACCATTCTCAAACCGATGAACGTTCATTGCACAAAAGTGTAATCACATAGACCTGGACAGCTGAGAATACTTGCACAATCACCACATTCGCCACGCTTGTCAGGGACCATACGATCACAATACAATGGAACCATTGCACAAGTGGATATTGCCCATCTCCCTTGTTATAATCTCTCAGTCTTCCTTACGTCATCCACTGGCAGAATTGGTTTTCTCTAAACGTACTTATCATAAGTATAAGTATAATTTATTTGTTCAAAAATATACAACTATTTAATTATTATGGTGATACACTATATGACACTTGTTTCTATGAACATTGAACATCTGTGTGAACTAGATATAAAATATCTGTATTTCAGACATCAGCGCTCTCCGCTATTGTAGGCGCGACTTAGCAAATAACTTTGTTTGACCTCTGTACACATCTTATAAACACAACATTTTTGATTTAAGAGTAAGAGGAAAATAAAAATAAAAAGAAGTGACAATATGTAGGGGAATAATCTTAAAATAATAATAATATTTTACTGTTAGCTTGTTTAAGAATGCGGCGACGGATGAATTGTCCATACAAACGTAATACACAAATCATTTGCAATTTGAGCATATTTCCATCATATTATGTTGATATTCGGATTGAGACAGTATTTATCTAGGCTCCTACGTCTTTTTATTTCCAAAAACATACCTTTAAATGAAGTGTACCTAAGCGAATTGCATTTCGTACATTTTTACAGCGTAAATGACATGTTTTCATATTGTTTTTTCTGTATTATAAACAACAATATTTGTAATATTGTTTCCGCAGAAGCATAGTTTATGTTATCAAGTTACAAATTATCGAAAAAAAATGGAAATACATTAAGTTTTCATTCATAATTTTTTGTATTACGGAACACATCCAAATTTATCATAAATTTTCGAAAGCTAGTAGTGCTATCGCGTCAAGCAATAATTGTCAATGTGTGCGTGGTAGTATTGCTGACTGTAGGTGTATATCGCTCCGATAGGCACTCACTCTAGCGCAACGTGCTTAGAATTGAATTTTGCAAACATCTCGATTTGTTGTTCCGTGTCGCCGGCCTCTTAATGTATAAACCTAAGTAAAATTTACTGTAAATACCCCATAAAATAGTTTCTTATTAACTATCTGAGCTCCACAACCCAGTAACTGGGTAATACGATACCCCTTGGTAAGACTGGTTGTCAGACTTTCGAGCTTCTGACGACCCGTAACGACTGTCAAAGATCCACAGATGACAGCCGGGACCAATGGCTTAGCGTGCTTTCCAAGGCACAGAGGAGTCTCGATATGTAAAGATGGATGACATGGGTAGATGGATGTGGAGAGAACAATATGACAATAAATGAAAACACAGGCAATACTTGTGTTGGAAATATCAAAAACTATCTAAAATACTATTTACTATTTTGGAACTATCTAAAATACTCATAAGAGTATTTTGGAACTATCTAAAATACTCATAAGAGTATTTTGGAACTATGTAAAATACTCATAAGAGTTTTTTAGAACTATCAAATAAATCCTGACATCAATAAGTGAATTTTCGAAACAAACTAAATAGTAGTGATGGGCTGACTATGGGTTTTGCCGATCAGTCGTCTAGCTATAGTGACTATTGGATATATCTGATTGAATTTTTGCAGACTGAGAACGTCATTAGATAAATACTTCCGCAGTTTCATCTTTTGTCGTATATCCACCTTGTATAGAACATGCATCTTAAGTTGTCACTACTTAATCCGGATCATATTTTCTTCTAACTTAAGTACGAATGTGAACATAAAAACAACTTTCTATGCAGTACCATTCCTATCAAGATCTGAAATTAAACGAGCAATAGTTATTTTAATTTCAGATACGTCGGTGATACTTCACAGATCGGTTTAATGATATACTCTACGTACTACTTTCCTATAAATTAACAAATACCTCAGCACTTATTAAATGAAAGGTAGAGCCTTTATCGACAACTATTAATACGGTGACAATCTCGCAACAGGTAGTTAAGGATTTGCTTCAAGATGTGCATGATTGCACTCAATTGAATATATCAATAGATCGTTATCACGGTCGGCAGTTACTCAATATTTGTTGTCGTGAAGCCTTGGTGGCGTGTGCTCCGCACGCCAAGCACGTGCGTTGCATTAAGCAAGTAGCTGCCGATACCGGCGGGCCCGCAGCGGCCAGCTGCTTGCAAAACGCATCGCTTTCTAATCCTGAACCTTCGAAAATACAGAAAACGCTATAATTAAAATACATCGTAGTACACTTGGTAGCGCTAAGCATGTGATTTAAGCGATGCGTCATTTCACACGCGAGCGATGTATTCGTTACGTGAGCCGCTCCACAAACGTCGTCATTGCATTTTCCACAAATTTTCTCATCGTCCATTCATTCACAGCTGAATGACAGGAAACTACAACAGCCTGTTATTAAAGTTCTCAGTCAATAATTGGAAGATACAACCGACGAACTGTTATTAGAAAGCTGTGAACATAATTGATTACACTTAATGCTTATTAACAATTAATTTCCGGAATTTCATCGGTTTTTAAAGCAGGCTAAGTTGATCGAACTGTGTTTTGTTAACCTTTAGTTCTCTACTTCTCTTTTTTCTCTCTACGCTAAAATGTATGATAACTTTTGATTATGATGATTATTGGATGGGTGACCATCTTTACATACCGAGACTCCTCCGTGCATCGGAAAGCACGTTAAGCCGTTGGTCCCGGCTGTCATTCGTGAACCTTTGACAGTCGTTACGCTTTGTCAGAAGTCTGACAACCAGTCTTACCAAGGGGTATCGTATTACCCAGTTATTGGGTTGTGGAGGTCAGAAAGGCAGTCGCTCCATGTAAAATACTGGTATTCAGCTGCATCCGGTTAGACTGGAAGCCGACCCTAAGATAGTTGGGAAAAGGCTAGGCAGATTGATGATGATTATTATTAATGCTAAAATGCATGATACATTTTTGGTTCAAGCTCTAGAAATTAAGTCTATGTTTTCCGCATATTATGAAAATGATGTGTCGGCTGATCCAAATTAATTCTCGCTAGAAATAATTTAGAAGGAAGCGGTAGTGCACTCGTAATTTCAGGATGAACTTTGCATGATGATAATATCATAGTATTAAAATGATGGATGGGTTGTTGTAATATAACATAACTGCTAGTTACAGAGGCGAAATAATTTTTTGTCTGTTACTTACGATCTACACCTAATGTAGTTTTAATAACATTTTGATGCGTGATTCTGTCAATAGGTCCCCAGGAAGAGTTGGTGAAGTGTGAAAGTTCATAGTAAATTACACAACGGTATCGTTTGATACGGCAGCTGTGCAGTGCAGTAGGTGAATATGTAAAATGAGTTGCACAACGGTTGCAGAACATTACGTCCCTGCGTTTTAATGCTCCGCTTCTGCATTACGGCATAAGATGAACACAACCGTGTAAGATAAAACCGTGTTACTAGGTTCGATTACAAACTGTCTTTCACAACAATTGGCTTAGAAAAAGGACACAATACGACAAAGTAGGCAAGACACAAGTGTATTCAATACTAAACACATAGATACTCGAAATAAATCTGTTCAGGTAAATATAAGTTATTAGAAAAATATATAATAAATAATATAAATAAATTATTCATCTTCCAAAACAAAATACATGTGTTAAGTATCGATTACAGCAAGTTAGTGCAGTTACGTGTCTTGTAATCTATGATCTTACCGACTCATTACGGCAAGTTACATAGCCATTACGGTCAAACTTAAATATTACTTAGCTGCCAACAACATAATAACTGCCGGATGATAACCAACTCATAGGTTCAGTTCAGATACAGTTCCAACACTTATATCACATTACTTCCATAAATGTCGAAACTGAGACTTATTGCAAATATTTTCAAACACCTGTACATTACCTTTATAAAGAGAAACTTCCCTTTGTGTCAATATTAAATGATATACGACTTCTAGTTTATAAACCGAATCAATCAACAATCATCGTATCATTTGTAATGCAAAACCAAACGTGATGGGACTCAAAAGTGTTTACCCTTCCTCTATGACGTGTCCATCGATTTCCACACAATGTAAACTCGAAGATTAGATACAGAGACAAAGTAGCTAATAAGGTTGCTAAGAATTCTCTCTTAAGGGGGATGCGCTAAGGTAGCTCGCGAAATTCAAATTTTCCTGTGAATCATATTTAGATCAACACAGAACCTGATACTGACCTGCAAATTGCAAAAAACGTAAGAAAATTTGAATTTCGCGGGCTTCCCCTACGCTTTCGCCTTAATCGGATAAATCTATTTTCTTTTCTGTTCACAGAAAGTGTGGCTTGGGTATTATTGGCGATATTTTAGCGTATTTCTCATTCAGGTACATCTTGTTTCTATCTCCATGCACTTCTAAGATCCAAATAATCTTGCAAAGAATGTCAACTAAATCTTAGTCAGAACTGACTATTTACGAATCAATAAATAAATATTTTGATTCCACTAATTTTTTTTTCTTGGTCAAATGACTCTGCCTGAATTTTCTCAGCATGACACGAGTTTGATTTAAATTGTCACAACAAACTATGGACAGTGCTGATCGTAAAATGTTGAGGAAAATATATTACGAAATGGAACATAATCTTTTTTAGTTTCCAATAAATCTATTCACAAATGGTTTATTGAATCACGCCAAGGCAATCAAACCATTTTCGCTCAAATCTTACGCATAGATTAAGTTAGAATAAGCTTTCAAGGATTGACGTTTACAAAAATGTCGTTCACCTACATGTGAGTGCATTGCCTTGGCTCAAATTGACCTGGCCAATGGCCATTAATCTGCTACGTTTTAAATATACGCAAATATAGACAGGTACCATTGGCGTTGCAGTAATCGCGACATACCGATAATAGCGTGATGAAAACAATATCTCATTATAGTTTTAATATCCGCTCAACAATCGACTCTGTCTGCCATTTATATAACTACGCTAATTATAACTTTACAGTTAATTTTACGATTATCAACAACGCCTTCTGTGACAAATGATTCAGATAATTCGAATATTAACACCGATTACCGGGTCATTTCTTAATCGATGTAATTGATAATCAATTTGATAGATAGATAAAATTTATGGTTCTCAAGTAATTTCTTTATAACAAAAGTATAAAAGCAGATAATTATAAGAACGATGCTGTTGTCTATTTAGATTTTTCTTCAACTGTAACCTTCCCTGTGTCACGTTCTTCGCATTAGCCGACTCCATAACAAAACTGACACGATGTTTCTTGTGGCTTGCAAGATCGAACACAGCTTCACACTAAGTAGGTATACCAGTGTTATTATAAGGTTCGTACCTACTCCCTGTGTAAGGCTCATTATGAGTAATGTCTGTTTGGTCTCAATGGGCTCTTATTGTAAAGGATGTATAAGAATCACACAACCTGGTTTGTGAAAACCAAAGAAATTTGTTGTAAATAATTTAATGTCTTTGGTGAAAACCCTTATCTCAAAATCGTTTTAGGTAGCTCTTCATTACATAAAGCAGTTCTGATCTATAACACAAACTGACTTTTCAATATTTTTTATCCAAAGTCAAGGTGACAAAATGTCAAATGTGCCAATACAAAGTTTCCAATTAAATACAACCTAAAGCTACAATTGCGTAGCCGACCGCAGGCGGCAACTGCAGGCGACGTTTCGCCGCTAGGGTTGCAAAATTACGTAATTTTACTGAAAACGCTGGTAAAATACGGATATGTTACGGTCATTTATATAAATTACGGTAAAATTACCGGCGACCTATGAAGTTTTAAATTTTAATTTGTGCTGTCCTCTGCTCTGCCTCTGCACATAGGTAATATTATTACAATTCATGACATGGCGTGATTCATATCTTGAATTCTTGACTTGAGAATTAAGATTTAGGGATTTTAAGTACGCATGAGTCGCACGAGCCCAGTTTTCCATTTTTTTTAAAGTTCCAACACTGCTTATATCTCTGGCAAATTTCGTTCAAATCCATTTATCCGTTAAAAGTACAGTAGTGACATACACATAATACACACATACATAATCACTTCCGTATTTATAGTGTTTTAGTGGGTATGACTGTATGAGTACGTTTAATACGTTTTTTACCAAAACTTACCACATTTTAACTTAAATTACGTAAAATTAGATTTTTACCGTATCGTACCAGGGTAATTTTACCGTTTTACATCCCTAGTCACCGCAACACGACTGGGGTCTATGAATTTCTATGAAATATCTTCATAGAAATACATAAGAATACATACATAGAATACAAACCAGTCGTGGCGCGGCAACACGTCGCCTGCAGTTGCCACCTGCGGTCGTCTACGGAATTGTACCTTAAAGTTAAACAAACAAACTTCCAAATCTCAACCAACCACGTGCTGACAAATTGCGTAACAAATAAACAATAGTCCGCGAAATTGGTGTTTCAATACGAATAATTTAAAAAGACATTATCAATGTAGAACAGTAATCCGTCTCGTTCCTCTTTTTCTCGTGAGACCTCGAAAACCGCGGCATAATGGCGACGCATTACCAGCGACCTTAATATGACTCTGACATAACAGTCATAAGTGTTACGTTCGAGTTCTAGTCCGATGCTCCCAAACTATTGTGTCTCATAATAACCTATACAGTAACGCGTTCAGCTGCAGCTGTTTCCTTGTTGTTGCATCAAAAGACAATTTTGTTAAAACAACTTACATATTTAGCTAATTTGTTGTGTCCGGAGTGTGGTGGTGTTTATTCTCGACTTACGTCTTTGTGACGGTTTTGGCATCATTTGGTTTAAAAATAGTCAAAGCATTGCCTTGAACTACGGATTTTCTCGAATAAATTATCGCAACTTCAGCATAACTTGACATAACTATACGTGCATAGCAAATATTATGTCTAAACGGCCTTACGAAATCGCAAGTTAATGATTTTTAAGACAAACAGTTTATCCGACAAATTACAATTGCATAGTCCAGGGCTTCCCAAACTTATTTTACTATGACGCCCTTGGGAATTTGCAATTTTTTTGCGACGCCCCCCTCTGGTCAAAAAGTACCTAACCAGTTGTAGTTCTAATAAGTTATCAGAAAAACTCCAAATACATATTTATAATTTTTATTAGAAAATAAGAACAAAAACAAAACAAGAATAAAAATGAAAAGAGGTATTTATTAATTTGTTGACTGGCTACTAAAGAGAAGGATGCGCTTGCTTTTCTGAACATAGCTTCTCAAAACGGGGCTCAAGTATAGAAATTAAACACTCAAAAAAAATGATCGTCATATTTTCTATACTTCTTCCGTTTTTGAATCTATGTGGATCGCGTCACGACGCCCCAGGACGTCGCGATGCACAATTAGGGAAACCCTGGCATAGCCAGTTTTACACAAAGCTAGGTAGGCTTTGTGTTAAACTGGATATGTAATCTTGCAATTCTATCGCATAATATCAGTGAATCAGTACCTACTTCAAAGATATCTGTAATTTTATACCTACCTATATGTCGTTTTGGTCCCTACTATAATAAGTCTTCTTCGTAAATTGTATCAGCATAAAATAAGATTCTGATAAACTGAACTAGCCAGCCCATCATTTGAAAGACTCATTCAATTGAAAACAATATAACTTTCCTTAATTTCAACGCAACCTTTCGTCATCGTCATCAAAGTAGAGGTAAAATTATTTCAAGTTAGCTTTCCTAGACTGGTCGTCATACACATAAATATAGCTACGAATGATTGCTTCCTAAAGATGAAAATTACTTGCTCTGTAATTGTAAATATTAGTATCTTATATCTTGTGTTAACCGCCACTAACAAGCGAACTTCCTCTTACCTTCCTTCCTTAACATAAAAGTAGATGTAAATAAACAAAGCAACAAATCAAAGAATACGAGCTAGGAGTGGTCAAAACTAGTGATACTCTCGTTAACCCCTCCAATGAAGCAAAAGCTGCTTTACTAGAAGTGACCGCGCTATTTATATACTAGAGTAACTAGTCGGCTGTGCGAGATCTCGATCGCTTGAGAATTAGTAAACATTTTAGCCAGTCATAAATTAAATTCCCATACAATGTGACAATGTCTGCACATAGATAGACACGTTTCTAGATGCGTTGATAAATTATTTGGCTTATCAGACCGTGTCGCGCATAGCAATGATCAGAGTTTCAGCTCGAACGCCTGTTGCATGCCAATCGCTTCATATTGCCGCATTGCCGTTTACACAATCATCAACGTTCCTTGTTCCATGATGCTTTTCTAGTGCTCTATCTGCCCTGTTATCTGTTAGTAGTGTAATTGCAATATGATTCACGCAAATTCTATATGAATCAGTGTAGCAGAAACAATGCCTACTGCTTTTGTACTTACACTGCTTGTAACTACGCACTGATAACTTGTTGCAGAAAGCAATCTTACATTTAAGAAAGTCGGGCTGAAATTTTGCAAAGTAACGCTTTAGCATGAATAAGTAAATCAGGTGTATGTTTCTATGAGGAATAAAAATGCATTTATCTCTACTTCATGACATCATTTTATGTTTATGTCACGTCTACCTATTTAAATGCTCAACGTATTATTCACATTGTATGTTCCGCAGCATAAAGTATAATTCGTAAATGATTTTCTTGTTTTCCTTATTCTCAACGTGATTGAAATCACAAGTTTTCTATAATTTCCTATTAACGTATCAAATCTTCACCTCCAACCTCAAAGCTAGGTAATCAATTTTCTAATAACTTTCATCGTGCTAGTGGAAAAAGAAATTCTATACGGTCGCCGCTGGAGAAGCTAAACCAGACCGAGTCTCAAGAGAAAACAAATACTTTCGCTGACTGCCAACTGACCCAGTCCTGTACATACAACAGCATCTGAGCTGCATTCATTACCTCCCACGCGAACATAACTATTACTATCACAATGTCCTTACTTACAGCCATTCTTTGACATGTGTTAATTACATAACAAGTCTACTGCTCAGTGTATCTTTCACCACAGCTAATTTCTTTCAATGGAACCTTCTGTTTAATAAAACATCTCGAAAAAGAAATTTCCCAGCAGAATGGCGTTAACATGCAAATGGCGTGTATTGTTGTGAATACACGTCTGTTTTTAACAAACTTTTAACAATGTATTAACTAATTTGTATGTAGCTTCGGAAAGGTTTAACTCATTACAAGAATGAAGACAATAGGAATGATGCAAGGGTCAAAAAAAAAGAAATTGTATTTAGTCCGTCAGTCAGATAATAAAAAATATTAGACAAGTATTTTTGCTTCATCGAATTAATAAAAAATTACTTGGATAAAACGCATTAAAGTTGGGGAGTGGGGGTCGCTACGTTACAAGTAAGTATAAAATCAACATACTCGTAATGGCATCCCCCGACCCTTGCTCGAAAACGAGGTGCCAACAGTTGTTGCAGCTGAGCACGTAGCTTTAAATCCCCGTATAATAATCAAGATGAAAATCTAAGTTTTGGTCAGCCTGTCCCTTCTTGCTGTCCTCCCCTCAGCGACGCCCTAAGCCGAGGTTCGTACTCCACAGGGGATGCTTTTAATGAGCGTTCGCCTAGTTTTAATTTAGAATAGTTTATGCCCCTGGCTGGAGGCTTTGAGCGTAGAAGCTTAAGGCACCCACAGGAAAGCCCGGTTAAGCAGCCATGATCTCATAGGTCACCTGCGAAATGCCCTAGTTAACAAAAAAAACCTAATGGCATATTTTAACTCAATGTATCGCCGTAATCTTCAGATAACGTAAAAAAATAAAAATATTTATCCAATATATTTTCTAACAAATTACAAGACAGACAAAAAATATATTTTTTAGGCATCTAGTGTGTAATTCATGTTAAGAGTTTGAGTACTCACCAAAATCATTATCATATAATACAACGCCAAATTAAAATACTTATACGATGTTCCACCCAGCTGGTGGTGGCAAGATAATTATAGTTGTTTATGAATTTTTCATATGATTTCATAACAAGCAATCGATGTCTGAAAACCGGCCAAGTGCGTGTCGGACCACGCACAATGAAGGGTTCCGTAGTTGGAATGAATTTATCCCAAAAACAAACTTAACTTTGTAGTTGAAAAATATGTTCTCCCGTATGTATGGGAAAACATGTTTTTGCAACTGCAAAGTTAAGTTGGTCGATTATTACTCGTTAACTTGTAAAGCCAACTTAACTGTGATAGTTTTCCTTTTAATTTTGTTATATAAACTACTGTTGTGATTTTTTTCACACACCCAAAAACAACCATTTAGCGGGCAGGGGGGGGGCACACTTGACTCTAACAAAAATTAGCACTTTAATGCTTAATATTTCGCAAACGGATCCCTGAATTCAAAAATGGTCTTCACAAACTCACAATGTTTTAGAAGGACCTTTCCAATGATACCCCTCACTATGGGTTAAAAAAATAAAAAAAAACATCACCACTTTACGTGTATGAGAGGTACCCTAAAAAAAAATGTTATTCATAATTTTGTTTTACCACTTTGTCGGCGTAATTAATATGAATACCTATGTCAAATTACAGCTTTCTAGTAATAAGGGTCTCGGAGCTAGATCGCGGACAGACAGACAGACGGACATGACGAAACTATAAGGGTTCCTTGTTTACTACGGAACCCTAAAAATGGCATAGCTAACTTCCTTTATTTCTAATTATATGCTTTGCAGACTTAACAAGAGCACAACTGCAATTAATCAAACTTGCATGTATATTACTCGTATTGTTTCGTCGACTTAATTGTACAATTAATATTGTCTACTGTCTGTCTGCAATTTCAAACAAATCTAATTCATGATTACTACCATTGTTATTTTTGTGAAGACGGGGATTAAGAATAGCATCGATTAACGTTCCTGCTTGCTTTATCATCACATTGCAGTATCACATAATAATTCTTCGGCATTCAGGTTTATATCTCCGAATCAGCTAATGATAATATCCCTCAGAAAAAATCACGACTACTTTAATATTGATAACATAACATCACGCCTGAATTCCCAGAAGGGTTAAGCAGGGGTGTACCGATAGTACACCCACATTTCGTCAGTTATGTTTACTGAATATTCTCGTTTAGATAATAGTTATCCAAATCGAGATAAAGCTGCCTTTGAACCAGATTCTACGTCAGGTTTTCATTAATTCATTGCAGTTAATTGGACGTGATTAATCACCAAGTATGCTTGGCTTTCTTTAAAGAAAGTCAAGCATACTTTTTACATCTCGGTTGTTTACCAGTTTTCCATAAACTTCGGTACGTGTGACCTCGTGGCTTACTATTCTAGTGACAGATGCGCAAGCGCGGCCGGTGCCAACAAGGCCGTTGCACTTAAGTGCTTTCTGTTGCACTTCTAGCCAAGTCGCGCCACCTGACGGGTTGTTCCATCAATTAACGTTTAAATGCTATTTACGATTGTCACTTGTTCTACTAAGACGGCCAGTAAATAAGCATTTTAATTTATTTTTATTTGTAAGTGAACAGGTTTCTAAACTAGGATTGCAAATAGAAGGCCATCTTCAGAGTTTCTTTAAACATTCTCTATTTGCACTAGAGTGAACACAATCACAATTAACGATAAAGCATTTATATTGCCGTACAAAATGTTTTATGAAATAGTTTCTTTGATTTTAATAACAAGAAATTTTCATTTAATGATATGTTCCGGATTTCCACTTTCATTTTTATGTGGTAAGTTTGTTTACCATCATGAGGAAATGCCGTTGCCAATGCAAATACAGTGAATAAGACGAACAAATTAAAATAACATTAACCGAGGGCAAGAATTAATTAAATTGCTACATTTAAAGCTCGCTAGCTTTCGATCAGTCTAGCAATCCGATGTCAGGACTTCAGACTTATGGCCAAAACACAATCTCAAAAACTTCATTAAATTGTAGATACCTTTTAACTTGAAAACTGAACAATGCATTGTAAATCTACCTATTAAAACACACAAGTCAATTAATCAATCATAATAGATACTTACCTCATTTTGATTTATTATTGCGGCTGAGAATAATAAATAACAATGCAAATTGTTATTTATTATTGTATTGGCTATTGTATTATACATATTATATATACATATTATACATATAAATATTCCATATACACGAACCGTTTGGGGTTGAAACACTAGGGCCATGGGGTCCGAGTGCTCATCGATTATTCTGGGACATCGCCAAGCGGTTGGTCGACTCTTCACGTGACCAAAGGGTTGGCCAATTTTTAGGCCAAAGAATTTGCATTGCCATACAACGTGGCAATGCTGCCAGCCTTTTGGGCACCTTTCCCACCGACAGCGATTCGGATGAATTTTTTGATGCCCAATGATTTGTTCCTATATTTTATTTTATTTTTTCCTCTGTATATAGTTAGTTCAATTATTACTTAGTAGAATTATTAGTAGAAGGAGAACTTATTTCAATGTTAATAATAAAAGATAATAAAGTACTTTCCGAAAAGTCAATTGGAAATTAAATTACACAATGCAAATATTGTCAAAATGTGGGTGTACTATAGGTACACCTGTGCCTAACCCTTCGGGAAATACAGATGTGATGTTATGTTATGTTATATTGGTAAATTTTACAAGTAGTACCTATGTACTTGACAACAACATACAATATAAAACAACAGCGAAAAGTCTATCAATCACTGACCACTTAATAAATCGTGCTAAATTCTTTAATTGGAAAAAACTAATAACAATCTAGGTGAACGAGCAAAACTAGCTATTAAGACTCGCCTAACCGGAGGTTTATCCGTACAATTGACTGTTACGTTATATGCTTGGTCACCACTATCATTAATACAAGCTTTAATTATTTATTTAAGCATAGAGTATTCGTCTTATAGGCTTTCATATTACAACTATCTCGTAACCCGACTTTCACAGGAAGAACGCTGTATCTTAATAAAACGTTCGTACTTATAATCATTGGTTACTGCTCAAATTAGGTACTTGGAGTCACAGCATGTCTTCGGACGTTTCTTTCTTGATTGCACTTGAGATTGCTTTTATAGAAATCAACAATAGATATTATTACGCACCACCCACGAAGAGGAAGTAATACAGCATGCCGGCGCACTTCCACGTCTTTTTATTTTGAACGATATTCAATCAGTGCTAGGAGGAAAAGAAACCATTGCCCAAGAGTGCCTATCACCAATGATAGTCACTTTATGACGTAATAGTGTGTGCGTAAAGGTAAGTTGTCAAAAGGTTACTCAAGTATTTTTTCTTATCTTATTTTGCAAACAAATAGTCGAAGGTGTTAAAATTACATTTTCAGGAAAAATGTATTTGGTTTAAAAATATTATTAACTTAAAACTTATATACAGCCGCTTTCATAGTTAGGAGTAAGTAGATTTTCGAGAAATATACGATTTTTTTTATTTTATGTCAAGATCTGAAGAAAATTAATGCCTAGTTTCAAATTCATCTGACCGTGCGTTATTTATGTGGTAATTTAAAAAACTGGCGAACTGAGAACCTCCTCCTTTTTTTGAAGTCGGTCAAAAATGTGAATTTTAAATAGCAATAACTTTTTTATAAGTTTTTTTATTACTTTTTGGTAATGTTATTGCAGTACCTATGTGCCCCTTTCGGATCGGATACGGTTTTTTTGGCATATTGTAGATAAACATAATTTTTCACCGTTTTCGGTACATATCTATAGCGACAGTTTCCATTGGGGAACATCAACTAAAAAAGACAGTGGCTTGGTTCAAGAACAGCATTAGAAAATTACATTTTCCATCCTACACTAATTATACAGGGTGTTTGGCAAAACGTTGAACATACGAAAATGGTGGATAGGTGGGGTCATCTGCTACTCACTCAGCCCTAATTTATTTGGCCCTGGCCACCGGATATTTTTTTTTAATGCAAGTTGAAAATAAGATTTAAGTATTTTTGTTGTTTAGTTTGAGGACTCATAACTTTTTTCTAGCTAACATCTGAATAAAGCAATAATTTTAAAAGAATCTGCCAACAATAAAAATTAAAAAAAAACATTAATAGGCAATATTATTGTTTTTTTTTTAATCTTTAATGTGTTTTACCCATTTTTAATCAAAAATACACTTAAAAGTTAAGAAAGTGGTGAAACTAGAAGAAAGAAAAAAAAATTAAAAATATCCAGGGGGCCAGGGCCAAATAAATTAGAGCTGAGTAAGTAGCAGACGACCCCACCTATCCACCATTTTTGTATGTTCAACGTTCTACCAAACACCCTGTATGTACTGGGCTAATCTAATCACAATCAGCACACCTTGTCTACATTAAATCATAAAACCTCACGAATTTGACTTCGGAAAGGTTTGTCAAAAATTCTTGTTTACTGTTAAAGTTTTTTTTTGTTTAGATTTAAGCCCCAAATTACATATACCTAGTACTTGTTCGAGTTACTCGAGACACTATACCAAACACGTGTAACGAAACCATAGCGCGATTCAGAGGGGTGGAACAACACCATCTATCGAGCACTGGTGTAAACTTTTACGTTAAATCTTTTCGATATTTTGTTTTACCAAAGAAGATCAATAATCAAATTTTTCAAATTAAGAACATACATAGGTATAAGTCCAAAAATATTTTGAATTGAACCAATTAATACTTTGACTCTTTGGTACATGGGATCGATCGTCATTTGAAGTACGCCATTGCATCGCCTGTACCACCCCTCATTTGTAACAACTCCGTGTATTATTAGCACTTCTACTATGCAATGTAGACGAATAATGTAATCATTCTGCTGGTTAAATGAAATTCTCAATCAAGCTACTTATTTAAAGTTGATTTTGACATGAAACTTGTGTTTACAAAAATAAGGTAGCTAGCAAACATTAGCAATTATATTGTACAGACGCCAGCACATCAAGCTACCCGAAACTGTCAAATTTTCCCAATCATTTTTGAACTTTATATTTCAGCGATAAAGTTGAAAATCTAATAAATAAATTTGACAGATTGTAGTAGCTTGATGTGCTGGCGTCTGTACGTTTGCATTAAATAAATGTAACAGAAAATATGCGATTCCCTAAGTCTGTCAAAATCGTAGCTTGTAAATATTATGTTAATTTCTTAATTAAAAATACAATCTCTAGTGAAAATAATGTTCTCACCTATGGGTCTTTATATAATAAATAGGAGGCAATGAAGTAGGCACTGTGAGAACAATCTCATACTTTCTCCATACAAGATTACTGGAGCAGGTTTTTAATGCCATCAACTTAATCCTATCAGTAAGAAGTATGATTAATGACTTGTGGTAGTTTCTAGTTGACAGTGTAAAACAATAGAGATTAGATCATAAGTAATGATTTATTGTTTTATTTGACACACATAAGTACTTGATGGCTATAGATAGTGCAATCCACGAAGACGCGCCCCAACCCGCTCCGCTCCGTACTAAAATACAGCTTACAGTACATACAGTGATCGCGGAGTGGGGCCCGTCTTCGTGGATTGCACAATCTGTACTTCAATTCGATTTGTTGTTCAAAATTGCATGGACATAACTATGAAATTTAAAGCACAGTGTATTCTAAAGTCTGTTCAATTACAGCGTGATACTAGAATATGGTCAAATTATTTTCAAAAAACTTCTATAATAATCAGCTTGTTTTACTAAAATCTCGGCGATTCTTTTACTCAAATATTTTCAGTATTCAAAAGTCCAATAAACTATTACGTGTTTGGAAAGTAGGTACAGCATGGACAACGTAACACGGTGAGGGATATAATCAGCTAATAAATCTACAATAAAACCTCGTTTACTTAAGTCAGATGCTATGATATCCTAGGCCGGGAAAAAGGGAATGTCTACTCAAAGAGATGAGGACTAAGTAAGTACAGCTACATGGCCCTCCGTGCTCGGTCTATCACGGACTATTTATTCGCATTATTTATATTTACATCACGAATATATAACTTTTTTCACTACATAGTATAGTAGGTACAGTAATACAACTGTATGCAAAAAAAAGAGGAAGTTCCTATTCGTAGAATAGCTACCTACTAACACATTATTTACTTTATTATAATGTAAAATTTTGAATTAGCATTTATAAAAATAGAATTGAAAATAATTTCTAAAACATAAACAATAGTTACATAAATCTAATCGAGCAATAAACGCATATTTATAAACAGATCTAATTTGAATAATCAATCAATAATTTGGTTATCAATACAATAATAATGCTAATTATTTATTAGAGAATGCTACAGTCATTTACATGTTCAGAAGGTGAACAATTAAAATCTGCCGGAATAATTAATTGACTTGCCAGTATTGAATTTGAGAGTTTTGTGTTCATCCAGTATGTTTATTACTGAAGACCCTGTTCGAGGTGGCGGTCAACTGACATTACAAATAACAATAAATCACATAACAGTATCAGTTTATAACATTGAATCACAGCTCTATCATAATATTTACTGGTCCAAAATTCTTCCACATCACAGAGCCTTGGAAAGGTTGCTCACCCCGTAAAGGGAAAGAACATACTACATACTTTAATTGTAATTACTGCATAATGCAAGCGATGAAAGCTTTCTCTGCACCTCTGACCTCATTACTAAACACGTCTTCTCAACGAGAACGGAGCCTGTCCCTATTAAATCATGACCTCAATTCCAACATCACTCGAATCTCGACAACTGATTGATATCCGGGGATATATACACTTTTTTCCCACATTCTCTTGGCGCTCCGGTACTTACTACTACTTGGCCTCTATTCCGCCTCTGTACATTTTGTGTGCTTGAAGTATTAAATAAATAAATGGGAACATTTGAATGCAATGTTATCGAATGATGCTGCGTTTCTGTCCAGGTCTTTATGGTCAGAAGTAGAATTACATCAGTAGGAACAGAACTATGTCATATTCAGACCGCTAAACTGAATGAAGACCCAATAGTAATTGGTGTATAAGTACAGTCATATTATCATTTATCAGCATTTCCTTGTAACTGTCAGATCTTCGTTAAACTAATAGGTATTTAGCATAGTTTCTCACATTTTCTATCGTACATTGTTTAGTTTTAGAGTGGCTAACAGGTGTTCTATGTACAATTGTACAGTACAGAGGCATTTGAAGGTAAACAAGTGCCAACTAATTGTGAGCAAATATGCACATTATTTTTGCTCAGACCACACTTGGTGCAGCTTTATAAACTGCTTGCATCTATGTTTTGCAAAGAAATAAATGATTTGATTTTGATTTGATTTTTTGATTTGACAAATGTTTTATTTGCGAACATACCTACTATAAGTTAACATTTTGCTATTGTAGACGTAGACAATGATAAAGAGAAACTATAATTTTTGGCATTTGCCAAAATATCTTAACTAATATATATTATTTAAGTGTAAATAGTGTGTATTGTGCATAGCGTGTGTGTGTAGGGTGTGTGTGTGTGTATGTGTGTTATGGTGTACATAATAAAGAATATTCTATCTATCTATCTAAATGCGAAAGTGCGTTTGTTTTTTTATTACGCTTTCACGCTAAAACGGCTGAACGGATTTGGATGAAATTTAGAACATGGGTAGACCATGACCTGGGTTAGGATATAGGATACTTTTATCCTGATATTCTTACGGGATCGAGACTTATGCGGATGAAACCGTGGGGTGCAGCTAGTTAACTATAATTAATTCATCTTAATTTGCTATTATTATAATGATTAACGTAAATGATAGCGTGACGGTTGACAGGGGAGAGTGGAAAAGAAAACGTGTTGCGCCGACCCCAAGTAACATGGGACAAGGGCAGGAAGGAGAAGATATAATGATTAACGTTTCTCATTTTTTTATTACAATACTTAAAATTTTTATCTTCAATATTTTATCGATGTTGTCAACGTATCTTGTTATCTTACAAGCTAGCATAACGAGGAATAATAAATTATAGTGCGAAACTGCCGAATCGTGCGGAGAAAGTAAGTTGTCGCTAAGCACCTGCGTTATGGCTAATTTATTGTATCGGCAATATTATATAATACTATTCAATAACTAGATTCTAATACAAAATATTAGCCTTTTAGCATCTATACAACACATAACATTTTGTGATAATCAATTTAAATAACATATGAGGTCCCATGACCTTTTTGAAAGTCGACTTCAACTTATCAACCACTTTGCAATTTTCTCGCATAAACCACATTATAGCGATAAAATATAGCTTATTTCCGTTATCAAGTTTTAAGTTACGTCACACCAGTATATCTAGTGTTGCGAAACAATCCTACGAGTGTTAATTTGCATCCTTAATTATTATTTCGCGAGTTATTAACGCGTTAGTATGCAGAGTTAAAACTGTCGTGAGGTAAAACAACATGAAGCGAAATCTGCACATAACTTCACTCAACGACCAAGCAATACAATAATTTATGCCGACAATGCATCTAATAGCTCTTTTTATGCCCAGTTTAATTATATCTTACATAAAACAAACAAGTATTTACATAAAAAAGTAAACATACACTACATACTGCATTATTTGACAAAAAAGTAGAAAACTTACATTTGTATGAAGTAGGTTTTAAATTGTTTTGACGTAATATGTTCATAGGAGAATTAATGTTTTGTTACTACATAATTGGTAGAACATGGCACATAATGTAGCATAAGCACTGTTCCCACTGCTGGGACACAGGCCTCCTCTCTTCGTAAGGGAGTGGGCTGTAATCCACCACGCGGGCCCAGTGCGGGTTGGTAGATGTCACATGTCTTCGAATTTCTGATTCTAGGACATACCGGTTTCCTCACGATGTTTTCCTTCACCGTTTTCAGAACAGTGGTGATTAAAGCGCCTGTCTGGGTTCGAACCCACGACTGTCATAAAAAGCTAAAAAAAAAAAATACATGAAATAATATAATGTCACTAGATCATAACAGACTAGTAAGTAGACACGGCTACACATCAAGCTATACATTTCTAGTTTATGCTGATCTCGCATTGTCTAGGATTTCCGTATAATGCGAGGTCAGCTTATACTGGAAATGTATAGCTTGATGTGTAGCCGTGTATACATCATCAAAATTCATTACATAACGCTTCGCGTGACTTTGACCGTTGCTCCACATACTCTAATATGATCATAAATAAAGCAGTCAGTAGTTTGAACCTTAACAAAATCGTGTCGTCACTATGACTTAGCACTGCACATATTCAAGAGTAAGGAGGGGCAGGCCACCATAGGCGCGGGCTTGCGGACGGTGAGCAATGGGTAGCTCGCCGTCCGATAAGGACCAGGCCGGGGTCGACGGCGCGTTGTGTTCCACGCGCGCCTCAAAGAGAAATCAGCAGAACTGACAGGGTCCGCTAGGGCCGATGCCTGCCGGGATTGCGAAGAAAACTGAAAGAACACGGGTGGGTTTTAGTCAGTAAGAGTCTGACACGCCTTCCCACTCCGCCCAGAGCGGGAGAAGTTATTTGATAATTTCCCACCGAAAAAAAAAAAAAGGAGGGACAAACGAGCTTAATTATTACAGCTTTAAATGAGTTTGTGCCATAATGGACGCAATATGAGTTCGATAGAAAGAAAATTGGAAAACGAAAACATACAACTTGAATATTGAGTGGAACGCCAAGTTATCGCTCGCCCCACCCCCACATTTACAAGTGCAGCCATGACAGTTTAATAACATAAACATAACATCACGCCTTGTTTCCCCAAAGGGTTGGGCAGAGGTGTCCCTGTAGCAGGTACACCCACATTTCGCCAGTTATGTTTTAAGTCCCATGTAATAGGGGGCGAGCCTATTGCCATCAACCGGGCACAAATCCAGACTCCGGGCTACTACTGAGAAATTCCAGATAGAAAAACCCAATAACACTTGCCCGACCCGGGAATCGAACCCAGGACCTCATGCTCAGCAGTAGCGCTTGCTACCACTAGACCAACGAGGCAGTTTAATAATATTTACATAATTCATTACTCACATGAATCAATACGTCCTTTAAGCTGATTACAAAATATTTCAATAGAATGGTAGTGTACTAAAAAGATTGATGTGTTTTACTGGTTTTTCCTCCTACTTAACATTCAAAGCGTGTTTGGAGCAGTATTACTATTTCAGCTGCGTGTGCGCATGTCTTATGTGGATCGCACGGGAACAGAGATGAACGTCACTGAAACAAAGAAGAAATTTTTTGACATTGACAGTCCAAGGCATTCTATTGCTGGACGGGCCTCTGTTAAAAACGATGTTGATAATTTAATTAAAAAATTTGGCAATAAACAGATTTTTTGGTGAAAACGTAGCCTATTAGTAATTTAGGATGCGCTTAATTACTTAATAAAACTTTTTTTATATTAATACCTTAAAATAATTTATTTACACACACATATTTACATGATTTAAAAATTAACAGACTTAAAATAATAATATATGTACAAGTATACAGGGTTACTGGTAACTCGACGTATTCCTTGCAGGACGTCATAGTAGGGTTAAAATGCAACAAATTAAGCCACCAAATGTTCTACCGAAATTCAGTAGTTTTTGAATTAGTTAAGAGTTTTAGTTTTTTTTATGAAAAATCCCAGATTAAATCATTTGAAACCAATTTAAAAATGATTTACGGCGCGACTGTACTGAAATTTAAGTTATTATCATAGTTGACGCCGTAGCAGACCTTTGTTAATAATTAAAAGTTCAATAATGACTAAAACTTTGGCAAATATCACTAACCAAACATTTAATTTTTTGTAATTTTTGCTATTACTTCATAAAAAATGTAGTCTAGTGCAAAAAAAAAATGCTACACCTGGTGTACAAATTACTAAGAAAATATCCTTGTCTTATCAGCTATCCAAAAAGGTATGAAAGTTAATACAAAATCATGGACTACATTATGAAAATCGTTTTTGATTTAGTACAGGCGTGCGTTTCACAAAAAGGTGATTATTCGAAAAATCAAAAACAAAATCGTGAACATCATTATTCTTTTTAATCAATATTAAAAACTTTAATTACACACATTTCACACGTCTTGTTCGATGTGCTGCCCTCGGTTTCGAATACATGTTCTTATTCGCTTCCTTACTTCGGTTTTTGTTATTCTTGATGTGATTGTTGCCCTCATCTGGTCCGCCGCATTTGTAATTCTCTCCCTTAGTTCTTCAATTGAATTTACTGGGGTCACATAAACTAGATCTTTCATATGACCCCAGACGTAAAAGTCTAGCGGCGTCAGATCAGGGCTTCGTGCAGGCCACGGAATCGGCCCACCGCGCCCTATCCATCGGTTTGGATAGTTTTCATCCAGCAATTGTCGAATTGTGATTCGGAAGTGGGCTGGACATCCGTCATGTTGGTAAATCATGTTTGCTCTTCTTTCTTCTGGTACATCCGTGAGCAGTGCTGATAAATGATTTCTGAGGAAATCTTCATAAAGTTCCCCATTTAGTGTTCGGGGTAAAAAATGTGGGCCAATTAATTTGTCGTCAATAATACCCATCCAAACATTAAGCGAGAACCTTCGCTGGGATGCGGTTGGTTTCAGTTTTTTAGGGTTTGCTTCTGCTTTCGGTGCCCAGTAATGTAAGTTGTGGTAATTTGTGATACCATCACGATCAAAACATGACTCATCGGTCCACAGAACCGGTACTTAGCATAAAACGACAAAATTCAAGCCGTCTCGGCGGATCTCCTTCTTCTAATGACTGGACTGGTTGGTAATGGTATGGATGTCGGCCTGACAAGTGAACTACAGACCAGACTTTCCACTGTGACATACCAAGCTCACGCGCTACGATGTTTGTCGATGTGTTAGGATCGTCAATAAAACGTTGAAGAATAAGCTCCTCGTCCTCAGCCGTGTATCTCCGGGAACGACCAGTGTCAACTTGCCTGCTTCTTTGGACGCTGCCAGTTTCAGATATTCGCCGATAAGTCGATCCGAAGACACTAACGTGGGGGAGTCGGCGGTTGGGAAAGCGAAGTTGATATTCTCGCCGCGCCTCAGCAGCGTTACCGTCACAAAGTCCGTAACAGTACATTATGTCAGCGTATTCAGGATTAGAATATGCAGCCATAGTCAGCGCTTATGAAGGCACAGCACAGCACAAGAGCAAGATACGCAGCAACAGTTAGGGAAATAGCCAGTAACAAAACACGAGCTTGCGCGACGTAGAGTTGAAACTAACTAACGCTGACGACCAAATTTTGCAAAATCGCACCCCCTGTCATGCCGAGAGAACAATAGCGACCAATCACAAAGCTCCCCGAGTGTTTGGAGTTCAAGCGCTTGTAAAAACTACGAATAATACGAATTCGAAACAATAGGTTGACCGTCTCGCAATTTTACCTGCCCCCCATAAAACTCGACTCTTCCCTGGCACACATGCAAAAGTATTGACAATCATACCTTTCGAATAACTGATAAGACAAGGATATTTTCCTAGTAATTTGTACACCAGGTGTAGTATTTTTTTTTTTGCACTAGACTACATTTTTTATGAAGTAATAGCAATAATTACAAAAAATTAAATGTTTGGTTAGTGATATTTGCCAAAGTTTTAGGCATTATTTAACTTTTAATTATTAACAAAGGTCTGCTACGGAGTCAACTATGATAATAACTTAAATTTCAGTACAGTCGCGCCGTAAATCATTTTTAAATTGGTTTCAAATGATTTAATCTGGGATTTTTGATAAAAAAACTAAAACTCTTAACTAATTCAAAAACTACTGAATTTCGGTAGAACATTTGGTGGCTTAATTTGTTACATTTTAACCCTACTATGATGTCCTGCAAGGAATACGTCGAGTTACCAGTAACCCTGTATAAAAGGGGGGAAAATAATCATAGCGTATCAAAAAATTCGTCCGCGTCGCTGTCAATAGGAAAAGTGCTTAAAAAACTGTATAATAGGTCACTTCTACCCTCCTATGACACTCTAGTCTAACTGTTACCCCTTTAATACTATTTTAACACTGTTGTGCAGCCATTGTAAACTTAAAGCTGTATAATTTATGCCGAAATCGGTTGTATAAAATCTATATAGCATGCTATACGCTCTTATACAGTTTATTTGGAGAGCTTAAAGAATCAATGTGTCTCAGTAGTCAGCTACAGAGAGCTGCTAAAGAGATCCAATATCACCTACTATCGTTCGTGAACTTAAATGTAGACTAGTGAGAGAACTTGATAATTTTCTTACGAGGAATAGGCTTCTTAAAGAAGTTGGTACAATATTTCATTAAACCAACCAGCATTTCGAAATAAAATAACAAACAATAACAAAACCCGTTCGGAATTCAAACGAAAAGAAAGGACCGATTAAACTAATGCAGGTATTATACTATACTGAATCAGGGTCTCTGAACCCTTTTTGAAAGTGGTATAATAAGAGTAAGGCAGTAGTTAATAATGGGTAGTTAGTACTCCCTTAATTCAGGGCCCTGATTCAGTGTAGTGTAACATCCGTTTAAGAACGTAAAACGGAAGGTATTCGAACTCATTACTGAAGCTACAGATTATTAATAAAATTAGTATGAACATATATGTACGCAGTGGTCGAGCTTTCGTGCTATATACAAAAGTGACAGTGACCGCATTGACAAGTGCAAGAGGAGAAAGTATCGGTGCATTCGTGTCTTGCGCCCGCGCAGTTGCACCATCTCCTTCGCAGTCGTGTGCCAATCGTAAACTGTGCTAATATTGTATTGGTTTAATGTCATCGCAATGCACCTATTTCTCATTTAAGCATAGCCAGTAATAAATATTATTGGTAATATACCAATCTCTTTTTGAATTGGTAAGCGTGAGGTATGTGTACAGCGGTTTACGTTATGTATTGTGGTTGTCTAGTTGTGTTTAGTGCTATTGAGTAGATTTCGTTTAAAATAATATTTTAACAATTGGTTTTCTTTTGGTCTCTAATGCTTAGTAACCGAGAAAATAAGACTACAGCAAACTATAATAAAACAAATTTCATAAAATTTAGAGACATTTTTGTAGATAAAAAAAGAACTATTTTTATTTATATGATTATTCATAAAATACAGGTTATGAAAGCAAACACGTAAATAGTTCTAATTCTAGAAAATTAGCGTTACATGTATTGAGTTAGCATGTGAACATGATACGGCAAGCGATTTCAGCGTGCGTTGATGTCTTTTATTAACGCAAGCGCTACCGCTACGCCAACACCTAACCTCTAGGAAAATATAAAACACAATTAATTTTTAAAGGTGGAGTGCATTCGCCTGTAATGTAAAAATCCAAGATTCGATTTGGAGCATTACTATACTACAATTATCTCGGTTTTCCTCGCTCACTAATCATGTAATGCTGGAATCTGAACTGTTACATTACAGGCGAATTCTCCCGGTGTGGTGTGGGAACGCCTTAATGAGAACGTTTATTTAGATTTCTTATCGATAAAAATGTTGTGTTATGATTATGAATGTTTTTTTTTTGCAAGGCCGTTCATTTCACTTTCGTTACTGTAACAAATAATTGTGAAATCAAGAGAATGTGATAAGTTAACTTGTAACTGGAGGTTGTACGAATTCTCGGTCAATAAAAATTAAGCGAGCATGGTCAAGACATTCTATTTTTGTACCGAATTTCCTTAACATCCGGAATTTTAAGTAAACGATTACACTTATGGATTCTTGCTAAGTACGTGAGCTTTTAAAAAACAAATAAAACAATTGACTTTACATCGATTGCGAAGAAAAGTGGTATTTAAATCAATACGTTTACGATTCAGAACACGGTATTTCCTCAATGCGTGTAAACAAAGTACCGTGTGATGTCAACGACTCGTCTCTGTACTTATGTATCGAGAATATCCTTGTTCAGGGAATATTTAATCAATACTTTGCATAAGAGCATTCGATTATGATACTACTCTAAGTATGTACCTATCTTAAAGCCTATATAGTACTAGTTTTTAAATCACTTTAGCATCTCGAACGCCACTACGTCATAAATGCACCAGATGGATACATATTAAACGTTCTGGTTTCTCGTCATTATGTGCCAATACGAGAAAATTACTTTGAAAAGTCGTGTGATTGGATACGATGACTTATTAACTGGCTATGTGCAAGGTTATTAAAACCGACCATAATCCTACATATAATAAAGTTAAAAATTGCGATACTTAGGACGCAAAAACTTACTCTGCTAAGTTACATATATTTGTAAAGTTAGATGTTATTTGATTTTTCTATACTCCAAAGAATACAAAATATACTTAGAAAAACGATAAGTAATTTGACCTACGTTCATAATAATCAAAACGGTCGCAAATTGGCAAACACGATAAGTCCCCGTTGAAGTTAAAAAGGTTAGTTGAATTGAAGGCCCCGATAATCAAGAAATGTCAGAAAACAACTTAGTCACGACGGTCAAGCCTTTCAATTTCACAATTTGACATCCAAGTAAGTATGTTCATAAAAGAGATGAAAACAGATTTGTAATAAGATGGATGTAAGAAGATCCAAGAGTTATCGAGGGAATCGGGTCAATGCGGCAATCGTACGCGAAACATTACCAATCTATGAGCAATTAAACATTACTATTTTATACATACTTTATACTTACTCAATACATTATTGCAGCATTTGCACGTAAGTAATGGAAGTATTTGCCATTGTCTTCAAGGTGCAGTAACAGTCGCCAAGGAATATCGTCATATTCAAGATTAGCATACCTTAATGAGAGTCCTTTTTTTATGTGGGAAATTATCAAATAACTTCTCCCGCTCTGGGTGGAGCAGCGGGGCGTGTCAGACTCTTACTGACTAAAACCCACCCGTGTTTCTTCAGTTGCCTATATTGCCAGGGGCCACGGTAACCCTTTCGGACAAAACCACAACCCCAGCAGGCATCGGCCCTATCGGACCTCGTCAGTTCTGCTAACATCTCTTTGAGGCGCGCGTGGAACACAACGCACCGTCAACCCGGGCCTGGTCTTTATCGAATGGCGAGCTACCCATTGCTCACCATCCGCAAGCCCGCGCCTACGGTGGCCGGGAATCGGCCTGCGACTCCCGACGCCCAAGGCGTCTTTTGCGGCAGTTAGGGGCGTGAGGGCGCGAAATTTGCCCCTCCCTCACGCGTTCCACCTCCTCCTTCGCGAGCATTACTGCTTCGCAGAAGGAGGTGACGGCCTCCCATGCCCTCTCGCTCTGTACCATGGCCTGGACCAGGGCCGAACGCGATACTTAATGAGAGTTCTGGAGTGGAGACTGCGTATCGTTAAGCGGAGTGTGGGACGCCTCCAGCTAGAAAAACTAATGACCCTAAAAATGTGACTGGGATAGACTGGACGCGGAAGGCGAGCAGTGAGATGTCCAGCAGAGGACTGCGACAGGCTAAGTTGATACTTAATATATTTATAAGCGCAATAAACAGCCCCGGATCTAGGGGTGGGGCAAAACGGGGCACATGCCCCGGGCGCCAACTTCATGTGGCGACATATTCAAGCGTAGCAGACAAGTGCACCACCTTTGCAATAAATGAGACGCGCAGCATATAATAATATAATTAATCTTCCTATTTTTTTCTTTTTAACAACAGTTTTGGCGTCCCTGTTGGATTGGCGCATTATCAATCGATAAAATTTGATTAATATGTTGCTAGAAAAATTTTCATATTGAGAAAAGTTTGAATTTCGCAGGATAACTTAGCGCATCCCCATAAAAAATTGGCGGGGGACGGCAGACGGTAGTTTTTGCCCCGCCTCAAAAAAATTCTAGATCCGGGGCTGGCAATAAAGGATACTTCTGCCCATTTTTGTGATCTCTCTCTTATATTCTACTTCTCTCGTATCAAGAGGGGCATAGGCCTGTGTCCAATTCTTTTTTTTTTATCCGTCTTGTAGATTATTAAATAATATTCAACATGTATTTTTTCTTTTTTGTCGTAATTAAAAGATTACAGCGATACATTGAGTTAAAATGTGGCATGACGTCACGCCTTGCTAGATTTATACTGCATTGTAACGTAGCGAGCCCCCACTCCCCAAGTTTAATGCGTGTTTTCTAAGTTATTTTTGATATATATACTAAAGCAAAAAACACGTGCCTAATATTTTTTTATTATCTGAAAGGCGGACTAAATAGAATTTCCTTTTTTTACCGAGGCAACTACCCTATTATGTCAAATACATATAAAATACGGGGAAGGAAGTTCCTCCCTTCTCAATGGTGGTATTCTTGTTCCTCACTTTTCAATAGTGAAAATCTTGTTCCTCCCCTTCCAATTTTTCCTTTCAATATTATGAAAATTATTGGCCAGTTTCACTAATTTTGAAACATTTGTCAAAATAAACACATTCATTCGACAAATTATGAAACTACTATTCTAAAATGTAGCGTATTTACGAATCGCAGCTCGTGCAAACTATTTGAATGCACACTCCTGCTATCTCACGGTATAAAGGATGGTGTGTTCCTATCCAACGCTGGAACTAGCCCACTGAGCATGGGAAAAAGCAATAAGCTTATTTATGCTGTGTGATTCTTATTATTGGTAAAAGGACGACAGAATTCAATGTTAAGTGCATACAATTACACAAGTAAATAAGCGTATGTAAACACAAAAGTGTAAACGGCGCCAAAAATAGATATCTTGTTTTTCAGCTCAGCATTGCTTAACATTGTTTGCTCATACAAGTGGTTGAGTATTAAGTACCATAATGTTTACCAGACTGTAGGAGATCCAACAGATATTAAATCTTTTTGTATTATACAGTGTACAGTTTATTACACAATATTAGGTATAATTACTTATGTAGTCACGATTAATGTTTTTTTTTATTTATGTATTTTGTACTTTATTTATTCATGAGGTTATAGTGAATTTAGTTCTTAATTCTAACCCCGCGTCCTAACCGAAAGCAACCGTCGCGCGAGTACGCAATTGACGCGATCGTTTGTCGACATCGATATAACCTACAAACGCAACTTGATTGATCGCGCGAGTACGTCATATTCATATAAAGGAACGCGACAATCTCGTACTTGCATGATGATCGCTTTTGGTAAAGATGCGGCCTAAAACATTGGTCAGTCATGAATCTCGATTAAATCGACCGATTTGAACCTAATATCAACACAAATCTAGTTTTAGAATACCTACTAGCGTTGTATCAGCCACTTTGCATTAGAAACATCTAAATCTATTTTTAATTTAAAATCATATAAGTTACGTACTAAAAAGATTTTTTGGTGCAAACTATCTCTAATTTACAATCTAAATGTTCACCTACAAGTCTGTTTTAATTATCAATTTCCTGATTCTTATAATAAAGTCGGAAGGCCGATATAACTAATAATCTTTCGAATGTACTATAAGTTGCTTTTGACCTGTGAATATAAAATTTTATTATTTTTACTGTGGAAATATTATTACCTGTACGACACAGCTATTTTTTGTGAGTGTGTTGCGTCAATCTATTAACTTTAAACTTTACGATGAGTAACTATTGACATATTCCAGTTATTCATTCCAAACTTTTACGTAACTATTGAAACAGCCTTTTGTCAAGGTTGTGTTTACTTTGTTCAACGAATTTCTCAATTCGATTGACTTAGGAAAAACTTGTCTGCTTTAAAAGGGCTCTATCGATTTCTCTATAATTCTAGAACATTGTGTGTCGCTAACTACCTTTGTCAGCAAACTAATGAATGTATTTATTTATTTAGGATCTCCAACAAAAGATATACACAAAATATGACACATAAATTGTATATATTTAATAAGGGTAACTTCAGGAATTAAGTAAGTGTACTCCTCACTAATAACTAAGCTACTAAACTAACAACAAAGTTAAAATATTAATAACTTGCAGCGCCCCGCGGTTTCACCCGCATAAGTCTCGATTCCGTGGGAAAATTGGGATAAAAAATATTCTATGTGTCAATCCAGGTTGTAAACTATTTGTGTGCCAAATTTCATCCAAATCCGTTCAGTAGGTTTTGCGTGAAAAAGTAACAAACATCTATCCATCCATTCTCAAAAACTTTCGCAATTACAATATTAGTAGGATAGTTAAAATGTTCAAAGAGACATTGAAACAATTTTGGTAAAATTTGGAAAAAGTAAAACAATTTTCAAAGGACATAAACGAAAAGAAAACGTATAGAATTCAACTAAATCTAAACGTACTTATTCCAGTAATGTGGTGAGTACACCTCCGTAAGTATACCATGGCATACCTAGTAAGGTGTGCCAGTAAACACAGACTTGCGTTACTTAGTACATGTGTAAGTTGGAGGCACGTACACAAAACGATGTCATATCTACCCGAACGGTTGCTAAAGCGTATAATTAATAATTATGGGTCTGGCCCACTGATTATAGTGACATGATTATCTATTTCCCTTGGATGTAATCACTGTTGCATAAAATGGACAATCACCATGTAATTAAAAATTACATGCAACAATGTACAATCACATGAACGCAGAAAAATCTCTCCTATTATTGTAGTCGGACTACTTGACTTTTTCACTTTACAATTCTAGTACAAGTCTTTGTGACAGTAGAACAGCTATAATTTTACAGAAATCAGTTACAATGTAACTGCGAAATTCGATATGCAAACCGAATGTAGCATGCACCACTGTTTCGCGTCCCAAATAAGCAGTCACTGGCGTAACATAAGTTAACGATATGAGAACAACGATAGTTCACTCACGTCTAGATTCTGTCTCAATAGTCTTCTCGAAAGCGCAATTCGCAACGACGAGCAAAAGAGTTGCAATATAGTCTCACAGTGAAGTGTAACATCTGTTGCAACCTATAATCAACAGATTTAAAATCAATCAAGTGTTACGAACGTATTTCCTAGATTATGACATGTTTGTATACAAAGATTATCTTTACAACATAAATAAATATTATTTACTTTGGTAATAAAGCAACACTTAACGAGTAAAATTTCGACATACATTTTTGACTTAAGTTAACGCAAGTTTTCCGCACGAGTTCCTATTTCCACAAAGTATGAGCATTTATCTCTGAAACGGTAATAAAAAATGTTAAAAGTTTAAACTGGCGGTTATGGGTGTTGCATTCGCTTCGTTAAGTTTACATTGACCACAACAACACTAATGTAGGTCAACAAGATACCGACTGCAGAAGAAGGTCGCCGTCCGATATTTGTGAACCATGTAATACAAGCATTGACAATTGCAAAAATATTATACAATCACAACATAACATGATGAGTACATAATAAAATATTGTTTTTGAAGTATGTTTGAGTATGGATATTAATTTGCTTTTCATTTACAGTACCTACTTACAACGTGTGAAGTGAATCTTGCCATTTTTGGATTGCATCAAGCATGACAGAGGAGTTCAAAAATAAATGACACGTTGTCATGTGTTGGGAGGAGGCCTTTCATAGTCCCATCAGCTTACATAAAGTTGCCATAAGTCGAGCACACTGACATTAACAGTTATATCAGAGTTAGCAGGTTAAGGTACAATGCGTCCGCGCTGCATTGCATCACCGGCAAGCGGCGCCACTTCCGCGCGAGTCGGCGCCTGCGCCGCTCGGGAAGTGCCTTATTTTATTTGTAACTCGATGGCGGTTCTGTTTTTTCATCAAATCACTTGATGAGTTGCTTGTAGTCTTCCGGTTGTTTATCTTGCAACGCAATCAGCTCCAATTCTTGTTCTAATGATGAGTGAAAGTGAAATGTCCCATCTAATTATATCATGAATTTATTTGGATTATACAATTCTTACAATACATTCTACCTACCTTGCCTTATTCAATAGCTGTAATAGGCTGTTAGCTGTTCAATCTCGATTTATTTAGAACTAATTAAATAAGACAAGTTTAGATAACTTCACACTGATGTAATATATTTAACATTGAAATAACTCCACATAACAGAACTTAACCTACCGAACCATGAAGTAACCGATAGAATGTTCCCGAACTGAACTCATTTGCATTGATTCAACAGAAATCATTGATTTATTTATTTATTGTATTATTTATGTACACACAGTAAATTACATCAGAACCATCATAATTATAATCATCATTATTACATTAATTTTAATATACAACGACATTATTAAACTCGAATTTCGATGAGCTATTTCATCTCTACATCTTATTGACTCTATCAAGTTTTTATGTCCCTCCTCCGCTCAACCTAAATAATACTTGGGCACCATAAAGTCTTTAAAAAAAAAAATAAGTCGACGCTTTATTTGCTTACCAAAATTTATTACTTGCTTATCAACCCTTAGTCTAGCTTTTTTCCAAGTAGTTAAGAGTAGGCTTTCTGTCTGGCAACACGCATAATGTATTCATTTCAGTATTTTCAGTGGGTAAGAAGATATTCTTGCCTCAGCTGACGTCTCGTACATATCGTATTAAAAGTTACAAGATCTCCTTAGAGATAGTAAAGGTGATCTTATAACTTTGAACATCTAGCAGATGCTAACAAAAGACTCAACTTTGACATGTAGGGAGGCATTAAGCTAAAAGTTCATTCTTGAAGTTTCCTTGCAAAATTATGATAAATCATAATTATTTCTGTAACTGTATTTATTTATTAGTTAAAAAAACACATTCACACGTCTAAAATAACTTGTTTTAAAACTAGATGAGATCGGTGTGTCCTAACTGACTACTCTGAGAAAAAAGACCGAAACAAACTCAGAGCTCTTTGCTCTATCGTGGACAAGGCATCTGAGATGGGTATGTCCCCGATAAATAAAAACTCCGGTACCAATTCAATGATATTATTGTTATTGGCAATCATTAGGCACTCAGATTCTACTCGCATATATTAGCGATACGATTAAGGCAGCGGCGCGTGCGGCGAATTCATAAATACGAACACTTTCGTAATAGACCTTTACATTAATAACGTAGGTCGCCTTGGACGATGAAAATATAGGTTGCTTCAAAATGCAACTGTTGCATTCATAAAATCTTCATTCCTATTTGGTAATGTTGCAATTAAAACTGAAAAAAGAACTAAATATTTTGAGATTTCTATTCTAAACTTAAGATTTCCCGGTAACTTTCAAGACTTCATTGTGTTCGTATTTGAGGCGTCTGAAAGGTGAAAAATAATAAGAACTTAAAACTAGATTTGATCTAATTTTGATTTTTAGAGTAAGTAAGTATACACTCGTATATAGCTACAGGAGCTTTATGAAATACAAAGTTGAACGAAAAGCTCTATACGAGTAACGGTGACAGATTATTTTTTCTAGGTATTTTTAAAATTATTTTCATTAGCACGTTCAGTGCCGGAAGCCCTCCTGGAGGGTTCACCTAGTCGCATCTGGGATGCCGGGAGCCCTCGCGGAGGGTTAATTTTAAACGTATGTTTTTCTTAGCGAATACAGCATTATAAACCGTGAAAATACATTCTGAAGTATATTTTAACAAGATCTATTAGTATATGCGTTAGTTTTAAAATCAAAGCATATTATTTATTTTTATTTTTTTGTCCTCGGTTACAAATATTCACAAAAAATTTAAGTTTGGAAACTACGTATAACGGCAAGACCCCCTGAAACCACTATTTTACAGTGTTTTGTAACACGGTTTTAAACCTAATGCCGTTGACCGTCCGCGATGGTTAACTTTAGCGCAAACGTAATGCCAGTAACCCTCCCGGAGGGTTCACTTCCAATATGTATGGCGGCATAGCGTATGAGTGCTATGAAAAATGAGTGGAGTCGAAAGTGTTAAGTACTTAGGTGAATTGCATGCACTAACGTTACAAGATTCAATTTCACGTCAAAACAGCCTTCATCTTAACTAGGTATTATGTGTTATGTTTATTTATCACACATCGCATCACAAAACAAATATTCATTTGAAATGCATTATGATAATTACATAGGTATCCAAGCTTTGTTGAGATAATAAGCTTTTAATGACGACTCGCCCCTTCACTTGAAGCTAAGAAATCTCTGACAGACTAAAACTAAAGTTATGGACAAAACTCGTCGGCCTCCCCGCTAACTATCGTATCTCACAAACTGACGTATCTGCACTGACATTACCTATGTGTTCAGAACTTTGTTTCGAAAAAGTTCTCTCTAATCATCGTGTCTCGTCGTGTGTCGTGAGTTTTGTTTGAGAGAAAAAATATTCTCACCACCTGTCGTATATGCACACATCTACAGTTAGTGAGTTAAAGATTAAGTCAAGAGCTATTTATAAAAACTTATTAATTCATTAATAAAGCCACACCTAACGCAACTATATTAACATGATTGTAGCGCCCGACCGAAAACTGTTGCCCTGGAAAAATATCAATTGCTAGTTACGACAGTCAGCGGGGAGGGCGACGAACTTTGAACCAAATCTTTTGTATACCTTACCAATCCTACGTGTTTATAAGGATTTTTACACATATTTTCACATGGAACATAGAAACTGTTCCTTTGATAAATTCTCATTTTCCTCGACTAAAACTACAATGGCTAGTTGGGTTTATTACTCGCTCTCAATTAAGCAATTCAGAAAATATTAACAAACGTAAATAACATAAATCCTACCCTCTCGCGTATTAACACATTACATCGTAAAACCAACGCTCTTACCACCCATTGCATAAGAAGTTAAGGGGGGATGTCTTCCGCGTGCCCCGCCGAAGCAAGGAAGCCGGCCGCGAGCCCAAGCAAAGGAAGCCAATCAGAACCGCGATCTGAACATGACTGTAAATTACTAGCACAAGGATCACGACACGAACTACTTTGAATATATATTACTTTCTATTTATTTGTTATCTTGGTTTTACGAAGGGATATACGCACGATAGGATCTTGGCCACTTGCCTTTGTGTTGGTATTAGAACTGAATTATTCAGTCCTTACCTAGTCATGTTTGCTCAAGGCACCATAGATACGATATTACGAGTACCTACAGTTATTCATATTTTGAATTCCCGCATCTTAAATGAAAGCAAATATAGACCAAATAGAATAATTTAATAATAAATAAGATCCGTGATCGTGTATTTAGTCATCGATGGGATCATCATGTTTAACTACCATCGTAGGCAGCACACTAATAACAAAGTAGGTATCACATAGTAGGTATCATTATAGCTTTGTCGGTTACTAGGCTAGGCTTACTACGTCCGTAATATCAACGTCATGTTTGTAGATCCTTCTTACAACTTACTTTACGATAACGACAAAAAACGTAAAATATGAAAAGTAGATATATTTAAAAACAATTAACATTTCATTTACAATTTATTATTTTAAATATTTATGGTACACTAACTTTATTATTAATCGACTTCGAATTCAGTATGTTTAAAAAAAAAAATTAAGTGAAAATTTCTTTAAGCGCGTTGGGCATTTTTGAGATGGGAAAAAACAATTGAACTTGCGACACTGTTACCGACACCAGCTTTTGACCATTAAAAAGACATCAACGCACGATACATTTTCTTTTGGATTTCCCTTTTTTTAACCGACTTCAAAAAGAAAAGTATTTCCTGCACAGTAAAATTGTTCAAGTTTTCACTTCTGTCGGCACTCCCGGAGTGACCCGGAGTGCCACTGTTTTTTTTTTAATAAACTCTGATACCCCATGCCTACCAAGACATTACAAGAAACACTCAGATAAATTAACATAATCTAGCATTGCACGTGAAGCGGACACGCCCTTTACGCCTGGAGGCTATTATTTAGGTATTATGTCCGTTTATGTTTTTGTTAGTTTATTAGCGTGTGTAATTTAATGTTTTGTTTTTCGTAATATTTATTACTTTACATGAAATCAAGTTCGTCGAACTTTTAACAGACAGGGGGAGTTTGTTGCGCCACTTCTTCTTCCCAGCTAAAGCACTAGGAAGTGGTGAAGGGCGGGCGTTTTGGGGAACTATCTTATGTAATTTCGACATTCAAAACGTTCTGATTCTCATCCTAATTTGAATAAATGACTTTTGATTTTGAAACACTTTTTCCAAGTTTAGCAAACTTTGATGAACTTTGTTATAGAGTAAAATGCTCAGATGGCAAAAAAATATCGAAGGCGTCACCATAACGGTGTATACCATTTTGCTCGAATTTCTTGTTAGGAATAAAGGACCGTTCATTTTACCGGTCTATATGCAGTCCAGTTTGTAATGGACGTTTATTATAGAAACTAATGATAGATGTTTGTTTCCAGATCCTCAGAGCATGCGAAGGCTTCACTTGACAGACAGACATCTTCGCGTTATGCTGTGGTGCATTCTCCTCGGCTTGCAGCCAGCCTTCGCTGGTATCCTGGACCCCTTCAACTGGGCGCGTTCAGACCGGATAGAGGTCAACATTCCCTGGTTACCATGTATGTTCATTTTTTGAACACAAGGAAAAAAATTAAGCAATCTAAATGCTTTCAATATGATGACTCTAAGCATGTTTTGTTTATTTCACGGTTGTTATGTTCCAGTTGAAAATGAAACAAGATGCTATGACGAGCTAGGATGCCTGAACATCACAAGGAGCTGGTACCATCTCATTCACAGACCCTTCAATGTGTTCCCGCTACCGAGAGTTGTCATCAATACTAGGTAAAATATAATGTCCCATTCATCCAAAGACGGATCTAATAACCGGTCATCACAATAAATTTAATGTATAGCTGTCATGAACTTCTATGGAATCATCGGTACAGGTAAGTAAATAAACGGTAGACAGTTCGTCACTGCAAATGCGTCACGATATTGCATAGATTTCACCCAAATCAATCTTTTGTCATGTCATACAACTTAGAGAAATTTAATTTTCAGGTTCATTTTATACACAAAAAAGAACCCAACTGATGGACAATTGTTAAACGTGAACGTGAACAAAACTATAGTGAAGTCCAATTTCAATCCGACCAGACTTACAAAGATGATTATTCACGGCTTCATCGACACACCGCTCTCGAACTGGGTAACTATAATAATGTAATAATCGTCGAACAATCAACAGTTTATCGTGTATGCAATATTCTTGAACATGCAGTAAATTCATTAACCTTAATGTGTTGTCCATTCAGGTCAGTGAAATGAAAGATGAGCTCGTGAAAGCAGGCGATTTCAATGTTGTTATAGTAGACTGGGCCGGTGGGAGTCTACCATTGTACACACAAGCTACAGCCAACACCAGGCTAGTAGGACTTGAAGTAGCACACTTCATCAATACTTTACAGGTAAATTCCCCACATAACAATAAAAAAAACGAGCAAGCCTTACATTAGTCGCATATGATGTGAAACATCTAACATCACACCTTGGTAATAAGCAACAATAGAGGGGTGGGGCCTCGTCAAGGTCGTTTCTGACGGCCAACTCTAGCACCACGCGCGCTCATTGGTCAAATCAAATAGCGCGCGCATCCCCGGCTTTTTTTGACGTACTTCCGTCCCTTTTCAGGAAATCACTCCCACAGATTTGATAGTTTAGATATTTTAGATTTGGTTGATTTTGATTGCAGGAAAGCGAGAGGATAGATGTTACACTTCAAAAAAAATTACTTTGTATGACAGGTTTTATAAAATTTAAATAACATTACAGAAAGAACACGGAGTAGATCCGTTAGATGTCCACATCATAGGCCACTCCTTAGGAGCTCACACAGCAGGTTACGCAGGCGAAAGAATACCGGTAAGTGCAAACCACTGTAACATTCTTTACTAAATCGTACGTTACATGATGTTACGTATATCGTTTTCATATTTTCTTTGATTCAGCTTTTCGTTCCATAGGGCTTAGGAAGAATTACAGGCTTAGATCCAGCTGAGCCGTACTTCCAAGGAATGCCGACGCATGTGCGGCTAGACCCGACTGACGCGCAACTCGTCGACGTCATACACACTGACGGAAAGAGCATTTTCCTTTTAGGTAATGCCTTGGACGTAACTCTGTGTATATTCGTGATACTGCACGTATGCTTCTTATAACCCACACCGCACTATCGTATTCATATACATTTGTTCAACACGTAATAATATGACGTTTGTTGTTAACAAGATTAAGCTTCGTCGCTTTACCATCTAATCATACTACTAACCCTTATTTATATGTATTTATTATGTAAATATGTACCATACGCTTGTTTGCTTTCCAATTTCATCATTCATTTGTATAGTATATCTGAATATCTACATATCGCGACTAGTCATATACTAATTAATCGACGGTTTATTTCACGCGTGCGACAGATTTTGTGTTTATGGCAGGATATGGAATGTCACAACCTGTGGGTCATTTGGATTTCTATCCGAACAACGGGAAGGAGCAGCCAGGATGTGACCTCACTGAAGGACCACTCGTACCGCTGACGCTAGTCAAGCAAGGACTTGAAGAGGCTTCGAGGGTCCTAGTGGCCTGCAACCATGTCAGAGCCATTAAACTTTTCACAGAATCTATCAATGGAAAGTGTTCTTATATAGGTAAGGAAACTTATTATTTGACTTGAGTATAATTATTAGCACTACCTACGTTAAGTAATAATTACCAACAATATAATACTTAGTTACAAGAATGGACGGTCTTATCGCTTTCCGCAATCTATTTTATTAAGGTATGTAAACATCCCTTGCTATTTTTCAATTTGATATGAAATCAGAGTTAAAGTTGTTGACATTTTCAGGACACCAGTGCCCGTCATTCCAGCATTTTCAGACAGGAAAATGTTTCCATTGCGGTCACGGGTGTGCAATTATGGGGTATGTTATTATTTCCAAATCCGTATCTTTAAATAGACGATTCGTTTAATGTCACGTTTAATGATTTAATAGATTCCATGCAGACAGCTCTCCCGGTTTGATTACAAACAAGAACAATCAGTCGGAGAATGAGGTCTTTCCATCTGAGGAGCACGATACGATTGGAGCCAAGTATTACCTCAGCACGGGCAAAGACCTCCCGTATTGTCGTAAGTATTTAATGACCAGCAAATTATTTTGATCAAATCCGACTTTTATTTGAGAGGTAGGTATATGTCCAACAGTAGACTTGTTAAGGCTAATAATTGCCCAGGCTTTGAACATTTACGTTGAAATTAAATGAAATGAAATTGTTTATTCTGTAAATAGGATATCGGAATCACTTTGACACGTCATTTAAAAAATATAAAAAATAAGCTAGATGAGTTTGGCGTTTACTATCTGACTACACTGAGAAGAAAGGCCGAAACAAACTCAGATGTTGCGTTGCTGCGTAATGGCTTTCCATTAACAAGGGTTCAACACAACTAGATGGGGTTGACCCCTGAGAAAACTACTCATTACAACATAACGTCTAAAATGAGGTTCCTTTCTCCCTAATCACAGCGTGTGGCTGATTGCTTTCAACCTCATGTTACAACACAATATGTACCAATTTAGAATGTGGTTTAGTCATATGACATTTGCTTAAGGATTTCCTAAGAGTCTAAAACTGGTACAGTTTGAATATGATGCAAAACAGCTCCTTTGTGAGGCACTGTCATTAAGCCCATGCCAAGTGTTAAACGTCTAGACTTTACATGGCGAAACAAACGGTCACTTTTGTTAAATATTTTTACTATTTGTATCTTGCATTGGACCTTAATACTGACTTCCCCCTTTTGAATTAACTAGAACGCCTGTGCTAGGTTAAGTTAGGTACGGGTAGTGGGTGCAGGATTCAGTTGAATTAATTAATTATAATCTCCATTTATTTAAATTATTGATTGTTGTTTTTATTCCAGAACGACACTACAGAGTGGCTATCCAACTGGCAAATCCCAAAGGTGCAGAATCGTGGGTGCAGGTACATTCGCTGATTAAAATTTTAATTTAAAGCTTCCAAAGAACACGCAATAGAGATCAAAACATAAGATGTCAAACTATTAAAAATGAAGATATTAATGCCATCATGTTTCCAATCAACAGGGTTTCCTGAAAGTAACTTTGCTGTCAGACAGAGGCGTAATTCGGGGAATGGACCTAACACCAAATAACTACGTAAAGTAAGCAAACTCTACAACTTAAACTTAATAAATATAATTTAGGTTTTCACGTACCTAACGGAATAATTTTCGTTAAACCACCCTACAATAAGGAAAATGCCTGGGTAAAAAAAAAACAATTTAGTCCGTCGCGTCAGTCAGATAATTAAAACAAAATATATTATTATTGTCTAATAATGTGTCGTGTGTCATCATCTGCCTAGCCTTTTCCCAACTATGTTGGGGTCGGCTTCCAGTCTAACCGGATGCAGCTGAATACCAGTATTTTACATGGAGCGACTGCCTATCTGACCTCCACAACCTAGTGACTAGGTAACACGATACCCCTTGATAAGACTGGTTGTCAGACTTTTTGGGCTTCTAACTACCCGTAACGACTGTCAAAGATCTATAAATGACAGCCGGGACCAACGGCTTAACGTGCTTTCCGAGACACGGAGGGGACTTGGTATGTAAAGATGGTCACCCATCCACGGACCAACCGCGGCAAGCGTAGCTTAACCTGATCGATCGACCCGTGCAGCTGTTATTACTTAGCCACAAGCCCCTCAATAATGTGTCGTGTGTGTTATGTCTAATAACTTGGTTTCTATTCACCAAAAAATTGTCATCATCTCTATTATTTTATTTTCAGACTAGAGCATGGCACTACCTACACCATAGTAGTCACCCACCCCATGGACTTGGGTGGAAAAGTTAGAAAGGTAATATCTATTTGTTTTTACTAATAACTGTAGGTTTCAATTCACTTACCCTGCCCCAGAGTAATAATTTATAATTTTGTTATATAATTTATTATGATTTATGGGCAATCTTTTACTATTGTGTCTGCTTCATCTAGGTACATTCTGGATACAAACCCATGTTACAGAAAACCGTTTTTTTTTTTTTTTAAGGTGGAGTTATCGTGGGAGTACGACATGAATGTACTGGAGCCGCGATCTCTTTGTATACTGTGGTGTAATGACCGCCTCTACGTCAAGTCAGTTCTCGTGGAACAAATGGAACTGCCAAGCAGAGGGTAAAATGGCTTTTCACTTAAATTATTATTCGTTTTTTTTAGGAAGTACCTATACAATGTTTATTATTATAATATTTCTTCTTACTCCACTTCATTACAGGAAGCGTAACGTTGACTTCAGCACGAAGTTGTGCACGCCGAAGCGTGAGTTTGCTGAAATCCCCAACCGGGGCTCTGCCAGTTTCTACGACAACTGCGGCAGGTAGCTGTGCCATAAATAATACTTAGGCATTCCACTATAGACTTTATTACAGTCTATTTACATAGACTTTGAGAGAAAGCTTTAAATGAAAAGTGGACGAAGTAACGAAATGGACACATTCGTCGGAATGGAATTATCAGTGAAACTTTTCAAGCGTGAAGTTGATACAGGGTGAACATATAGCTGCGTTTATTTAAATTATGAACACTTGTGTTTTTATTAGACATAGATTTACACGAGCTAAATTTTGGATGTTGGACTGTTAACTACAACAGTTTAATTATGTATTAAATACTCAGCAATTAACATAAAATGTTGTAAATAGTCTACGCATTTGAACAAAGAATATTCCGAGATTATGAAATAAAATCTTGAACATTTAACTGTCATGCTACTTTCAGATATTTATATCGTTAGTATTGTTAGGTACAACAATCTCAGTAGGTAACTGACTGACCATAAATTTGTATAATTATTATAAATCTTACGATTAGTGGAATACTCAAACTTTGTGTAATATAGTTAGAAAGTAGTAAAAAGTATTGTAAATATTTAAGGTTTGTATTTATATTTTTGTAAGTTCGATGGCTTAAGGCTCCTTCAAATAGGCGCGACACGCGACTCGACACAAAGACACCGCTTGTCGCGCGACGAGCGGTGTTTTTGTGTCGCGTCGCGTGTCGCACCTGTTTGAAGTAACCTTTATTTGGGTACATCGAAATAGTAAACAACGAAGAGACGCATCAGCGCTGATTCGAACTTGTATAGGTAATGTAAACATGCAACAGTGTTGGATGGTATTTGTCGGCTGTTAAAGGCTCCCACAGACAAGCGCGACGCGACAGTGCGATGTGATTTTGGTCGAACAGATTCCATGTAGTTTTCATAGAAATTGTGCAACTAGAGTCACGTCGTGCTGTCGCAACGCGCCTGTCCACGGGAGCCTGAATACAATGGACACCGACCATAAAGCGAACCGTCCACCGCGAGCTAAACTAACAATAAGTTAGTTTGCAGTTAGTTTAGTTTAGCTGGCGGTGGACGATCAGGGCAAAAGTCAGGCTAAGATCTGCCTGAACCTGTTTTGTTTTGAAACACTTCGTAATGACTGGGACCAACTTCATAAACAAGCCAACCTAATCATCTTTACATTTATCATGTCAAAATGTTTCAGTTTAAAAAAGTAATAGTTATCTACTCATTAAAATCTCACCTATCCAATACCTTAGTGTTAACTGATAACAAAAATATTAGTACAACTTACTTTTACAGCATACCTAGGTAGTTTAATGAAATTGGTTCCGTGTGTAAGATTTGTAACTAGGTACTTACTGTACCTAACTGTACAAAATGTTCTTATAGATAGTATGAAATCTTATGTACTTACCATGTTCCATGTTATTACAGGCCGCATTCCGAGTTACGTTAAAAGTGATTAAATCGCATATCCGACTAAATTTTATAGTCACAAAATATAAGGGTTATTGAGTAATAATTGTGACTTTGGACTTGGGTCGGATTCGCGATATTATCACTTTTAACGTAACACGGAATGCGGCCACAGTTTTGAATAAAATAATGTAGGTTACGTAGAAATTAGATTCCAACTGATAAAAGACACAACATTAGGTATTTGCTACGTTATCTACTATACCATCAAACAAAACAGCACAAATTCTGAAATAAAACGTTATTTTTACTAGTTTTTTTTTTTACTTTCTCCGAAACTGATTCACGGTTGCCATCGCCACATTTGCCAACGTGTGTAAGAAGTGCTAAGCTACTGGGCGATAAGCACAGGCCTACGTCTTCAAAACTTCTACTGCATTAATTCTAAAGGCTATAGAATTTAAACGCCCAATAAAGATTTACTTATTTAAGAACAGAAAAAAAATATGCCAGCAGTGTATTGTGCTGTTCCGCAAACGATGGGACAGTTGACAATGGTTGACACCATGTCCTGCCTTATATACCCGGAACCTTAGAATAATAACTAAAGCCCGGAACTAATACCTACCGACCATGGAATTTGTCAAAGTTATTAGTTTTTAGAGTTAGTTATTTGGATCGAATCAGAGATCCGTAAGAAAACCAAGGTAACCGACATAGCCCTAAGAATTGCCAAACTTAAGTGGCAGTAGGTGGAGCACATTGCTCGCAGAACAGATGGCCGATGGGGCCGAAAGGTTCTGGGGTGGCGACCGCGTAACGGAAGACGTAGGTACCGTTAGAAGGCCGCACAAGGTAGACCGTGATGATGATGATGGAATTTGTACGTTCTATATGTAGCTACCGACCTACACGTTACAGGAACACTAATGGACGCTACCGTGTACTGACAATTATAAACTCTAGGCAAAATATTTTCTCACCTGCATAGTCTCAAAGTTAAATCTTATAAGTTCGTGATTTTACGACCTCCGTCACCCATAGCAATGCAGCATGCAGCATCGGAAATAAGAAGTAGCAGTATTAGAGTGCATCGTCAAAAAAGTAACTACTATCTAAAGTGGTAAAGCTGGACTCGCCTCGCACTGAGGCGAATCTCTTGCTAGGCGGGGGACGCACCGTAGAAAAGCATTTCATTTGTTCGCATGAAACTACAGTCCCGCGTCCCAAGCGGGATTCACCTCAGTCTTAGTTCGGTGTTTGGAATACAAACCGATACGAATACGAACGCATCCGATCACAGGGTAATTCCTCAGAGTTGCGTAAAACCATTGTATTTCTCAACGAAATTATTGTCTTTTCTGTTGTCTGTGGTAGACGTCAAACTTTAACAGGTGCTGTCATGTGTTCGGTGCTGTCACATTTGAGCTGTCAACCAGATAATTTGCTCGACTGATGAATGAAACAGAATCTTGGAATTCTTAAAAAAAAATACCCACAAACTATGTGGATTGTGATTTTTTCAGCCAAGTATATGTGAAAATGTCTTCACCGACCTCAAAGTTAGCTTTGACGCTTTCATGTTCTGTGACAATCGGAATTGTAGCCTATGTGCACATAAAGCAACAATCAGATAGGTAAACCTCTAACATTTACTGAATTAAAAATATATACCTAACTTAGAGTTTCTTAAAAGATAATTTCGTGTTTAATAATGTGGTAATGAATACATCATTTTGTCAGTATTTTCATAGCCAATTTATTAGGCACCTTATCTAATGAAGATTAAAGGATTATCAAACCAAAGGGTTTTAGTTGAAACGCCTCATAGGTTGTATTAATTAACAAGTGGTAATATGAAATATCATGGTATAGGTACTAAAACCACTAAAAATACTTGCTCTCCTGCTTAGATTGGCATTACGAGATAAGGATTTTCAGTAGGAATCGGAAATCAGTCGGGGAAACACATTTGTTAAACTCATAATAAAACACAAAGTCCTCATCCTAATTTCCTTAATTAAACAAACTAATCTCACGCTGTTGTTTCAGGGAAAAAATGCATGAAGGCGTAATAAAGGATGTTGAACGGCAACAAAGACGCAAAATAGAAAACCTGTACATATTAGAAAAACAAAATGAATTAACTAAGAAACTGAAAAAAGAATTAGGAAACTAGTCAATCAAATACATTATTCTGATTAATACAGTATTTATTATTTACAGAACTAATGTGGAACTAAAATAACTAGATAATAGGTAATTAATAAAATATGTTGAACTAAGTTATTGTTTTCTTTCTTTCAACCAAGCCTCTAGCATAACATCTTTAAGTTTTAGATTCACCCCTGTAGGATACTGTTTATCAGCATTGTCAATCACACCGTCTAGATTCAGCTTTTCTTTAGCTACAGCAGCCAAACATTCAAACGTCCGTGGTTCCCAACAGGCTAAATCTGATAAAGATTTACGGTTCAGCATAATGTTTGCTCTGTCCAAGCCTTCCTTTAATGTATATGGTGTTATGTTGTGTTGTTCACAAGCTGCAGTGATTCTTGTCGCCCAGAGATCAATCATATCTTGTTTCTTCAGTTTCCTAGCCTTAGTAGCGTAAACTAACGCTCTGTGGACATTACGTACTGCTACTGAGTAACAGTTTCTCCGACGACCAATATAATGCGCAGCGAGCTTAAAAACCCTTCTTTTTCTCCAAAATTCATCAGGACCACGGGAACGGACCCAGTTAGCAACTGTCAGGAATACCATAGTGCGCTGCAATTAACGAGGTTATGTTGTGAATTGTTTGTATTACAATATACGTAAGATACAGCAAGTAATTTTGTGATCACTTGAGATACACACTTTTATTAGAAATATCTAGATATACCTTCGGTTTTAACACCAGTTATCATTAAATAAAAATGCAAAATCAATACAGAAATCAGAATACGAGAACGAGACATAGACTAGCGTATTTTCTTTTCTTTTTGTACCACAGAGCATGTAACTTTTTAGATATGATCAGTGTTGCCAGATGACTATGTGAATTTCCCCCCAACTGTTTTCGAAATCCCCCCGAAAATTGGCTTTTTTAAAAAAAACCCCAAAACTACTAAAAAGTAGAAATAAAACAGCAAAATATTCTTTTATTTATTAAACAATTATTTTCAAATTCACTTTTGTTACACGTTTTCAGAGTTAATTTTTTTTAACATTTCCGATGTAGGAACAAAATTTATATAACCGTTTGGCAGTGAATAGCGTATCCTGAGAATTTATCGATCGTATCCGATTCAGCAGTTTCTATTACCATTCGGTTGCGTAATCGGTCTTATGTAATATTTACTTACTTGTGAAAATGCATTCTAAAATTGCAGAGACAAGATACCAATGACCAATTTAGCAACATGTCTATAACAATATAATATGTATTATTATAATATATTATATATAATATAATATAATATTTTAGTGTTGGAAATTAAAGTAAGTAAGTAGTGATGAGAATACAAACGTTACACTAGAGTGGTGATGGGAATAGTGTTTGTGGATGAATGATTGAGGTAGGTACTCAAAAAAACCACCAAAATTGCTCCCAACTTAATTTTTCCCCCCGAAAGTCCCACCAAAGAACCTTTCCCCCCGAATCTCCCCCCCCCCCCCCAAGTCGAAAAAAAACTCCGAATTTGCAGGGAATCCCCCCCATCTGGCAACAGTGGATATGATATGATTTACTAGAACCATTATTAGAGTATATACTCTAAGACTAGAACAGGTATGCGCACTAAGTATTTTTCTGTACTAGACAGCATCTGTACCGTACTAGTAGTACGACACGTAAAGTACGAAAAGTACAGACGCCAGCACATCAAGCTACTACAATCTGTCAAATTTATTTGATAGATTTTCAACTTTATTGCTGAAACGTAAGGTTCAAAGTTGATTAGGAAAATTTGACAGTTTCGGGTAGCTTGATGTACTGGCGTATGTACAAAGTGAGAATTATAATACAGTAATACTAGTGACTAATAAGAATTAAAAGAAACTGTACTTAAATAACAACTTACATGAAATACGATAGACGTTGATATATTTAGTAATCTGTTCCTCTTAACTAGTGCTAGCAGTTCCCACACCCCCGGCTGCATAGCGCTTGGGTTAAAACCGGCTGCAGATCCCACACCCGGCTCCAGTGCGCTCAGTATAAACCGTCTGCAGTTCTCCGGTTGGATCACCACCCCTATTTTACGACCAATACGAAGGCGCTGTTGTTGGTCTTGTGTGTGACTGTAATTTAGTTGTATAAAAAACTTTTTACAAAAAAAAACAACCGACCTCCAAAAAAAACACTACAAAGTGAAAAATAACTTTAATTTCGGAAGTTGGTGTCTTGTGTTTTGTATTTTCGTTTTTTCGACCGACTTCCGAAATTAAAGTTATTTTTCACTTTGTAGTGTTTTTTTTTGGAGGTCGGTTGTTTTTTTTTGTATTTTTCACTTTTTAGTTGTGGTACCTACCCCACACACATTCGAATACCACTACCTGCTACCAGTGACAGAAACTTATCATATCATCTACATAGCAAGTGGGAAAAAATACGTATTTTGTAGCTAACTCAAAAACTATCAAAGCAAAGTTAATAAAATTTATATGGGACCAATTCGAGAGCACACCCTTTCAAACAAAAAAAGAATTTTCAAAATCGGTCCACAATTGACGGAGAAATCGGTGGACATACATAAAAAAAAAAAAAAACAAACATACGCGACGAACATATAACCTCCTCCTTTTTGGAAGTCGGTCAAAAAGGAGCGAGTTAAGCCCATAGTCAATCGCCCCTGGCTGGAGGCTTTAAGCGTAGCAGCTTAAGGCAAACACAGGATAGCCCAGTTAAGTAGTCATGACCTTAGAGTTCAGCTACGAGATGCCCTACCTAAAAAAATTATTTAAACAACAAAAATCCCGCTGCAAAAACACATAACTGAAAAGAGAAAAACAAGCATTATAGTATAATCTATAGAATTTTGGTATTGCAGGCGGGACAAACCAATGAGCTGAAATGATGGTGTATATTTTGTTTGTCCCACCTGTAATACTAAAATTCTATAGATTATAATGCTTGTTTTTCTCTTTTCACTTATGTGTTATTGCAGTCGGGTTTTTCGTTTTTTTATTTTTTTATTTCAAGCTTTTTAGTTTTATTAAAATAATATAATATTGACTAGCTTTTATTTGAAACCAATAATGTATTTTTTTTTAAACTACCCCTCCCTTTTTTGTATTTGCAGATGCAATATATAAATATTATATAGCCTATGACACTCCCACAATTAAAACTGAATCTAACAACACCTCACATGTTAAAATCCATCAAGCCGTTTAGGCCACAGAGCGTGCCAAAGAAATAGACATACATACATACATACATACTCTCGAAAAACATTACCCTCCTTCTGGGCCAGTCGCTATGGCCAGTCGGGTAAAAAGAAAAAACCATTGTCGATAGTTCATCAGATCACGTCAAAGAGTCAGTTCAGCTCTAGCTCCGCTACAGTAAATAGCACGCTTTTCACCAGCGATATCCCTATAAGTAACAAGTGCGTGTCGGACCACGCACAATGAAGGGTTCCGTAGTTGGGATGAATTAATCCCAAAAACAAACTTAACTTTGTAGTTGAAAAATATGTTCTCCCATACGGAATGTATGGGAAAACATGTTTTTGCAACTGTAAAGTTAAGTTGGTCAATTATTACTCGTTAACTTGTAGAGCCTACTTAGCTGTGATAGTTTCCCTTTTAATTTCGTTATATAAACTACTGTTGTGATTTTTTTCACACACCCAAAACCAACCATTTACCCAGCAGGGGGGGGACACTTGAAACAAAAATTAGCACTTTAAAGCTTAATATTTCGCAAACGGATCCTTGAATCCAAAAATGTTTTTTTACTAACTCACAATCAATTCATCAATTCTCAGTTTTTAAAGGACCTTTCCAATGATACCCTTTACTATGGGTTAAAAAAGAAAAAAAATAACATCACCACTTTACGTGTATGAGAGGTACCCTAAAAAAAAATGTTTTTCATAATTTTATTTTACCACTTTGTTGGCCTTATATACCTATGCCAAATTACAGTTTTCTAGTACTAAGGGTCTCGGAGCTAGACCGCAGACAGACAGACAGACAGACAGACGGACATGACGAAACTATAAGGGTTCCTTGTTTACTACGGAACCCTAAAAAGGCGCAGTTGGCTCTGTTCGCAGACGATACGGCCATTTACTACAGAGGCTTCGGCCCCGACTCCATAGCCGCCATTCTCCAAACCACAGTCGATAAACTCGGCGCCTGGTTTAGGAAATGGAGGATTAAAGTCAATCACGCCAAAAACCAAGCGGTTCTCTGTTCGAAACCGTTTAAAAAGATCCAACCCCGTCTCCCCCGACCCATCACCATGCTAGGCAAGCCTATCCCTTGGGAGAAGCGAGCCAAGTACCTAGATGTAGTCCTCGACCACCATCTCTCCTTTAAAGAGCACATAACCCAAGCCCGCGCGCGAACCGCATGGATCCTTGAAAGGTTTCACTATATCCTAAATGCACGTAGCAAATTGTCACTACGGTGCAAATTGCGTATTTACACAACGTGCGTAAATACTTCTTTCAATTTCAAATAGCCTTTATTTCTGATACATGCAATTACATTTCCATCATATAGGTAAAACAAATTGTTATTTACTTACTACAAATTTTGCCCGATTTAATTTTAATTGATTCATTCGTTCACATTTCGTGCATTTAATTATATGTCCTTTATTTAATTAAAATACTTATAAATTACATTTTTAAATATTAGAATATAAAAAATATAAGAACATTTAAAAATATAAAAAATAGTAGCCCACCGGTATCGGGAACAGGGTCCAAGCTACCGGCGGTCAGGGCTCCAGAGAGAGGAACCTCCTGACAATGCGAGCCGTGTCCAGGAGTACCGCTTTCTGAATCAAGCCCTTGATCCAGCTGCCCAACGAGAGCCTCCTTAGGTGTTGGTCGAGGCTCTTGGCAATTAAGCCATTGGCTGATACGACTATCGGCACAATGATCGCTGAGTCCACATCCCACATGTCGACAATCTCGTGAGCCAAGTCAAGATACTTGATTTGTTTGTCTTTCTCGGCTTTCACGAGGTTCCCGTCATGCGGGACTGTTATGTCAATAATCATTGTGCGCCGCTCTACTCGATCCACCACCACTATATCAGGTTTATTGGCAACAATAGTCCTGTCAGTGATGATGGATCGATCCCAGTACAATGTGATATTTCCATTTTCGAGAACTGGGTCGGGCACATACCTGTAGTATGGCACTTCCGATTCCACAAGGCCGTATTTCAGAGCAAGTTGCTGATGGATAATCCTGGCTACAAGGTTGTGTCTATGCAAGTACTCTTCGTTAGCTAGACGAGAACACCCGGAGATAATGTGTCGGATTGATTCTCCCGGACGGTGGCATGCCCGACAGATGTCAACCGTGCCATCCTTCACAATAAATCTCCGGTAATTGTTCGTCATGATAACTTCATCCATAATTGCACAGATAAAACCTTCGGTCTCCCCGAAGAGGTCACCAAAACGTAGCCAGGTCACAGACGCCAGTAAATCTACATCGGGTCCATGTAGGGCCCGGAAAAAGCGTCCGTGAAGCTCCTTACTCTGCCATACCTCCCTGCGATCGTTAGTGTCAAGCACTACAGGCTTGCGCCAGTTCTCTTTAGCCAAGGAGAGCGGGGTAAGACCCTTGTCCACCGCGACCACATCTCGATGCATCCTCACGTCGGCTTCTAAGAAATATTCCCTAAGACTGCATATCTCGCGATTGTGGAGGGTCTTAGCGTATAAAAAGCCTCGACCTCCACACTTTCGCGGGATATACAGTCTCATTATCGAAGACCGTGGGTGATGCATTCGATATGCAGTCAGCAGCGTACGGACCCTCCTATCCAGGGCGTCTAGTTCGGTCTGAGTCCATTTGAGTATGCCGAAAGAGTACATCAAAACCGGCATGACCCAACCGTTGAAGGCGCGCACCTTGTTTCCGCCTGATAGAAGACTATTAAATACTTTCTTCAGGCGGCCAAAGAAGCGCTCCTTCAACGATTGCTTCATGTCAGTAACATTGATGCCCAACGCTTCCGACATACCCAAATACTTATAGGTTTCGGATGCGGAGAGGGCTCTAAGGTTTGTGGAATCCGAGAGTTGGGTTCCCTCGGATTCCACAATCTTCCCTCGCTTTACATGCATGACCGCACATTTGTCTACACCAAATTCCATCCTGATGGCGCTACTGAAAGTTTCAGTTACTTTCAGTAGCTCCATCAGTTGCAAATTGTTGGGGGCAAAAAGTTTTAGGTCATCCATGTAGAGGAGGTGAGATATAACCTGACCACCTCTCCTCAACCGATAGCCAAGACCTGAATCCTCCAGCAGTGTGCTTAGGGGATTCAGGGCTAAGCAGAACCAGAGCGGACTCAAACTGTCTCCCTGGAATATACCTCGCTCAATCCTTATCGGCTCACTATTCCTCTGGATATTTCGACATCCTGGATAGCGAAGGACCGTCCTCCATTGCCTCATACACGACATCAGGAAGGTGCGCAGAGTTGTATCTACCTTATACAACTCCAGCACCCTCATGAGCCATGTATGTGGCACCGAGTCATAGGCCTTCTTGTAGTCTATCCAGCATGTTGACAGATCCTTTCGGGAACGGCGAACTTGTTGGCTAATGGCCATATCAATGAGGAGTTGCTCCTTAGTACCGCGGGACCCATTCCTACATCCATTTTGAGAGGCAGACATGATGGAGTTGGTGTCTATATGTTTGGTGATTTTAGCTCTCAAAATGGATGTAAGAACTTTATAGACCGTCGGTAAACACGTGATCGGCCTATAATTCTTGGGTTCCGCGGTGCTACCAGATTTATGGAGCAGGTGGGTAACTCCTGTCGTTAGGAACTGGGGTAGCGACCCACACTCTAAAGCAGTCTGGTACTGAGCCGCCAAGCGAGCGTGCGATCTTACAAACCATTTAATCCAGAAATTGTGCAGCCCGTCCGGCCCTGGAGACTTCCAGTTAGGCAACGGACGGACTGCACGAGCCACATCTTGGGGGCAGATGGTAATGGCCCCCATTTCTGGTATTGGATCGCAGGCTCGCTCGACTTCCCAAGTCCAATCTCCTTCGGTGTGACTGACAGGCACCGACCAAATGCTGCGCCAGAAAGAGCACATGGCATCATCGTCTGGCAGATGCGTGTCAGCCACACCTTGGTTCGGTCGCTCCCAAGCCCTATAAACCCACCTTTCATCGTTCTGGAAGGTGCGATTCTGAGTGTATCGATCTACTCGCCGCTTGTATCTACGAATACGGTTTGCCCATGCATACACTTTCTGCTTCAGGAAGTCGATGCGCTCTGTGACATGGGACATATAGCCCTCAGGGCTGATATCAGTCCCTGAGAACGCCCGCCTCACAAAGCGCATCACTCTAGGGCGAGTATTGCCCTCCCTGAAGCAGATTAGTTTGCCGATGAGCGCTCTGGCCTCACCAATACGGCACTCAATTCTGCACTGCCAAGCTGGTACGGCTGGTTTTGGTCGTGTAGCTCTAGAACTATTAGCAAATTTGACGTGAGCTACACGACATGCCGCTACAGCCGCGCAGTACAAAATTGAGTGAGTATCAGTGAGGTCTTCGCAGTCATCAAAATAGTTTGATAACTGCGAATCCAGAACCGCCACCAGCGCCCTATTTTTGTTATGCATGGGCAAACGAGGTAAGCGTGGCCTAAGTTCGGGCGACATATATCGATATTCCTGAATCGCACCTTCCAAAGCACTCCTCAATTCCTCATTGCATTGGGTACTTACGATTGTAGCCCTGTCGTCACTCCCCTCGTCAGCTTGGCTTGTGTTGGACCGTGGTGTTACTACAACAGTCTGCGACGGGAGAGCAACGACATGGCTACTCTGCATTTCAACTCGTAGGCGATCAAGTGCAGTGTCGTCCAGCATATGATTGCGCTGGATGACCCGCACCTGATCCGATAGTCGTTGTGCCGAAACGTTGACAGCTGGCTCAAGCACCTGAAAAAGAGAGAGCATCCGAACACGGTACGCGGTCAGATTATTTCCCCCATCTGTAGCCCCATAGTATGAGCGCATGACGTTTTCATTGATGGAGCGTGTCCATCTCATGCGCTGCACACTTCCGCCGGGAGCTGGGACCCTATCAGAGGCCGGTGGGCCTCGAGGTCCTAAACCGTCCGGCGGCCGGCGTCCTCCCCGTCTACGAGCAGGTGGTGGCGTCGTGGGCGGAGAGAAATACTCGTCGCTCGAGCTCGACGCAACACCGCGGCCGGTGTTATATTATTATTATCTAAATTAAAATAAATATTGTTGTACATTTTTTGATTTCATTCATTATTGTTAAATTATTATTAATCGTTGACATCAGTAACATTAGTATCAGCTTGCCCTTTGGCAAAGGCCTCCCCTAGGGTTTGCCATAATTTTCTATTTGTGGCTTTTCTTCTCCATGTCGATCCTGCCGTCTTTTTAACTTCATCCTCCCATCTCGCTCTTTGACGTCCTTTGCTTCTTTTTCCATCTCGAGGGTACCACATTGTGACATCTTTAGACCATTTATTTCTCTTGTTTCTTATCATGTGGCCTATCCAGTTCCATTTAAGTTTTTTCACTGTCAAAGTGACATCTGTAACTTTGGTCTTACGTCTTATAATTGATAGTTTGATGTTGTCCCGTAGCTTGATGTTTAGAATGCTTCTCTCCATTTTATTTTGACAGACTCTTAAGTGCTGCTCCATGTTTGTTAGTGAGGGCCCAGGTTTGTGATCCGTAGGTTAAACATGGCAGTATGCAAGAGTTGTATACTTTAGTCTTGTCCTTCATTGATATCTGTGGATTCTTCATGACTTCTTTGAGGGACCAAAATCTTTTCCAGGCATTGCTTATTCTGGTGTCTATTTCCTTTTGCATTTGGTTTTCTGGTGAAATTATTTGACCTAAATATGTGTATTGGTCAACATATTCTATTTGGTTGGAATTGAGTAAGGTAGGTATTTTTACATGATTTGTCATTAATTTAGTTTTGTCTACATTCGTAGTCAAACCCACAATTTTGCTTTCCCTTTCCAATTGCGTTAACATTACTTCCAAGCTTTCATGGTTTTCACTAAGTAAAATTAGAATCAATATAAACGGTGAAAAGTTAAACCACCTAAAATTCGCAGATGACCTAATTTTACTTAGTGAAAATACTTCTTACGTACCCAAGAAATAGTTTTTTTTTTTTTAATTACCCGGAAATAGTATTTTTATTTAGATAGTCCAAATACCTTTTCCGGAAAACCGATACTCGTACTAGGGGCTACCACTACGATTACGGGTCACCTCCAGTGTCAATGTCATGTCAACTGCTAAGATTCTGTCACTGTCATTAATCTGTCACACACACAGAAAAAATATATTTTTGAACTAACAACTAGTCTTTTGCTAGAGTCGGAGTCTGTCTAGAGAGCGATTTTTTCACGTTTTCATAAATTGAGCACACTGCTGCAAGTCACTTGTTGTCAGTTGTTATTTTTTATCCTTACGAAAACATTGTATATTTTGTTGTTTTTCAAGTAAAACAATGCCTAAAACTTTAAGAAGCAGTGCGAGAAAGTTGGTAAATAATTACAACTGAGTGACAAGCGAACGCGAGGATGCATTTAACGAAAAAGTACAATTGTATACAATCATTTCGAAAATTACTGGTAAACTACCTATTGAATTAGTTTTGATACTAAGTAAACAGGATTTATATTTATTAGTCCTGTCCTGGTCCATCAATATAACAGTTTTAAATGTGGAATCATAGCGATGAGAAATCGCGTGAATATATACAAATCTGATCAATTATATTTATGTAATCCAGAGCAGTGGTGGCCCAGTGGTAACAGCCGCCGCGACTTACGAGTTGTGGGTCGTAGGTTCGAACCCAGACAGGCGCTTTACTTTGTATAAATTATTTCACTGCTCTCAAAACGGTGAAGGAAAACATCGTGAGGAAACCGGCATGTCCTAGAACCGAAAAATTCGAAGACGTGACATCTACCAACCCGCACTGGGCCCGCGTGGTGGATTACGGCCCGCTCCCTGTCACAGAGAGGAGGCCTGTGTCCCAGCAGTGGGAACATTTATAGGCTGATGATGATGATGATGAATCCAGTTTAACATCCAAGGTTTTCTGCTATATGGAACCTAAATTGCCAAATTGGAGTGGCCAGCAAAAATCCCAGACATGAATCCCATAGAACATGGCATGTTAAAAAGCGAATCTGGTAAAGTCTCAACCCTCCTTAGACTCCATGATTTGAAAACCGCTCTGGTGGTTGCCTGGGATATTTTTTTTGTAAAATGTCCTTATTTTGTGTTTTTGTAACATAACCTTTATTTTAATGTTATGCCATTTTTAACCGACTTCCAAAAAGGAGGTGGTTATATGTTCGTCGCGTATGTTTGTTTTTTTTTTAATGTAGGTATGTCCACCGATATCTCCGTCATTTGTGGACCGATTTTGAAAATTCTGTTTTTGTTTGAAAGGGTATACTCTCAAGTCGGTCCCTCATAAATTTTATTAACTTTGCTTGCATAGTTTTTGAGTTAGCTGCAATAATACGTATTTTTTTCCCACTTAGCATGTAGATGACATGAGAAGTTCCTGTCACTGGTAGCAGGTAGTGGTATTCGAATGTGTGTGGGGTAGGTACCACAACTAAGAAGTGAAAAATAAAAACTTTTTACAAAAAAAACAACCGACTTCAAAAAAAAAACACTACAAAGTGAGAAATAACTTTAATTTCGGAAGTCGGTGGCAAAAAACGAAAATACAAAACCAAAGACACCGACTTCCGAAATTAAAGTTATTTCTCACTTTGTCGTGTTTTTATTTTTTTGAAGTCGGTTGTATTTTTTTGTAAAAAGTTTTTTATAATAAAGTTTTATTTTTTTTTCGGAATTTTTGATTTTAGGTATCAGACCATCCTCTTAGTTTTATAGAACAACAAACATTCCTTCGTGTTTCGTTTTGACAATAAACTACATAATAGGCTTGGGCCAAATTTCGTGCCGGTGAGTGTACATAGAATCAGGATAACTAACCAATTTTTTTTTTTAATATGACCTTCCCATGGGTGTCGTAAAAGGCGACTTAGGGACTTACTAGAGAATGGGCGGCAAGGTTCTCTATGCATTTTTAACACCATACTGCAATCGCCAACACGCCTGCCAAGCGTGGCTATTATGACATACATACCCCTCCCCAAGAAATGGCCCCTAGTGCCCGGCGGCCCACCTATTCTTGGCTACGGTAGCGGTCAAGGCCACAAATAAAATTTCATTTCATTTCACGGTGACATAGTATAAAGAGAGGTAGTAAGCTATCTTCATAGAAACGCACCGCGCGCAGCTTGTATGTGTGGGGCCATAGTGTCTATGCGTCGCCGCACGCACACTTAACAAAATCTCGACCGGTTTCTCACGAGAAACGGGTCGAGATTTTGTCATCACATACAAGCCGCGCGATGCGTTTCTATGAAGATAGTTTACTACCTCTCTTTATACTATGACGGTGAGGCAAGGGGAGCGAAGAATCTCTGAAAGAGATCTGGCTACGACATTCACCGGAAACTGGACCTGTCAACATACAATTCGCATACACTCCGGACCGACGACGATAAGATCATCGAACTCTAAGAAGAATTAAGCAGGTTACGATGGGGTATAGTAGGGTTATCTGAAGTCCGAAGAGAGGGGAGGACTCGATAATCCCTCAAATCCGGGAACTTGCTCTATTTCCGGGAGGGCCACCAGCAGTCCCAAAGTGGTTTATTTAATTTTATGGTGTATCAAATACTTATAGTGTATCTAATTATTCAATGACGATAGAGTGGTTGTGTTCCGAATCTCCGAAGGGAACCCGGTAGGAACCGAGTTGTTTGAAGCCGTCGCCCCTGTGGCGTTCCATATACTCAGAATGTACTCAAGGTGGACCGATGACCTTGTGAAGGCCGCAAGAATCCGCTGGATGCGGGAAGCACAGAATCGGTCAAAGTGGCGGTGCTTGAGGGAGACCTATGTCCAGCAGTGGACATCTTTCGGCTGAAATGATGATGATGATGATGTTACTTACAACCTTATGATCATAAAAGCTTATCTACACAATTTTTTACTTTATGCTTTCCTATTAATCTGTAAAAACAAAAATAAATATTCTGCATAAAACTATTAGACTGCATAAAACTGCATAAAAGTATCAAATACATTTTTCCATAGTTGATACGGGGATACCCGACGTATTTTTTTAAATTTGCCGCTCTTTTTCACTCAGCTTTCAATAGACACAGACTATCTTATTTTGGAATCACTTTACATAAAGTTCTCATTTCTTCGGTTTATAGTCTCACCAACCGTGACTCGCACATTCCAGGCAATTTTACTTTGCCAGTGCTTTTATTTCGAAGCATTTAAGACTGCGTTCTTAATGTCATAGCAGTAAGAGTGATTTGCGCAGAACAAGGGTTAATGTGCGGTTGACTGTACGAACGTGCGCAGAGAGTTTCTATTTCTCGCAAATACTCGCAACAATTGGGTCAGCGCAGCGCACACTTATCATCTATAGTAACCTTTTCCCAACTATGTTGGGGTCGGCTTCCGGTCTAACTGGATGCAGCTGAATAGGTAGGTACCAGTATTTTACACGGAGCGACTGCCTATCTGACCACAACCCAACTACTTAACACTTGGGTCAGCACACACTGTCTAGGCCTAGCTAAATGACAAGTGGGTTAGGTAGGAGAGTGGGATGAGCTTTACGATGATTAGTATTCAATTCTTAGATATTTAAAAAGATACATGATAATTATTACTTATTTCATTTCTTTAATCATATTTTATATACTATCTAGTATGTAAAACGGTAAAGTAGTGACAGCTATAGGTAACATATTGGTGCCGATTCCCTTGTTCACAAACTAAATTTAAGTTCAGTGCATCTTTTTCTTTCTATTTCATTAAGAAAAGGACAGAACATAAATTTTAGTTTAGTCCTGTCAAATTAATCAGCGCTTGACGTAAATTGACGTAATTTTAGTCGGCAAGTTTTTAATCACGTCTAAACTTGTATGGAGAGTGACAGGCGATGATTTATTTGACAGGACTAAACTAAAATTTATCTTCTGTCCTTTTCTTAATGAAATAGAAAGAAAAAGATGCACTGAACTTAAATTTAGTTTAGTTTGTGAACAAGGGAATCGGCACCATTGTAGTTAAATCAACATTATTCTAGTCATCGTCGTCCTTCCATTTCTTTGTATACTTCGGACTTTCAGAGTCTTCATCTTCGATCGTAACTTGATTGACTACTGCCGTTCTGAAGAACACAAGTGTCTAGTTATACTAGTGCAAACAAAAAATGTCAATTTCTGAATTTAGCCATGACAAACGTTGTGACACAACAAAAAAATAAATCAATCACTTCAAAATATACAATGGGCGGCCTTATCGCTTTCCGCGACATAAAATGGGGCTATCGTTGATGCAAATAATAAGTATACAATATACTATACTAGAATAGATATACAGATATATACATATCCTAAATAATAGATACATACATACATACTTATAAATAGTTCTTTGGACCGAACGAAGAATACAGTCAACCATAGTAGTTAACGATTTGACATGGGAATACGTAATTCAAAACTTATTAATTATTTAAATGTACAATTGTCTACGAGTCAAGAAACAAATTCTTATTTTTTTATATTTTTTAAGTATGCATTTTTACAAGTCTTTACTTTATGTTGCGCTTTTTTGGTGGAACGGAACGCAAATTTAAAACGCGTCGTCGTCGTAACGAAATAAATTATTTGAATAAAAATCGATTCTTTGCAAATTTCTTGTTATCTCACAAAGGTAAGAGTAAGCCGACGTTCGCACGGACGCATCGATCACAGTGATCGATGCACGAACGTAATAAAATCGTGGCGGGATTTTATCGCGCACTGGATTTTCAACTCTCGGTGTTAAACCGAGCATTTGAGAATCCAACGCGCTGGGACGCACTTTAGTCTCAGCGCATTGAAAAACCACATTGTTGGATTTTCAACTCTCGGCGCTGAGCAGAGCGTTGAAAATCCAGTGCACAAAATAAAATCGTAGCGATTTTATCACGTCCGTGCGAACATGGGCTTAGTGCGATTTCTGCTTGAATAAAACACAAAAAATAATTTATCTATATGATTTGGGACTCAACACAGACACAATAAACAAAGCAATATCGTGGTCAATGACGTCACAGCATGACCGCGACCAAAAACCGACGTTTGAACTGTAGAAAATTGTTGTAGTTTCATAATTTTTTTGAGCAACAAGCAGTAGTTGAACTAAAATTTTAATACTTTTCTTGGGTTTTATTTACTAATTCATAAGTGAAAAAAAAAACAACAACAGCATATTGGTGCCGATTCTCTTGTACACCATACTAAACTAACTAAATTATCACTAAAATTCCTTATTAATAAATGTCATAAATACCCCAATAATAATATTTGCCATAGATAAATGTATGATTAATGTAAGATTTGTTATTTTTATTGTAATAGATATTTGCACACCTATTAAGGTAGGATATGGTATAAAGATCTCCTGTTGTATGTATCACCTCATGTGCCTACCCATATTCAAACAAATAAATGATTTGATTTGATTTTTACTTTTGACTATGAGAATCTCAAAGCTATTCTGCAAAATAAATTCTCTAAAAAAAATTTTAACATATCTAAATCGAATTTGACAATCGCGACTCCACACGTGATACTGAACCACGTGAATCTTTTTAAAGCCGGAAGCGAGCAGCCTCGACGTGTTTTATATGGAATTTTTCACTTTTTGTAAGGAAAATAAGAAAAATTATTACCTATATCGAGGGTAGTGTTAAAACCCAATAAGTGCCGAAAAATCAGAAATCGTTTTATTAGTACATCTTAATGCATTTTTGACGCTCTTTCCAATGGTCTAATCTAATAAGTGGAATTCGCAGTAGAAAGAAAATTACTTGAGGTAATAACCCAATAAAGTGACCGCATTTAGTCAAAACTTAAAAACTGGTACCCTATAAAGTGTGTTATCTAGTTACATAATATTTTTATTTCACGCTTAAACCACATAAAGCTATTTATTGGTATTGAGTGTCCAATGATTTCAACTAAAATTACCCAACGGCTTAGAGGCAATAAGCCACTATTTGTATTTATCGGGTTTTAGCTTTACATAGGTAGATAAAAAAACAAACAAAACCGAAAGCTTAATCAAAACAAATGTGTTTGTCGGGTTTTATTGTTCGATTATATTTCAAAAGTAACAAGTTATGATTAGTTATATGGTATTCGCTCACTTCGTCACCTAACTTTCTTCAAACTTTGTTCGAAAATTACCAAAATAATACCTACCTACTGCCTCTGTTGGAGGGAATTAAATGGTAAAAAAGGGAGTTCTGAAATAGGTACGTGCCTGTATTACTTTTTATCGAAAGAATTACCCCAATCTATCAAAGAAATTAGTATTTTTTCTGACACCTGTAGCAGACAAAACAGGAATCAGTACATCTCAGCACTTCTGCTCTGGACAGTTAAAAAAAACGATCATTTAGATATAACCGAACAAAAATTCTTAGAGAGTGGCCACACTCACATGGAGGTGGATTCCATGCACTATTGAATCAGCATCTAAAAATAAAACAATAAGTAGCGTAAGTGAGTGGAAAAACGTTTCAAAAGCAGCTAGAAAGAAGAGGGCCAAAACTATTACGAAAGAGGATGTATAGGAAACAATAGAGATTGTTTAATTATAAAGTGAGAGAATTTAAATTTAGTGACATGCTACACCTAAAAAATCTTAGCGCTGCATTAATTAGAAACAAAAATAAAGATAACATGAAAGAAACGGTTAACTGGCTTAAAATAAAAAGGATTAAATATGTTAAAGGAGACTTAAAAATATATTTTAATTATGACATGTCCGAGAACTTTCGTAGCATCATCATCATCAGCCTATAGCAGTCTACTGCTGGACATAGGCTTCTCCAATTGCACGCCATTCAGCTCGATTCTCCGCAACTCTCATCCAGCTGCTACCAGCCACCCTGCGAAAATCGTCGCTCCACCTAGCCTGAGGGCGTCCTACCTTACGTTTGCCAATTCGCGGTCTCCACTCAAGAACACGTGTACCCCAACGGTCATCGGTTCTACGGCTGATATGGGCGGCCCACTGCCACTTCAGCTTGCTTATCCTGTGAGCTATGACGATAACTTTGGTTCTCTGCCGGATCACTTCGTTCCGGATTCGATTCCTCAGAGAGACTCCAAGCACAGCCCGCTCCATGGCTCGCTGAGCAACCTTAAATTTATGGACCAGGCGTACCGTGAGTGTCCACGTTTCGACTCCGTAGGTCATAACAGGCAGGATGCACTGATTGAAGACCTTCGTCTTTAGGCTCTGTGGAATACGCGACGAGAAGACTCGACGAAGTTTGCCCAGTTGAATTCTTCTATTAGCCTCCCTCTCAAAGTTATTCTTACCAAACTGCAGAATTTGCCCGAGGTAAACGTATTCTCGAACAACCTCGAGGGCACCGCCATTGACAGCAATCGGCCCCGGAGTGACGTGTTCGTTGAACATAACCTGGGTTTTGTCCAAGTTCATCCGGAGACCAATGTATACAGAAGAATTAACTAGGCCGTCCAGCATCTGCTGTAAGTCATGCAATGATTCGACCAGTACGACAATGTCATCTGCAAATCTCAAGTGTCAGATGTACTCGCCGTTGATGTTAATGCCCCGCCCTTCCCAGTTCAGCGTCTTAATCACATCCTCCAATGCGTTAGAGAACAATTTCGGGGAAATTACATCCCTTTGTCTCACCCTTCGACGCAGGGAGATATGTTCAGTTCGCTGATCCTGAAGCATAGATGTCTGTAAAATGTCCGTGAATACACCTAAAACTATAGCTAAAAGAAATTCAAACCCGCCTTCAGTTAATGTTCAATTACCCCACGAAATAGAGCACTTATATTCCAATCAACTAGCGATTAGCCTTGCTAAAAATAAGCATCTCCTAAATATGTGCGAAAAACTCATTATACCAGAGGAACTCCTTGCATGGATACGTGGTATGAAGACGTACACCAAACCTTCAGCCATCGAAAGTGACAAAGATTGATTTATCTTGTTAATTATTGTGATTCTAAAATGAACCATTTATTAAAGTACATTATATGTTTAATTTCTCTAGACCTAAAACCCAATAAGTCGGTGCCCTTTGTAACTTATAATTTTTTTATGATAAAATGGACCACCTCAGAAATTTTAAAATACTATTTAACACTAATTCAATGTATTCACTTTAACCACAAATACTCACTGTAACGATATTATTTGAATAACATAGGTATTTTTGTCCTTAAAACTTAAATATTGAATATCTCGAAAGTGACAATTTCGTACTTATTGGGTTTGAGCACTATACCCTCGATATGTAGTGTGGGGTTTAAGAATTTTATAAAGGGGGTCGAAATTTTCATTATTTTTGCGATTGGACACACCGTTTTCGAGATATTCTAAAGATTCTAAAGAAAAAAAAAAGATTCAGTACTGTTTTTGCATCTGAAGTCGAGGTGTTCGTGTGAATTTAAAGTTCATGACAACCAATTTTTTTAAAATAAATCTTTAAACCCCACACTACATGTAAGTAATAATTTTTCTTATTTTCCATATAAAAAGTGAAAAATTCCATATAAAACACGTCGAGGCTGCCCCCACTGCGCGTCTCCGGCTTTAAAAAGATTCACGTGGTTAGGTATCACGTGTGGAGTCGCGATTGTCAAATTCGATTTAGATGTGTCAAAATTATTTTTAAATTTAGAGAATTTATTTTGCAGAATAGCTTTGAGATTCTCATTGTCAAAAGTAAGGAATTTTAGTGATCGTTTAGTTACTTTAGTTCGATGTACAAGAGAATCGGCACCATTATGAATAAAAGTAAGTCTACGCAGCACAGCTCACACATTATTCTGTACGTGTGCAGACTTTAGTTGCTTTAGTCGACAAATTAACGAACTTCAAAACTTGACGTCCATTAATATGTGAGCCCAGACTTCAGTTTTTATGTGTGGAGCGGCTATTGTGGTACCTGGATTGACCATCACCATCTTTTAATTGCACGTCTCCAAGATGAACTTCATTTTCATCATCAGTATCGTCAGGGTTTAATTCTAAAGAGTTGCTGGAGGCGCCAAAATGATCGTTCACAGACATTAAATGTCTAACATTTATGTTCTTCAGTTTTTTGGTAACCTGGTCATTTTGATCTGTGTGGAATATTATTCTCAGAATTGCAACCTGTTAATTAAAGAAGAAGCTTTAGAAACGACTTCGAGAGAGTTAAAAAGTTGCACTTACAGAAGTTAATGCGGTAGGTACAGTAGAAGGCATGAGTCGTGAGCACAAACTGACACTGCGCAGTAGTTTATTTTTCGGTCTGTTTGGCGGAATGAAGAAGTCAGGAGGTACAGAACTGCACGTGATTGGTTCGTCAGTCGATGCTCATCGCCTATTCCGTATCATTCGGCTACTGTCATTGGCCGAAATTGTAGCATGCGCGAGCCGTGCTCACGACTCTTGGCCCGACCTGTAGTAGGTACAGTAGACCGGAGATGAGACTGTAACACTTTGACCTTGAGCTGGTCTAACGTAGTACGGAGTTTCAACAGAATGAAAGGCCAGTAAGTTACCAGACCAGACCACTGACGCGCGGGTGCGGCCTACTGTACACACGGCTACACATCAACCTATATATTTCCAGTATAAGCTGACCTCGCATTGCACGGAAATCCTACGCAATGCGAGATCATCATAAACTGGAAATATATAGCTTGATGTGTAGCCGTGTGTACCGACCTATACTTGGATACGTCCTCGGTACCTAAGCTACCTCTCTAGAAAAAATATAGTAGGTAGGTACCTATTTAAAGAGCACACTGTGACTATGTGATGGCTTGTGTGAGTGTCATGGGAAACAACCAACAATTAAGTCAAATACCTAGATTACAATGTAATTAATTCAACAACTTACCTCCACTATGATAACAGATATGAACATAGCAAGGTGGCCTATCATAGCTCCTAATATAATGCGATACAACAAATTCCCACAGCCCGTAGTGTGAATCGAATGAGTTCCCAGCTCCATGAGATAATTAGATATGCATGAACCGCTTTTACAGCAACTAAAAGAAAAAGTAAATAATCAGTTTTAATAGATGAGTTATCTAAAAACTAAAATATTAAGTAAGTGGGTAAATAATTCGGTGAATAAAACCCATGGTCCATAGTAAGTACCTACCCTACCGTACCAGTGGTCGCACGCATGACGCCAGACGTGGCCATACGTCAGACTAGTTGTGAGTTTGTGAGTAAGTTTTGTGAACTTATTGCATTGTTAGTTGTAGCATTGCTGCGAGCTTGCGACAGCATTGCTGAGAGGAGAGGACCGGAGCTGTGCCAATATTAACCAATAGAATCTTTCTTCTCTTCTCCACTGCAGTGGACAGGCAACCTAACACTTGTCTTGTGCTGACCTACCATAGTACTGGGTTTCAATAGAACACGAGGCCAGCGGCAGCTTTTACTGGTTTTGTTACCACCACTGAAGATAACGTGCAAACCGACAGAGAATCTCAAAACCTAAGGTATCGTCATCAATATCCTTAACTTAATAAGTAGGTACTTACTTTTTATGTTTTCTAGAGTAAGTTTTCCATTGAGGAATTTGCAAAAAGTAATCCGCGAGCTTGTTATTAAGCAAAATAAAATGTTGTGTGCTTTTTAGTGTTTACTTTGCTAAAACCTACTCACAGCGGGGTCAAGCCCCTTCCAAACGACAATCCTGGATCCACCACTGATTGCCGTAATTGAGGATTATTATTTTTACTCTTTTGGATCGTTATTGATTCTTTTTTTAGTGAATTTCACTATTTGAATAAAGAATTTTCTTTAAATTTTGATTAAAAATAGAAAATCAACTGTCTATCAATCTGTTTCGATTTGAAACAGATTGCTAATCCATTGCTACATAAGTTAGAAAAAAATATATGCTCTACAACGTCATTATCGCAATGAACGTTGTTGAACTGTCAAAATGAAACAAATTAGGGATTATTGTTTACGAAAATAAGTTACGCAATTAGTATAATTACAGGATTCCTAAAAAAGTGTGTAATAGCGTTTTTACAAAACCGTTACAATTTCTGCAACGGAACTGAAAAAAATTGTATCGATATGGAGCGACCACATCATTTTACACGAGAAGAGATAATGAGAACCGTCGGAATGTTGCAAGCTGGTTCCAGGCAACGTACTGTGGCTGTCGATCTTGGCACTACACAGAGCGTTATAAGCCGCCTCTGGACACACTATCGTATCACGGGCAGAGTGGCTGAGCGACATGGAGGACGATCTCGCATCACCACTCGCAGACAGGACCGGTACATCCAAAATAATGCTCGTTCCACGAGGCTCCACAGCTCTTCAGGCATCCGAAATCGTTTACGTGAAGTGGGTTTGCGTTCCCGAAGGCTGCTGAGAGTTCCACCTATAGCACCCCGCAATCGTAGAGCCCATTTACAATAGGCTCGCGAACACAGAAATTGGGAGGAAGAAGACTAGCGTGGCGTTGTGTTTGCTTTTCCGATGAATCTCGTTTCGGTATGAGGCCGGATACAAGACGTACTGAGTTTGGAGAACCTCTGGACGTCAAGAACGTTTGAAATGTTGTCAAGAAGTTCATTCATATGGAGGGGGAACAATAATGGTTTGGGCCGGTATTTGGATCGGTGGAAGAACCGATCTCATTTGGATCAGGGGGCAACCTCAATGCTCAGATTTATGCGGAGAGGATTGTTTTAGACGTGATCATCCCTTTGCGAAGCCGGTTGGGCGATTCGTTTCGACTAATGTACGAGAATGCACATCGTTAACTTAGGTTAATTTCCTACAATTTGCAAAAAATGCAATTTTTCTTCATTTTTACAAAATATAGGGATAAGTTGTTAACTTAGACGTAGGAATTAAATTAAGAAGCCAGTCTGGAAGCCTAGATTTGGGAAAAAATAATTTGGGTAATTTTTGAAGCGAAAACTTCTTTAGGCGCGTTGGGCATTTTTGAGATGGGACTAAACCATTGATTTCGCGACACCATGACGGCACCTCATTTATGTAAACGCGATTGTGCTCTTTATTTGTATATCGTTACGGACCCATGTTCTATGCAAGTATTTTTCTTCCACCAAGGCGATCTTGTTCAAGTTTTCACATCTGTCAGGTCAGGACTCCCGAAGTGCCACCACTTGTTTTTTAGTTAACAATGTACTTGATCCCTAAACACTTTTGACGTGTGTACTTTGCAAATATAGCAGTTGATAAAATAAGTCGAACCTTAATGGGACGCTGTCAGTTACTTCTAACTCGTTCCTTTTAACTCCATTCCGTCTCATTACATTAGGATCCCACTCGTAATCACGTATTCTATCATACCAATCGTTATCAAACCAATCTTGATACGAATTGAGCTGAAAAACCAGAAACCATTTATAATTAATTAAGTACTTACCTACATAGCCATCATGACTAGGTAAAGTTCAATCCTAATTATTTCTCCATGCAAAAAGAAACAATTTCTTATTAAAAAAATCTACCAAGTAACGAATAGCTTGATGAACGTACCCCGCAACACTTCAAAGACCACTGCAGATTATCTACAAAATTTTTGTATTTTGGAACGCTCCGGTAGTGCTTCATAGTCCTGTTTATTCTTTCAGCTATTCCACGTTTGCCTGAGTACATCCTATGGATACAGCAGCCCACTCCCAAACTATTTATTATTATTACCCACACGATGCATAGCCACATTGGACAGCAGACCACTATAGACTTATGACTAAAAATAAAATGACGAAGTTAATTTTATAGTAACGCTAATACACTCCCGGACACCTGTTACACAATTTTTTTATATTACTATGGTGGCGATTCCCTTGTTCACAAACTAAACTAAATTTAAGTTCAGTGCATCTTTTTCTTTCTATTTCATTATGAAAAGGACAGAAGATAAATTTTAGTTTAGTCCTGTCAAATTAATCAGCGCCTGTCAGTCTCCATACAAGTTTAGACGTGATTAAAAACTTGCCAACTAAAATTACGTTAATTTACGTCAAGCGCTGATTAATTTGACAGGACTAAACTAAAATTTATCTTCTGTCCTTTTCTTTATGAAATAGAAAGAAAAAGATGCACTGAACTTAAAGGAGACGTTTCATTTTTGTATGGGACTCCGGCCATAACATGTACACTTTAGAAAACCTGGGAAAGGAACCCCTAAATACAATAAAGACTGTTTTTTTCCATAATATCTAATACTTTTTGTGCACAAAATAAAAACCGAAAATGTTTGACGTTTGTCAAGTGAAATACAAAATGGCTAGCTGTCGATGCTAGCCATTTTCGTCCAGAAGTACCTACAAATCTACAATCCACTAAAGCAGTTTTTTATTTTTATGATGAATCACACTTTCTAATTAATCAAAAAAGTTGTATATGCTATCTTAAAATAGTACAGAAATACATGCCTTTCATATTTATTTAAATGACGTCTACGTGATATTATTATGTTAAAATGTAACATGATTTCTGGACGAAAGCAGTATGCAAGTAAAACGACGCCATGATGAATAGAATATGGCAATAATTTGTTAAACTATTATTTTTTGTGCCGAAGTAATCAGGGGAATAAACAGGAAAGAATATTTTTCCTCAATTCGTGAAATTTTTTCCTTTTTTTACATTAACGTACACTTTATGGCCGAAAATGAAACATCTCCTTTAGTTTAGTTTGTGAACAAGGGAATCGGCACCATTAACTAACAAATTCGAGCTTTGCCAGCATTATTGACTATTTCATGACCTTTGCATATTTTTGTACCTTTTGTATCTCTTTAGATAACTGATTAAATTAAGATGTCTTTCCTGTAATTTTATGCATAATGCCTTAAATATAGATAAGATCGATGATTTTTGAAAATAGATAATAAATTTCTTCCTTTAACTGTTTGATGTTTTAGAAAATTTGGTTACATCGAAAGGTTTGTTATCAGGTACCCAATGGAATAGCAACGAAGGCTATTCAATTCGAGAGTTTAGAGAAAAATCATACGAGTATTTAGTGAAGAATTCTGGGAAATTATCAAAAATACACAAAAATTGGGTTTTCTCGAATCCCATGAATTTTCGCCTAAGTTTTATGGAGTGCTTAACTGTTGCAAATGGGTCACACTTTCACGTCCTGGAAGGAATACGTCAAATTACAAGTCACCCTGTATACATGAAAATGCACGGTGCGGTGGTTCGATTCAGGTGTCCGGGAGTGTAGGTATGTAGCTACTACAGAAATAAAATAAATAGGTACCTAGGTAGGTATAGATCTATCTATACCAGATACCTACTTATTTATTTCATGAAAATAGTAGCTGCCACAGTATTCAAGGCGTAAAATTTTATCGGAGAGGCAACCGGATGGCGAGTGGTACCTAATCTGGGTCTTGAAGTGATACCGAACCCCCCGTACCGTCTGAATGGATCCCAAATGGACGGGGGTGGAGATATGGGGGATGGGGGCTTAACATTTTGTTTTTTGACATGGCATTCAAAATTTAAGCTTTATTATGTGCAAGGAATTTGTGTGTATCAATGCCCTCTGGTTTTGATAAATTAAACCCTCATTTTCGGTGATATATCATCGGTAAGGAGTTTCAAGAATTATATAGGTACATTATTTCAGTAACGATGTTGGGGGGTGGCAACCGAATGGCATTGATACACACAAATTTCTTGCACATAGTAGAGCTTTAATTTTGAATGCCATGTCAAAAAAAAACAATTTTAGGCCCCCATCCCCCATATCTCCGCCCCCATCCATTTGGGGTCGATTCGGACGGTACGGGGGGGTTCGGTACCACTTCAATACCCAGATTACGCCTTGCCATCCGGTTGCCTCTCCGATAAAATTTTACGTGCCATTGCTCTAAATACAGGTATTAATTATGTGGTATTTGCTTGGTGTTACTGGTGTAAGTAACTATTTTTCAATTAAATTATTGACCTTTATTGGGATGGCTAGATCTAGGGAGGGTTAAGGGCCTGTGCAGACTGGCGGACGGCACGGCAGCGAATTTTAAATTTATCAATTAAATTTAATACTTATCCAATCGAATTATGGTATATATTTCAATACTTGGTAATCATCCTTGGAGCAACACAGCGCAGTTTTCTCTGGAGCATCGAAGAGCACGGTGGAGGATACCGCGGCGGGACTCGGGAGGCGGTGGTATGCGCTGGTATCCGCCGTTATGCGCCGGTGTGCACTGGAGTCTACCACACTCTTTCAAAAACAAATTTTTGACTGCGTAATCGCTAGTGGAGTAATGCCGGATGCCGCGGCATACCGGTGGATGCTCCGATAAGCTGGCGGACGCTCGCGGTATAGCAGAAGATTTTTCTTGTCAATGTGCACTGACGGATAGAGAAATTTCTCCTCGATGCTCTCCCTGCCGTCCGCCAGTGTGCGCAGGCCCTAAATCGCCAACCATCGACTGTAACTTTAAGGTATGAAAGCTTGAGTCACACGAAGCGAGTTTGCTTGCAGGTTTGCAGCGAATGAACTAGCTCCACAGATTTAAAATCTGCGACTAGCTCCTACAATTGGCTACCTACTGAAGTGCTGCCTTTATCGTGAATTTGTGATTCTATACGATAATTTCACGATATAAACGTAAGCAGCACTGCAGCAAATATTTGTAGGTAACATATCCAACAAATAACCCCATAAAAAAATAACAAAGAAACATGAGCATACCTAAGCTTCTTGCCATGGGCTATTGAGGACAGTACGTGCACATTAGTTGGCAGCATTATAATTCCAGAGAGCAAAACGATCGCATTAATTAAATCTAACCCCGTTAGCACTAAAATATCACCTAGACCTGAAAAAAATAATTCGGAGGTTTTATGACTAATCGTCCTGTATGCCGCCTTCTTTCATTTTTGTGTGGTTAGTGACTAACCTGTTGTCAGAGTTTTAAAGCCCCCATGGGCTTCTAACTTGGCTTCACATGCCGGCGAGAAATATCTCTCAGGCATGCCGGTTTCCTCACGATGTTTTCCTTCACCGTTTTTGAAGTAAGTGATAATTATACAATGCACATGAATCCAAAAAGCAGGGGTGTGCCTTGGGTTTGAACTCGAGACCTATGACTTAGCAGTCCGACGCCGACGGTCACACCACTGGGCTATCACCAAGGGCGTCGCCAAGGGGGGGCAAGGGGGCAGCTGCCCCCCCTATAGATTAAAATGTTTTTTTGTTAAATACAAGGCATGTGAAACTACATCTCAATAAAGACAATTTTGTTTATTCGGACGAATTATATTTGGTTTTTAAAGTTCCTATATCCTAAAAAGGGTCTAATCCGGAGTCCAGGGACGTAATATTCGTATCTATGTATTGGTGATAGGCCCAGTTATAATACCTATTAGGTTTCAGCTCTACAGTTCTGAATAGTCTTGGGAAAAACGACCCGAAAAGTCTGTTTCCAATCCATACAATGGAAATTATTATTTTTCTCAGTTCCTATCGGGACTACCGAGTTGAAACAGATTTGTCAAAAACCAAATGTTCACCAGCGTCAATTTTGGCCCCATTGTGCGCCGTAGCGGTAAGACTCGCACTACAAGTGTAAAGCTTCATATGCTCTTGACTCTTGACTGTACCTACAAATCATACTTTTCCCATCCTCCATTATATCAACTTGATCCCCCCTCCCCCCTGGGCTGGCTCGGCTGGCGACGCCCTTGGCTATCACTGCTATTAAAACATCATCATTGTTGTAATTCCTGAGGAGTTCCTATAGTTTCCTTCTCCCACAATAGCTAGCCGTAGTAGCCGTTGACATAGTAATTTTGGATAAGATAGCATGAAAGTAGAGGTGAATAGTAGGTAAGTAGTTATGTACAACGTTTCGCCAATTATATGTCCCATGTAGTAAGGGGTGAGCCTATTGCGTTTCACGGTTTCACCGGGTACAAATCCACACTCCACGCTGCTACTGATATTGGCATAATGGAACAATCCACTGCAATTTGCCCGACCAGCGCGGCGACTCGGATACCGAACCCAGCCCCGGATCTAGATTTTTTTTTGAGGCGGGGCAAAAACTGCTGTCTGCCGCCCCCCGCCTATCTTTTATGGGGATGCGCTAAGTTAGCCCTCGCGAAATTAAAATTTTCTCAAAATGAAAATTTTGGCAATTATATCGATCGATAATGCGCCAATTCAACAGGGGCGCCAAAACTGTTGTAAAAAGAAAAAAAATAGAAAGATTACAAATGAGCTGCGAGTCTCATTTATTACAAAGTTGCTCTGTGCTGGCTGGTGCACATGTCTGCTACGCTTGAATTGTCGCCCCCTGCAGTTGGCGCCTGGAGCACGGGCCCCGGCTTACCCCCCCCCCCCCCATAGATCCGGGGCTGACCGAACCCAAAATCTCAACTTGGCAGTGGCAGGCGCTACCACGCTGGACTATGACTTCCAATTTCCACCGTCAGACATTGACGTCGACATACGCCTTAAGTTTAATGTATCATACGCTCAGACTAAATAAAAAACCAAGACATAACGCTGCGAGCAATACAGTGAAGCATGCCAAAACTACACCTTCGCTCTGTGTATACACGTTCACACGCACACATTCATTTACAACCATTTACAATCAAACTACACCGTGTATGTTACCCCAGCAAGAAAGTATCTCCTAGAGTTATGTGAGTAGAACGTATAGTTGGTGCCTTATCTGCTGTAAATGTGCCCCCACATAAAAAATGTGTGCCCCCTGGCCTTTTGGAAAAAAAAACGGAAAACCGATTCTTACTGGGGTAACGTTTTTCTAGCAGGAAAATTCTAAACGAATGATCGGAGAGTGAAAAATTGTGCATGGCCAGAGAGCTTATATGTGTGCCAAAATGTGCCCCCAAAAATAAAATCTGTGCCCCTTCAGATTTTCGAGATATTGCATTTCCTGCTGGAGTAACGTTTTGATGAATCGTATATCTCTAAAACCATTGCATGTGCCCCTGTAGAATAAACATACACGAGTAGCTCCTAATGTGTGCCCCTTAGTGCCCCAATTAGATTTAAGAAAATATTTATAGTTTTCAAGTATCGCGGTTTTATGAAAACCCGAAAAAACATCGCAGCGCCTAAATGAGACAAGGCATACATGCTTAGGTACGAAACCGGCCTCACGTCACTGTTGACAGCGCTGTCTTGGTTTTTATTTGGTCTGAGATCTTATAATAAAGATATAGGTAATACTCACAAAAGAATAGGATTAGTGACCATAATATAGCAAGCATAGACGCAAGCCACAAGAAGCACGAACCCCACACCACAAATGGGTGATTAGGAGCCGTTGCAGATGTCATCACGGCAAAAGGGAAAACTCTATCTTAATACCAACATACACCTATATAAACCAAGTAAACCTATACCAAACGTTTGTTTAGTCTTCCTATAAAAATGCTTCTATATTTTCGTAAAAACCAAAACCCATTAAAACTTGACACTGCTGTTGTCATAAATATTTTTGGTGACATCATAGACCAAGATTGTAATCTAAATTGTTTCACAAATAAACGGAAATTAGCATATATGAGGTTGATAAAGATCTTTTATGCAGTCATAGATAAGTGGGGTACCTAGGTACCTAAACGTGGGACTTATACCTACATTTAACTGTGAGCTCTTTTTTTTGTGAATGCCATCATGCGGCTGCTTAACCAGACTTTCCTGTGGCTGCCTCAATAAATTAAGGCCTCCAGCCAGGGCATAAAACTTAGAAACTAAGCGACTACACGCTAAGCACACCCCCTGTGGGGTACGGACCTCGGCTTAGGGCGTCGCTGGGGGGGACAGCAAGGGACAGATTGGATCGGATTAAACTGTGAGCTCTTTTTTTTTAAATAGGACGTCTCGCAGTTTTGACCACTAAGGTCTTGGCTGCTTAACCGGACTTTCCTGTGGCAGCTTCTACACTTAAAGCCTCCAGTCAGGGGTCTGTGAGCACTCCGCTAACTATTACTATACTCTATGATAGGACCCATAACTCACAATCGCAATCCCCTCCATAATATTGAAAGGGACTAGTGTGACACTGGTGCCGATTCCCTTGTTCACAAACTAAACTAAATTTAAGTTCAGTGCATCTTTTTCTTTCTATTTCATTAAGAAAAGGACCGAAGATACATTTTAGTTTAGTCCTGTCAAATTAATCAGCGCCTGTCACTACTCCATACAAGTTTGAAAACTTGACGTGATTAAAAACTTGCTTACTAAAAACTTTTTACAAAAAAAAAACAACCGACTCCCAAAAAAAACACTACAAAGTGAAAAATAACTTTAATTTCGGAAGTCGGTGTCTTGGGTTTGTTATTTTCGTTTTTTGCCACCGACTTCCGAAATTAAAGTTATTTTTCACTTTTTAGTTGTGGTACCTACCCCACACACATTCGAATACCACTACCTGCTACCAGTGACAAGAACTTATCATATCATCTACATACTAAGTGGGAAAAAAAAATACGTATTTTGTAGCTAACTCAAAAACTACCCAAGAAAAGTTAATAAAATTTATATGGGACCAATTTGAGATCATTTTCAAACAAAAATTTTCAAAATCGGTCCACAAATGACGGGAGAAATTGGCGGACTTACATAAAAAAAACAAACTCTACGAACTTATAACCTCCTCCTTTTTGGAAGTCGGTTAAAAATTACGTCAACTCAATTTACGTCAAGCGCTGATTAATTTGACAGGACTAAAATTTATCTTCTGTACCTTTTCTTAATGAAATAGAAAGAAAAAGATGCACTGAACTTAAATTTAGTTTAGTTTGTGAACAAGGGAATCGGCATCAGTGTTACTATGCATTCGCACTGGCGAAACATCACAACAAAACATGTTGAAATCTCTAGTGCCTGTCAAACTTTGTATGGAAAATTGACAGAAAATAGAGATTCCAACATGTTTCGCCAGTGCGAACGCACAGTTACGCAATCAGGCTGCTGCAGGTTTACACACAACTGATTGGGAGTACCCTCCGTCCAAACATTTTTTTTTTTTTACATTCAAGACTTTTTATCACAATAGGTCAATCAAAAATCAACTTAAAGTACATAAACCTTAAGTAGATAGTTGATTCATGTAAATTCATGTTTATCTAACATTGTGTATTCAAGTATATATGTCACCGTAAAATTATAAACTTCGTTAGTTTATAATCTATCGGTATTATTTCCGTTAGATTACAAACTGTCGAAAAATTGTGAACTGCGACAAATCATTTACGATTTAACGCATTATTTTTCGATAGTTTATATTATATCCATGAGAAACGAGCGCAGTAAGCGCTGCCGCTGCCGCGGCAGCGCTTACTGCGCTCGCTCGACTCACGCGGTTGGTCACAGTTCTAACCTAACCTAACCCTAATTTCACCCAGTTCACAATTTTTCGACAGATTATGATCTAACGGAAATAATACCGATAGATTATAAACTAACGGTGCTCACAATCTTACGGTGACATATACATAGGAAAAATAATTGCTGGTTTGATTTTCCACATTGTGAAGATAGACACTATGCAACTGCACACTGCATACCTTTGTAATCAATCATCTCCCTATTCAATATTTAGCTTTAATAAGCATCACAGCAGATATAGGGAATAGCAACAGAAAATAAGAAAACTTAACTAAGGAATAATATGCAACATTTGACGTTATACGTACGTATATTTAACTGACGAAATCATATCAATTTAAATAACTATATTTAAAGTAAAACAAAACAAAATTATTGTTATAAATTGCATCAGTTTCTTTTATCACTGTTATGAAAATATATCGATTGGAAATCGAGTAAATAAGATTCGAGACTAGAATACAATAAGTTTGTAAAACATAATCAAAATAAATACAATCGGAATGTAAAGTTACAAAAAACAAAGAAACAATAAATCTGTTAAATACATATAAAAATAAATCTCCCAACCACCAATCATGTCTTACACAATTTTTAATATATTTTGCCTAACTTAAGACTTTATTTGCACAATGTTATGTGCGTTATTTCAATGTATACTTATTGTATGACATTTACTTCGAATAGTACATTTTTGTACAGATTATGAAGTATACAATTATCTTAAGATCTACGTGTACAGAATGTGAACACTTATTTTATAAGTACTTGAATAAATATACGAGAATAAACATTATATTGGCAAGATTTCTTAATATAATTTGCAATAAGGCACTTAGAAATGCATTCAGTATTAACTTATTCGGAATCTTTCTCTGGTTGAGTGACATCGCCCATTTTCTTTATTTTCTCGGCAACATTGATTTCGCAGCCTGTGTTTACCAAGATATCTTCAACTGTGACTCCATCCGCCAGTTCAGTCAATGTTAAGCCTTTTTCTTTGTCAACTTCAAATACACACTGAAATATAAGAAGGAGATTGAACCACAAGGAAAATAGGCAACTTGTTACATAGATAATATTGATAAAATGACACTTGTTACTAAGCTGTTGTGCTATGTTTTAAGATGGCACAACAGCTCAGTAACAAGTATTGCAGAACTTTAGTTCTAAATTACCTTTTCTGTTATAATCATATCAACGCAATTTTTCCCAGTCAGTGGCAGTGTGCACTCTGGCAGTATTTTATGGGTTCCATTTTTAGCAGTATGTTCCATAGTTACAACAACCTTGGTTCTTGGGGCTGATACTAAGTCCATCGCTCCACCCATGCCTTTCACCATTTTACCCTGAAATTCAACATTAATTTTAGGATATAGGAAGATGCTCGTTTGTTTTATAATTTCGATTTGAGTCAAATAATTTGAGGTCGGACATTGCGTAATATGCTAAACTTACAGGAATCATCCAGTTAGCTAAATCACCATAACGAGAAACCTGCATTGCACCAAGAATAGTCAAATCAATGTGACCTCCACGAATCATGCCAAAGCTGTCATCTGAAGAAAAGAATGATGCACCTGGAAAATAAGGAATAAATCTAGTTAATAAATATAGCTTAGTAAAAACAAAGAACCATTTTAAAATAAAATAACCTACCTGGTAGTATAGTGACAGTTTCTTTGCCTGCATTAATAAGGTCAGGATCCACATTTTCTTCTGTTGGGAAAGGACCCAGTCCCAGAATACCATTTTCCGACTGCAGGAGCACCTTAACATTCTGAGGTATGTAGTTGCTTGCCAACATGGGCATCCCTGAAAAAACATATACATGGTTTATTAAGGCTCGCGTCCACTAGCCTCGCTGAGTCGAGGCGAATCGAATAGCAGAAATTCGCCTCCTCTACATATATTTATTATGAAACTGCGTCCATTAGCGACAAGCCGAGGTGCGCCAAATCGAATCACCCGCGCGCATTGCTCGACAGGCGAATTTCTACGCCGACGAGTTCGACTCTACTCAGCGCGCCTCAGTCGACGCGGGGAATCAAATGCGCATTCATTCGCAAATTTTTCGTAGGACAAACGAAAATATTGAAAAAAATTAAGAGGGTCCTTTTTTTAAATGTTTCGTTATATATAAATGGTGAAATTCGCCGTAGATATTTCTTTTCAAATAAATATCGTGAACCTCAATATATTCTCAATATTGTCAAATTAAAAAGGTGATTTAATATTAGAATTTCGGATTTAAGTATTCAAATAATGTAATTAAAGCAGGCACTACAAATTAGCAAATACTTTTGGGACAGAGTATAGTGGACTGGTATTTATATATGGTGGACTGCTGAGCCTAAAGCCTGGGATACACTAGGGGGCAAATGAAGAAACATGTTGGGGAACATATCCCTCAACAACTACGTGAAGTGTCCCGAGACAATTGTCGCGGAACATTTTGCCGACCACACTAGACAGTGCTCATAGAAATGTCGCCCGAGGAGGTTGTGGCTATTAGTGCTGCATACATAGTAATTGTATCGAGTGTGTTGAAACGGAAGAGAAAGAGAAGGTGGTGGATGCGGAATTTCTTACTACAACGAGAAAGAAGAGTTGATATTCTAAGTGATCTCCGAATGTTTGACGGATCGTTTGTGAATTTTACTCGACTGTCATCATCTGATTTTGAAACTTTATTGCAAACTATCGGACCTTCCATAGCCAAACAGGATACAATACTACAGAACGCTATTAGTGCTCATATCAGACTTGCCATTACATTGAGGTACTCATCGACTGGAGTTTCTTATGCTTCCTTGTTGTACACCTTTCGACAGTCAAAACAACTGATACCTACGTAAAATAGTACCAGAAGTTTGTAAAGAACTGATAAACAAATTGAAGATACCACGCGACTACACTCGGTGACAAATGGCGCGACACTGACGCGGGACACGTGCGCTCGCTCTCGATGCGGGAGCAAGCAACATGCCCCGCGTCACGTACAATGTTGCGGGGCATGTTGCGGGACACTATGCAACGTTGCAGCGTCACGTAGATTGGACGTTGCGCGTCATGTTGGGGGACATTTTGTTCCCTAGTGTATTCGGGGCTTTATGTTAAGAAAAGCCTTACCAATTCCAAGGTTAGCGTTCATTCCATTCTTGAATTCCAAAGCAGCTCTTCTAATGATCCTCTCCCTCATTGAATCAGATGCCTTTCCTTGCTGGACTGGCTTGCTAACAGTCCTTCTTTCAATTCGCTTTTCATACTTTTCCCCTCTAATAACTCTGTGTACAAATATTGATGGTACATGTACAAAGTCAGGGTCTATTTCATCTACAATTTCTTCAACTTCAGCTATGGTGATTCTAGCAGCTCTGCACATTGCTGGGTTGAAGTTCCGAGCACTCTTCCTGAATATCAAGTTGCCATGTCTGTCAGCTTTCCATGCTTTGATAAGTGCGAAATCACCAGTAATCGCTTCTTCCATGATGTAGTTCCTTCCATTGAACTGTTGTTCATGTCTTGGTGCACTTGGGATGTCAATCTAGAAGAACAACATTTTTAGTACCTACTTCAGCTTTTTATAGTAAGTTTAGGTAACTAAAATACTCTAATTACCAGTTTGAAGCACTGGTGTATATTGTGACAGTCATAAAATGTCTCCATAATTTTTAGGGTTCCGTAGTAAACAAGGAACCCTTATAGTTTCGTCATGTCCGTCTGTCTGTCCGCGGTCTAGCTCCGAGACCCTTAGTACTAGAAAGCTGTAATTTGGCATAGGTGTACATATTAATTACGCCGACAAAGTGGTAAAACAAAATTATAAAAAACATTATTTTTTTTAGGGTACCTCTCTGACATGTTAAGTGGTGATGTTTTTTTTTACTTATTGTGTGGGGTATCATTGGAAAGGTCCTTCAAAAACATTGTGAGTTTGTGAAAACCATTTTTGGATTCAGGGATCCGTTTGCGAAATAGTGCTAATTTTTGTTAGAGTCAAGTGTGTCCCCCTTTGCCAGCTAAATGGTTGATTTTGGATATGTGAAAAAAATCACAGCAGTAGTTTATATAACGTAATTAAAAGGAAAATTATCACAGCTACAAGTTAACGAGTAATAATCAACCAACTTTGCAGTTGCAAAAACATGTTTTCCCGTACATTCCGTATGGGAGAACATATTTTTCAACTACAAAGATAAGTTTGTTTTTGGGATAAATTCATCCCAACTATGGAACCCTTCATTGTGCGTGGTTGGACACGCACTTGGCCAGTTTTTTTATTAATTTTTCATTGAATAGGTATAATTGCTTAAAATGCAGCTGTAGTTAAAAGCTTACCTTTCCATCTTTATTATATTTAATTGGTGATCCACCTTCATGTATCAAAGTACCAAAACCAGTTGGTGTAAAGAATGCAGGTATACCCGCACCACCCGCACGGATGCGTTCTGCCAGTGTGCCTTGTGGAGTCAGTTCAACCTAGAATCATTAAAAAAAAATATTGTTACTGATGCAGGCATCTTGATGCAATAGTTTTGTAATCCAAGAAGATACAAACCTCAAGTTCTCCACTCAGGAATTGTCTTTCAAATTCAGCATTCTCTCCGACATATGATGAGATCATTCTTTTCACTTGTTTACTCTTCAATAAAACTCCAAGACCAAAGTCTTCCACTCCTGTAAATAGAATAACAACTGGTATATTATAAGTAAACAATAAATTAGCATTGCAGCATACTTAGGTTGTTTGTGAAATATTAATAAATTAATCTATTTAAATTAATTCTACCTGCGTTGTTGGAGACCACAGTAAGTCCAGAAACACGTTTATTGTTTACAGCTACTATGAGATTTTCTGGTATCCCACAAAGTCCAAAACCACCGACCAAGAGTTTGGAACCATTCTGTATGTCGCTAACAGCTTCGTTAGCATTCTCGTAAATCTTGTTTGTGCGCACTGCTGTGCTATAGTTAGGACATGAAAATATCTGCAAAACGTGTTTTTCTAATTATTAATTTTACTGTCATTTACAAAAAAAACAAATCTTTAGCTGTAAGTAAAATAATTGTAAGTAATATTCATACCTTCGTGATAGTATACACTTTTTTATTCGAATATCCATGTGATTTTATCACAAAAAACCTTCCTAACATTGTTGCTGCCATGGTATTAATACTAAAATAATAATGAGTAATTACACTTGATAAAACTTAATGTTATCAACCTAAACAATTTAATTATCACAGTAAAAATCTAATTATAAAAACAGCTGATGTCACGTTCAAAAACACGTTCCTTTCACAAATTAATTTGATTGTTCAGGAACACGTAAAATATCTAAATAAATCGTAAATATTTTTTCTTATGTTTTCAAATGTGACAAGATTGTTTTTTTAAGTTGTGCAAGCGCTGTGTTACCAACCACGATAAAGGAGATAAAGAGAATGATGAAGTGATGAGATTTAGCAGTTGTTTGTCATGCTCTATGTTGTTTGTCTCACTATCTCAAGGTCAACAGGGGGCTCTTAGGCATTCATTCAAGACAAGAAATATTTGCAATTTATTGATATAGGTAGGTAGCTAGCTACCCATAGTAATTTATTTTCAATTCACTCATATCCTGATATTCTTGTTTAGCGAGAAATAATCTAATTAATGCAAGCGTTAGCTACTTATATGTTATAGCCAACGCTTGCATTAGATTATTTCCGTAGACAGAGAATATGTAATAGGTAGGTATAGGTACCTATTCTCTGTCTACGATTATTTCCTTTGGTTGGTTATAAGCTTATAGCCTATATAACTACCTAACCCTGAGGTGATTAAAAATACGTTTTTATTCGTTATTTCTTTTTATGTGAGTACCTAGGTAATCATTATTTTACAACAAGTGCCAGAATACCACCGACCGATCGATAGTGGAGGATAAACAAGTGACATTTGATTTGAATCAGTCTTCGGCTACATAAGTACCTACTATTTCTGTTCTGTATGTACACACGGTTAAAAATCAAGCTATAATTTCCAGTATAAGCTGACGTCTCATTGTTCGGAAATCCTATATATACAATGCGGGATCAGCATATACTGGAAATGTTGAGCTTGATGTGTAGTGTAACCGTTTGTACAGTCACACGACCTCACTGGTAACACTTACACTACGAAAATCACCCCTAATACTACGACATATAAGCGCTGTCAATGTCAAATTGTTACCAACGTGCGGTTGAGCGTACCGTACTGAATCTGTCTGACTGATTGTCCATCTACAAGATTTACCCGGTTAAGCAATAAAAAGGACGACTGTTTCCCTATTGCAGTCAAAGGAGACTGGGCGAATTTGTTTGGGAAGTAGTCTATGGACCAAAGCGATATAGTTTAGATATTCGTGTAGGGAATGTACTTGTCTACCACGCTTTAATTTGCCGCCCCTTGAATTTGGCGCCCGGGACACCGACCGAAATACAGTTTGAACAGTTTAGTGTGGGTATTTGTAGTAATAGCAAGTCGCGACAGCTGGACCGTCCGGTCCCCGACGTATTAGACGTGGCGCTCCTTAAGAACGTCAACTTACGATTAGATTCAATCGAGTCGGTCAACGAGCTTAACTCAGATCACCGTCCAGTACCTAGTCATAAAACTAGCCCCCCGCATAGGTCTCCCCGACCCCAACCAACCTCCTCACACCAAAAGGGTAACGGACTGGAACAAAGTAAGCACCCAGCCGAAATCCAACACGTCCCCCCAATTGGACTCAATTCCCGATAAATTCGACTCAATCGCTGACACGGCCGCGATCAATACTGAACGATTGTTCAAGGCAACTCCCAGTGCCGGAAGACCCTCGCTGGAAGTTGCCAGACGATATGCGTGAGCTGCTGACTGAGAAGAATGCGGCCGTTCGTGCCTTCAGCAACTTTTCTTGCTACGCTAACAAAGCCCAGATACAGAGATCTGTAAGGAAACGTATGGTGGAGCTGCGTGACGCGGGCTGGGATAAGATGCTTAGCGAACTAGAGCCCACCCATCTAGCCTTCTGGGAACTTCAGAGGAAACTCAAATCCCAGCAGGTCGCCTCCATACCTCCCCTGGTCCACCCAGATAAGACCATAGCTTTCGAAGACATCGACAAGGCCGAGTGCCTAGCCGACAGTCTAGACTAGAGGCTCAATGTTCACCCAGCACACTACCAGTAGACCAAGCTTTCCTCTCTGAGGTAGACGTCGAAGTCGAACGTAGAGCATCCCTCCCTCCCGTTGATGACCCTGATTGCCCTCTGCCTCCCATCACCCCTGACGAAGTGTATGACATTATCAAAGGTCTTAAAGTCCGAAAAGCCCCCGTTTCAGATGGAATCACCAATAGGGGGGATCCAACTCTTCCCAGCCCACTTAATAATGCTCTTGATCACCATCTTCAATGGTGCCCTGAGCAATAACATCTTCCCACAAGCATGGAAAGAAGCCACCGTCATCGGTATCCCTAAGCCCGGGCAAGCCTAAGTCCGAGCCTGGTAGTTACCGTCCCATTAGTCTGCTCAAAGTCCTAGGCAAAGTCTATGAGAGGCTTATTTATAAGCGTCTCAGAGACTAGCCGAGACCAAGGGCCTCATTCCCAACGAACAGTTTGAGTTTCGTTCCCAGCACTCTAGCGTGCATCAGGCCCACCGGATCACCGAACACATAACGCTGGGTTCCAGCGTGGTTTGTCATGCTCACTCCAAATATTTCGTTGATGGTGGCGCGTGTGTTGGATCATTTAGTTCCCTTGAAAATGGTTGAGCTGAATGGTGCTAATCCATGCGTCATGTTCGTGAACGGGCGCCGTCAGTTGGGACTGATCATCTCTTAGCTGCCAGGGCTTATTTTTAATTTATTTTAATTTTTTGAATTGTTCTTTGTTTTATCTTTTTGTTACGGACGCTTCTAACGTGCACGTCTTTCTACATTGTTCTCACATGTATAATTTCGACATGAACGATGTAACCAATATTTTGTAACAATTTTTTATTTAGTGTCCGTGGAGTTTCTTGCCCGTTCTTCTCCATAGGTACCTATTACGCTTTGGAATGGGCAACTAGCTTCATACCTATTTCTGACTGACCGATTCCTTGACAATTCAAAAGTGTCTGTAAATGGTTTAATTGAAATAAATGGTTTGAGTTTTTGTTGACCGGTGCAGTATTCTTCAACATAGCAAAAGCGTTCGACAAAGTCTGGCACGACGGCTTAATGTATATAAGCTTTACAAACTCGGGGTGCCCGACCGTCCCGTCCTCATCTTACGAGACTTTTTGTCAAATCGCACCTTCCGCTATCGAATCGAAGGTGCTCTATCCTCTCCCCGTCCTATTCGCGCCGGAGTTCCTCAAGGATCCGTAGTGTCCCCTCTTATTTTTACGCTATTCACCAGCGATATCCCTATAAGTTTCTCCAAACCGCAGTCGATAAACTCGGCGCCTGTTTTAGGAAATGGAGGATTGAAGTCAATCCCGCCAAAAGCCAAGCGGTTTTCTTTTCGAAACCGTTTAAAAAGATCCAACCCCGTCTCTCCCGACCCATCACCATGCTAGACAAGCCTATCCCTTGGGAGAAGCGAGCCAAGTACCTAGGTCTAGTCCTCGACCACCATCTCTCCTTTAAAGAGCACATAACCCAAGCCCGCGCGCGAGCCGCATCTTGGAAGGCTTCACTATATCCTAAATGCACGTAGCAAATTGTCACTACGCCGCTACGGTGCAAATTGCGTATTTACACTACGTGCATTCGCCTAATTATGACCTATGTGGGTGCTGTTTTTGCACAAGCAAGACCCAGTCACATCCATAAGATGCAGACATTACAGAACCGTTGCCTTCGGAAAGCCTCGGGAGCCCCCTGATTCGTTAGGAATGAGATCCTCCATCTCGACCTAAAAATCACCACCATCCACCAATTTCTCAAACGCGCTTCCAAGCGTTACTTCGATACTGCCGCCAAACATCGCAACCCTCTGATTGTCAAGGCTGCTAGTTACACTCCCTCTAGTGTTAATCGAACTCGCCGCCCTAAGCGAATCCTTACCGACCCTGACGACCCCATTACCCTCCTCCAGGAGAGCAGTAGGAAAACCAGCACAGTGTACAAAAACAGACGCCTCCCGTCATTCTGACCTCGCGGCCGAGGTCCTTTGCGATCACGACCGCGTCCCCGAGTAAATAATACTCCCCCCGACCCTTGCTCGATAACGAGATGCCAGTAGTTGTTGCAGCTGAGCACGCAGCTTTAAATTCCCCGACTAATAATCATGATCAAAACTTTGATCCAGCACGTCCTTAAGCCCGTCCCATCCTTGATATCCTCCCTCCGGTTGATGCCCTAAGCCGAGGTTCGTATCCCACAGGTGGTGCCCTTAGCGAGCGTTCACCTAGTTTTAATTAGCATAGTTGAATAACCCCTGGCTGGAGGTTTTAAGTGTAGTAGCTTGAGGCACCCACAGGAAAGCCCGGTTAAGTAGTCATGATCTCAGAGGTCAACTACGAGATGATCTAACTAAAAAAAAAATGGACCGTCCGGTAATTTGTTTCCCCCTTTACTTATAAAAGTTATGTAATGATTAACGTCTGCTCTTTGACGTTTATAAGTCTCATACTGCTTCCGATCCGAATTCGAATTTCAAGATCCGAATTGGGAATGTTCTAAATTCGGACGGACAAGGATCGGATCTAGTGCACAACCCCTCTTACAAATAGTACTTATAGTCCGCGCAATCCACGAAGTCGTCACAATACTCTAGTCTCACACATTGGTAAGAGTAGATTAACCCGATTACCTTATGCCAGAACTTATTGCAAGTATAAACTGCCTCATCACCATTTCTTGGTGGATTAACGTTAGCTCACTTACCACCTGTCCAGCGTGACTGCTGTCACCTTACACAGTAATATGTACATTACATTACGTTTATATGATTAAAATTTTATCGTTTTGTTAAATAATGTTTTGTCTTAATAATGTGACAATTTAATCATTTCAAAGTACCTAATGTAAAATGGGGGCCTGGGTAACTTAAATTTAAAAATGTGGGTCTGCAAACCCAACATAACAGCACAATCTTATGTTATGTATCTATTAAATTTGTAGTCACACTAACAATCATACATGTTATATGTTAAGAGAGGTGTTTTAGCCTATTTAACATTGTTCGGATTATGTTAGTTTACATTTAGAATAAGATCTTTTTGTTAACTTGTATTAACCTTTTTACCCGACTACGGCAAAGCCAAAAGGAAGGGTTATGATTTTAGCAGTCTATGTATGTATGTTTATATGTTTGTATGTTTGTATGTATGTATGTATGTATGTTTGCTTTTACGTGTGTTCCACCGTAGCGCCTAAACTACTGAACCGATTTTGATGAATGAGGCATCAATACATTCGTAATAATAGTCCGGGTGACATAGGCTACATAAATTTTCCCTAAATTTAATATGGTGGACTTTACACGTAAATTTCTAACCTCGAAAAAAATTAAAATGATATGATCATGACATGTTTGGTATCAAAAGAAAGGTCTTGATGAGCACATTACAAATATGTGTATAATGTTATAATTTTAAAGTAAATAAATATGTTTAAATTGTTAAAAACAAGCAAAAGTGAGACTGCGCTACGTAGTATCGCAAGATGATACTAACGTGCAGTTAATCAAATCTTAATAAATAGTAACGATTTGTAATTCCACTTTTTACCTGACTATGGCAAAGGCAAAAGAAAGGGTTAAGATTTTAGCAGTCTATGTGTGTATATAATAAATAGTAACGATTTGTAATTCCACTTTTATGAAGAAAAACAAGTACAACGAAATATTTGTATTTTGGATTTCTTCGAAGCTCGATATCGATAAACATGGGGCACTCAGAAAATTTTGCGATAGGTACTAAAAAAAATATACTACAAGTTATGTTTTATTATTAAATCTTTTCAAATAACTCTCCATTGGCGTCTATACACAGTTTCATGCGTCTAAACCAATTTTCATTACACATTTTCCAGTACGATTGTGCGGTATCAAATGCAGCCAGTGCATCTTCCGGTGATGAAAACTGTTTTCCCTTGAGTTGTTTTTTTTATTTTGGGGAACAAAAATGATAAATTCATGATTTTCACCCGTAATGAAATCGTAAACGCGTCGAAACGAGCCTGCTTCAAATGTTGCTATCATGTCTCGGCACCGTTCTACCCGAACCTCCTTCTGAGCCTGCGTTAGATTGTGCGGTACCCAGCATGAAAGTATCTTCCTTACCCGAAGATGCCCGTGTAGAATTTCATGCACACTTCCCGATCCAATCTGCAGTATATGCTGAATCTCTTCATATGTAATTCAACTATTCTCTTAAATTAAATTTTTCACAGCCAGCACGTTTTCTTATGTAACAGTCGTCATAGCCCTATGACGGCCACATCTTTATTCGTCCGCCAAAGTTACTTGCCCACACTTAAATTCGTTGAACTAGCAGAAAACAGTCGCTTTAGAAGGGCTTTTGTCTATGAACACCATTCGAAGTCTTTCAAATGACTCTTCTGGTTTTAGTTGACATTTGAAATCGTACAAAATCATCGCGCGAAAATATTCTCGTTGTAAATTAAATTTTCAGTGAGACAGAGTATTTTGATTTTGCTCATAAAAAATGTGGAGGGAATTTCGAATTTGGAATGTTGAGTTTAAAAAAAAATAAAGAGTCATAGTTTTAATCGTTATCAAAACTAGCCAGTGTCCCATAGACAAAAACTGTTAGTCGTAAAACTTTCTGAGTATGGTGTTGGCGTCGAAACAAATCGCGCTATGGTTTCGTCTAAAGCACTATGCATTGCTATTGGAACGTAAAATAGGTTAGTTACTGACCTATTGCATTACTCTTATTTACGTTGTCGGAACGTTTAGCAAGCGTAAAAACGGAAAAGTATAAAATAAAAAATAAAGTTTAATAAAAAACTGTAACCCGACTACGGGAAAATAAAAATGATCTAAAAAGTACGAAACAAGCAAATATTTCAGACAGAAATCAAGACATAGGTACAAAAATGGTCAAGATAAAGCCGTGGTCGCATGCCTGTATGCCATGTGGGTGCCAGTAACACATACAAAATTATAATGGCATGCGACGACGGCTTTACCTTGACCATTTTTGTATCTATGTCTTGATTTCTGTCTGAAATATTTGCTTGTTTCGTACTTTTTAGATCATTTTTATTTTCCCGTAGTCGGGTTACAGTTTTTTATTAAACTTTATTTTTTATTCTTTTTCTGTTAATAAAGACCTTTAAAAATCAATCAATCAATCAATCCACGAAGACGCGCCGCACTCCGCTCCGCGCCGCACTAGAATTCAGCTTACAGTACAATAATCGCGGAGTGGGGCGCGTCGTCGTGTATTGCACGTATGGTTACTTAGGATCGACATTTCTCGGATTCTGATCGGAGAAATGTCGAAAATGTGAATGTGTGTGCGAAACCGTTCTTATTTAACTTAATTTATCAACGTTTACAAGTAGGTAGGGGGCCAGAGTGCTTTACTTTACTGTACCTATGTACTTATGCTTATTTTTGAAAAATCTATTGCTCCAACTTCGTAACGTGGTATAACAGTTAAACTGGAGTATTGGTACATTTCTCAGCTCTGCTGCCTCACTCCGCTCCAGTGGATAGGCAGCCTTAAAGTCTTATTAGCTATTGATTCAATAAAGTTATGTAATCTTTTAAAATGTTTATAAATAAATCATTAGTTCTGGCTACCCTACATACAGCAAACTCAAGCCCACGTCAGTATCTCAAAATCTGTTATTGCTAAGAAGTTAAGGCGGTTCCATGAACGGGGTAGTAAACCACTTCAAAAACCCTTTACCTCGAAGGTTGTATAGGGTTTCTCTTTCAAAGGGCGTTTAATAGGTTACCAGCCTAATGGCTAACGTATTCCCAGCCTTATTATTTTAATTGGGTTTACGCTCGATGAGGATAGAACGGGTTAAGCAATACAAGATGTTACATGTCATGCTACATAGTAAAGGTAACCGAAAGAACGGCTTACCCTATGTACGACTTAAAATCTCTTAAGCGGGAGAGGTTTACTGTCTGTTTATCTATTTGCTCTATTTTAAAACATTTAATACTTAATAAATGAAAACAAAATATCAAAATACAGAAAAATATTTTTATTTTCTATAAATAATGTGTACTTACCTTAACATTTTTATTAATAAAAACTTAATAATAACATTTAATCGTTAAGGGTCGCTATTATAAATATATTCTATCTAATGACTGTACATAATATTGTAGGTAAGCCTAAGTATACCTATAGTATCGAAAAAACATTAAAATTTTGTAAAAATATTTTTTTAATATAAATAATTAGTGAAACAAAATAATTAATATGCGTAGGTACATTCAATAGAAATCTTTTTCCATCTATAAATTTGAATATCACAATTCCTACTAATGTTTATCGATTAGGTACCTACATTATTCTTGCTATGCTATCTATACCTACCTTCTGTTAAATACAAAAAATAATACCACAGCATAATACAAATAAATCAACACCGTCATCCTCAAAAAGACGTAAGTAGGCAAGTACTTACGTCTACTTCAAATTATCAAAAATTAATTTGATTGTCTACAATTTGTGTTCCATAATACTGTATCGATTTGGCTACAATTAAGCACCCAATTTATAATATTATGACATATTTTGTGGCTACACATTCATATCTACAATATCATGGATCACAAAGATCGTAGATAATTAAATGAATTCTTGTCGGTGTATATATCTTTTTGAGGCTGACTGTACCAAGTTGACAGGGCCGAATTTAATAATTAAAATAATCATAAATAATAGTGTGGATACGTACGTACCGTAAACAAGGAATAAAACTAGCCAAGTGATATTTAACCAAAAAGGTGGGTACCTTTTTGGTTAAATATCACTTGGCTAGTTTTTTTTTATTACGACGGATTATGTGAATAAATGACACCACCGAAATTGACGTGTCATCTAAGAAGTTGTTCTAAAAACATTGTATAAGTCCTATCACCTAGAACCTAAGGACTTAGGATGTCTTGGGATAAAGATTCCTCGATAATATAAACTATGATGCCTCTTTCTGGAAAAACAATCCTACTTTCTTTTACCCAATTTTCAACTAAAACAAACCATTACATAATGCTAATGTTACACTATTATAATTTACTCTCTAACTACCTACTTAATGAATGACTCGTTCATTAATATCTTCGCTACTTTCAGATAACGATATCTACAAAATAAGTCATTTTAATGACAAACAGCACTTAGATATGGACTGTGTATACTGTAGTGCCCACTTCCTACATAATATTAGAGGAAAATTTTAAGTGAGCTCCATTATGAGCCGCTTTCTTTGGCAGATAAATTATATTCATAAATCTGCAGCACCTATGGCCTCGCAATAGCTCTTATTTTGACAGCACAATCATGTTCATTGCATCACCTAATGGTGTATGCTTAGAATGCTGCAAGGCTCTTTTGGCTCGTGGCCAAAATCGGTACTAACATCACCATCGTGTTTTGTCAATACATTTTCTGTGACAATTTCACAAATGTTTACCAACAACGCCCCCCCTGTCAATGTCATTCAGGCCGCTTGAATCAGGCGCCAAAAGATCCTTAAAGCACTCTAAGTACTTACGAACATTCAAAAATTATTGTTACTGACAACACCTCGTCTCAACGCGCAAAAACATGAATATTTTTAAATAATTGAATTTTCTTAAAGCTTTTGCCAATGTGAGTGTAATATGCAATTATTTTTCTACAAATTTTATAAACCTAGCATTTAAATGCTGAAAATTCACATGGCTATGCCAAACAGTACCTACTTTTGTAAGTTTGTAATATACTACGTTTTGTACCCACAATTGCCTTGTTTCTACTTGAATAATGATTACCTACTCTATTTTCATTCTTAGGTATCTACAGCACAGACTGATAAAACTTATTAATTAACATGAATCATATTAATAAACACTATTACGGATAGTACTTTTAGACATTAGAATTGTGGCATCCAACGATATAGATAATTTAACTCAACTCACTTAAAGCTATTCATTCAGACTGATAAACATACATTTAATAAGGGAAGCGCACCATTAGAACACGAATCATTGACTTCCACATTATACCTAAATGTAGGCAAAGACTTAGGATTATATAATAACTCAATATAATAGGTACATCATCTAAAACTTAGCGTTCAACGCAAAATATGATAAATAAGATAGGTATAATATATCATTTGCAATTTTATTAAATATTTTAATTTCAACATCATCATGACGTTTAAATTTAGGTTTTATTAGAACATTAATAATAATCAAGATAGTGATAATGCGTGTCAAATTAGGTATGTTTGCCTTGCATTATTCATTTACTTTTTTAAGATAATCAACGCTGATATTATAAAAAGTGAAAAGAATGCACCACCGTTATCCCGTAATGCGGGTAGCGCAACAGGACTGCGATCTGCGGGACTAATAAAAATCGTGTATGTTTATTTTGGTTTTACTTTGTCGCAACATCTAACTATTACATTAACGGGACGGTTACATTCATGCTACTTCGTTCAAAGAATAACCAAAGATCAAGAATCAAAGTACCTACTCGAGGTATAAATCTAATAATATCAGAACCACAGTCTACCAGAATTCAAAATATTCTCACACATACATAGATCGAAATAGAAGCGGCTGTAGTAAGTTTAAAATAAGTTGGATACAGCCGCCCGAAAGTAGGTCGCTTACCGTTATTCCAAGAGTCTAAAATTAATAGTTTATTATCATAAAGACAGTTTTATCTACATTTAAAACATTCGTGTTACCTAATCTAAATAAATATAACAGTTTCTAGCTGAGTCTACCAGATCTAGCATCAGTAATAACACCCCATAATTCAATTATAAACTCGTCTGTAAATCCAAATTCTTGTAAATCACTATTATCGATGGCGTCTGCTAGTTGCATAGAGTTGGCTTTCCCTTCGGCAAGATCCCACATCTGCGATGCTAGTTCGGAGTCGTTGATTCCCATGAACGATTCCAGTAAGCTGTTGATTTTCTCGATACCCGCTTTTGATCTGTCGTCGTGCTGAAAAAATTATAAAATTTAATTAAATGTCTGCCAATAATTTTACTTTGCCATGTCGAGATGAATATTGTGAATTTGTGATATAAAAGATATAGTTGTTTCTGTAAATTGGTGTCAAAAACACATTTACACGTCAAAAATAAACAATTTTTTACAACTAATTAAGTTCGGTGATTCCTAAGCGAATACTCGGAGAAGAAAGACCGAAAGAAACTCAGAGGTCACAGTCTCTTTTATTGCATTGCAATGCGAGGTACCGGGCGGCAGATCTTTGCGAGGCCCTTGTCCTTTAGGTAAAATACGTGAATTGAAAGTAGGTATTTCTGATGATCGATGAGAAATGCAATTTATAAATAAATAATTGGGGCCCCGATATGCAAAATAAAATAAAATGCAGGATGTAAGAACCTCGAAGATAGCACCCCTCTTCACCTTTCTCCTCAATATTGGGTTTTCTTTTGACCATTCTTATAGAACATCATCTGCCTAGCCTTTTCGCAACTATGTTGAGGTCGGCTTCCAGTCTAACCGGATGCAGCTGAATACCAGTATTTTACATGGAGCGACTGCCTATCTGACCTCCACAACCCAGTTAGGTACTGGGTAACACGATACCCCTTGGTAAGACTGGTTGTCAGACTTTTGGGCTTCTGACGACTCGTAACAACTGTCTATTCCCATTCTTATAGAAATAGAAGATATTTCGGCAAGGGTGAGCGAAGCGGACTCGAAACTTTTTGCACCGCGTCTCGAATAGATTAAATTGAGTTTTTTACGTTTATACAGAAATATGTAGAAAAGTTTGAAAATGATGAGAATGTAGGATGCAAGAGCGAGCGAACCAAGCTCGAAAACTTTAATATCCCGTCTCGGATAGATAAGGTCTTCTTTTGACCATTTATACAGACATAGGAGTGTATTTGTCGACTTAAGGCTCGTTAGGACCAGCTCGATATTGCGGGTGCGACAGGCAGCGCGACCCTTGTCGCGCCTTCGATATCGCGCTAGTCTGTACCAGCCTTTTTGCAGCAAATTTTGAGAAGCGAGATTAAAGGAAGCAAAAGTGAGCGAAATGAGCTCGAAAATGTTAGCACCGCGATTATATTTTGCATATGTTGGAGCCTCGAACTACAAACTGCCTTTTATTTATTGAACATATTTTAGCCTTATTTAGTATTTAATTAAAAACATTACCCTCCTTCTGGGGCAGTCGGGTAAAAAGTACTCCCCGAGTTTTTGTTTTTTTTGTTTTACCTATATGTATTTTTCAGCACCTAGATAATGGCGTTTGATATCCTTAATTGTTACTTTTTAAATCAAACTTATTTGTTTTGACTAAAACCTTAGGATAAAGTATATATTAAAAAAAAAAATCTAATCGTGTTGTTGCGAGAGACCCCTCCCTTACAAGAGCAAGGCTCTGGGCGGATGCTCTGCTCGCCAGATCCTTTTTTTTTTGGGTGTGAAATTATCAAAAAACTTCCGGAGGGCGTGTCAGACTCTTACTGACTAAAACCCACCCGTGTTCCTTCAGTTGCCATGTTGCCGGGGGCCACGATTAAGTCCGCCATTGCCCAGACACAATCTTGGTCAGGCCATATGAGGACCATGCAGTTCAGTCTGAGATGTTCTTTTGAGGTTCTTACACAGATTTGAGTGGACCTGTCCAGTCAGTCCACGCATTTGTCAGTGATTGTGTAGCTCAATAGAACCTAAGGAACTCAACGACTCGACGAACAATACCAAAGAGGAAATTTCGGTTGGTCGCATAAAGTATAGATAGATAATATGTCAATAATATACGAGGTGAAAGTAATCTATGGAATAGAATAACACTACTTCAGTTATGTGTATCTAGGTACATCGATGGCCTATCTTTCAATTAAATTCCAATTCTATTGTTAACTGTTTACGTCATCTTTGATTCCGTACATAACTTACCAACATCACATCAAGATGACGAAATCCTTTCTTGCTATGAATCTAAAACTGCGTTATTAACAGATGTTATTTGATTGAATTCTTATTTAAAAGAATTACGCCAACCTACATTAGTCATTCTCAATATTTGGACATGGTTCGTTAGTCACGTTAGCCTCGAGCGTTTTATTATAAAAGCTGGCAACTAATAAAATTGTCCTTTCTTTAGATGTCAAGGTGGTTCTTCTGTTGTGTTTTATACATTTGTACCCAAATTCATTATCACTATTACCATTGCGGTGTGTATCTACTTAAAAGAGTCGACCAACAGAGTAGGTATAACTATAACAGAAGAGCACTAAACCAACTAGTAATATATAGGTACCTGGCTAGTATTGGAATCGTAAACAGAGTGATTACTGGGACTTCTATCATTATCAATGTGTTTGTTAAGCTGTGAAACGTGTGTGATCAAGTGTTTGTAGTAGTTCAAAATGATAACTTACATCATTTTCTATTGTAGCCTGACCATTGGCCTTAAACCGCAATGTTTCTTTGCCGGAACCATAATTTTGTTTTCTTCCTGATTTTGCACCGCTTGTCTTGGGCCCAATACTTGCGAATCCGCTTTTCAGGGGTTCTACCAATCGAATAGTAAAAGTAGTTCCCTTTGGAATGTCTTTTAATATCTTAGCAACTTCATAATGTCTTTTGCCGACCATATTTTCTCCATCCAGCTTCTCAATGTGGTCTCCAACCTGAATTAAAAGTGAACAAGTTTAATACTACAATCGGTCATTTCCGCTGAATTTCTTAACAAGGCCAACGACCACACTCCGAAACACATTCCGCCAGCATCTTTATGAAATCTCTCTTATTACACAAGATACCTAACGCACGTTTAGTTAATATTGCGTTATAAATATAAACCAAGTTTCCATATCGCAGCAGAAAAACGCCCACTGTGTAATCCATCGAATAATAGTTTAACCGTTTGGGTGTTTGGTTTTTAAATCAAGTATCTACCTACCTAATTTATACTTGCATTTTAACGAGTTATAGACTACAATATTATCTTCTTGTTAGGTCTTTAATCAAATTATTTTTTAACCTTATCTGTTAAATATATTTAGAAAGAACGACTGCATATTTTACTATTTTATGTGATGAAATTAAACGATCAGTTATTTAAACCATAACCAGCAGATCATAAATACAATTATAGGAATAACTATTTTTAACTTCCCGAATGTTAATAGTCACGAGATGCAAGGTACCTCAACGGCATAGTGTACCAGTTGCATAATACACGTCTACACGAGTAATTATTAGGGACGGGATACTATCACTTTATGACTTTATGAACTCACGTATTCATATTTTTAATAACACTTATCAATTAGTCCGGACCTCCTGTTATCTAAATTACTGGTTAGATATTTCTTCCAACTATTGAATTTGTTAATGTATTTTTAATAGATGTAATTTAAAAAAATACTTAAGTGGTTTATTTATAATTCTTAAACAACTCACTGAAGGAGACTGCGGCTCCTTCAGTTTGCGTCTTCAAGATATAGCATCTATCAGCATAAGAAAGTAGTGAGGAATCGCCGGAGGGGGCCAATACTGCCAGTAGAAAGGTTTTTATACTTTTTTGTAAAACGCCTCTGTACAGTGTGGAAGGAAGTGGCCCAATGACGGATCTTTGTGGGACTCCGTTGAGAAATTGAGTTGGTAGGATATGAGAACGTTTATGAACGTAAAGCACAAAGTACGATCAAACAAAAACACTCTAATAATGAGCATGCGACAGTCTGGATTGAAGGTCTGCCCGCATGTACTACATCTACCTACGTTTCATGTATGATAAGTGCTACGCTACGCTTTGCCAAAGGCTTTCGCCACATCGAAAAAGATGTTTCTTGTTGTTTTATTCCGCAACGAAAACCAGCACAAATAATAAATGACAAACAAATTGATCTTATAGTTGTCGCTTGTATTGTTTCTCTTCATGGTATTAGGTGGGACCAGGGGCCATTGCGGTTAGCTACGATATGTGTTAGGTAAACCGTGAACGACTTATCTTAGTTGAACCGATTTGCATAAGGATAACCCTTATTCTCATGCATGAAATTCATTCTAGAACCCTTATAATTACCATGAACTGGTTAGTAAATATTAGATTGCAGCAATTGAAAACTCTCCCTCGAAAGGATTTTGAAGGTTTCAATAGGTTAGTCGTTCAAACGGTTACCAACAAAATAAGGCTAACCCTTTCAAATCAAAGTGTTATCGTTCTATTTGGATTCTCGCTTCATGGTGTTAGAAAGGATTAACATAAACAAGACATGCTTCATAAGGGTAACCGAATAAACGGCTCTAACCGTTTGTATGACTAAACGGATTGTACATAATTTCATACTCTACATTATTAGTGTAGGTACCTACAAAATATCTATTTTATGATTTGGGTGTGGTGTTTGGGGTGTTAAAAGGGGGAGTGATTCTGTCCTTGACATTTGATAAACCGAGTCCCTCTCTCCACAACAACTATTGTTCAAGTGAAAATGACGCGGTTTATGAATTAGGAAATATCTGTTATATTTAAATATTGTATTGGAGAAGTTATTTTTTTGTATTTATGGTGTAACATAGCTAGACACTTGGTAATTAACCCTCAAAAAATTATCATTAGCTATGTAAAAGATATGAAGTCATGGATTTATTGTACTAATCGCATTCCAATGTTTCCTGATTACATATGTAGCGGTTACATCGCCACATACGAACTACGCATCAAAGACATGACGTCACACAAATCCTGCATCGCGCAGTTAGAGTTTACCGAGCGATCGACATACATACAAGATTTCAACTTCAAACTGATGGGCAGTTGCCCGCCAGACACAACACCCGTCTGGTCGGAGGATCCTCCCTTTTCTATGGTGGATGAGTGAACTTTACACCCTGTTCCTCATACCGCTAAACATATATTACTGAGCGTGAGCTTTATTTATAAAACTCAATATATAAAGTATAAGGTAACCTTTAGGGTCCCTGGTTTTTGGTCCACATTTGATCATAGAAAGCATAGTATCAGTATTTTGTTTAATTATTTAGAAAACTAATATGGCCGTGATAAATAATGTTAAATTAAAATAACAGATACAAAAACATTTCGTACCTCGATGTGTGGTATTTTAGCTACAATAGAGCCTTCCTTGATCCTCTTTATAAAAGCGTATCCTGCACCGTTATCTGTTATTGTTAATCCCAAAGCATCTTCAGTTTTAACTATTTCTATTTCCTTAGGACGTCCTTTTCTATGTGCAAATATGAAATCTTCTAATCCTATTTGCCCGCCTAGGAGTTTCTTCATATCCACTTTGTGAGTATTCAGCGTGCAAAAGAGAATCTGAAACCAAAGAAATACAATGTTAGCTTTAATGGTACTGTATTGGTAGTACGTTTGATTTGATTTAGTATTATAATACCTACCACTAACCTAATTAACCACGCCTAACTTAGGTGCGTGACCTAAAGCTATTTTTCTTTCGGGCGTATTAATCTTTAACTAATACCTTGGATTTGTGGCGTTCTTTAGAGGGCCTTGTTGTCATTGATTGTATTCCGTTCTAATTACTATCAAATATTTTTATGTTGGTAATAAACAACCTTCGAAATTGCAATGTTGCAAACATGCAAACGAACTTAATTATACGATTATATTCCTTGATTGAAGTTTATTTAATTAACTATCGAATGTGTACGCTGATAATCAGGAATCACTTATCTGATTGTAGATAATTCAGCACATTGAGTGGTTAATTGTGTTTCGGCTTTAGCCTGTAGTGTAGGGTTAACCTTAAATAATATTTCTTTAATATATTAGTAAAACGCACTATTGATTGAATTGCGATAGTGTAAGTGCGAAATGCTTGCATGACAAGGCATGCGTTGCAGGTATGACCGCGCTCCGGTCCTTGACCCACGTGTAGTAGGCCATCGCACAGCACACATACGGCGGCGAAGCGTGTCTGCAGTCACTTGCCGCGTTTATATCAACGAGAGACTGCGCCCCTGGGCTGATCCACTTCCTGGCTGCTCAGCCGTGCGTACATCCGCACACTGTGACATTTTCATACTTACCTACATAGTTACACAGATTTATCTTTACTAAACATTTCACGTGTACGCAATAGTTAAAATATATTTTTTTTCTGGTAATTTATTTATTTATAACTATGTCAGTTTCTAGCAGCCTATTGTTTTAGTAAAGCCATGAACCTATTCGTACGAATAATAACATCTAAGTTAGTCCTATGTTCAACATAATTACATAGGCACCTCGCGGGCGACGGATATTATGATGAATTGGTGATGCACTGTCTAAGATTAGATAGAAGAATATTTCACATTGTTTACATAAGACGTTATTTTTACGAGCTACATTCTTAGGTAGGTACATAGTAACGTACCTGTACCTTTTGGGTGTGTTTTACTACTATTCTTTTGGTAATGTTTTGGTTGTTGGAGTCCAATTAGTAAAATAACAGAAGTATCTTTCTACTTAAAATCTAACATACTTTCTATTATGTACCTAAGTGTAATAACTTCAATAATTAAGTGCCTGTCCAGTGTCCGGTACGCTTTACTTTACGTAACCACCTACCTACATATTATACATGCCTGCACAGTCATACTGAAATGGTGTAAACTCTATTATCTTCATTCTCACAACTTAGGCCTTGACAACGAATAAGCCTTGAGCGGTTTCACAAGCCGTGAAATATCAGGAAATTAGCGTCAGTGCCTTTTTCGTCGCTGACCTTTTAAGCGTGAACTAAGCGGTCGTTGGACCAAGTTGACAAGATATTTTTATCGATAACATAATCAGCAGTATCATAATATTGATTATCTACAAGAATTCTTAGAAAGTATGGTCGTTATAGCCATTTTTAAATAATCTGTTAATTGTAATGAGTACATACGAGTATATAATGATAATGACAGACCTACATTACCAAATCATTCGTTTACAATAACGACATTATTGAGTCATTTGTCTAATGTGCCTAAATTATTTGAGCGCATAGAAATTTACCTAAATTTAATTTGCACAAACCTATACTTAATTTCAACATTGATGTTGTTCATCTGCAAAACAAAGAAAGGGCCCTTTCCTTTAGAGAAGACAGATCCAGAATAAAAGAGTAACCCGTTTAATTTTTTATGTGTAAATATGCATAACATCTTTTCCCTCGCTTTCCTGCAATTTCGGCAATCTGTGGGAGTGTGTTCGTGAAAAAGGACAGGAAGCCGGGGAAGCGCGCACTATCTGTACTGACCAGATGATGATGACGATGACGATGATGATATAGTAGATTGTTATACAAGGGTCGAAAGGAATTGATGACTTTCACCCGTGTTAAACACTCTACTTTTCATTTCGAATTTAAGGAAAGTAAAAAGTTGTAGTTTTTCTAAAATATTAATTGATAATATTAACATATTTTAAATATGGAACACACCGCGTCACTGCCGAGGGTCGTCCTGCTTAGGGTCAGTTCACACCAAGACGCGACGCGACGCGACGACGCTGCGCGCACTTTTAAAACAAGTATCGTACTTATTTTCCTCACAAAAATGTATATTTCAGTGCGAGCGTGAACGCGTGTCAAAGTACGCTGAGATGTGCGGTGCTGCGCAGCGCGTGTACCTTATTGCGTAGTAAATAAATTCGATATTGTATCGGATCTTAAAAAGTGCACGTCGCGTCGCGTCTCGGTGTGAGCTGACCCTTAGGTATTTTTTTAATTCACACTGGCTGTTTATACAATGACAAGACTGCAGCATTTTTTTTAATCAGTATTTTTCTATTAGGGGGTGTTTACACCATCATATCTACGATCACAGATCCATGATCAAAGACATAACTAAATTGTAAAATAGACATAACATGGGTAATTTGTGAGCTTCGTAGATAGGTATATAACATAATATGATAGTGTAATATTCCTCAAGGGGAATATACCCATTACAAATGTCTAGTTTATATCATGAATATATACGTCAGCCAAGATGTCAGACGTTACACATCATATGCGACTACTGTAAGGCTCGCTCGTTTTTTTTTTTTTTCATTTTAATAGGATCAACCCCTTCATGGTGTCAGAAAGGGTTTACCTATACAAGATGTTATATGATCCAAAACTATGCGTTTGCACCAGAAAACATTCAACATCTACATGTTTCGAAACTTGTCACAAGAAACAAAATTATCATAACTTGTATCGTTGAATCGGTCACTGTGTATAAAATTAAAGACTACGTTGAAGACGAGGAAGTTTGGCAATAATTCCTTCTGCACATGTGGCTTCCCTGCATAATTTTGTAAAAGTCTATTAACTACTCCCAAATTATCATGTTTATTTAATGTATTATTTTCATCCGTTCTTGACATATTTATCCTATTATTTGACATTTTATACCTACGATTTAATTTCAACTCTTTATTAGTGGCTTTTGTGGACGGGATAATTATTCAGATTTATTACAGTTATAGGTACCTAATAGCAATCATGTAATTGCGTTTAATTAAAATAGGTTTTTATTTTAATTGATTTATTTATCTTTTATAAAGATTATTTTCCATTTTGTGAATGTGAGAACGCTGTGGGCTTAGTGGACTGTAGATAAGTACCCTTATTGCGTAACTTATTTTCGTAAACAATTTTGCCTAATTTGTTTCATTTTGACAGTTCAACAACATTCATTGCGTTATTTACGTTTTTGAGCAGATTTTTTATTCCAACTTATGAAGCAATGGATTAGCAATCTGTTTCAAATCGAAACCTATTGTGTTGTATTACGCAATTAGGGTACTGTTGACCATTTTCTATTTTGTTAAGCACCTGATACTTGTTGAAAGACCTACACTGTCCTCCCATACCTAGTCACACTGTTATTTGAAAGTTTTTTAAAAGCCAATTATTTTTAAAAGAGTAACCGTGGCGTTTCTTGCCGGCTCTTCTCCATAGGAAACGACCAATTGGAACTGTGCACCTAGCTTCTTCTGATGTTTCATAACTCATCATCTGTTACGACGCCTCATTGAGGTGGATAACAATTAAAATTCTATTGTGTCTCGTTAATGGCAGTTGAAAGGATAAGTGCCCATGTAGGTTTATGTGAAATAAAATAATTTGAATTTGAACTTTGGACTGCTCGAAACATGAGTAAGCTATAAAACAGATCTCAACGTTTGTTGTTAGCTGCGTTCGCACTCTCTAGAAACATTCAATAGACATGTTTTGTATAGAGAATTAGAGATTTGTCAAGTTGGCGTTCGAACTGTTCTTTGTTTGTGTCTCAAAACTTGTCAAAAGCTTGTGTTTAATGCAAGGTTTAGTGTTTTCCAAACGAGACGGTAAACATCGAATTATATAGTGGACAACATGTTGCAAGATTCAAACAGAAACATTTTGTTATTCAATTTTTCTGTAAAATATGTCAACTGATATGAAATGTCAAACATGTTTCGCGTCAACAACTTGCGCGACAATACGAACGCGTTTCGATACATTGACGGACAGTTTTCAACCAGTTTTTATGTGAATGCACAGTAACTGTGCGTTTGCACTGGCGAAACATTCACAACAAAACATGTTGAAATCTCTATGTTCTGTTAATTTTCCATACAATGTTTGACAGGAACTAGTGAATAACATGTTTTGTTGTGAATGTTTCGTCAGTGCAAACGCACAATAAGGATAACCGAATAAATGACTAACCCTTTGAAGGAAGAATTGTGCTCGTGCCCTTCAGCATTGATCTTTATCTACGTTAGCTCTATACATTGGCAATAATTGGCAGATGCTTTACATACAACTTTTTTTTAAATAATCTTTTAAATCTTATCAATCAAGGTAAGTGCCTATAACTAATTCATACGATTTGGATCTTCTGATTTACCCACTAACAGATAAAAAAACAAAACAACTGGTACTGTCGTTATCAAAATACTCGTAGTGAAGTTAGATGTGTCATTGACTTGGCACGAAGACTCATTAGTCATTAGAGAAAGAGACCTCGAACGACGTCAATTTGATATTGTTTTGAACACAGGTTTTTGAGGTTTTGAACTTAGGGTAGGTACCTCCTAATCTAACTACCAAATTGTCATCGAATACCAGGGGCGTAGCTACCGCCGTATCTGCCGTACGTGCGTAAACAAAAATTAATAAAAACTTCCCAAATTCATCATCAGCTATAAATGATTTAATAAATCAGTTTGCCGAAAAAAAGGCAAGGAGAGTGTATATTTAATTTGAATTGTTTGTAAAAATTTTGGAAAAGTGACAGATAGATAATTATGATGAATAAATATTTCTTTTAATTTTATGCAAACATTTTTTTTCTTTTATGAGAAATCTTTACCCTTCCATAAAGGCCCCCAAACAAATTTTTATACGTGGCCCCGCCAAGGCACGCTACGCCACTGTCGAATACCTATAATGTGATGAATTTGATGATCTTTATTGTCAGCCAATCTTCGGCATGATGCTTTTTGTGATAATAGTCAGACATTTCTAAACTATCAGTTCAGTAACTTAATATTACACTATTATTATTATAACTGTTGATATTTTTGTAAAATAAAATTGCAAAACCTGCCTGTGGTCAGCAGATTTCGGACATTGATACGAGTGCGATGATGATGAGCCCGTGATGTACCTGCGTACCCCCCCACCATAGGAATGATTCATGAGTAGTAGGTACCTACTTAGAGTAATCGTGTCGGTGACCTTGCCATGATTGATTCCTAATTTCTGAAGTCACCTCTGAGGTAAAATCGATTCTTGTTATTTTCGTTACAAATTAATATTACAATCACTATTGTACGTCGATTCTAGAAGCTATTTACACATAAATATTATCATATGACTCAGGATTGGCGATGACTTCAAGCTTGTTTTCCTTATCCTTTGTTCCCCTACTACTAGGTGCTGTGAAATTGAGTCTGTTTGTTTGTTCTGGGGTCTACCACCAGCTCTTAAAGCAGTATTATTTTAATATTACTTCAGTGTGAGAAAGAGATGAAGCTCTACAGTAGGTATAGCTCCATCTCTTTCTCCCACGGAAGTAATATTACTAAATTATTTATTAAATAATACTGCTTTATGAGCTGGTGGTAGGCCCTTTGCTTTCACATCATACCGTCTAAATATGTTGATCATCGTGAAGTAGACGAGGCCGGGGTAGTGTAATATTGTGATGTTTATAGTCAGCTCCAGAAGTATCTCATGAAAATGTAAGTAAACAAATTGATGAAAAATGTACCTAAGGACGTACCTTGACGTAAATTGACGTAATTTTAGTTGGCAATTTTTTAATCACGTCTAAGGCCGCATTCCGAGTTACGATAAAAGTGATTATATCGCGTATCCGACCAAATTTAATAGTCAAAAAATATAAGGGTTATTGAGTAATAATTGTAACTTTGGACTTTGGTCGGATTCGCGATATTTTCGATTTTAACGTAACACGGAATGCGGCCTTAACTTGTATGCAGACTGACAGGCGCTGATTAATTTGACAGGACTAAACTAAAATTTATCTTCTGTCCTTTTCATAATGAAATAGAAAGAAAAAGATGCACTGAACTTAAGTTTAGTTTAGTTTGTGAACAAGGGAACCGACACCATTGCCATCTTTGACTATACACTTGTTAGTTACAAACATTCAGAGAACTACAAGTGTTCCAGATGCGGAAATCGAACCCCGCAGCTCGGTCTCTCCACCACTGCGCTATTAGGTACCTACATAAATTTATTAGACGATTAGAAAGACCGAAAGCTAATTTTAAATACTTTCGTAATGTTGTGCAGTTGTGCTACTGATTGTGAAACCATAAAAAGAAGCTACTTATTTGAATATCAATGACGCACTCCTTATGGCATATTTTGTGCTCTTATCAGTGTACTTAGCGGCTGTCCATGAAATGCTCGCGAAGGCAAAATCTACTGGTAATGTTGTGTGTGTTGTATACCTACCTACATTTTAATCATTGAGTTTTATGATTAAAATATAGGTATTATGCAAACTACATGAATCCATGTTTCGCTGCCTGGCAAGGCCGCTTGTGATAATGATTAAGTTCATAGGCATCTCTCTGTTCGCCTGATCACCACCGCGCGAGTCACCACGACCGACCATGGTTCCAGGTATTCCATTCAACCAAAACCAACGCTGACTCAGAAACTTGTTTATGACGAATGTTGCTCTTCCAATTCAAGTTTTAAAAACTACATTTTTAGGTACTTATTATAAATCAGATAGTCTTACCTCGTCTGGTGGAAAGTCGTAACATTCTGCTATCTTTTGATAAAGCTCCTTGACGTTAGAAAATCCAGAGATGAGTCCGAGGGGGCTGCCGTGTGCCTGTTGGCAGTGGAACACCAACTGTGACTTCTGTGATCCATTGTTGTTATCCACTCCGTTGGCTTGCTGGTGAGGGTCCTCGGTGGGTGACTGTGGCGCTGGAGGCGGTGTGTATTTAGGCGCCTTCTTCTTAAATAACGACATAGTAAAAGAGCACTACGTAACGGTAATAAGTTTTCCTTTAGCGAGAACGTCAGTGCGCACACATTCTCTAACCGTGCACAATATAATTTTAATCACTACACAGTCGCTTATCTTGAGAGAACTTTAAAATATATCGTCGCGTCATAGCACATGATAATGTTATCACCCAATAGCGATATTGGGTTAGATTATGCGATGTTTAATCACGAGTACACTTGGAACGGGCTGCGACACAGAGTGCGCTCTGCCGACAAACGAACGACTGACTGCCCGACCGGTTGCCTTTGCCTGCTCAATGCTATGACGGCTATGAAAACAAGGTGCGCGCCCGCGCCTCCCCTGTACCGTTGGCGCCTCTACGTCATCAGATGATTATATTACAACAAAAGCAGTGTCTTTATTAACTTAGGCCTGAGCCTGCCTGACTGGGATTAGTAGTGCCGACTAGTGCCAAACAGCACTACTATTCTGTGGCAACACGCACAAGTCCATTTCATTTCTACAATTTAATAAATTGCAGTAGGAACCCATATGTAATTGTGTTGTATGTAGGTATGTAATAACGTAGGTACCTAAATATTAATACCTAAGTAGGTACTGGTGCCGATTCCCTTGTTCACAAACTAAACTAAATTTAAGTTCAGTGCATCTTTTTCTTTCTATTTCATTACGAAAAGGACAGAAGATAAATTTTAGTTTAGTCCTGTCAAATTAATCAGCGCTTGACGTAATTTTAGTTGGCAAGTTTTTAATCACGTCTAAACTTGTATGGAGAGTGACAGGCGCTGATTAATTTGACAGGACTAAACTAAAATTTATCTTCTGTCCTTTTCATAATGAAATAGAAAGAAAAAGATGCACTGAACTTAAATTTAGTTTAGTTTGGCCGCATTCCGAGTTAAGTCAAAAGTGATAATAGCGCGAATCTGACTAAAGTCCAAAGTCACAATTATTACTCAATAACCCTTATATTTTGTGATTATTAAATTTGGTTGGATTCGCGATATAATCACTTTTAGCGTAAGTCGGAATGCGCCCTATGTGAACAAGGGAATCGGCACCATTATGTGGAATCAGACTTAAAACTATTTTGAGACATGTACAATCAAATTTCAAATAATTTGCTAATTTATTGTAATGATTGCAGCACTGTATTTTTTTCTATTCTTAACTGCTTTACAATCAAAGATTGTCGACTTCTATTTACTCTTGGGACTGCAACGATAACGTTCGAAATAAACAGCTTCTTCTTTAATAGTTTAAATCTTTCTTTTAAGAATTTTGGTGACTGACTGTAATGAAATATATTTATTATTACTTATTATTTATTTATTTTACTTATAGGTAATTATGTAGATGGAGCATTTTGAGAATTGATAACGAATAATCGGTGGAGTACTTTGAGAATAATTCCAGATACCTATGGAGCAGAATGGGAACAAAATAATAAGTATTTTTAAATAATAATAATTCCTTAGAGTAACTCGGGAATGAATGTATGAGATTCTTATGTTCTTAGAACAAAAGAATGGAGTAAGTAGGTACTTTGGGCATAACCCTTTCATTTGCAAGCAGCACGTCTCGGATGTCGCTATTAAATGCCAGGGCCAGCCAAGATAATGTTATAGGCAGGTAGGTACTAAGAAACCAGTCTAGTCTACATCATCCAACTACCGTATTTGGGGAGTCGGCCGGTAGGTATCTATTCACACTCCAACCTTCTTCTTCCTTGCCCTTGACTTATAATCTACAAGCCGTATGCCTCTAAGTTAGATTTGTTCTCAAATGGCGTGATTTGATGAAAAAGTAATTCAATGGAACAAATCTAATTTAGAAAGACTACTTTAATTAATAAAATTCTGTAAATACGTATTTGTTAGGTTTCGAATCATATTTTGATCAAAGTACGACCTGACGCAAACTCATTTTAAGTTTTCCCGAAGTTTCTAATTTTCCCGACAACTTTTCAAATTCTTTCCGTATGAACCATCAGGTCCAGACTATAAAACCGCCCAAGTATGTGTCGGACCACGCACAATGATGGGTTCCTTATTTGGGATGAATTTATCCCAAGAAAAAAATCTTTGTAGTTGAAAAACATGGTCTCCCATACATTCCAACTGCAAATGTAAGTTTGTACGCACCATAGTAAGATTTGCCATATAGGCCGACGTACGCACGGACGTAATAAAATCGCGGCGATTTTTCTTCGTGCACTGGATTTTGAACGCTCGGCTTAACACCGAGAGTTGAAAATCTAGTGCGCGATAAAATCCCGCCGCGATTTTATTACGTCCGTGCGTACGTCGGCTTATTCTAAGACCAAAGACTTCATTAATGTACAGACGCCAGCACATCAGGCTACTACAATCTGTCAAATTTATTTAAGAGATTCTCAACTTTATCGCTGACACATAAGGTTCAAAGTTGATTGGGAAAATTTGACAGTTTCGGGTAGCTTGATGTGCTGGCGTCAGTAAATTAAAGAACTTAAGCTGTAAATTTCCAGAATAAGCAGACCTCGCATTGTACGGAAATCCTATACGATGCGAGATCAGCATAAACTGGAATTGTATAGCTTGATGTGTAGCCGTGTGTACCTACTTTATTTTTTTTAAGGCTCAGTAGATTCGAAAATAAGGGGTGGTCAATGGGGATAAAAACTGCCACTTGCTCACTTCAGATGGCGCTGATCTCCAGCGTCATACAATCAAAGAGTATGTAACACTACATATAATAATGACAGTTGACAGCTAGCCATACATTTTTTTGTAAACAAACGACTTCTCTTACGCATAAGTAATAAATTATTGAGCTGTTTACTGCAAAAATCCGGGTCCCATGTATTTGCCAAAGATGTTATAAGAATAAAACTGTGGGAGAAAGCTCTCCGAAAAAAATAGGAATCTGATATTTCGTCGAGAGCGAGACGTGCTACACTTTAAGCATTTTATGGGAGAAAGTGGTTTATAGGTGATGCTCCCAAGAGAACTAATTCTGTTTTCATTACATACAGGCACTTGTGATGTGATATTATGTAAATTATAGAAAAGTAAGTATGTGTGTGTTTATATTATCATATTAGATCAGTGCTAGAAGTTCTATCTCTCAGGTTTTTCAGTCAGGAAGATCAAGCCAGAGTTGGTTTTCAACTTTGATCAGGTTATTTCAATCGTAGTTACGCTAAGTCTTTAACAAAAAACAAACTTGAAAGTCAACAAACACAAAATCACTATCACTACATAGTATAAAACAAAGTCGCTTTCTCTGTCCCTATATCCCTATGTATGCTTAAATCTTTAAAACTACGCAAGGGATTTTGATGCGGTTTGTTTTAATAGATAGAGTGATTGAAGAGGAAGGTTTATGTGTATAATAACCCGTACCCTAATTGCGTAACTCATTTTCGAAAACAATTTCGCGAAATTTGTTTCATTTTGACATTTCAACAACATTCATTGCGTTATTTACGTTGTTGGACAGATTTATTTTCCAACTTATGAAGCAATGGATTAGAAATCTGTTTCAAATCGAAACAAATTGTGATTGTGTTGTATTACGCAATTAGGGTGCCGGTTTATACCCGTGCGAAGTCGGGGCGGGTCGCTAGTAAAATATAAAACGTTCATAAGTTATTGACTTTTCCCACTAAAGCTGCTTTTTTACCAGTGGTAGACGCTTACCCTGTCCTTAACTCGTCTTTTAATAGTCCTACACTCCAAGTCTCATATTTATCTAGTTTTCGTATAATTTGTGATTGACACAAAAGTAAACAAACACAACAATGGCGGTTTCAAGATGTACAACAGTACTGCCATTAATTTTCTTAATCAACATAAAACCTGACACTAACCTGCAAAATGCAAAAAACATGAGAAAATTTGAATTTCGCGGGCTACCCTGACGCTTCTGTAGGTAAATTAATTTTGAATATATTCAAAATTCATTTAATAAAACATCCGTGTTTGGGTCACAGAAATTCATAGTTTATGTCAACTTAATAGGTCCATTAAATTCGGAGCAAATTGGCTGTGACAGACACAGGAGTGATGGATTCGGTTTTGTCATTCGGACATACGAAACCCTAAAAACAGCCAAATCGGGCCAGCCGCATTTCATTTTAGGTTTCCGTACCCCAAGGATGCCAAACGGAACCCTGTTAGCCTCCACCGTCCGTCCGTCTGTCAGCGGACTGTATCTCATGAACCGTATTATGTAGACAGTTGACATCACAGATTTTGACATTTTCCCAGATTGTGCATTTCTATTGCTGCTATACCAACAAATAACAAAAATGATATAAAGTTAAAAATTTAACTCCCCAATTCCCCATACAAACGTTTTTGAAGTGAAAACTTCTTTAGGCGCGTTGCGTTGGGCATTTTTGCGATAGGACTAAACAATTGATTTTGCGACACTGTTACGACACTAGCTTTTGACCGTTAAAAAGACATCAACGCACGATACATTATTTCCTGCACAATAAAATTGTTCAAGTTTTCACTTCTGTCGGCACTCCCGGAGCACCACTTTTTGAAGTGAAAACTTCTTTAGCATCGTTGTGATTTGAAATTCGATGAAACGAAAAAGCGACAGTAAAATGAGACAGACATAAATTCATAAGATTTAACGTGGGAGAAAATGAGATAGGAAGCATTATACAGTTTTCTTATGTTCGTGGTTCTCTGAAGCTGAAGAGTTTGTTTGTTTGAACGAGCTAATCTCAGGAACTACTAGTCCGATTTAAAAAATCTTTTAGCGTTAGATAGCCTATTTATTGAGAAAGCTATATATCATTACGCTAAGACTAATAGGAGCGGAGCACCAATGAAGAATGTTTCAAAATCGGGGTATTTTATTTTCCTTTTGAGAGCTTCCGCTGCGTGCGCTGCGTAAACGGTTAAAGTTTCGCAAAAATCATGTATGACAGAATTGATCTCCTTTAAAAGTTCTAAAAAAAAGTCCGCGACAGCATATGTCTATCTTTTATGGTTGGCTCACTATAACCTTTTTTATGCTAACGAAATTTGTTCTAAAATAATGCATCGTTTGCGAATGTTTTTATAAACATGATATTAATCCTTATCCTAATAAATGCATTATTCATCACAAGTATTTAATTTAAAACAAAATTGCCCTTGACATCATTCGATTTCAATGAATATCTTAGGAGATATCGCAGTTTTAAAATAACATCGCAGCAAAATAATGATCAAGTACCTACTGCGCGCGCATTTATGATGTGCAAGGCTAGGTAAGTTATGAGGGGGAATAAGATTATAAGACCCAGTACTTTTACCTAAAGTTTTAAAGTTCCACTTTTACTGATAAAAGCGTGATGTATGCTGTTGCGGACTTTTTTTAGAACTTTTAAAGGTTTTTTTTTTTCATTTTCTTGAAGCCATCATTTTTTTGAAGGTTTCACTTCTATCACGTGTGCACACATGGAGGTATTTTTTTTTTTTTGATTTAGTAAAGAACGGTACCAGTGTTTGTACGGTGGTACAGAAACCCTTCCTGTGCGAGTCTCACTCGCACTTGGCAATTTTTTTCTTAATCTTTCATCGACTAGACCAGCGGTCGGCAAAACGCGGCCCACGGACGTCTTACTTGCGGCCCGTGAATGTTTTGTAAATAAGTTATAAATAACGCGCAAACTTTTTCAATTATAATTATACATATAAAAAATAAATATGCTTCTCGTCTCACAGATGAGCATTTGAGAGCCATTCTATGAATTACAACTACAAATTTGACAGCTAACGTACAAGAAATAGCCTCCCAAATGCAACCTCATACATCACACTGAAATTTGTATAAAATCGGTTACATATTTAGGTACTTTGTAGTTTTCATTTCAGAATGATTTACGGTGGTTATTTTTCTAGCTATAAATCCCAAACATATAAACATAATGTAAGTATAACGTGTACGAATTAAATTCCGTATGGTTCAACAATTTTTAATAGCATTATTATTTTTTCTATGGGATATGACCAGTTATACGTAGGTAGGTATATTGGGCTTCCAGGGTTAATATCACAAGTGCGGCCCGCCTTTAGTTTATTTTGCCACCTTGTGGCCCTTGCCTGCCAAAAGGTTGCCGACCGCTGCACTAGACAGATGGACTGCATTTCAACTGCAGATCTGCAGTTTACGACTGTGTTTATTGCAATCGTACTAACTGCAGTTTGTAGTTGAAATGCAGTCAGTCTGTCTAGACTCTAGACCTGCATTTCAGACAAGGTCATACCCTGGAATCTAAGACACTTAATCCCTTAACAGGGTGAATTTTCAAAGTCTAAGAGCCTTACCGACAGACTGCACAAACGCGCCTAAACCGCTGGTTTTAAGTTTTTTTTTTTTGCGTAATTACGAAAGTGAGCACTTCAAAAGGATTTTTGAAAATTCATCCCATTAAGGGATTAAAAGTTTCTTAGGGTATGACCTTGTCTGTGGTACTTACAGTCTTAGCTCTTGAAGTGACATGACAATAGAATACCTAGTGTTAAATAAATAAAAGATGTAAATGGATGTGTTTTTTTATTAGCTTAGCACTAAGTTTACGACGAGGCTACAGCTTTCTTGGGTGTGGGTAAGCCCTCCTTGAAGCCATTGCGGAAACGCCTCCTCACAATCTTCAGGTGACGCATGCGGCCAGTTCCTGTGGTCTTCCTGCGCTTAGCCTTCACTGACCAGTGGTCTGTAAAAAACATAATTTTGTGATAAATATTAATTTTATTAGAACTTTCCTTGGGCAATTTTTCCCTGATAATTTTAAGTTTAATCCATGACAACAGATTAATTGAATTGGTTCTCTGAAACCAGGTGTTATGCTGCCTGTTCATTGGAATGTAGTGAGTATGTAGGGAAGAATTAGGGAGCAGCGCACATTTGTGTAGCAGTCATGCTACACAAATGCAATGTAGAACCGGCAAAAATGATTAAAACCAAATGATCAGTAGTTATTACTTTACACTAGTGCAAGAGGTGTAGATTAAAAGTGGTAATTTTATTTGTATGTTTTCACAGCTCTGCACTTCTTCCCACTAATGGACAGGCAGTAAGAGGACGCTAAACAGAATTTGGAATAAAATGTATGAATTCACAGGACCAAACAAATGTTGATGAGACATTAATCATAATCAAATTTCAGTGTAGTGCACCTACATTATGAGTTCAACGGTCACGTAAACTCATTGAGATCAATAACAATTAAAATTCTATTGTGTCTTATTAATGACCGTTGAAAGGTTATCAAAAACATTCTACATTATGAAATATCTCTTCAATCAGTGTATGATTATCTCCCAAATAATAAATGTTAGAAGAGGGATTTGTGGCAGATAAACGTATTTAAGAGTAAGCTGTGCCAAATAATGGAGACTAGGTTAACAACAAACAAAACAATCTATTATAAGCACAATAGTATATTATTAAAGGTGTCTCAAGATCATGAGATTCTATTGCATTTTCATGTCTTGCAGCCATTCAAATGTTTACATGTGTCCGTCCACACAGTACTATTTCTTTATTTCATTAAAATACTTATAAATTACATTTTTAAATATTAGAATATAAAAAATATAGGAACATTTAAAAATATAAAAAATAGTAGCCCACCGGTATCGGGAACAGGGTCCAAGCTACCGGCGGTCAGGGCTCCAGAGAGAGGAACCTCCTGACAATGCGAGCCGTGTCCAGGAGTACCGCTTTCTGAATCAAGCCCTTGATCCAGCTGCCCAACGAGAGCCTCCTTAGGTGTTGGTCGAGGCTCTTGGCAATTAAGCCATTGGCTGATACGACTATCGGCACAATGATCGCTGAGTCCACATCCCACATGTCGACAATCTCGTGAGCCAAGTCAAGATACTTGATTTGTTTGTCTTTCTCGGCTTTCACGAGGTTCCCGTCATGCGGGACTGTTATGTCAATAATCATTGTGCGCCGCTCTACTCGATCCACCACCACTATATCAGGTTTATTGGCAACAATAGTCCTGTCAGTGATGATGGATCGATCCCAGTACAATGTGATATTTCCATTTTCGAGAACTGGGTCGGGCACATACCTGTAGTATGGCACTTCCGATTCCACAAGGCCGTATTTCAGAGCAAGTTGCTGATGGATAATCCTGGCTACAAGTTTGTGTCTATTTCTTTTATTATTAATTAACAGACCAAGTCATTAGTTTTACAGAATGACTTGAGTGTTCAGTTTTATTATATTGTTTACTTTTAATTAGTACTTAAGAAATACTGTAATGCTTTCAGAAGAAAATTCTAGGTAAGTCAGTGACAAAGGGGTTCAACAAGGAGACCCTTTCTTTTTTTAAATATATGTCTAAACATATTGAAAATTACCATAAAGAAATCATTTAACAGTTACAATTACGATCAGTTAGGAGCCAAAGAGGCAGCAGGCATACAACGTGTGGGTACAATAACAATGTTCACGATGAACAAAATCAATGAAAAAAATCTGAGGTTATTACCACAAGTATACGTTACGGAATCTATTTCGACGATGTAATAACCTAAAATCTAAAACAACACTAGAACTGAGTAAGGCCGGTATGTGTACTTACAGGAACGCAGCTTAGCTGCGGGGTATCCGCACTGTGCACATTTGGATTTTTGGATGTGGTACGATGATCTGCCACACCTTCTGCACAAGGTGTGTGTCTTGTTACGACGCTTACCAAAGCTCGAAGTACCCTTCGTCTGAAATCAACATTAACAGGTTATGATTGGAAACCCATCAGAAAATCACTAATATGCATAATTTTACTTCTATATCGTTAATACACAAGTTATTATTTCAAAAATAGACTGAAATATTTTCTAATTTACAAGATTAATTTAGATAGAAAATACAAAAATTACACAGTACCATCTTGTCACAATTTGACAAGCCAAGAGAAAACAAAACTGTCAGACAGCCTTAATAATGTTACCAGATTAGGAGACAATTAAAATGGCTAGTATGACCAACGAGAAAATTCAGGGCCGCTCTGCCGTATTCATGGAATTAGTATTTACTATTATATACAGTAATCGATTAATATCATTTTGTATGGTACGGTCAATCGTACGCCAAAGGAAGAGTTTGACAGAACCCTTATTTCATAGAAATAAGAGTGATTTTCGTAGTTCAAGTGATACCACCGGTGATTTTACTTACAAGCAGGTGTTTACTCTTTCACCTTGTTTTATCTATAGTCAAATGATTTTGTCTATTTATATGTAAATTTAAAATCTAAAAACATACGTGGGATGCGACTGCACGCGTTTATTGTTGACTAAGAAGTTACGAGACTATTTACGCCAAATTGAACACCTCCCATAAAAGTTACTTGACACAATCGGGGCGGGAGCGCATTTAACGCGAAAGCGTTAACGTTTTTTGCAATTTGCAGGTCAGTATTACGTTGTATGTTGATCTAAATATGATTCGCGGCCTTAAAAAATATGGCTTTACTCAATTGTAATCATTACAATCAGCAATACAAATCCATAAGTTAGCAAAGGTGTCAAATGTTATTTTTTTTAATCAGCTGTTCCATACATTTTGACCGGTATGTAGGTTTTGTAGGTATTGCACTTTTCTATGAAACAGCGTTTTTTTTTTTAATAACCGGCGAAATATTTCAACGCAAGGGCGTTCAGAATCATGTACTCATGTACTGAATCCATGGTTTCAGTTTTCGCGTCATCAGTTGCCACCCCGTATTTCGGAAGTCTGTGGCAAATAACGAATGTAGAAAACCAAAGACACCGACTTCCGAAATATAAGTTATTTATCAGTTTGTAGTGTTTTTTAGAAGTCGGTTGTTTTTTTTTGTAAAAAAGTTTTTTATTACGTTACGGATCAATGTTCTATGCAAATATTTTTACTTTAAAAGTTTTAGAAGCATTTTTTTTTTAATTGTTCAAGTTTTTACTTCTGACGGCACTCCCGGAGAGTTTATTTGGATTTTCTTTTGTAAAGACAAAGAAACTGTCAAATTTTCCTAATCAAATTTGAACCTTATGCTTCAGCGATGAAGTTGAAAATCTATTAAATAAATTTGACAGATTGTAGTAGCTTGATGTGCTGGCGTCTGTACAATAATTTTAAAACGATTTTCGATGTGGGTCATTTCGAGTTGGCAACACTGACCACAGCTGTCAACAAGAGTGTTACATATTCTGTGGCAACCACCAGCAACCTGCCAAACCTTATTAAAACTTGCCTACCCATAAAAGTACTCTGTGCTTAAAACCTTTGTTGCACATTTTTAATCTGCAGGCCTAATTCATTATAATTGTTTATTACCAGCAAACGATCAGAAGAATACATAAGAAAGTAAAATCCACATTTTATGTCTGCTTGAAAGGTAAGTTATTGTGCAAACGATCATTCTTACAGACTCCAAAACCGTACGAACTTAAAGTTAACTTTCATGTTTTCTCTTATTTATGATAATTGTTTTTGTGAAGTGGCATACTGTGATATAATGCTATTCAAATTACTTCAGTTGTCTGGGTAAATAATCTGTTTCCTACTTTATTTAGTGCTTTAGTCATACCTACCTACTCTGCCCTGCTAAGCCCAAAGGCGGTATCTCTGAGATATACCCTTTTAGTTTTTTTTATACCATTCAATAGCTTTAACAATTTCGCATTTAATGGTATAAGCGAAATAGCGCTATCTAACTTAAAACATAAAAAAAAACCACTAAGAAGTTTTTATATCTCCATTTTTCCTTAAATAACAATTTACAAAAAGTCAATTTTCTCAAAACTTACTCCGGTTGAGATACCGCCTTTGTGCTTAGCAGGGCAGTACTTGCCTATTGAATTATACTTACCTTAAAACAGTAATCATTCCAACTGACTGCAAGTAGGTATTTTAATTGTTAGAGGTATTTATTAATTAATAACGGTTTTAACTAGAATGGAAAAATATAATGATCATAAATATTACATTGCAGACTAATGTTTTTCAAATTATCATTGATTTTATTGCATAAAAATCTGGAATGTTCAGAACAAACCTACTATTTCCTATACATGTCACACACCATGCCGGTTTTATTGTGACTTGGACAGGGACTATCATACAAAGTTTAATTAATGCTACAAAATGATGTATGCAAATGATTGCACCATTATGTTCAATAAATATTTAGTAAATTAACTAACATTCTTCTAGACTAGAACCATGCGCAATATTGCTCCACTTCTTTGCAGGAATATGAAAATAATGAAGTATATTGCAGGTTATGTTTATATGGACTGTTTTAAAATGACTTTGGAAATAACAGCATCCTATTCTAAGAACCGTGATACTAATCATTAATTTTGTATTGTACTTAAAGTACATAAAAAAACAGAGATTCAATTTACTTTTCTATTTTAGATACTTAATCTGTGAATATGGAACTTCTAGATATTATGAAAAGCTTAACTATTAAACATATACCAAACGAAAGTGAACAGCAGTTGTTCAAATCTATAGCTGCAGATATTGATGATGTTCCTACAGAAATAGTCTATGCAGAGTATTCTGATAAAATAATGCTTATTGTATCTCAGTATCAGAAGATTGGAAGCATGTTAATGATACATAAAGATCAAGTTCATAGTCCTTTAGGTACTAATGACATTTATACAACAAAAGTTATTTTTGGTGCTACAGGAGAAGAGCAGCAAGTTGCAGCAAGATACTTGGCAGAAGCAATTAAAATTACAAAGCCACTTTGTATTTTTATAAATCTTAAATCATATGACATTGAAACTGTCAAAGCCTGTAAAGACATAATATTAGATTTAAGAAGCAAAACAGCAGAATCTTAAAATGGCTACAATAAGTGCAAAAAGATTTAAGTCTGTACAAAAATATTATGGTCAACTGGTTCTGGGACCTCCAGGTGCAGGAAAAACAACTTACTGTTGCAAAATGTCAGAACTGTTGCGGAAATTGGGAAGAAATGTTGTAGTAATAAATTTAGATCCAGCCAATGATCTAACATCTTACAAACCAGATATTGACATCAGACAACTAATTGCTCTTGAGGAAGTAATGGATCAACACAATCTTGGTCCTAATGGAGCCCTGCTGTACTGTATGGAGTTTTTAGAAAAAAACATTGATTGGCTGCTGAATCAAATCCAAGGTGACAATTACACAAACTTTATATTTGATTTGCCGGGACAGGTAGAACTGTATTGTCATCATAAAAGTTTGAGCAACATATTTTCTGTACTTGCCAATAATGGGAACATACAACTATGTGTTGTGCATTTGGTGGATTCACACCATTGTTCTGATGCTGGAAAATTTATTGCAGCTCTAATGTTATCATTAAATGCTATGTTAAAAATTGGATTACCCCATATCAATTTATTAACAAAAGCTGATTTATTGAAAAAACATATGGATAAATTGCAGTTTGGAATAGATTTCTACACTGAAGTGCTTGATTTGAATTATTTGCTGGACAGTTTAGACACCGATGCATTTACCAGTAAATATAAGAAATTAAACAGTGCCTTTGTCTCTATAATTGAAGATTATAGTTTAGTTACTTTTCAATTGGTTAATTTATGTAAAGCAGAGAGTTTACTGAATGTTAGAAAATTAGTGGATAAATCAAGTGGATATGTGTTTAAAGCTGAAGAAGGGAGACATATAAATAGTATGCTAGCTTGTGCTATGGGTGTCAGTGAACCAGTTGACATTGAGGGTCTTGAATAAAATGTATTTCTTTATGTACTTACGTAATTTTACTACATCCCTTTCCGAAACCTTTAAATTTTTCTCGAAAATTTCTTTTAGAACACAATGAACCAGTGAGCAAAATTATTTAGCCCCCTGGCGCGGGCGGGAGGGCGAAAAATTTGTTCCGTAGTTTAATTCCTCAAACAGGACCTAACGTTTTCTCCGTCGTGAAGTTCAAAACCAAAGCATTATGACCTGCGCAGACTGGCGGACGGGACGGCAGAGGATTTTAAATTTATCAATTGAATTTAATACTTATTCAATCGAAATAAGGTATATACTTCAATGCTCGGTGATCGACGGAAAACTGCGCTGCGATGCTCCAAGCTCGATTACCGAGCATTGAAATATATACCTTATTTCCATTGGCTAAGTTTTAAATACAATTAATAAATTTACCGTCCCGTTCGCCAGTCTGCGTAGGCCCTTAGGCCTGAAACTGCGTTAAGCGGGCGCCCGCGACGCGTACCCGTCACGTGTCTACGCGCGTGGACACGCGGATGTGCTCCGTGGTAACGCGACGGCCCCCGTCGCGGAGACCGGATTATTTTATTTACGCAGTGTTGCTAGTTTAATTGTGCATGTACAGTCGTGTCGATGGAGAACTATACCATATAATATATTAGTACCTAGGCGACCGAGCTCTGTTCTGGTGAAAATTGATAAAGATCGTTTAACCTTTCGAATGCCGTAATTACAGAAACAATTAAAAAACCATTGTGTCTCGCGTGGATCCATGTGCCGGCTACGACTGATTAATAGTATAGGATAGTTCATACTAATCCCATGTATAGTTCATACTAATTCCATGCTGCCATGTTAGTAGATACTTACTAATTCCATGCTACCATATCATTATTCTAATGTCATTATCCTCATGTCATTATTCATTATCTTGTAACTTTGGGCGATCGAGGTCTGCTCGGGTGAAAATACGGAGAAAATGAATTTTCCCAGATATGAGACATTGAGACCTCGCTAGATCGATTTTTCGCTCCCGTAAACCCCTATATTGCAACTTTCATCGAAATCGTTGAGAGCCGATTTCAAGAACGTAATTACAAATATAACATAATATCACGCCTTGTTTCCCCGAAGGTTTGGGCAGAGGTGTCCCTGTATCAGGTACACCCACACATTAGAAATACAAAACAAATATTTGCTCGTTTAATAATATAGGATTACATTGCAAAACCGCTGGGCCAGCGGTTTTGCAATGTAATCCTATATCACGTCATCAATCCTATGGCACGCGCGTTGCCTGCCAGCGGCGCTGGCAGGCAACGCGCGTGCCCCCGCGCGGGCGTCCGTCGCACGGAGGCGGGACACGTGGCGCGAGCGCGGGACCCGCTTCCCCGCGTTGGACGCCCGCGCTTGCCCCCGCAACGGAGCACTTTTTAGTACAGACTGCCGCATGCCATCTGTACACGCTGCCGGCGCAGTGATTACGTACTCTGTGTCTGGCCCCAATAAGGCCTGAAACTGCGTTAAGCGGATGTCCGCGCGGTTCCGCTTAACGCAGTTTCAGGCCTTATTGGGGCCAGACACAGAGTACGTAATCACTGCGCCGGCAGCGTGTACAGATGGCATGCGGCAGTCTGTACTAATAAAATTCGTGATGCCGAATGTGCGTTGAGCGCACGAATTCTGTCACGCTCACAGACCGCCTTCAAACCGTCAGTTTCTATAGGTATATCTGTCACGGCTAAAACCCGAAGTGCGGCTACACCTAGTTTTAGCCGGCTACAACTAGGTGCGGCCGATAGCAGTTGGTTAAATTTAGTTGTAGCAAATGAAAATGGTTGAAGAGTAGGTTAGGTTAGAACTGTGACCACATAACACACCGCACGAGCCGAGCGAACGAAGCGAGCGGTGCCGCGGCAGCGGCCGGCGAGTGCCAGGGTCCATTTAGGCAAGTTTAACTAACTGCTACCGGCCGCACCTAGTTATAGCCGGCTAAATCTAGGTGTAGCCGAACTTCGGGTTTTAGCCGTAACATATCCATCATCATTAGTGTCTTAGTGCGAGTAAACGGTGACACTTGGAATATGTTGACAATACACCGACTCTAGCAGCTGCCGTCGAGGCGTCTCCGTGCTTTGTGGGGGCCAGATAACACAATCATGTGAATTTTAGGGTGGTGGAAACGAAATAAGGATCTCATTCATTCTTATATTAAAGTACTAATATTATAAATGCGAAAGTGAGTTTGTTTGTTACGCTTTTGCGCTACAACGGCTGAGCGGATTTGGATGAAATTTGGCACATGAGTAGACCATGAACTGGGTTAGGACATAGTATACTTTTATTTCTATATTCTGACGGGATCGAGACTCATACGGGTGAAATCGCGGACCGCAGCTAGTATTATTATAATTATATTATATTTATATTATAGTCGTCGTCGTTCGTACATGATATAAAAATTAAAACCGGCCAAGTGCGTGTCGGACCACGCACAATGAAGGGTTCCGTAGTTGGGATGAATTTATCCCAAAAACAAACTTAACTTTGTAGTTGAAAAATATGTTCTCCCATACGGAATGTATGGGAAAACATGTTTTTGCAACTGCAAAGTTAAGTTGGTCGATTATTACTCGTTAACTTGTAAAGCCTACTCAGCTGTGATAGTTTTCTTTTTAAATTCGTTATATAAGTTACTGTTGTGAATTTTATCACATATGTGAAACCAACCATTTAGCTGGCAGGGGGGGGGGACACTTGACTCTAACAAAAATTTTCACCTTAAAGCTTAATATTTCGCAAACGGATCTCTGAATTCAAAAATGGTTTAACATACTCGCAATGTTTTTGAAAGACCTTTCCAATGATACCACACATGGTGGGATAAAAAAAAATAAAAAAAAAACATCATCACTTTACGTGTATGGGAGGTACCCTAAAAAAAAATGTTTTTCATAATTTTGTTTTACCACTTTGTCGGCATAATTAATATGTATACCTATGCCAAATTACAGCTTTCTAGTACTAAGGGTCTCGGAGCTAGACCGCGGAAAGACAGACAGACAGACAGACAGACGGACAGACAGACAGACAGGCAGACGGACATGACGAAACTATAAGGGTTCCTTGTTTACTACGGAATCCTAAAAAGAATTGCGAACTTGCGGGCCTTGTCGCTGGCAACATTGCATACGTACATGCATACGTGCATACGTGCAACGTTGATCGGATGTTGCTGGAAACATTTTTCATACTCCTAAGTATGAAAAATGTTTCCAGCAACATCCGATCAACGTTGCGCTACTTTTGTTTCAGCAACGTATTTATGTTTTGCGGACAACATGGAATTTTGCAGTGTTGTTGGCAAACAAAAGTATTAATGATAAACAAAAGAAATCAACATTTGATGTCGACGACAAACTGTTTCTAATTAATAACTACGCGGCTTTAGGACTAGGAAAATGGGCCTAAGAGTGGTGATCTTCAAAGTTAACAAACTTAAATTTAGAAGCTCAGATTATTATAGAAGAACAAATTAAAATTCAGTTGCAACCAAATATATGTATAAAGCTGAAGAGTTTGTTTGTTTGTTTGCTTGAACGCGCTAATATCAGAAACTACAGATCCGATTTGAAAAATTCCTTCAGTGTTAGATAGCCCATTTATCGAGGAAGGCTATAGGCTATATCATCACGCTAAGACCAACAGGAGCGGAGCACCAATGAAGAATGTTTCAAAATCGGGGGTTTTTTTTTCCTTTTGAGAGCTTCCGCTGTGTGCGCTGCGTAAACGGTTAAAGTTTCGCAAAAATCATGTATGACAGAATTGTTCCCCTTTAAAAGTTCAAAAAAAAAGTCCGCGACAGCATTTATGTCTATCTTTTAACGTTGGCTCACTCTAACCCTTTTTATACTAACCAAATTTGTTCTAAAGTAATGCGTTATTTGCGAAGGTGTTTTTATAAACATGACATTAATCCTTATCCAATAAATACGTTATTCATCACAAGTATTTAATTTAAAACAAAATTGCCGTATATATCATTCCATTACAATGAATATCTTAGGAGATATCGCAGTTTCGGTTAATCGTGAAATTTCTTTTCCTATGGTTTTCTTCTGATATCTGTGTAGTTGAATAAAGGTATTAATTATTTGTCGAATCATAATTACCATCACTTAAACTCCTGTATTGGAGTGTTACATTTTAGCGTAGCCAGATTTTAATTAAAATGGAATAGCTCTCTGAGGAGTTGGAATAGAAACATCTAATTTCGCACGATGCTTTGAGTTTATAAAAGATACAAACCACCATAATTGGCAAGTTTCTAGGGTTTCTCATTGAAGCGCAAGGATTGATTTTAGGGTTTTTGAAAATCAATTTCTTATTTTCCAACAGTGTCGATTATAGAAAAAATAAAACTGCACAGCATAAGCACAAATTAAGACCCACCGTAGTAAAAAAATCGTAGTTGTATGTCATGCCATTTGAGAGGTAGGTACAGCAATTTGCTAAATGTTACCCCAGCGGCGGCTTCTTGAATAACTCTGAAACCTTAAGACGCACAAATAGTTTGTACTCAGCTAAATTGGTTGGAAAATTATCAATAATGAAACGAACAGAAACAAAAAGCATAATTCTGATTATACACTGAAGACGTCATGTGGTGGTCTCATTTGCGATAGCAAAGAAGTTGCTCAAGAATTTGTAAATTTCTTTACCAGTATCCCACTTAAAACTACTGAAACCTTAAACTCCTCGCCCTCACTCTCTTTTGATTTATTAAGGGCCAACGTTTCAGCATGCCCGATTGAATTTAACTTTAAGCATATTAACCCCATAACGGTAATAAAAGCTTTTAAACAAATCAAGATCAAATTGACCGAAGATCTTTGGGGGATGTCCATTAAAGTCTGTACCTCCATAATTGAGACCATAGCGCCTTACTTAGCCTTAATATTTAATTTGTGTGTGGATCAAGGAGTCTTCCCGGATTTAATGAAATACAGTAAGGTAATACCACTTTTCAAATCCGGGGACAGTAAAGACACCAATAATTATAGACCCGTATCCGTGTTGCCGGTATTCAGCAAGGTGTTTGAAAAAGTAATGCTTAATCAAATGCTCAATCATTTTAACACAAATAAAATCCTTCACGATCAACAGTATGGTTTCACCAAAGGACGTTGTACAACCGACGCTGGTGTAACCCTATTAAGACACATTTTTAACGCGTGGGAAGAGGCCCAAGATGCCATAGGGATCTTTTGTGACCTCTCCAAAGCATTTGATTGCGTCGATCACGAAACCTTACTCTTGAAACTAGAGCATTACGGACTTGGAAAACTTGCACTCAATTTAGTAAAATCTTATTTAAATGATAGACAACAGCAAGTTCAAATAAACGGTATCAATTCACTAGGTTTAAAAGTAAAATTAGGTGTGCCACAAGGCTCGATATTGGGTCCATTCCTCTTCTTAGTATACATTAATGATCTACTCCATTTATTAAAAAATCGACCACAAATGGTGTTATTTGCTGACGATACTTCTTTAATTTTTAAGGTAGATAGACGTGCTACAAATTTTAACGACGTAAATAACGCCCTACTGCAGGTCCAAAATTGGTTCACTGCTAATAATTTAGTATTAAATGGAAAAAAAACGAAGTGCATAAAATTTTCTTTACCAAATGTCAAAAGTAGTGATTGTGAGATAGTATTGAATCAAGAGAAACTAGAATTCGTTGATAAAACTATTTTCCTAGGGATCACGCTCGACTCAAGGCTGCAATGGGGTCCTCATTTAACATCTCTTGCAGGACGGCTAAGTTCAGCAGCATATGCTGTCAGAAAAATCCGTCAGTTTACTGATGTAGATACCGCGAGGCTAGTATATTTCAGCTACTTTCATAGTATCATGTCCTACGGTATTTTACTGTGGGGACGGGCTGCAGACATCGAGTCTATTTTTATTCTCCAGAAAAGAGCGATCAGAGCCATATATTGTCTCCGCAGGCGCGATTCTCTAAGGAAACTGTTTAAGGATATTAACATCATGACGGTACCTTGTCAATATATCTATGAAAACATCATGTACGTAAGAAAGAATTTACATCTTTTTAGCAAAAGAGGTGATAGACATAATTATAGTACTAGAAATAGGGACCTATTAGTTCAACCAGGTTTCAGACTGGCTAAAGTAGATTCATCTTTCATGGGATACTGTTTAAAATGTTACAATAAAATTCCTCCCCACATACTTCAACTGAATGAGACGAAATTCAAATCTTGTATAAAACGCACACTATGCAGGCAGGCATATTATACGTTGGGGGATTACATCACTGATAAAAATGCTTGGCTCAATGCTGGTCCTGCTCCACAACCACAACTAATTGATTAACATTTGCAAATACTGTTGGAGCTGCTGAAGATTGTAAGACCATCTTTGCATTGTATAAACTCAATCTCTTTTGTATTATATAATTGCATAGCACACTATGTGAGCACTATGTACTAAAGAGTTACCATTTACCGGGTAATATGTCTTGCATTGACTTGAATGTACCCTGGCGGCTGTGAGTATGTCATGCTCACTCAAATGTTTCGCTGATGGTGGCGCGTGTGTTGGATCATTTAGCTCCCTTCAAAATGGTTGAGCTGAATGGTGCTAATCCATGCGTCATGTTCGTGAACGGGCGCCGTCAGTTGGGACTGGTCATCTCTTAGCTGCCAGGGCTTATTTTTAATTTTTTTGAATTGTTCTTTTTTATCTTTTTACTACGGACGCTTCTCATGTGCACGTCTTTCTACATTGTTCTCACATGTATAATTTCAACATGAATAATGTAACCAATATTTTGTAACAATTTTTTATTTAAAAGAGTGTCCGTGGAGTTTCTTGCCCGTTCTTCTCCATAGGTACCTACTACGCTTTGGAATGGGCAACTAGCTTCATACCTATTTCTGACTGACCGATTCCTTGACAATTCAAAAGTGCCTGTAAATGGTTTAATTGAAATAAATGTTTTGAGTTTGAGTTTGAGTTTGCTACGACCACCTGTTAAAAAACATGAATCTGTTTTTCGTGAATTTCTTTGAATCGGCTGGACGCACTTTTAAATTTCGGGCACATTTACACGAGATGGGGTACTAATTATCTGTCAAGTTGAAATCCTGAAAAGCGACAACATTCCGCTGACGTAACGCACACGATATTTTTGAGATCGGACAGCCTAACTCCTCAACTTTTTGAGACATTTGATCTGCATTCACAGATTTTCTAATAAATGTCCAGTCAGCAAGAAAATAGAAATAGGCAGTTTTCACATAAACTTTTTTTTATTCCAATCGATCCTGTTTTTTATAAGGATCAAAAAACTATGGACCAATAGAGGTTTGAGTACCTACTTAAAAACCCAAAAATCAAAAAAATAAAACCATACTTAAAGTATGGACTTTTTTTTGAGATTTTTGGTTAAAAAGACAAGTTTTTTCATACCTTAAGGTAGGAAAAAACTTGACTTTTTTTGTGATGGACAGACTAGCTCATAATACAAAAATAAAAATAACTTCGAACGAATACGCGTTAAATTTTATTTCCTCTGAGAACAAGATAGTTTGTAGCTTGTGATTTCCGAAGTTCTGAAAAAAAAAATACCTCAAATAATTTTGAACTTTTCGACTTGTATGGGAAACATTAAAAAAGACTGTCCGCTACATAAGTCAGAAATTGCAAAACACCTTTGTATGGCAAAAGTTTTTTCAAAAGCAACACTACCTTTTTGTTCTCGTATCAAATAAAATTATTTTCGTATTCGTTCGAAATTTGAAATTTCATTTCATTTTTTTTATTTTCGGACCGTCTATCCAAATTGAAAATCTGTGAATGCAGAACAGTACACTAATTATGTAATAGGTACACGATCAATCACAATCTGTTTCGATTTGAAACATTGCTAATCCATTGCTTCGTAAGTTGGAAATAAATAAATCTGCTCAACAACGTAAATAACGCAATGAATGTGTTAACTGTCAAAATGAAAGAAATTAGTCATAATCGTTTACGAAAATAAGTTTCATAATTAGGGTACTGATGCCCGTTTTCACCTTCACTAAGTGACACTTATCTAAATGTATCCCTAAATAATAGTGAAAGAAAGAAAAAAAGAAAAAAACGTTTATTTGCGGTAAACATGACGCAAGAAAAAAATATTATATTACAAAAATGAGAAAAAGTTGGGGGAAACATGCGTCACATCCACGCAAATCGGCTATCGCTCAGCATTATGCTACGACCCTGTGCAAGACAGAGCCCCAGCGCTGGTTTTCAGCGATAGCCGGCGCCGACGTAATGACGTCGACCGGTGCAGCAAACAAATATAAATACGCTGTACCAGTACAGTGGAACACAGAGAGACACAGAGTACACTGTTGGATTTTCAACGCTAGGCTCAGCATTAAAGATTTGAAAATCTAACGGTGCAATTTTATTTAGGGATTCATTTAAGTGTCACTTATGAAGGTGAAAACGGGCATGAATGTCTTAAAAAGTTAAGGACGGTCTCCTAAGACTGTTTTCTTGTAGCGAGAACGGTTAATCGTATATGGGGGCCTACAACAAGCTCATAAAGCAGTATTATTTTAATATTACTTCAGTGTGGGAAAGAGATGAAGCTCTACAGGACGTATAGCTCCCTCTCTTTCTCCCACTGAAGTAATATTAAAATACTGCTTTTGAGCTGGTGGTAGGCCCCTGTCCTTACTGACCTATCTCAAAAATCCACCCGGTGTATTATATTATCTGTGACCCGGTATAGGCCCAGTCACCGTAGACACAAATATCGCGTTAGGTAGCAACAGATCTTGCGTAGCTGCAAACTTAGTTTTACACTATTGATATCCTAAAACATCCCAAAAAATCTGCTAAGTGCTCTTTTTTGCGACCTAAGATGTTTTAAATGACTGGCATAGGCTAGATTTTGTTTTTATAAAATCAAAATGACGGATTTTAGAAGTCAAATAAAAATATTCGTGATAATAAGATATATAAAGAGCTTGAGGAGACGAAACCTAAAATATACAACACACTAAAAGATTTGAAAATAAAAAACTAAGTACTTTAAAAGCTCAGTTTTCAAGCAGTCTGAAGTAGAACTAATTGCTACCAACTGCTGAACTGCATTAAGACTGCTTGAAAAGTGAGCTTGTTTTGAACTTTTTAGATGCAGTCGGGACATGTTGATTTAAAAAAATTAAGAATATTCAGATGTTTTGGCTGTTCTTGCAAAGGCTCGTGGCAGACTAGCACGACTTGTCGTGCGATGCGACCCGGTTATTGTTCTACCGTGAAGTTTTCTTAGAAATTGTTTTGTTAGAGTAGCGTCGCGTCAGTCTGCACGAGGCTTTGAACATTATTTCTCTTGTTGTAAGAACAATAATTATTATTCAACAGGAACAATTACTTGAACAATGTCCAGAAGCTTGAAAGAAAATTACAACAAACTGATTGAGGCGGAAACAGCGCTTGATCAAATGCTCAGTGAGAAAAAATATGTCCAAGTGAAGCTGCTTCATCAATACAACGATATTAAAGATGCTGCTCAGGTAGTCATTGATCATATAGCTAATTTAGAAGCAACCACTGTCACTGAGGTACATAAAAGGCTAAAATTAAAGGAATGAAATAAAATATCTTGGTATAGTAATGGAACGTTTTATTTGAAGACAAATACAACTCTTTACAATTTAAATTTCATCCAATTTTTTTTGTGTTCATAAACTAAATTAATGAACAATTTTAAAATTTCACACTGCGGGTTTACGTACGTAGGTTCTTAAGTTATAAGTGTTTTCAAAAAGCCACGGTTCCACGTTTGCTACTTCAATTACGAAAAATGTATGTTTAACATGACAAGTATTCTAATATATTTTGATTATTATAAGTTGATAATCATGACCATTGTCAGCAAACAAAATTTATAAATGTAGATAGTAAAAGTTATCATATTGTTGAGAATAATCTAAAACTATAGTGAATAATGGATTTAAAAGAGATAAATAAAATCTACTTCCTCCTTTCAACTAGTTTTAAAAGTATGTGATAATGTATAGCATGAAAATGGAGAATAACGAAGGTATCTTAACAATCCAATTTATTAGGTTTCGGTAACATTTTAAAAATTAACCTTTCAGTGGTGACATTTAACAATAATTATAACCTGAAAACATTATCTCCCATATTATAAGATTATTATTTTTCACATGCTTTTACCATTGTTATACATAATTCTTAAACAAATCAAAATACATTGAAGTTAAAATTCTAAACGCTAACATGGTGTCTATTTAATAAGCAAGCAATAATTATAGAAATGTTTAATGTATAATATAAAGTGCATATCGCTCTGGGCGACAGCTTGCGAATACTTTGCAATGTGAGCGTCCTCATGCAAGTGGAACGCTCCAGCTGCAGAGCGGAGCACGACGGGTCCCCGCCCCGACCTTACGAAGTCAGGAGGCATATACTTTGATTTGCATTTAGTGTCTTGGAACAGCATAGTGGCTGCCTGTATGTGTGCACTGCACTCAAGTTCTGATCATGAGTTGATTGTTTAATTCAATCAATTATAATTATTTATATGTTATTGTGGCAACATATTTTGTGTTATGTTCTGGCCAGGGTTTAAAGCGTTCAAAATTGTAAAGTCTTCATTTAGTTCCATTTCCGACTGGTGTGAACTGTGCAATTACCGTTGGAAGGATCTGAATGGAATGTAAATTTACGTAACCAATTGCGACAGTTATTCCACCACTCGAGTTATTTAGTAAGACTGTCCTTATATCCATGTTTCTCATTCCAGCTAAATTTAAGTATAACAATATAACAAATTTACAAAAATACATATAAATTGAAGAACATTCGCAATCTTGAAATTCCCAAAAATGCATATAAATATATCACTAATAACAAATCTACGATTTCCTATCGAAATAATACCCTATATTACGTGGAAGTATCAAAATGCGAATGCTCGTTCAGTTTTAATAAACGTTTATCGTTAGACTTAAATCTATGAGTTTCAGACTCGTTTCAGGCAGTCCCACAGATTTCAAAGCACCAAGAATCATTCAATAAATGCACTTTTATACTAACATTAGTGTTCCATTTATCAGAGTTTTGCCCTTGACTGGAACATTTAACAATTAACATTTTGTAATCACAGTTCCCACATTAATATAGCCTGTTGTACCTTTATATTAATTGCAGAGATCGTCTCATAAAGGTTATTCATTCAGACATGTTTTATTTGTAACACAACAACATTCGCACACACATCAATAACGCCTAAACAATGACTCAAGAAATCCCAAAAACAAGTCTGAAAACATTTTGGTTTAGTCTATGTAATCAATTACAAGTTTTTCAAATTTATTTCTAATAAAGTAATGCATGTAACGTAATGTGTGTGAACAGCTACAGCTAGTTGACGTTTTTTTTAAATTTTCCTTGAGAACTTTTAGACAATTATTTAGAAGAGATTTCATAGACCAAACCAGCTTAAAAGTAAAAAATTATGATTTGGTAAATTGTAAATATACTATGTGTAAATAAATAATATTGACTTAGTACTTCATATGCCTAAAAATAAAACATATTGAGTACTAAGTCATCTCACTTTTCAATAAAACATGACTTAACAATCAACAGGTCAATTTAGTAATATATAATTATATTTTAAATATCACTTGTCAAATAATTAATGGGTGCTTCTCGGTCCTTATAATTTACTCTAGAGATATTTGCTACCTCAATTAATAGAACCTAATTCCCTTTGGTCACGTTCACATTATTTCTATAGATCTTGCTTTTCAGTTTACATCAGTATTTATTGGTCTCATTATAGTATAAAACAAAATAATCGAGCCATATTCGTCTTGTTAGGGTTTATTGGGGCATAAAATAAGCCTCAATATTATGTCACTTGTCTTTAATAATATTATTAATTGAACACTTATTGTGTCAATTAAAGTAATACAAAATCAGTCTCAAAATAGGGAAGTCTTTTAGATCTTCAGGCACGTATACTTTTAACAGGTGGATACTCACCATCCAAGCTTTAACAAAATCTCTAAAATAGATTTGGTTATTATTCTGCTTAGGAATACATTATTATTATGCAACCTCACAAATACGTGCTAAAACAATCACATTCCGACGTATTTTCCCAAGAAGTGTTGTAATACATTATGTATTTTGATTGTGTATTATTATGTTATTTACCGATACGATTTTAAACCGTAATTATTGCAAAAATGTTATTAACATTTTTTCCTGTATGAGTTATAGCAAGCTTTCCTCAAAATATTTAATAAATTTTTACTGAACTATTAAAAACAAAAGCCACGAAAAACTAAACTAAGTTGATTTCAAATCAATCCATACTAAATAAAAATAAAACAATAACGGAGTTACCTTTAAAAATGAATACTTTAGTTTGAAACTGGTGCGTCACCTTGACCAATGTGTTCCTTTTCAGAACTGTGGCATTGCTCCGCCACCTAAAATATATCATCAAATTAAATAAGTCTTACCGTCATCTTAAATTGTCATGAGGATAAAAATAAATTAGGTAGGAAAGCTTGGTTGTAAATTCCGTAATTTAGCTGTCGTCATTGTGCGGTTGCTGTAATTTACTCAGCAGTCACCTTAGTCTTATCGAGTGGGCCGTTAGCTTCCAACGTTTGAGCGGGATCAGACTTCTGGCTGGAGCTCTTTTTCTTTCCTTTCCCCATATTCTTCTTGGCATTTTTGACAGTCTTAATTTTCTGAGGCTGTGCACCTGTGAAATAATATTTTCCTTCTGTTATGTAGTGAATATAATTAAACAGGGTTAAATTAGACTAGCTTTTGCCCACGGCTTCACCCGCATAGATGTCGGAAAATATCCCACGGGAACGTACTACCGGGCAGTACCGGGATTACATACCTAATAGTCCAGGAAAAGGTTATTGACTCCTACCGCTGCGCTCCAACCATAATTATTGTAATTTTGATTCTGTGATATATTTTAAACCATTCATTTAAATGAATGATGTCATGTGTATTTTAATCTAAATTAAATGCTCAATTTAAGTAACATATGGATAAGGATTAATATAATACCGGTCAAAATAGCTTCGAAAATAACAATGAATTTTTTTTCAAATGCTCAAAGATAAAAATGGTTATTGGTGCCGATTCTCTTGTCACAAATGCCTCTAAACTAAACTAAAAATCACCAAAATTTCGTTTATTCCTGTCAAACGACGATTTCCCATTCTGAAATAGACTAAAGTGACACAACTTAAGGCTCCGTGCCGCCGCACCGCACGAAATCACTGATTTTGATCAATTTTGTTTATTCGTTGTGAGAAAGGGGACGAGAATTTAAACAAAATTATTTGTGATTTGAAAAGTCCAATTCTTCGTCTTGTACATAGGGGAAAGGGATTTTTGAAATAAATTAAGGATTCGTGGGAAATCACTAAAATTCGCAACAAGTTTTCCAAAAAATGACGCGAGACTGACGTTTGATCGTTTCGTTAGAAGAAACTGCTTTTGATGTTGAAAATTAAAAAATATCATCAATATGGTCTACTTGTACATAGGGGAACCACTTTTTTCAACTTTCATACAAAATATAGCAGAAAAAAAATGTTGAAATAACGTAACTTTCTCAAAACTTCAAGCCAAATAAATATTTTTTTCTAATACTTAGAAACACTTTTAAGAAATTTTAAAAATTATATATTAATTTTAAGTTAATTGTTTAATAGAATCTAAATTTTATTTTATAAATAAACAATTACTTCATTACGTAAATAAATGGCAAAGTGAACTATATAAACGATCGCGGAAAATCTATTCCGTCAGTAGCGAACGGGCCTTCCCAGCGTGAGGACGTATCACTTTGCGTCGCAGCACGCACACACGCACGTACGTGTCCGATGTTAACATATTCCAGAAATTGTACGTCGACTACCACATTTTGATCCGCATTTTATTTTAAAGTACTTTGCTTGTTTTTGAAGAACATTAAAATTTTGCATGCCTGGCAATAAATAAAATACCGGTGTACGTGTGTTCGTAATTCTTCTTATCCTAAACGGCTTGACTGATTTAGATGTTTTTTTTTAAAATTCTTTTTGTGTAACTTGGATGGTTCATAACTATAGTTGGACTCGCGTGGCGCTGTTGTCGCAGGACAACATCTGCCTGCTGGGTTCACTAGTTATATTTTGACTTTAGATTTCATAGTTTTGAATGATTTTTGGTAGGGGAAAAAGTTATGGGTTCGCGTCACCGATATGCCCGCGCCGATATGCTGTTGTAGCAATAAGTGAAGTATTTTTGGAACGAAGTTCTTTAACGCTACTGAAGACTACTTTAAGTCAAAATAAAGATCCAAGATGACGGCTGCGAACATTTAAAAATATTTCGTCATGGGTATCGTTTTCATAGTTTTCGAGGATGCTAAAGCTGATAGTGAGGTCAAAATATAAATCCAAGATGGCGGCTGTGACAATATTCAGATTTTTCGTCATAGGTGTCTTTTTCATAGTTTTTGAGGATTCTAAAGCAGATTTTGATGTCAAAACGTAAATCTAAGATGGCGGCTGCGAAAATTTTCACATTTCTTCATAACATCACGCTATCAATTTCAAAGTGTTGGGCCCTTTGAAATTGATGGCGTGCTGTTATGAAGAAATCTCATTTCCGCAACTTTTTCGCGCAAGTGGGTTCGCGCAAGTGTCTTTCGCGAAAATGTCTTTCGCGCAAGTGTCTCAGATCCCTTTATGGATACTGGTGCCAATTCTCTTGTCACAAATTAATGCCTCAAAACTAGACTAAAAATCACCAAAGTTTCGTTCATTCCTGTCAAACGATGATTTCCTATCGTGAAATAATTTTAGAATATATTTTATTTTGACAGCACTAAGATGGCAATATGGTGCCGATTCTCTTGTATACCGAACTAAACTTACTAAACTATCACTAAAATTCCTTACTTTTGGCTATGAAAATCTTGAAGCTATTCTGCAACAAAAATTTTCTAAATTAAATTTAAATATATTTTGACACACTAAAATTATATTTGACAATCGCGAGTCCACGTGGTACTTATTTGCCCTACCCCGTGAATTTTTTTTAGAGCTGGAGGCGCACAGCGGGCAGCCTTGACGTTTTATATAGAATTTTTACTTTTTGTAAGGAAAATAAGAAAAAATATTACCTACATGTAGAGTGTCAGGGGTTTAAGGGTTTTATAAAGGGGATCGAAATTCTCATTATTTTTGCGATTGGACACACCGTTTTCGAGATATATGCAAAAGAAAAAAAAAAGATACAGTACTGTTTTTTGCACCTGAAGCGAGGTGTTGGTGTGAATTTTAGTTCAAGATAACTAATTTTATTCCGCACCTTTTTAATCGCGATTAAAAAAAGTCATATTTAGTTAGACATGGGTGCCGATTCTCTTGTACACCGAACTAAACTAACTAAACTATCACTAAAATTCCTTATTTTTGACTATGAGAATCTCAAAGCTATTCTGCAAAATAAATTCTCTAAATTTAAAAATAATTTTGACACATCTAAATCGAATTTGACAACCGCGACTCCACACGTGATACCTAACCACGTGAATCTTTTTAGAGACGGAGGCGCGCAGGGGGGGCAGCCTCGACGTGTTTTATATGGATTTTTCACTTTTTGTGTGGAAAATAAGAAAAAATATTACCTACTTGTAGAGTGTTAGGGGTTTAAGGGTTAAAAAGGGGTTATAAAGGGTGTCGAAATTTTCATTATTTTTGCGATTGGACAAACCGTTTTCGAGATATAAGCAAAAGAAAAAAAAAATCAGTACTGTTTTTTCATCTGAAGTCGAGGTGTTGGTGTGAATTTTAGTTCATGACAACCAATTTTATTCCACATGTTTTTAGTCGCGATTAAAAATAGTCATATTTAGTTAGAAAATCTAAATTTTAGGTTAAAAACGTCAAATTCAGAATAGCAAAATTGCCATTTTCACTAAACTAATATCTCAGTGCCATCTTAGTGCTGTCAAACTAAAATATAGTTAAGTTGTGTCACTTTAATCTATTTCAGAATGGGCAATCGATTTCCCATTCTGAAATAGACTAAAGTGACACAACTTAACTAGATTTTAATTTGACAGCACTTAGACGGAACTGAGATTTTCATTTAGTGAAAAAAGCAACTTTACTATTCTGAATTTGACGTTTTTCACTTAAAATTTAGATTTTCTAACCGAATCCGACTATTTTTCGCGATTAAAAACGTGTGGAATAAAATTGATTGTCATGAACTTTAAATTCACACCAACACCTCGATTTCACATGCAAAAACAGTACTGAATCTTTTTTTTTTCTTTTGCTTATATCTCGAAAACGGTGTGTCCAATCGCAAAAAATAATGAAAATTTCGACTCCCTTTATAACACCGTTAAACCCCTTATACTCTACATGTAGGTAATATTTTTTCTTATTTTCCATACAAAAAGTGAAAAGTTCCATATAAAACACGTCGAGCGTGCGCGCCTCCGGCTCTAAAAAGATTCACATGGTTAGGTATCACGTGTGGAGTCGCGATTGTCAAATTTGATTTAGATGTGTCAAAAATTTTCTTAAATTTAGAGAATTTATTTTGCATAATTGTGCCGATTCCCTTGTTCACAAACTAAACTAAATTTAAGTGCATCTTTTTCTTTCTATTTCATTAAGAAAAGGACAGAAGATAAATTTTAGTTTAGTCCTGTCAAATTAATCAGCGCTTGACGTTAATTGACGTAATTTTAGTCGGCAAGTTTTTAATCACATCTAAACTTGTATGGGTGGTGATTAATTTGACAGGACTAAACTAAAATTTATCTTCTGTCCTTTTCTTAATGAAATTGTAAGAAAAAGATGCACTGAACTTAAATTTAGTTTAGTTTGTGAACAAGGGAATCGGCACCAATAGCTTTGAGATTCTCATAGTCAAAAGTAAGAAATTTTAGTGATAGTTTAGTTCGGTGTATAAGAGAATCGGCACTAATCAAAATTTTAGGTGAGAAAAGTCAAATTCAGATTGGTGCCGATTCTCTTGTCACAAATGCCTCTAAACTAAACTAAAAATCACCAAAATTTAGTTTATTCCTGTCAAACGACGATTTCCCATTCTGAAATAGACTAAAGTGACACAACTTAACTGAATTTGACGTTTTACGGTTCTGAATTTGACATTTGACGGTGCTAAAGCCAATAGTGAGGTCAAAATGAAAATCCAAGATGGCGGCTGTGAAAATTTTCAAATTTTTCGTCATGGGTATCGTTTTCATGGTTTTCAGTGGTGCTAAAGCCGATAATGAGGTCAAAATCCAAGATGGCGCCTGCGAAATTTTTTAAATTTTTCGTCATGGGTGTCATTTTCATGGTTTTCAATGGTGCTAAAGCCGATAGTGAGATCAAAATCCAAGATGGCGCCTGTGAAAATTTTCAAATTTTTCGTCATGGGTGTCATTTTCATAGATTTCGAGGGTGCTAAAGCCGATAGTGAGGTCAAAATAAAAATCCAAGATGGCGGCTGCGGAAATTTTCAAATTTTTCGTCATGAGTCGTTTTCATAGTTTTCGAGGGTGCTAAAGCTGATAGTGAGGTCAAAATGTAAGTCCAAGATGATAGCGATTTTTGTTTTAAATCATACTTGAGAAGAAACTTCGTTCCTGACGGGGGTTGGATCGCACACGTTTTTTTTTCTCATAGAGGGTGATAAAAAGTAGAGTGTTCACCTCGGGAGCAACACTATTTTAAGTTCAAGTGAAGTACTTTGAATCCCTCGCTGCGCTCAGGATTCTACTCTAGAATCTTTCGCTCCGCTCTGGATTCAAAGAAACACTCTCGCCTTAAATTATTAATAGTTGTTTGCTACCTTGGTAAACAATCTACTATTAAATTTAGAGAATTTATTTTGCAGAATAGCTTTGAGATTCTCATAGTCAAAAGTAAGGAATTTTAGTGATAGTTTAGTTCGGTGTACAAGAGAATCGGCACCATTGTGGGTCATCCTTAGAAGATAGACATATGCCATCGCGGTCTTTTTTGTTGAACTTTTTAAGATGAACAATACTGTAGAACATAAATTTTATGAAACTTTTACGATTTCTGCGGCGCACGCTAATAAAGCACTCAGTCAGCATGATTTTTTCCAACATTTTCCACAATAATCGTCAAATTTCAGCAAATTTACACAAAACCTAATGAATTATACACCTTCATAAACCTTCCGCATGAATCACTTCGTCGATTGGTATAAACCGTTTGAAAATCAATTCAGTAGTTTTTGAGTTTATCGCGTTCAGACAGACAGACAGACGCGGCGGCGGATTTTGTTTTATAATATGTAAGGATAAGGATAATCAGCAAATTTTTACATTGCTGGGACTCAGGCTTTCTCACTGTTCTGACAAAATGCAGAAATAAAGGATTGAAAAAAAATTTAGTGAAACGCACTATCAGCATCGGTGTCGAGAGCCGAGGTGTCCTCGTGAGGGCTGCCTTCTTCTTGCTGGCTCATATCGTCAGGTCTCACAGTCTTTCTGTAAAACCAATGGAGATTCATTATTTTATAATTTCGTCACACGTTAGTTGCTGGCGAAAGCATAAACCTACGAATCTATACTCTACGACGCAATAATAAATTTGCAGTAGGTTGCGGGAAACATGTTTCACACACATCCAACACAATCAAAATGTTGCTGCAACTTTTGTTTACGGACTGTGCAGAAAGCACGACGACCCCACTTTTTGAAATGATGACTTACCCGTTAATAGTGAGCGTGGCGGGCTTGGCAGGCTCGTCCAGGTCGCGGCGGGCGCGGCGGGCGGCGCGGCCGGCCGCGGGCGCGGCGCCGGCCCCGCGCCCGCGCCCGCGCCCTCCGCGCGCGCCGCGCGTCCCGCGCCAGCCGCGTCCGCCGTACGCGTTGCGGGGAGGCGGCGTGTAGCCCACATAGCTCACCTGCGACGAGTTATAAGCGACACTAATATCAAGTTTCTACCCTTTAAAAAATAACTTCTTGCCTATATAATATTCTCCGAAGGCTTCGGCAGAGGTGTAGTAGTTTAGTAAGTTATTTAGTCGAGTCAATCCATTTTGTTCTATTTATTCGGGCGAGTAGCGCCCTCCGCTATGCGTCACTGCTCACTGGACGATCGGCTAAACAAATGTGAACCTGTCAAAATTAGTAAAATTCATTAGCTGCCACATAAATGACGATGACCATTTATGCCTTAATCAGGTCCAAACAATTCTTATTTTTAAGTATCCTTCATTTATTCAAACTAGATTTAAGATAATAGTCTATAGTCAATCAAAGCATTTGTTTAATATTGAATAAAAATAAATATTATTTGTAGTTCTGGTTACATTTTCGGTTTAATGGCGACGAAGTGAAAGAATACAGTTTATTCTGTCAATGTGATCAGATGGGTGGTAAGAGTAAACTTATTTTTGAGATACAGGAGAAACCTTGGAGGCCACAGGCCACCATATTATGTATTTGTTTATTGATATGGCACTTCAACGACTCACTAAAACATACACAAACAAAAATCACATGCAGATTTAGGTATTGCGAATTAGTCACATAAGTGCACAGCACTGTAACAGAGAACTTAATCATTAGAGGATGTGTTGTACGATAACGTTAATTGAATTAGTTACAAGTTTCAAAATAGAGCAAAAATGAGCTATGTTAACAAATACGATGGGAAGTACAGAAAATATTACAAAATACTTTTGAATTAAATTGAATGAATGAATATTGAATTATACTCTCGAGTGTCTTTTGTAGTACATACAGGACACGTAGAAAACATAGTAAGGACTGGTCACAGGCTCGTGCAGACTAGCGCTACACCGGTAATGGTTCTAGTTTTCTTAGAAATTGTTTTGTTAGAGTCGCGTCGCGCCAGTCTGTATAATATTTTTGACTATTTTTAATTGTTTGTATTCTAGACACTTTAGTTAACCTTTTGACCGCTTGTGTCGCATTTATGCGACAAATATTTCCGTGCCCCTACCGCGCGTGTCGTATTTCTGCGACAGAAAACAAGTATGATTTTTTCGTTCAATTTTCGTCCTATTAATTAACTGCGTGGTACAACTAAAACCATTACTAAATAGATATATTTTATAAAACAATTACTTAAAATTATGTCTCGTCGCTCTAAGTTTTGAAAAAGCTTAAACAAAAATACGTAAATACAGCTTGGACTTTTCTTCGGTGTGTAACGCGCGTGTCGCATATATACGACCATAGGGATGGGATACAATGCAATGCGCATTTTAAAAACTAAATAACAAATAGTTAAATAATCAGGTATAATGCATCATTTTCAGCATAAAATAAACAGTGTCATACGAAATAAAGTTTATTTAACATATTGCCTTGTGTTATGAATTCTTTTCCTTGTTTTTCATAAGAAAAATATCCCTCAGGATCTTTGTATTATGATAACAGTTCACGTTAGTTCCCATCCCTAGACGCTTATGTTTGCAACAAATTTCTCTAGTTAGTCTAGCGCGGCTGTCGCATTAATGCGACCACTGCCTACGTCACAAGCGGATCAAACGAATGGATAATGTTGTTTGTGGGTACACACATTATCGATAAAATAGTCACTTTTCAACAATGACTACTGAGGAGTTTTTTTGTGTTCGCGGATAACTTCGTCGTTTATGAACCGATTTTGATGATTCTTTTTTTATTGGAAAGGAGATATCCCAAGGGTAGTACCCGTAGTACCATGATAAGGAAACTAGGATCTGATGATGGCATCCCAGATAAATCGAGGGACCTCTTCACATATTATAGGCAAACCTATAGCGATTTGGGTATTTTTTTATAGTAACTCGTGCAGTTGCTCTTGGAAAGCACCATTTGGTTAAGTGGAACTGATGATGAAGACCACAAATAGCCACCGGAACTACTCAATAATAAGTATTTCACGGGTTGCGATTCGATTACTTTAATATGATTGCAATGCAATTTATGCTCGTCACAATGCATATGGAGAAGTGGAGCTGATGGTGAAGTACCAAGAGAACTCCTCAACGATGAACGTCCCTGCATCGGGAAAAGCAATATTTTCCCGATTTAAAACCCTACTGTGACGTTCAAACTTGTGCTCTGTGCGAGTGTTATTGTTTTTTGATTATTTATTTATTGTTTATTAAACGCACCTGTACCTTTTTTACACATTTAAGCTCGTTATCGTCGCCTTGGAGTGAAAACCTCGTAAGTGTAAAAGAAGTAACTTTGATGGAAGAAAAAACTGCGTGCTGTAAAATGTTGTACGGCGTCTTTTATGTTTTTTTTTATGAAGAAAATACGAATATGAAATTATATTTTTTTAGGCACTTTATTTCTTGACATTGACTTCCCTCCCGTACCCCAGTGACGCTTACATCGCTTATTATTATTATAGTGCCGTCTAACCGAGCGGCGTGAGCGGCGACCATGCGACATTTTTCAAAAACTTAATTTTTAAACTTGTGATATCTTTCGAATGGAATGTCCAAATTGAATAATTCAAAAAGTTATACAATGGTTTTGAAGCAGACTTAAATATATTATGAAGTCATTTATTTTGATAAGGATTATTCCAAAGTATAAATAAAAGAGCTTTTATAGCGGTGGCATTTATATATTTTTTTTTAAATGAAAAAACACTTATTGTGACATAACTATAATAGTTAGAAATATGCTGACGCGATATTTTTTGTAGATTATTATATGTTCTGCAAAGACGTAGTACATTATTTTGTTCTATAATCAATAGTTTTCGCAGCGCACGCGATGTTAGAAAGTTAGAAGAAACAATACATTTTATTAAATTTACGACTGCCAGTCAGTCATTGATATTTATCGTAAAGGGAAACATTAAAATGTTTGAAAGAACCATCGCGGCGTTTGTAATTTATAGTCATATTTGGGCGAGCACGTATTTTCAAAACATAACCTTGAAAAGCACAAACATTTGTCTTCACAAAATAAAATAATCTGTCATGCAACATTCTAAAATAAGATTCCCTAATAAGATCGTACTAATTACTTTTCAAATCTACTCTAAATAAGTAATTTCAACTTATTAAACTATCTACTTACCTCAAATACCTAATTACAACGTACTTTACTTTCACATCCAATAAACTCAAAACACTATGTTAAGGTGATATATTGAAAAACATGGGCTTTTTCTTTATCGTGTAACTTTCAAAGTATTTGGAATAGGGATTTCAAATTTTGGTGTATGATTTTTGACTATATGATCTAGTATCCGGAAAAAGGAATACACGATACAATGAAATTTTCTCGATACAAAAAATTTGCAAAGGTCTATCTATTTTTATCTTTTTTTGAGTATCATGGCGCAACGCTTATGAGTTATTCAATGGAATTTACTTTAAAACATAGAGAGTAAGCGTTTCGAGTTTTAAGAAAAGCAGTTTTTTTTTAAATAATACTTTTCATTTACAAAAGACGGCATTTCGTTTTAGCACATACGTTGTTTTATTCCGAGCGGACACACATTATCGTCATCTCTTCTTTCGCCTATCAAAAGTATTGTCATCACTCTCGTTCATTCATAGATCAGTCGCCCGATGGGGCTCATCGACGAAGAATCTATGTCACTTTTTTGCAAATCGGTGCGATCAAATTTACGTGATTTAAAGAATTTTGTTTACAGAAAAAGTTAGTACTTCAGCAAGTTAAAGTAATTATTGAATGCAATTAGTGTTGAATAGGTATTCAGACTGTGTGTGTGTATTCTTGTGAGTCCTGCGAACAATATAACATATTTTTCTATTATGATTTCGTGGTGACATTTAAATTATTTATAAATATAGAAAGAAATATAAAATCAAAACTGAACAGTACCTGCAACGTTTGGAGTGCACAGGGCTATCAATGAACTCATTTTACAGGAATTCAATAGCAATAAGATGATGATAATAGTGAGTCGAATTCTCCACCTTCACTAAAGCACAACCAACACAATCTATTCCCGCTTTTTAATGTATTATTGTGTAAGCATTTTATTTTCTAAGAACATCTATTTTTATACCTACAACTTTTAATAATCTTTTATCTAAAGAAATAGGCTAAATAAAATTCGTTTTTAGGTTTTGAAATACGTCAACAGTACATCAATATGTCAAGTACTGTCACTACGAATCATAGATCACAAAAAAGAAATGGAGTCGCATTTGAATTGTAAAAAAGGAGAGTTTTTACCCGACTACGGCAAAATCAAAGGAGGGTTATGATTTTAACATGTATGTATGTATGTAACAGGCTATCAAATGCGAAATAAAATTCAAGTCAGACTAGTAGTTCCAGAGATTAACGCGTTCAAACAAACAAGAAAACAAACTCTTCAGCTTTATTATTAGGAATAGCTGCTCCACGATTTCACCCACATAAGTCCCAATCCCGTGGAATATCGGGATAAAAAGTATCCTATGTCCTAAAGTCTAAACCAATTTATCATCACTGTAATATTTTCAACACAATGTATTTTGTTATGAAATAAATTACTTATGATTATGACTTAACCAGGTCATGGTCTACCCTTTGCCAAATTTCAAATATTATTCCCTCAGAACTCTAAAAAAATCAAGCTTCTAAGTCAACGCAATAAAAAAATACGGCCCTTTATGTGGCATATTTTGATAATCGCAAGTAAATCAAAAACTACAGGGTATTTCCAGTTGACCTAGAATTATGAAATTTTGGCAGGAAGCAAGGTCTCACAGCACAGGTAAAGGAAAAAGTCCGAACATTGATGATAATTTCTAGATTTATCACATAAAAAATATTTTTTTGCGATTACAAACTTGCATTTGAAATTGGAGAATTGACCGTGACGTACCTATCGATGTATGGGAGAACATGTTTCTCAACTACTAAGTTAAGTTTTTTTTGGGATAAATTCATCCCAACTACGGAACCCTTCATTGTGCGTGGTCTGACACGCACGTGGCCAGTTTTTTTGTATGTTTGTTTGTTACGCTTTCATGCAAAAACGGCTGAGCGGATTTGGATAAAATTTCGCACATGGGTAGACCATGACCTGGGTATGTCCTACATAAGATACTTTTTATCCCGATATTCCCAATGGATCGAGACTTACGCGGGTGAAATCGCGGCATACAGCAAGTATTATACAGGATGTCTCAAACGTAGTGGTCCAAAGGCAAATGGGGTAAAGTAGAGGTGGCCACCCATCATTTAAAAAAATTAAAGTTTCGATATTCTCAATAGTTCAGAAGATTTCACTAATTTAACCATTTTCAAGAAACTTTACATTTTCATTTGGATTTTTCGGCCCTGTGAACAACATTTTCGACGTAGCGAGTTTAAATCGTAAGTACGAAAACATAGTGGGAAAATTGTTTAAAATGTTATATTTAAGATATTGTGACTATTTTTTATTGTGCTACTGTTTGTTTTTCCTTAAATAAATAAATAAATAAATCTGGCTTAAAGATGCCTTGATAGTGTAGGCTGGAAGATTACGTTCCTATTTACGTTTAGTGTGGCTCTGCAGCGCTTCAGATTTTATTTTACTTATCTTTTCTAATTTTTCATTAAACTTTATCGAAACTTTCTAAGCCCAGATTTAAAAAAGTGCACATAGCACATAGCTTTAAAAGTACCTTAATTATTAATAGTTAGACTGGGAAAATTTTACAAAGATAGCTTAATGAAAACCTTTAAAAAAAAATGGGTTTCATAACATGGTCGAACTACCCGCAAAACTTTATGCTCTAATTTTACCGAAACATCTCAGAAAAGCGTTTAGTATTAAAATTTAACATATTTAAACGTGTTCGTGTTCCTTCGGTACATGTGTTTAATTATTAATTCTCTTTTTTTTACTTTCGCTGTTGACCTTCGTAGACCTTCACAACTTGTGTTGTTATTATCAAAAGCCATCATAGCTCATAATCTGCCTATAGGCATTGGGCATGGGCTTGTATCTACACTATCAAGACATCTTCCAGCCATTGAACTCGCTACGTCAAAAATTTTGTTCACAGGGTCGAAAAATCCAAATGAAAGTAAAAAGTTTCTTGAAAATGGTTAATTTTCTGAACTGTTGAGAATAACCTAACTTTTAAATTTTTAAACAATAGGTGGCCACCTCCACTTAACCCCATTTGCCTTTGGATCATTACGTTTGAGACAACCTGTATACAGGTTGGATTTTTGAGATGGGGCAATAAGGGCAACTACTATAACCGTTGTTGCTACAGGAAAACAGTCTTAGAAGACTGTCCTTAACTTTTTAAGACATTTTGATCTGCATTCACAGATTTCGAAAAAAATATTAGTCAGCTAGAAAATGGGCAGTTTTCACAAAAACTTTTTTTGATGTCAATCGAACCTGTTTCTTTTATGGAACAAAAAACTTAAGTGGCCAACTCAGAACCAAGTCAGAAATCGCAAAAAACTTTTCCCATACGTTTTGTGTGTGGGAATGTCACTCTGTAAACAATAAATATTTTTGCTGATAATTAAATATTTTGTATTATTTGTCTACTCCATAGTTTGCAAAATTTCATAGACCGAGATAAATTATTGTTACTTAGCACGAGCTTTTTTCTTAGATATGTTTCTGTCTTTATCATGCACTTTTAGTATGACAGTTGTGCGACAGTGACAAGAATAATGCTTAGCCAAAGCCCATGCTAAGTAACTAACGTTTTCAAATTCCGGTCAGTTATTTCGTTAGTTCCACTTTTTGCTACTGGTTCAGATACGTTTGTGGCAGCGCGACGATGTGGCGGCCAACCATCGAATATAGAACCGCCACTCCCCGCGTGCGGGGGCAATAAGCCACGCCCACCAAACTACTATTTATTTTCAATATAGGCCCTTAATCACTGTCCTATATCTACAAACAAATATTAATACTACTAGTAATGATAAACTAATGAATTCAATGAATACTGAGGGAACAAAATGCAAATTAATATGGTTCTAATGCGATTACGTCAAAAAACAACCACACATTGTCATACGAATAATGAAATGTTTATGAACTCCGAACTCCTAGCCGAACGAATTCAACGAAAACTACCGAATCAAATGCGTGTGCCAGAAAGAGGTGGTGCAATAGCAATAATTCCTTCTCACTCCCGCGCGCACGTTTCTGCTACGCTGTGCCTACCGTAAAACACGTTACGGATCGGCTTACCCGGCTCATAGAAACCGCGGTGTCACGTGACCGAAGTGACGTCATGATGGACTTTATTTTGTAAAGAAATTGAATTCACGGTAAGCCGCACGTGCCTACGTGTTATTTTAGCCGAAAGTGTAAGTAAAGTAATATTGTTAGTTATTTAAATCGAAATTTGATACTGTTAGTTATTTAAATTCTGATAAAACGCGACAGGAAATGGTTAGCAATCAATAGTTTTTTGAAGTCTAACGAATGAGCTGTTTGGCAGGAATAGTTGGATTGTTTTACAGCAGGATTGTTATACAAGGGTCGAAAGGAATTGATGACTTTCACCCGAGTTAAACACTCTACTTTTCATTTCGAATATAAGGAAAGTAAAAAGTTGTAGTTTATCTAAAACTAGCTTCTGCCCGCGACTTCGTCCGCGTGGGATAGTTACTTTGAGCTAACGCTAACTTTCACCCTTGACTTCGTAAACGTAAAAGGTGAAAATATTTTTATTTTTAATAATACGTACTTTACCTAAAATAGCTCCATTTTAGGTACCTACATCACGCTTTTATCAGTAAGAGTGGAATTTTAAAACGTTAGGTAAAAGTATTGGTTCTTATAATCTTATACCTATCATGTAGATTGTAGGTTATTCTCAAAAGAACTCAAAACTAAAGTCATTTTAAAGTACTTCTGCGTACACTATATTTTTATTATTTAGTTTTGTTTTCTTCCGGCAGAAGTAGATATTGATTTTCACCAGAACCAGATCTCGATAGGGCAACATATAGTTGCCCGTGCGAAAAACACTCTTGGCGTAAATCTATTCCTACGTGCTTAAATGTTTGCCCCTGGGCCTTATTAATTGTTATTGCAAACGATACCTTCACCGGAAATTTAATTCTTTTAAATGCGCGCGCAGTACTTGATCATTATTTTGTTGCGATGTTATTTTAAAACTGCGATATCTCCTAAGATATTCATTGAAATCGAATGATGTTAACGGCAATTTTGTTTTAAATTAAATACTTGTGATGAATAACGTATTTATTTGGATAAGGATTAATGTCATGTTTATAAAAACACCTTCGCAAATAACGCATTACTTTTGAACAAATTTGGTTAGCATAAAAAAGGTTAAAGTGAGCCAACCTTAAAAGATAGACATATACTGTAGCGGACTTTTTTTTTGAAATTTTAAAGGGGAACAATTCTGTCATACATCATTTTTGGGAAACTTTAACCGTTTACGCAGGCACGCAGCGGAAGCTCTCAAAAGGAAAAAAATAATCCCGATTTTGAAACATTCTTCATTGGTGCTCCGCTCATATTAGTCTTAGCGTAATGATATATAGCCTATAGCCTTCCTCGATAAATGGGCTACCTAACACTGAAAGAATTTTTCAAATCAGATCTGTAGTTTCTGAGATTAGCGCGTTCAAGCAAACAAACAAACTCTTCAGCTTTATATATATTATTATATATTATATAAAGCTGAAGAGTTAGTATAGATATTAATTGATAATAATAACATGAGTATTCTAGTAACGATTAGTCTTTTTTAATTTTCAATATGGAACACATCGCGTCACCGGCGCGCGTTGTCCGTTTAGGTATTTTTTTTAATTCACACTGGCTGTTTATACATGGACAAGATTGCAGTATTTTTTTTATCAGTATTTTTTATAAGGGGGGTATTACACCATCATATCTATGATCCATGATCAAAGACAACTAAATTGTATAAAATAGACATAACATAGGTATTTTGTGAGCTTCGTAGATAGGTATATAATATAATAGTGTAATATCTCCCCAAGGGGGATATACCAATAACAAATGTCTATTTTACAATTCCATTATATCTTCGATCACAGATCCATGACCACAGACTCGACAGTGTACTACCCCATTAGTAAAATTTTTCGTAGCCGACTACCTAACCAATATAGTTCCATTTTTAAAATTCATTCCCGCTCTAGAGAGGGAAGCAATTACTATGAGTCTTTCCCACCCAAGGGTGGGGATCAGCGTCTTCCACCCGCTACTTGGATCAAAGAAACAATACTTTCCGAGTATGAGAAATGCAAAAGTATTTTTTTTTTTTTCGTTATGAAATATACATTAAATTGTGTTTTAATTAAAATAGAGGAATTATTTCAAAATCTAGGTCTAACGTGCTTTTAAATGGACCATTTGTAGCTTTGTACATGATTGTTTTAGTTAAGGTATGCATGTATAGGACTTTGGTTATGGTCCTTTACACAACTTTCGGAGATTCTCAATCTATCGAAGTATTTTTAGGATCTTCTGATGCTAATTCTCTCAGAAGACAATTCGTAGCTCTAGTGAGCAGTGACACATGGTGATCTAGTGAGCAGTGACACATGGTGGCCGATGCTTGCCGGGGTTGTGGGAAAGTCCGAAAGAGATACCGTGGTTCTTGGCAACATGGCAACTGAAGGAAGACGGGTGGGTTTTAGTCAGTAAGAGTCTGACACGCCCTCCCGCTCCACCCAGAGCGGGAGAAGTTATTTAATAATTCCCCAACAAAAAAATTTAAAAAAGCAGTGACACATGGTGTGAGGCGATACTCGCCCGATCAAATAGAACAATATGGATTGACTCGACTAAAACACTTACCAAACGACTCGACAAAATTTTTGTTGTTCAGACATGTCATAATTAGTTACTTATTCGTCACTTTACTAAATTACTAACACATTTCAACGTCGGCGTCGCCTGCGGGTAATGCGTCGCTCGGTGGCCGCTCGGCCTCACCTGCGGGTAGTGCGTCGCTCGGTGGCCGCTCGGCCTCACCTGCGGGTAGTGCGTCGCTCGGTGGCCGCTCGGCCTCACCTGCGGGTAGTGCGTCGCTCGGTGGCCGCTCGGCCTCACCTGCGGGTAGTGCGTCGCTCGGTGGCCGCTCGGCCTCACCTGCGGGTAGTGCGTCGCTCGGTGGCCGCTCGGCCTCACCTGCGGGTAGTGCGTCGCTCGGTGGCCGCTCGGCCTCACCTGCGGGTAGTGCGTCGCTCGGTGGCCGCTCGGCCTCACCTGCGGGTAGTGCGTCGCTCGGTGGCCGCTCGGCCTCACCTGCGGGTAGTGCGTCGCTCGGTGGCCGCTCGGCCTCACCTGCGGGTAGTGCGTCGCTCGGTGGCCGCTCGGCCTCACCTGCGGGTAGTGCGTCGCTCGGTGGCCGCTCGGCCTCACCTACGGGTAGTGCGTCGCTCGGTGGCCGCTCGGCCTCACCTACGGGTAGTGCGTCGCTCGGTGGCCGCTCGGCCTCACCTGCGGGTAGTGCGTCGCTCGGTGGCCGCTCGGCCTCACCTGCGGGTAGTGCGTCGCTCGGTGGCCGCTCGGCCTCACCTGCGGGTAGCGCGGCGCGCGCGCGGGGTAGCTGCCGCCACCCCACTGCCCCACCACGACGCCAGCGATCTCCAGACGCGCGCCACGGCCGCGGCCGCGCGCCCAACCGCCCAGCGAGCCTCCCAGCGAGCTGCCCACCACGCCCGCCACCAGCGGCAGCGGCGGCATCGCAAACTCCACCTCCAGGCCCTCCAGGATTGCTTTGCGCATACGCTCCACCTGTACGCACACCAACGAATTCAATTATAGAAATACATGAATTACTAGTTTTCGCCAACGGCTTCGTGCAAGGGATTATTCCGAAATGAAAAGAAGCATATGTCACTTTCCGGGCTATAAACTATCTCTTTGCAAAAAACCGGCCTTATGAAGACCATTAATCTTTATTAAATAAAAAGAGCAGTGGTGGCCCAGTGGTAACGGCCGCGACAGAGTTGAAGATCGTAGGTTCAAACAGACAGGCGCTTTACTTTGTGTAAATTATTTCATCACCACTGCTCTCAAAACGGTGAAGGAAAAAATCTTGAGGAAACCGGCATGACCTAGAACCAAAAATTCAAAGATCCATGAAGTAGATTACTGCCCACTCCCTCTCACCAGAGTCCCAACAGTGGGAACATTACAGGCCGATTGATTATGATTATGCTAAATATTAGCTGAATCATATGGTACAAATATTTTTTTCCTTGACTAACATTCAAATGTATAGTTCTAAAACTAGAACTAAAGTTAAAATTATATATAACTAAAATTAATGTATTTAAACATGCGCTAGTAAAAACGTAAACTCGCACAATTGGCGCGAAACTTCGACTTTAGATATCAAAAACCTTCATTACCACTACATAATTAACTTGAACAATGGATGAATTCGTCAAATAATTATATGAACTTATTATTCACTGCCCCTGTGGTGGAGTTTGGATGTTCGAAATCCCCAATTTTTATGTTTTTTAGGCGACGGTTCGACCACCACTGTCATCAAAATGGCGATTGTCGCATTTACAGACTTGAATTTTATAAAGGTATATAATAAACTTGCGCGCTAAATATGAAAGATTTAATGGCGTTAAGGCTCCTGGCTGTGACTTCACTCGACAGAGTTTAGGTAAATTCTTGCGATGCTATGTTTGTGTGCACCGTTCACGCACACACGCCTAAACATCGAGCGTAGTGATCGCTTAAACAGTTTTGATCCTATAGACGGTATTTTGTTAAGTTACGTAGGTACGCTTATGATATAAGTCTGGAATGTTTGTGTATATTCGTTTAGTATATTTATAACAATTCTGTTTTATATGGAATTTTATACTTTTTGTATGGAAAACATGAAAAATTATTACCTACATGTTGAGTTTTATGGGTTTATGGGTTTCATAAAGGGGGTCGAAATTTTCATTATTTTTGCGATAAGACACAATTTTCGAGATATAAGCAAAAGAACAGAAAAAAGATGAAGTACAGTTTTTGCAACTGAATGAGTTATTAATTTAGTGAAAATGAAAAATTCGCTATTGGTGCCGATTCTCTTGTATACCGAACTAAACTTACTAAACTATCACTAAAATTCCTTAATTTTGACTATGAGAATCTCAAAGCTATTCTGCAAAATAAATTCTCTAAATTTAAAAATAATTTTGACACATCTAAATCGAATTTGACAACCGCGATTCCACACGTGATACCTAACCACGTGAATCTTTTTAGAGACGGAGGCGCGCAGGGGGGGCAGCCTCGACGTGTTTTATATGGATTTTTCACTTTTTGTGTGGAAAATAAGAAAAAATATTACCTACATGTAGTGTTAGAGGTTTAAGGGTTTCATAAAGGGTGTCGAAATTTTCATTATTTTTGCGATTGGACACACCGTTTTCGAGATATAAGCAAAAGAAAAAAAAAAAAAATTCGGTAGTGTTTTTTCATCTCAAGTCGAGGTGTTGGTGTGAATTTTAGTTCATGACAACCAATTTTATTCCACATGTTTTTAGTCACGATAAAAAAATAGTCATATTTAGTTAGAAAATCTAAATTTTAGGTTAAAAACGTCAAATTCAGAATAGCAAAATTGCCATTTTCACTCAACTAATATCTCAGTGCCATCTTAGTGCTGTCCAGTGGCGTGCGTTTCATAAAGACAGAAAGACACTGCCTACCCTAGTTCTGATAATAGATCTAATATTATTTTATCAATAAACAAAACAAATCATAAATCAGCTCCACCTATCGAGTGCCGGTGGTATCATCATTCTAATTTCGCATCATCTCGATTCGCGCTGCACTAGCGCCGCCTCGCCTCTGCCACGGTAAAGACACAAACTATTCGTCTCTGAATGTTTTTATGTGTGCTCTCGTGGTAAGTCGTATTTAATGTGTGTGCGTTCCTATAGCTACGCGGGCTTTGCTGACACACAATGACAAAAATCACGCACACAACTGCAAGAAAAGCCAGTGTCTTTTTGTAGTTATTCTATACAGCTAAGACGAAAAATTACGACTCGTACCGAACATTACCGAACGAAAGTTTGCTATGCAATGCAATGCAAATATTTTAGGAAATAACATTGTTTCATTGAATTTTATACGAGGTGCATTCAATAAGTACCTAGCCTCATCGCCAGAGGGCGCTGTACTTTCAAAAGAGTTTTACCACAGCACATTCTTTTTTAATTCTTTTTTCAAATTTTCATTCCAATCCCTTCATTTGTTTTAATTTGATAACTTATGGAAGCGAACGTGTCGATCGGTTTTACAAAAATGGAAAAAGAGCAATATCGTTCGGTGATTCGATTCCTATTTTTGGAAGGGAAAACGCGCATCGAAATCAAAGAGCGCTTGGATGCTGTGTACGGTGACTCTTCTCCATCGATGGCCACCGTCAAGAATTGGTTCAACGAGTTTGCACGTGGCCGTACGTCGGTTTTTGATGAACCACGTCCAGGTGCACCGAAAACAGCTGCTACGGAGGAAAACATTAAAAAAATCCATGATCTCGTATTGGCAGATCGCCGATTGAAGGTTCGGGAGCTAGCTGAGACTGTAGGCATTTCAGAAGGAACAGTGCATCATATTCTTCACGAGGAACTCGGCATGAGAAAGCTGTCGGCGCGATGGGTGCCGCGTTTACTCACACCAGAAAACAAGCGCAACCGTGAGACCACATCGGAGACGTGTTTGGCGCTGTTTAAGCGGAATCCAGCGGAGTTTTTGCGTCGTTTTGTGACCGTCGATGAAACCTGGATCCACTGGTACACACCAGAGACCAAGGAGCAATCAAAACAATGGATCCAGACCGGGGAACGTGCTCCAAAGAAGGCGAAAACTGTAAAATCGGCCGGAAAAGTTATGGCCACCGTTTTCTGGGATTCACAAGGTGTGATCTACATCGATTACCTCGAGAAGGGTAAAACAATTACAGGGCTTTACTATGCCGATTTATTGGGCCGATTCGACGCCGAATTAAAGAAAAAACGACCCCATCTGGCGAAGAAAAAAGTGCTGTTTCACCACGACAACGCACCGGTTCACACGTCTGCCGTTGCCATGGCCAAATTGGTCGAATTACGCTACGAATTGCTGCCCCATCCACCGTATTCTCCAGATTTGGCCCCTTGTGACTTCTTTCTGTTTCCTAATCTGAAAAAATCACTCGCCGGGAATAGATATGGATCGAATGAGGAGGTCATCGCCGCCACGGAGGCCTATTTTGCAGAGTTTGACAAAAACTATTTTTCGGACGGGTTAAAAAAGTTGGAGCATCGCTGGGCTAAGTGTATCGAACTAAAAGGAGACTATGTTGAAAAGTAAATTGCCACTTTTCCAAAATTTTCGTTTACTTTTTGTAGGCTAAGTATTTATTGAATGACCCTCGTACATTTAGATGACCATAATTTTGTGTCGTATAACCTTTTTTACCCTTTATTGCCCGTTTTACTATAGTTGCCATATTGTTTGACGTGCGTTGTGTTTGTGAATACGCTATCAAGTAATTAGAATTTGATTGTTGTTATTAGTGTAAAATGGATAATATTGTCTGTGAAAGTTGTTCAGATGGTGTGTGTATTGAGAAAATAAAACATGATGCGTTTTCAAAAATATCTTTCGGTGAAAAAAAACAAGTTATCGAGATAGGTCGTGGTACACCGAATTTGCAATTAATACAAATTAAAGGTAAAGTCAATCGTAAATTCAATAAAAAACAATATGATTCATATCATTGGCTGACAGGTTGCATACACAGTAATCGGTTATTTTGTTTCGTTTGTCTACTATTTTCAAATAATAAAACCGTCTGGAACGACACCGGTTACGCTGATATTCATAATTTTCCTACCGCCGCGAGAAAACATGAACAATCTGAAAAACATTTAGAAGCTTCCCTTAAATATCACACCTTTGGAAAAAATCGTATAGAGACGCGTTTAATCATCAATCGACAAGACGACGCGACGAACCAAAACCAACGTGCAGTATTTTTGGTGAGTAAAATTTTCTGCCTACCCTGTCTTAAAACTATGTGCACGCCACTGGTGCTGTCAAACTAAAATATAGTTAAGTTGTGTCACTTTAGTCTATTTCAGAATGGGAAATCGTCGTTTGACAGGAATAAACTAAATTTTGGTGATTTTTAGTTTAGTTTAGAGGCATTTGTGACAAGAGAATCGGCACCAATCTGAATTTGACTTTTCTCACCTAAAATTTTGATTAGTGCCGATTCTCTTATACACCGAACTAAACTATCACTAAAATTTCTTACTTTTGACTATGAGAATCTCAAAGCTATTGGTGCCGATTCCCTTGTTCACAAACTAAACTAAATTTAAGTTCAGTGCATCTTTTTCTTACAATTTCATTAAGAAAAGGACAGAAGATAAATTTTAGTTTAGTCCTGTCAAATTAATCACCACCCATACAAGTTTAGATGTGATTAAAAACTTGCCGACTAAAATTACGTCAATTAACGTCAAGCGCTGATTAATTTGACAGGACTAAACTAAAATTTATCTTCTGTCCTTTTCTTAATGAAATAGAAAGAAAAAGGTGCACTTAAATTTAGTTTAGTTTGTGAACAAGGGAATCGGCACAATTATGCAAAATAAATTCTCTAAAGGGGGATGGGCAAAAATGTATGGGCTCCGTCCCCACCCATCAACAGAAATGAAATGTAGCTCAATTGATAGGTCTTTGCAAGATGATATTTTTTTACTATGGTGACATTGCCCAAATGCATGGGGTTCTCATGCTATCTTACGTTTAAACAAATATTTCGTTTACGTATTATTGATGAATAATTCCAAAATACTTACTCATTTATCTATTCATTAGTGCACAGCGGCGGGCGGCGCATGCACATTAAGATAACCGGTAATAAAACAACCCCCGGGAGGGGGAGGGGGAGCGGGGGGACCCGCTCCCAACCCACGCTCTTGCGCAGGTAGTCGCCCGTACCTTAGTCACAGTCAGTTCGCTGCAGTGTACGTTCACGTGTTATTTATTTCTATGTTATCGGTATTTACTTTACAACTACGACCCCTTTTTGTTTACTGGACTGATTAATAGCTTTTCGATTGACCCTGGCACGATAAAGGACTTTGTGATAACTGGATTGGATACTGTGTATTATGGAAACTGGACGGTGGTGTATTATGTGTCCGCGATCTGTTTTGCGACAAAGGCGACACATTCTACAAGAGGCGTTAATTGAAAGTGAACCTGAATTAGTTAACCATATTTCACAAAATGCGCTGATACAGGTAAATAACATCTTTTATTATATATTTAAATAATAAATATAACTAATATGTACTTAATTCTAACTAATAAGTGTTTTTCACTGCAAAATATTTATAATAATGTAGACCCTCCTGTGCCACACCTACAATATGTACATTGGTTGCCATTTTATACACTTTCGGCACTTGGGACTACACTTTCGGCGAACACTTACACCTATTTATCTAGCCCCAAACTAAACAGAGCTTGTACTATGAGTATTATACTATGTAACGAAACACTCACATTAATACATATTATTTGAATATGTATAGAAAACAATACTAAATAATAAATTCTTTATTTAAATAAAAACACACAGTACAAAAAATATATGCACGGTAGGGGCTGCAAAGTTATATAACTGTGTTACAGCCGCTAACGCCCACCTTCTAATGAAGTATTAGAAAAAATCGACCCATATTACAAATAGATCTGGGCAGTGAAAGGTCGTGAATTCGAGACCCATCAGAGCTAGTAGTAATACGGGTCGTTTTTTTCTAATATGTACTTCATTTTCAATAATAAAAATTGCAATAAAAGGTAAAAAAAAAATTTTTTTTATATGACGTGTTATGTATTAACTACTGTTAATACTAAACACGTCATATTCATTACACGAATACTTGTGCCCTACGAGACTTGACTCCGCGACCCTTGGTTCAGAAGGCAGATTCTAATACTCATCAATTTTTATTTTTGTTCCAGGTTGTATTCAATAACACTATGGCAGTGTGCCATAGATGCTGGCAAAGAGCTAGCAATGCTACGCGACAAGGTCGCATCGGAAATGCAGACAATGACGTCCCAGGTCCAGAAGATCAAAGAAACGCGGATGATGTCAATGTACAAAATATCGTTGTGGAAGATCATCATGATGTTGATGATCAAGATCAGATGTTGAACGATGATGGAGCAAATCAAGAACAGGACTTTTACGTTCGAGATTATGTGAGGGCATCAAATTCTTCTCGTAGCTGCTGTTACAGACAGTGCGCAAACGAAAACCTTAAGCGAATCCCACCTTCAATGAAAGTGTATTTGGTATGTAACTATCGCCTGTATATTCCACCGAGTGCACGATTATGCCATGATCATTTAAGCAACACAAACATCGACGAAATATTAGACAACATCAACGTTACGTCCTATTTCAATTCTTCTTTTTTTTCGGACTTGACAAACATGTTGGTAAATGCCATTAACAATGCCCCTAGTTTGGATTTTGAATCTGAACTTAATGCACAGGAATTACATTTTTGGACCGGTTTGACATTTGAACAGTTCGATACTATCTTGGCGGAAACACCGAGTCTATCAGAAAGGGCCCGTCATCCACGTACAGTTCTAGGTGTATACGTAACTAAACTGAGAACTGGTGAACCTAACGAGAGACTGGCGACGCTCTTTAAAACATCACGCAGAGAGCTCGAAAGAAAATTAAAAATGGCCAGAGAATGTCTAACCCAAGATTTTGTTCCAAACCATCTTGGAATAGCCCATGTTTCTAGAAGAGATCTTCTCGAAAGAAATCTAATGATACCAAAAGCTATTTATGGGAATGAGGAAAACACTATATTGATTTTAATAGCAGACGGAACATATATTTATGTAGAAAAAAAGCGGCCAAGTGCGAGTCGTACTCGCCCATGAAGGGTTCCGTAGCAGCAAGTAACATTGAATGAAAGGTAAATTGCGGTTTACGATTTATGACGTATTAAAAAAAAACAACTTGCTAGATCTTGTTCAAACCAATTTTCGGTGGAAGTTTACATGGTAATGTACATCATACATTTTTTTTAGTTTTATCATTCTCTTATTTTAGAAGTTACAGGGGGGGGGACACACATTTTACCACTTTGGAAGAGTCTCTCGCGCAAACTATTCAGTTTAGAAAAAAATGATATTAGAAACCTCAATATCATTTTTGAAGACCTATCCATAGATACCCCACACGTATGGGATTGATGAAAAAAAAATTTTTGAGTTTCAGTTCTAAGTATGGGGAACTCCAAAATTATTTGTTTTTTTTCTATTTTTGTGTGAAAATCTTAATGCGGTTCACAGAATACATCTACTTACCAAGTTTCAATAGCATAGCTCTTATAGTTTCGGAAAAAAGTGGCTGTGACATACGGACGGACAGACAGACAGACAGACAGACAGATAGACAGACAGACAGACAGACAGACAGACAGACAGACAGACAGACAGACAGACATGACGAATCTATAAGGGTTCCGTTTTTTGCCATTTGGCAACGGAACCCTAAAAAGTTCGAACTTTTTGTTTCAACGCAAAAGTTATAGTCTGCACAAGTTCAGGAACTTATTAAAGCCTTTTTTGTTAGTAACCAGCGATGGCTATGTAATCGACGTTTTAGGGCCATATCCTGCTGTGACATCGGATGCGACGATTATGCGTAATATAATGAACCAAGCCGAACATTTATTGCATTGGCTCATACACAGAAGAGATGTATTTATATTAGACAGAGGGTTCAGAGACAGCATTTATGACATCCAGTCGCTTGGCTATGAGGTTCACATACCTCCAACAAAAGACAGACATGCTACCCAACTCACCACTGAACAGGCAAATAAGTCGCGGTTAGTAACGATATGCCGGTGGGTGGTAGAGGCTGTGAACGGAAAGTTTAAAAATAGGTTTAAACTTTTAAGGCAGTCATATTTTAACAGAGCTTTACCGAATATGTTCGTTGATTGTAGAATCGCTGCAGCGATCATAAATGCATATTATCGCGTTGCTACTGACACCAGGCTTGCCTCAGAAATACTGAATATCATATACGATAAAATCAACACGCCTAATCTGTTACGTGATTACGTAGAAATGAAAAATCTCAATCGACAGAGAGTGACTTTTATGGCCATGGAAGCACAAATGCCTCACTTCGAAGACTTTCCGAGATTAAGCGAAGATGACGTCATTTTAATAGCATTAGGCACTTATAATTTAAAACTCGCTAAGTCTTACTGTGCAGAACATTTTCGAAATGGATTATACATTATTGAATTATATCGCGAAAATGCATTGAATGACTTGCCAAGATGCAATATAATGATAAATAATGCGTGGCTGATAAGAGCGCGAATACAATCTAGACATGTTAGATCGCGTATATATTATTCGTATGTGCTAATTGATGGGAATATTACTGATAGACATGCTATTGTACACTATTACTGTACTTGCTTGACGGGCAGTCGCACTGTAGGAAGTTGTGCTCATATCATATCCATTATATGGTACATGGGAATAGGTCGTCACTCAGATTTTAATCTGCCAGCGCATCTGTTAGACAGCATTATAATTAACGAGTAAAAATCATTATTGAAAAATATAAAAATTAAATGTACCATAATATAATATTATGTCATATTATAATATTATCATATTATAATATTATGTCATATTATAATATTATCATATTATAATATTATGTCATATTATATCCATTAGAAAAGATAATCTTAATATGAGATAAGTTCTAAGTAGCTTATTTAGAACTTTACTCAGCGATTGTAAAACATGCCTTCACTATTTTTATTTGCCTACTATGAGTATTGTAAGAATATAAAATATCCATTATATACAGTGTGTCTGGACATGGACTAGCGATATTCTAAATACTTAAATATAAACTATTTTAAAGTACAAATACACTCTAGGCTTGGGTCGAATACACTTCCCCGTTTTTGTGGTAATTAACAATTATTGGTTGAATTACATAATTTTTGTATTTTTTTCCACTTTCACATTTTTTTTCTACAGTTTTGGTGTTGTAAATACATTGTTTTGTAATGCAGATGGTAGACAATATTATTGCCTTTCAAATAAGCCTATTTTTATCTCAGTGTGACTAAAACTTTGAGAGATATGATTTTTTTTGTACTCGCTTAGAGAATATTTCAATAAAAAAAAACAAAATGGCTGCCACATAGCGGGGAAGTGTATTGGACCCAGACTGCTTAGAGTGTAATTGTACTTTTAAATAGTTTATATTTAAGCATTTAAAATATCGCTAGTCCATGTCCGGACACATTGTATAAAAACTAAACTTATAATGGATAACTACCAGTTGAAATACATTTTGTATATTTTGTTTAATTACTCCATCATATTTTGTACAGTAATATAACCATAATGTTAAAATAACTTACAAATGTAACATAAAAATATACGTTAATTAATAATTACAAATTGTTTTTTTTTTTTATTAATATTCCCACTGATTTATCTAAAACAAAGGATTTTAATTAAATAGGGAGCACTTTAGGAACACATAAGTATCAGTTCCATATTTGTTGGTAGGTGGGGACGGAGCCCATACATCAATAATACGTCAACGAGATATTTGTTTAAACGTAACATACCATGAGAACCCCATGCATTTGGGCAATGTCACCATAGTAAAAAAATATCATCTTGCCAAGATCTATCAATTGAGCTACATTTCATTTTTGTTGATGGGTGGGGACGATTCCGCCCATAGTCCTTTAAGAAAATTTTTGACACATCTAAATCAAATTTGACAATCGCGACTCCACACGTGATACCTAACCATGTGAATCTTTTTAGAGCCGGAGGCGCGCACGCTCGACGTGTTTTATATGGAACTTTTCACTTTTTGTATGGAAAATAAGAAAAAATATTACCTACATGTAGAGTATAAGGGGTTTAATAAAGGGAGTCGAAATTTTCATTATTTTTTGCGATTGGACACACCGTTTTCGAGATATAAGCAAAAGAAAAAAAAAAGATTCAGTACTGTTTTTGCATGTGAAATCGAGGTGTTGGTGTGAATTTAAAGTTCATGACAATCAATTTTATTCCACACGTTTTTAATCGCGAAAAATAGTCAGATTCGGTTAGAAAATCTAAATTTTAAGTGAAAAACGTCAAATTCAGAATAGTTGACGTTTTTAAACTAAAATTAGATTTTCTAACTAAATATGACTATTTTTAATCGCGACTAAAAACATGTGGAATAAAATTGGTTGTCATGAACTAAAATTCACACCAACACCTCGACTTCAGATGAAAAAACAGTACTGATTTTTTTTTTTTTCTTTTGCTTATATCTCGAAAACGGTGTGTCCAATCTCAAAAATAATTAAAATTTTGACACCCTTTATGAAACCCTTAAACCCCTAACACTCTACATGTAGGTAATATTTTTTCTTATTTTCCACACAAAAAGTGAAAAATCCATATAAAACACGTCGAGGCTGCCCCCCCTGCGCGCCTCCGTCTCTAAAAAGATTCACGTGGTTAGGTATCACGTGTGGAGTCGCGGTTGTCAAATTCGATTTAGATGTGTCAAAATTATTTTTAAATTTAGAGAATTTATTTTGCAGAATAGCTTTGAGATTCTCATAGTCAAAAATAAGGAATTTTAGTGATAGTTTAGTTAGTTTAGTTCGGTGTACAAGAGAATCGGTACCCATGTCTAACTAAATCTGACTATTTTTAATCGCGATTAAAAAGGTGCGGAATAAAATTAGTTATCTTGAACTAAAATTCACACCAACACCTCGCTTCAGGTGCAAAAAACAGTACTGTATCTTTTTTTTTCTTTTGCATATATCTCGAAAATGGTGCGTCCAATCGCAAAAATAATGAGAATTTCGATCCCCTTTATAAAACCCTTAAACCCCTGACACTCTACATGTAGGTAATATTTTTTCTTATTTTCCTTACAAAAAGTAAAAATTCTATATAAAACGTCAAGACTGCCCCCTGTGCGCCTCCAGCTCTAAAAAAAATTCACGGGGTAGGGCAAACAAGTACCACGTGGACTCGCGATTGTCAAATATAATTTTAGTGTGTCAAAATATATTTAAATTTAATTTAGAAAATTTTTGTTGCAGAATAGCTTCAAGATTTTCATAGCCAAAAGTAAGGAATTTTAGTGATAGTTTAGTTCGGTATACAAGAGAATCGGCACCATATTGCCATCTTAGTGCTGTCAAAATAAAATATATTCTATAATTATTTCACGATGGGAAATCATCGTTTGACAGGAATGAACGAAACTTTGGTGATTTTTAGTCTAGTTTTGAGGCATTAATTTGTGACAAGAGAATTGGCACCAGTATCCATAAAGGGATCTGAGACACTTGCGCGAAATACATTTTCGCGAAAGACACTTGCGCGAACCCACTTGCGCGAAAAAGTTGCGGAAATGAGATTTCTTCATAACATCACGCCATCAATTTCAAAGGGCCTAACACTTTGAAATTGATGGCGTGATGTTATGAAGAAATGTGAAAATTTTCGCAGCCAAGATGGCGGCTGCGAAAATTTTACGTTTTGACATCAAAATCTGCTTTAGAATCCTCAAAAACTATGAAAAAGACACCTATGACGAAAAATCTGAATATTGTCACAGCCGCCATCTTGGATTTATATTTTGACCTCACTATCAGCTTTAGCATCCTCGAAAACTATGAAAACGATACCCATGACGAAATATTTTTAAACGTTCGCAGCCGTCATCTTGGATCTTTATTTTGACTTAAAGTAGTCTTCAGTAGCGTTAAAGAACTTCGTTCCAAAAATACTTCACTTATTGCTACAACAGCATATCGGCGCGGGCATATCGGTGACGCCAACCCATAACTTTTTCCCCTACCAAAAATCATTCAAAACTATGAAATCTAAAGTCTAAAACATCTGCCTGCTGGGTTCACTAGTTATATTTTATAACTAGTGAACCCAGCAGGCAGATGTTGTCCTGCGACAACAGCGCCACGCGAGTCCAACTATAGTTATGAACCATCCAAGTTACACAAAAAGAATTAAAAAAAAAAAAACATCTAAATCAGTCAAGCCGTTTAGGATAAGAAGAATTACGAACACACGTACACCGGTATTTTATTTATTGCCAGGCATGCAAAATTTTAATGTTCTTCAAAAACAAGCAAAGTACTTTAAAATAAAATGCAGATCAAAATGTGGTAGTCGACGTACAATTTCTGGAATATGTTAACATCGGACACGTACGTGCGTGTGTGCGTGCTGCGACACAAAGTGATACGTCCTCACGCTGGGAAGGCCCGTTCGCTACTGACGGAATAGATTTTCCGCGATCGTTTATATAGTTCACTTTGCCATTTATTTACGTAATGAAGTAATTGTTTATTTATAAAATAAAATTTAGATTCTATTAAACAATTAACTTAAAATTAATATATAATTTTTTAAATTTCTTAAAAGTGTTTCTAAGTATTAGAAAAAAATATTTATTTGGCTTGAAGTTTTGAGAAAGTTACGTTATTTCAACATTTTTTTTCTGCTATATTTTGTATGAAAGTTGAAAAAAGTGGTTCCCCTATGTACAAGTAGACCATATAATGATGTTGATGATATTTTTTAATTTTCAACATCAAAAGCAGTTTCTTCTAACGAAACGATCAAACGTCAGTCTCGCGTCATTTTTTGGAAAACTTGTTGCGAATTTTAGTGATTTCCCACGAATCCTTAATTTATTTCAAAAATCCCTTTCCCCTATGTACAAGACGAAGAATTGGACTTTTCAAATCACAAATAATTTTGTTTAAATTCTCGTCCCCTTTCTCACAACGAATAAACAAAATTGATCAAAATCAGTGATTTCGTGCGGTGCGGCGGCACGGAGCCTTAACATAATTATGGGTTTTATATTCAAATCTCTTAGTTTACGTTTAAGATTTGATGGATTGAATAATAAATATTTACATAATCAATTTAGGATGACGCATATAATCATTCTGGAATCCAATGGGACCCACTACCGAGCCAGCGGAGGTTCATGTGTTCGGGTTCAATTGGGGACGATTCCGAACTATGCAGTTAAAGTAAAGAAGAAACAATAGAATATATTGACGCGTGAAAAATTATCGTTGTTCGTTATTGATTCTGGAATTTATAATTATTTTACTTAAGTTTGAATTTCCGCGCATCATTTGAGATCATTTTTACGATCATTTATCAAAGCAACCTTATTGCAAGCGGCGACAATAATTTACTATGATGTATACAGGGTTATTGGTTATATGTCGGCAATCCGTTAACCCGATGTAGGAGAGGTCATTTGCAACCAAATGACCCCTGATGACCTAAATTGAAGATGTTTTTATTTTTATTTTAATCTATCCCACTAAAAACTTAAATCCCTGTATCGATACTTTTTTGAGTAACTTGCAGGAATGTTAGGAAGTTTATTATTTTACGTATGAAAGTAATATTCAAGACATGTCCAAAAAAAAAAACAAAAACACAGTCGAATTGAGAACCTCCTCCTTTTGGAAGTCGGTTAAAAATAAAAGTTATCTGTGGAACATGACGCTACGCCTTATTACGAGATTGGTTTTATTTCAATTACCGGTCTTTCTGTTTCGACTTCAGTAATTTCATCTAAAAGTATTTTATTTAAATAAAGTATTTTGCATTTGAAATGGTAAATTAGAAAACTATTTGCATTTTGTATTTCAATACTTTTTTTAAACTATTTTGTATATCTCTGATCTTACAACTAGTGATGTGCCGGATATTCGTATCCGTATCCGTATCCGCGGATATCCGAGGGAGAAAAAAGATCTATATCCGTATCCGTAAATTTTTGGCGAATCTTAAACAGATCTTTTATATTAATACGTTTCATAACGTATATGAAATTTTAAAGATATGTACCTATCAATGAAATACTAACTTCAATCCAAATTAGTAAAAAAAAAACATATTTTTATAATTCAAGTAGAGTAAGTACACACGGCTACACATCAAGCTATACATTTCCAATATAAGCTGACCTCGCATTGTATGGAAATCCTATGCAATGCGAGATCAGCACGTACCAGTAAATCTTTGTAGTGAGATCAAACCTCTAATATTTGTGCTATGCTAATTAAAATAATTATGTGAGTTAACACATCAATTAAAACTATGTTGTGTTCAAGAACTTAAAAAAAATATACGTCATAATCATAATTAATATTGAGTAATGGTAAATTGTATTTCAAAAAGAGTAACTTGGCAGCTTTGTCCCCCAAAAATCAGTTACGATGAGGATCATAAATAATTCCTGCTGAACCTGAAGAAAGTTGAAATCCGTATCCGTATTCGCGGATCTATACCCTTATGATCCATATCCGTATCCGCGGATCACATTTTTTAACGATCCGGCACATCACTACTTACAACACATCCTATAATGATTAAGTTCTCTGTTATAGCATTGTACACTTCTGTAAGTGACGAATTCACAATACCTAAAACTTATGTGATTTTTGTTTGTGTATGTTTTAGTGAGTTAGTCGTTGAAGAGCCATCGCAATCGACTGGTCGGCCAAAGTAGACATAGTCCATCTCTAATTTATAGTATAAGTAGGAAATGGGATAATTTTAATCGAAATCTACAGTGACTGACCTTGACCACAGTATCCAGGTGGTTGTCGCAGAGCTGAGCGAGGTGCTTGCAGTGGTTGGCGCGGTGCAGGTTGCGCTGCAGCAGCTTGCCGTCGAAGTACAGCCACGGCGCCGCCACGAGCCACGGCACGGGCGCGCCGCACGCGTCGTTAGCCAGCAGGGCGGCTTCAGCTCCCGCCATCACTAGAGCACCCAGTTGCACGCCACGAGAGTTGATACCGTTCACCTAAAATATTAAATACATTATTCGCTTCATATAACAACGGTGATCAATAAGTGCCGGCACACATAATAGCGGTGCGATGTCGCAACGCAAAAGCTTCGGGAATTCTCAAGTAACGCTTCGTCGAAATTTGCGACGCGACGTCGCAACGCTTTTTTGTTCCGGATCTAAAGGTATAAAATTATAGAACGTTACTGACACTTTTCACACTTACGGTCATTTCTTGCAAATGAAGTGCATTCATGAGATCATTTGAGAAAGCTGTAGCCAAAAAGGCATCCAACTCCTGCCGCCTCAAAATTTGTATTTGTGATGTCATTATAAATCTGTAAATTGTAGATTAAATTAAAAATATTTTTTAACTATTCTTACGAGAGAATGTCTGTATTATTTGTATAGAAAACGATAGAAATTAAATTGGTGCGCAGGTCCTGGTGGGCGTTAACTTACTTGGCTACGCTGCCGTGCTGGGACGGATGCGTTTTAGCCCGGCCACTAAAAACGCTCTAAAGCTCGTGAAATAATGTTGTACTATTTGTTTTTTTTCTAGTATTCAAAGGTACATATTATCCGTCAGTACAGTCTACTACCGTAACCGCATGGTTCACGAAAAGGTCATCGTTTCCGTGGCCGGGCCCCAACGAATTACACGTAAAACAGTCAACGGTGTTGCAAAGCCGGTTTCCCACATGGCGCGATTTCACGGAAAAACAGATACGCTTTTTGTACAAGCAAATGTTCACTAGATTGCTAATCCTAACTCATATTTTAAATGCGAAAGCAAGTTTGTTACGTTTTCACGCTAAAATGGCTAAACAAATTTGGAAGAAATTTGGCACATTGGTAGACCATGACCTGGATAAAAATAATCCTATGTCCTACATAGGATTATTTTTATCCCGACATTCCCACGGGATTGCGACTTATGCGGATTAAACCGCGGGGAGTAGCTAGTATAAACGTAAAGATCAAAATAGTGCAATCTTTACACTGCAGGTGCCCACGGTCATCTCCGATTTGGCAATTTGGTGTTAAGTTGCTTGCAAAATGTTTATGCTCATCCGTAAAATCACTGAGATTCAATCTTACGTATGACAGCGAGTACTGCTACCTGTAGTGCCATTCATTCATTCATGTATAATCAAAATCTATTACTTTTCAATTAGTAGTAAAGTGCAATAACTTACCTTAACACAGTGGCTAAAATAAGCAAATGTTGCGGTACGTAAGATGTATTTAACATCAATGGAGTATCAGAGCGCATGCAAGAGAGGAATGCTCTCATACGGCGACATTTATCATCTTGGGCAGTTCTGTAACAAGTCAAATAAAAACAACGTTTATCCCCATTCAATAGTAATGAGTTGTTATAATGTAGAAAAAAAAAAATATTTTGACAATACTTTTTATCCAAATGACATGAAATTCATTACATTATCTCTGTAGGTTCGTCCTTAACGAAGGTAGACTAATGATGAGCAAAATACCTAAAGATATAAAGCTCACCCGAACCAAAGCCTTTGCACTGTCGGTACAGGCCAATCTAGAACGATTCCCGGCACAGTTTCAGGAGTCTTCCCAGGGTTCACGCGGGAATATATCCATTCTGATATTTGAACAGTACAAGGGCGATCGATATTCATAGAACTTGTTGAGCCGTCCTCTAAAACAAAACAAGTACCGTCAATGTTTGTAATGTACTGTCAATAATGTAGTAGTAATGTCAATGTTTCACAAAATTTATTCATTTTACATTGTTAAATTCAATAGGTTACCTTTGGCTTTTTGTGCCATAAAGCGGTGATGATGCATGTTATACAAAATTGCATACACATTTTGTCTGACAGGTCTAAAGAAATGATGTATAGAAGGTATTTCGCGGTGATTGTCATCCTCCATTAGTACAGGCAGAGTAACTTGACGATGTGTCAAGATCGATAGCATTGTAGGATGCATGAGACCGCGCGCGTGTCGCTCGGCACACGTACGTAATACTTCAGCTGGGGCCGGAGGGCAATTGTCGTCGTTTGGTACCTGCTTCAAATTTGGGCGCCCCTATAAACATACAACAAATATTTATGTGCGATGAGTTATTTTATTCAATGAAGGGCGAACTTTTATATTTAGTAGTATTATGTTGCGAATAGTTTTTGAGGTTTTTTTTTTACACAAAAGCTGTCAGGCGTCAAAAATTATTAGTAGGATAAAACATATACTAGGTTTTCAAATTTGGTCGAATTAGCCGAAGTTAATAAGTGTCGAGCGGCGTCCACCTTACATAAAATATGGAGCGAAAGGTCCATATCCAAGGTTGTTATTGCTGTTTTCAAATGTGCACTAGACAAGCTTAGGGAAACTTAGAAAATCAAATGAGTCACGTGATAAAGTGACTAACCTGACACGTATGAAAGCTTAACTTATAAACTGCACCACATACTTATGTCATTTATCAAACCTAAAAGAGTTCGTCAAGAACACACATAAACATATTTCAGACCTCTTTAGGAGCAGATTGTGGTTTTTCGTTTTTATCAGCCGGATTGACAGTTTGCTGCTTGGCTGCGCCCGCGTCGCCGGAGTCCAGCGATACCGCCGCAAGTCCTTGCTGTATCTCAGTGGGCCTTTCTTCCATGCTAAAGTCGGCGTTAATTGATGCATTTGCTGTTGCCAATTTGTAGTCGTCCAAGCCTTTTTGCTGCAATTTATTGAGTTTGCAGTTTTTCTAACTATCTGAAGTGCTTAGTGTAAATAACAAAGGGGATGTAATATAATACAAAAAAGGAGTAGGGCAATAAAATAAAATGTTTAAAAAAAAGGTCACTTGCACTTAGACAATAGTTATTTAAATTTAGAACTAGTGATCATGCAAAAATATCTGTCGATTTGCCAATGGATGCCAATGTATTGATGACGATGTAAAAGGCGTGGATGACTATAGCAATTTTATACTTGTTAGAATAAAATATAAACCTCATGCTCAGACGATTCAGCAGCCAGTTTAGATGTATCTAAGTCTGAAGAAGTTGCCTGTGGGCTAATATCAGCTTTTTGATTTTTTTTGTTATTCTTTGGACGCCGACCTGAAATTAAAAGAAGGCGTTTTATTGAGTGCTTTTAAATTTTTGTTTAGGAAAATGCAGCATGAAATTAATATTCTCAGGAATATTGTCTTACCAGATGCAGTTCTGTACTTCAAAAATCCATCTTTTGTACCATTCAAATAATATTGTACAGCTTGTTTCAGTTTGGCAGCGCGGAGATCATTAAGGTCACCAAATACATCAATGCATGCAGCATCTACATCAGATGAAGGCAATTCTCGGACATACTGACAAATGGCTTTTACTAAAGCTTCTGGAGGAACCTGCTGCTGAAAATATTTTACACTCGTCATACACTTCATTTTCGGTAACAGTAATAACTACCAAAAAATAAAGTATTGCATAATCCAGATTATGCTAAGCTTCATCTATTCTACGGTTTATATGATTCAGAGTCAGTAGGAAGAAATCTTGCAACAAAAGCTAGGGAATTCAGTTCCAAGGAATTGTGTATGGCGTCATTTTAGCTTAATGCTTGGCATTGATAAGGATGATGCCTGGTTAAAAAAAAAGAAATTCTATTTAGTCCGTCAGTCAGATAATAAAAAAATTGTAGAAACGAATTTTTTGCTTTATCATATTAATAAAAAATGACTTAGATAGGTAGATAGATAAAAGGCATTAAAGTTGGGGAGTGGGGATCGCTACGTCACAAGTAAGTGTAAAATCTACATACTCGTGACGTCATGGCATATTTTAACTCAATTTATCGCCGTAATCTGTTGATAACATAAAAAAAGAAAAAATACGTGTGCGCTATTTGTTTAATAATATACCGGACGGCCATTAAATTTTTTTTTGTCGTCATCCCTTTTAATAATTTACACTTCGTTCCCATAAACCAGGCGTTTTGCTGAAAAATCTAAAATTTAGTTTCTTTCCTCCTAAATCAAGCTAACTCCATCAAAGCCACTTTTGGCCCACTATGTCTCAGAAACTTAACTTGTATGAAGAAGTTGGTTAAAACTTAAAATACTGAAATTTTAAACTTTCCATGTAAGGAAAGTTCCAATAATAGCTGGTTACACTAAAAAAAAAAATCTGGTGTAGTATAGTTTAAAACGATCACGCACCTTTTTCTGTGTGATTCCCAAACGTTTATAGAAATCAACTAAGCTTAGCTCTGAGAGGATGGTCCCACCAAGTAGTGCTGCCATAAGGCATAGCCGGTCCTGCGGCACTTCTAACACTTGTGGTAGCTCATGCACCATGTACTCTTTTGTTTCCAATGATGACTGCAATGAACACACATAATTTCAAACATTTTATTTTTAATTTAGTTTTGACATTGAAATAGTCAACAATCAAATGTATGGAGCATAAGTTTGGACGGCTCATTTGTGTAAAGGTGTGTCCAAACATTGAGCGGCAAGAGTGCGGCAGCAACACGCGGCGTTTGCAGAACATATTTCTGCCGCGTTCTAGTTCTAAACCGACGAATGTTTGCGCGGCAGTACTGCGCGGCACATCCGAGACACGCCACGCACTTCAGTTGGCAATATCAATCTGCCTAGATTTGTCCGAACATGTTGGGGTCTGCTTGCAGTCTAGATGCAGCTGAATACCAGTATTTTACATAGAGCGACTGCCTATCTGACCTCCAGAACCCAGTAACTGGGTAATACAATACCCCTTGGTGGTAAGACTGGTTGTTTGACTTTTGAGCTTCAGACGACCCGTAACAACTATCAAAGAGCCACGAATGGCAGCCGAGACCAACGGCTTAACGTGCTTTCCGAGGCACGGAGGAATCTCGGTATGTAAAGATGGTCACCCATCCCAGGACCAACCCTGGTAAGCGTAGCTTAATCTGATGGATCGACGGATCCCTAACTCATTAAAAGATCCATAGATTTTAATCAAACGAATCGATGCATGTTACGTTTTCCATTTTTTACGCAGAAATACGTCCAGACATAATTAGTGACAAATGTTTCCTAAAAATGTTTGTGCGCGGCAGGTAGACAGAAGCATTCGCACGCGGCAGCCGCGCACGATTGCCGCTCAATGTTTGGACACACCTTTACATTTCATGTTACTTTTCACCAATCTGTACCGGGCATTACGATCTATATATTATATATATAAAACTCTCGTGTCAGTGTTAGTTGTCATACTCCTCCGAAACGGCTTGATCGATTTTTATGAAATTTTATATGTATATTCGGTAGGTCTGAGAATCGGTCGTAATCTATTTTTCATACCCCTAAATGATAAGGGTGGTCCACCCCAAATATAAATAATTTATATGGCAAAACGTTTGCCGGGTCAGCTAGTAAATCATAAAATCAGTCCGAGCCGAGTTATATCGGTATTTTAGCGTTGGCACACCAGGGTTAAATCCGAAACTAAGGGTATTAGAGCAAAGTGGTCAAACGATCCATGACTTGGATTTGAAAGAAAGAAAAAGTTTTGGACACAGTTCGTGAAACACAAAATACAAACAAAACAAAAACTGAAAATAATCTTTGAAGGAAAAAGCTTTTGCCTGAGCCAGGAATTAAGCCTGGTTATTTTTATAAAATCATCATCCTGCACTAACCGACACTGTAGCTAGTAATGATCAAATTCGGATGTCGCCCTGAAGTTCCATCTCAAAAATCACACTGTATAAACAAATACATCATGACGAGATTGTATTATTTGCACTCGCGACTGATCTTTGAGCTTTACCACCATGGAGAATGCTCAAGCTCCATAGAGAAAAATCCAGCTACGGGGGAAAAGCGATATATCTCTAATCATCAATAATAATAATAAGTAATAAAACAATAACCGGTTATGATCGTGATCCTTACTAGCAAACATATAAAAATTGCCAGTTTAATTGCCAGATAAAAAAAAAATAATTTCAAAAATAGTTTAATTATTTTTTATTATTTTATTCAAAAATATGATGTTAAAATGCGAGCTTGGCTCATTTTATAAGTCCTATAGTATCTCCATCAGCGCCATCTATCAATAATTAACTATCAATAGTTATATAATCACGTGAGGATAGTTTTGCTTTAACTATCGATATGCAAACACCATAATGCATGATTCAGTTATGGGCACAAGTTTTGAAGTTTTGGGAGTAGAGGTGAAATCAAACCAGAGTGTACCTATTTATAACATTTTTTATTTACTGTTAATTTTAGAGGCATGAGGAATAAGGTGTTAAGTTCACTCATCCTCTATAGAAAAGGGCTGATCCTCCGACCAGACGGGTGTCGTGTTTGACGGGCAACTGCCCAACGATTGATATCGGGATCTTGTATATTATATGTTGAACTTTGCTTGCGCGATGCAGGATTTTGTGTGACGGACGTCATGTCTTTGATGCGTAGTTCTCGTATGGCTTCACAGTGCCAGTTGAGGTTCCGGTGAGTTGGAACCTGGTGCCGCATAGTTCGTGGTGAGTCGGAACTGTCTGCGTTGATTCCCCAGTGAGTTGGTGTGGCGCTGCGTTATGATGCAGTGAGTCAGATATGATACAGCGCCGGGTTGTGGCTAACTGCTGGCGTCGACCAGAGAGGGTAGAAAGGGATCTGCTCGTGGACGGGCCGAAAGTGCAGTGTGCTGTGCCAAGGTTGCTGCTGAGGTTGAAGGTGATGACCAGGAATGCGAGTCCGCTGCATGCTGGTGATCAGGATACCCGTTGAAGCCGTGGATGCTGGCTGGCTGTGTGACTCGCCTCACGAAAGCTTGCGGGAGTGATTATGATGTATAGCTTGATATGTAGCCGTTTGTACATGCTGGGGACGGAAGGATAGTGCACGCTCTAGCAGCGAGCCACTAATATAATCGTAAAAATAGAGATCGTAAAAAAAAGGTGTAGTAGGTACTTGTCACATTATATTGAATGTGAAACAAGTCTTTAATATTCAAAATATTCGTTAGATACATACCTCGCGCGGTGGTTCTATGTCATTCAGAATATGTTCCACAAAGTCTCGTCTAGACTGCAGTAAACGTTCGTCAAGAACATGTCTGCGACGTCTTCGAAGTAAATGTTAACACAAGACAATTATTATCCGCCATATCAATGTTCAAATACAAAGAAATATCGCAGAAGTCTGGTAAACATTCAGAGCTTGTCCAGATGACGCGCTTTATGCGAGTCAGCAACATGGCATACAAAGCAAAGTAAAAATCAAAAGAAAATGTAAAATATTTAAAATAAAGAAGAATAGAATAAAACCATAAAGAGGTTTTACACTTCTTGCTGACTCTAAAAATATTGTAAATACGTCCCCCGCGCCAACAACAACCCAACAACCACTGCATGTGATTTACGCGCAAGTAGCAAAACGCGCGACTGCATGTAGACGAAATGTATGAAACACTAGTACCTCATAATCGCGCGATTTAACTCTAAGCGCGATTCGACTCGCGCGTAAATCGCGTCATCTGGACGAGCTCTTATCTGCCCTTCCTTCAGTTATGAGGGGGGGGGGGGGCAATATTTTATCATATTGATTTCTTTTTTGTTATTTGTTTAGGAGGCAGTGATTTCTGGGGCTGCATTTATTTCACCAAGCATTTTAACATCATATTTTTGAATAAAGTAATAAAAATAATTTTTAAATCAACGCCTGAATAATAAAACTATCATGATCATAACCGGTTATTATTTTAGTACTTATTATTATTGATGATTTGAGATACATCGGTTCTCCCCAGAGCTGGGTTTTTTTTAAAGCATCCTCCTTACGTGAAAGGCTAGTTGTGTTTTAAATTGTTGGCTTTACATAGCACTACTGTTGCAAACAATTCAGCTTAACAAAAACCAAAAGACTATAATCAAATTCCCTGTCAACTGTTACCGTAAATTGTTTTGCACGGACAACCCATATAAACTTCTCAATCTTACCCGGTATGTAAGCTTCAGTTGTGAAGAGCTAAAGTATCTTGGAGGTTGAAATACTAAGTATTCTCCTGAGCAGCCAACAAGTCCAGCATATGTTTTCTCCCGGCAAAGCCCAACTACTTCTTGACAATGATCATCAGAAGATACCATCTATAGAAAAGCAATTTTAAAAATCATGTATGAATTGAACATTTTAGTTTAACATTAGAGTTAAATAGCAAGTTTAATGTATTATATTAAATTTCCAAAGTTTTCTACTTACTATAGGGATGTTTAGATATCTTAATGCTGTTCTGAGGCAGGAATGTAGTCCCATTGGTGGTACCCACCATACTTTAGGAGGAGGAGTGCCTTTTGTTACAATGTGGCGCAGCACCTGTATAAAATTTTAAGAACACTGTTTAGAATTTGAGAGATTTATGCATTTTTTTCCAAATTTAAGCTCTGTATTTTCGGAGATAAGGGCGCGATATAGGCAATTTTCATCCATTTTCTTAAATATCTTTAAAATTATTTATTTTAAAATTATTTAAAAAAAAATTAACCTAACATCAAGCCCTTTCATATGGTACAATTTTTAAATTTATTTTATTTTTAATTTTGCGCCCGAAAAGTGGGCCGCATATTCAAAATTCATTCATTTACGCTACACGTTGTTTGGGTCACAGAAATTCTTGTGTACAAAATTTCAACTAAATTGATTCAGTAGATTCGGAGCAAATTGGTTGTGACAGATGGACAGCCAGAGAGACACACAAGTGATCCTATAAGGGTTCAGTTTTTTCTTTTGAGAAAAAAATAAAAAGTCTGAAGACAGATTTTAGTATTTTTTGGGAGATTCTCACTTGAGAATTTCCCAAAAAAAAAAACCGTCCCGCTGAACTACAAATAATCGCGAAACATACATGGAAGTGTTTTAGCCTTTGGTAAGCAAAAGGAAACAAAAAAAAATTTATGTTGCATTGTTATTTTTACGTCTTTGACATTTCTCGGGACCGGTCCCGGACCTTTGGAAGGCGTACGAGGGGCCGAAGCCAACTCGCACAGGCCCTTTAGACGTTATTAATGAAATGAGGTACCAACCGACGATTATCCCTGTTCGCACTATGCAAGTGCAGCCAAGGACAACCCCCGGTTAGAGTAGGACTATTGTAAAATATGGAAACAAAGATATCGGACTATGGGTTTGGGTTGCTTAAAGTGGACTGTTCACCTGGAACTATGGAAGGACTATGGCCCCTGCCTGATCTATGTTTTATATGCAGACGGATAAATGGCAGGGGGTGGCTTGCACGCTCATTAATGGGCCCCCGAAAACGGTCGCTAGCACATAGTGTCGTAGCGACAAGGGGGCAACACGTCCTGAGGTGCTTATGAGGAGTGGAGAGGTATTCCACGGCTATCAGGACAATCCCGGAAGTAAGGTCAAGATCCCTACCAGCACCTTACTGGAATACTTCCTTCCTCCGAGCACGTTTGCTCTTGCGAATCTCCACTCAAGCCGGCCAATAAAGGCAAGAATGAGGTTGGAGCTCTGTTCCTCATCAGTGTTCACTCCAGCCGGCCAATAAAGGCAAGCCAGAAGTGAGGAACAAGACTTCTCCCGGGAGATAGGGTCAGTGGGGTCGCTACTGCCCAACAGCTCGCCACATGCTGCCCTGCGGATTTTTGTATCTCTCTTGGTCTGGCTCCTCATTCCAGACCTGTTCCGGCAAAGTAAACTCTACTGGCTCAGGCCTAGAGTTCGGAGCACGCAAGCCCCACCACGAAGTCAACGTAGAGATACGGCGGTGGGGGCATTGTTATTATTATTGTTTCATGAGCCACATGTATATATTCACTATTATGCCATGTAACATTATTGAACACAACCATATTCAAAAAAAAAAACACTACAAAGTGAAAAATAACTTGAATTTCGGAAGTCGGTGTCTGGTTTTGAATTTCCGTTTTTTGCCTTCGTGGTAGCTACCCCACACAAATTCGAATACACCTACAATGTAAATAACAATGACATGAACTTATCATCCACATACTAAGTGGGAAAAAATACGTATGAAAATATTTAAAACTAACTCAAAAACTACCCAAGCAAAGTTAATAAAATTTATATGGGACCACCTCTCAAGTATGACCTACCAAACAAAAACAGAGTTATCAAAGTCAATTCATAATTGGCGGAATAATCGCGTAATAAATAATAAGGTCTAGTGGTCTAGTGGTCGCAAGCGCTACAGCTGAGCATGAGGTCCTGGGTTCGATTCCCGGGTCGGGCAGTGTTATTGAGTTTTTCAATTTGAAATTTCTCAGTAGCAGCTCGGAGTCTGGATTTGTGCCCGGTTGATGGCAATAGGCTCGCCCCCTATTACATGGGACTTGAAATGAAATGTGGGTGTACCTGCTACAGGGACACCTCTGCCCAATCTTTCGGGGAAACAAGGCGTGATGTTATGTTGTTATGTAAATAATAAAAAAAAAACATACAGTCGAATTGAGAACCTCCTCCTTTTGGGAATCAGTTAAAAAAAACTTTATTCAGCCTGAATAACCTTTAAAAAATTGTCCAAATCCGAGTCAAAGTTGTCCGATTTAGGGAAAGCCCTCAATTTCTTCATCAGATTTGCATATTTAAATCATTATGCGTCAGGCTGCATACAATCATATGAAAATCAATAGTTTTGAAGACATTATTTTTTGTCCATTTTGGAAATCTGAAAGTGGACTTCTGACCATGGGGCTTATTATTACATACTATTATTTAATTTATTGTTATTATTTGGTTAGACACACTAGCAGCTAATTAGCAGATGCTTGTGTATCAAATAGCTTGGAGATGTTTAATCTGTCCAGTTGATTCTTTGTGAAACTTATAAAATATATTTTCTGTGTTCTCTCATCATGCTGCACCTACTCTGCCATCAATCTATCGCCCTGTATATGCTTGCTAAAAACCCTCTGGGGTCCCTTACAATATAGTTACCCTATCTATTGGAATGTAAAGAACCAATAAAAATCAATCTGCCAAGCCTCTTCCTAACTATGTTGGGGTCGGCGTCCAGTTGAGCCGAATGCAGTTGAATACCAGTATTTTACATAGAGCGACTGCCTATCTGACCACTATAAACCAGAAACTAGGAAATACGATACCCCTTGGTAAGACTGGTTGTCAGACTTTCAGGGTTCTGATGACCCGTAACGACTGCCAAAGATCCATGAATGTCAGCCAGGACCAATGCCTTAACATGATTTTCAAGACAAAGAGGAGTCTCCGTATGTTAAGATGGTCACCCAACCCCCACAGACCAACCCCGGCAAGCGTAGCTTAACCTAATGGACCGACCTGTGCGGCTGTTATTACTTAGCTAAAAGAAGTCAATAAACAACTTGATTAGCCAAATAAAAATTTATTTTGTTTATGAATGAAATATTATTATGATATTGATGAGATATTAAAGTTCTATTAGGAGAAACAAAACTGAGAAATGTTGTAAATTCTTTTCAATTTAGGTAATTTATTCATAATTAGATTTAATTAACTTCATGCTAAGAAAATATTAAGGAAGCTGATAAACCTATTTGCTTTGATTGTGACATAACTTTCTTTTATAAATAGGATTTGTAGCTTATCAGCAAGTTTCACTTGCTGCAAAATTACTGACTGATTGGTTTTTGGTTGTGAAATAAGATTAGGTTGATTATTTTTTTTTTAAGATTTGTAAAAAACTCTTTTAGTTCACTTCACCAGTGGAAATTCATCTGTGTTCACTATTTCTTACTTTGGTGTGCATCTTAAGTCGGATAGCACCACTAGGCAGGAAATCTTATATTAAGGGCCGATTTTTTAATCCTCAGATAAAGAATCGAATATTCCACAGATAGCATAATTCTGGATTTTTCAATAGTCAGATAGTCAGTATCTGACGAATAAAGCCCGAACTGTCCCTTCAAACCTCAGTTAGTACCTTATTCTAGGGAATAAATGATGTTTTGACGTTTGTTTTGTTTGGGGTTTTAATGTGCTTTGCCTCTGCATGTTTTCATGCTTTTGTATTGTTGAAAACATGGATGTTCTTGATTTAATTGCCGATAGTTTTTTTAAATGTCGAAATATATTAATTTACTTATGTTTTCGGGACGACATTATTTAAATATTTTAAACCACTAGGCTCAACTTTTAGTACCAAGTCGAAAACACAGTTAACACACAGCAAATTTCTTTATAACTGATCCATTTTACGTAAATACGTGCCCACTCCTATTAACTTAGCTACAAACAACAGAAAAAAAAGGTCGTCTTTATTGCTGACCATCTGTGGATCTAAACAAAAGATAAGAATTCTCATCAAAATGTCAAACATACATTTGTTTCTATTCTTATCTAACACGTTGAGTACTGTATCTGTTCATCTCACTTGCACATGATAGTGTGAAGTTGGTTAACAAAGACCCCAGAAAACTATTCTTCAGTTATTATACGATTGAAAACTTGAAAATATTTATTCGCCTGATAAACAGCCCGATAATTTTATACGCTAGATAACTACTTAATTAAGGATTGAAAAATCGGCCCTAAGTAACAATTGACCAGATTGAACAATTACCGAATTGACCCTCTGCCGATATGTAGCTTGAGTTTGTATCCAATGTTGTGGCAATGCAGGTGGAGTAGGATGTGCACCATTAAAACACACACATAAAGCAACTTGATGTTCAGCAAGAGCCTGTGCAAGTGTGGTCAAAAATTGGACACAGCGCGCCCACTGGCCTCCACATGCCCAATCTGTAAAGACAGTTCAGTTTTAACGTTTTATTTTGCTTTGAAACATGAGTATTGTATTAGCTAATTCAGAATCAACTGAGAAGGCTAGTAATATTTATTTTGATAGAAGATATTGGGAAAACCTTTCAGTGTGTGTTGTTTATGACAATAGCGAGACAATATATTTTTAGCGTAAATAAACATTTACCTGAGAAGTATCCTCCGTATAAGCGGTCTAAACATCCTTCCGCGTCGAGAACCAATCGAAACCCGCCGGCATGGTTTCTAGCTATTCGAAATAAATCAACTCCCACACCCTCGTTTTCTAAAAACGTTTGAAGATCTTGTATACCCATTGCTTGAAATAAACGATGTAATTATTCGATCGAACACGTTCGTCAGGATGAATTAGTAGCCTGGAAAAGAAAAAATATTTGACGGTAAGCAGTAGGTCGATAGTTTTCCTAAATCAGGTAACACATCACATATTATTCTATATAATTAAGATACAATGTGACTAAATGTTCATTAGATATGCACAATCCGATTAAATTTACTTATATTTAGGTCTAAAATGAAGACTAATATCGAGATACAAAAGTTACCGGCACGTAGTTAGCGAAGGTCAAATTCGTTAGGATCTATTGTAATTCTACATGGAAAACATTTTACACTAATGGAAACTACAGAAACTATGGAAATAAGAAAAAACTGTCCAACCTTATTAAAAAACCATACCAACAGAGGATTACGATAGGCGTAAGTTAAAAACGGAAGCCATTTGTAATTTTTTTTTTACGATACGAATGTCACTTCGGTTCGGTACGACGAGCCAGTTAACCTGACAAAAAAGATAAGTGATTTTTAATCGATTCAATATTAATCGATTTTTAAGTGATACAAAAAAAAAATCCTTAGATACGTAGTACCTGGGTGACCGAGAGAATGCTCATATAATCATATAGTTTATGAAAGTACATACTAATCCATGTATGGTACTTACTTATTCCACACTGTCATGATAGTAGGTACTTACTAATTATATGCTGTCATGTCTAATGTATTATATTTTCATGTCATTATTCAATAGCTTGTTCTAAACTTTGGGCGACCGAGCTCTGCTCAGGTGAAAATACGGAGAAAACGAATTTTCCCAGATATAAGACCTAGCTAGATCGATTTTTCACCCCCGTAAACCCCTATATTGCAACGTTCATCGAAATCATTAGAGCCGATTTCGAGAACGTGAGTACAAATTTATACGAGAGTAAGGTGAAAAGTTCGGCGGCGGCGGTGATCTCTCGCGTCCGGCCCTGGTTTAGGCCATGGTACGGAGCGAGAGGAAATGGCAGGCCGTCACCTCCTTCTGCGAAGCGGTAATGCTCGCGAAGGAGGAGGCGGAACGCTTGAGGGGAGAGGCAAATTTCGCGCCCTCACGCCCCTAACCGCCGCAGGAGGAGACGCCCGGGGCGGGAATCGCGAGCCGATTTCCGGCCACCGTAGGCGCGGGCTTGCGGACGGTGAGCAATGGGTAGCTCGCCGTCCAATAAGGACCAAGCTCGGGTCGACGGCGCGTTGTGTTCCACGCGCGCCTCAAAGAGATGTCAGCAGAATTGACGGGGTCCGCTACGGCCTATGCCTGCCGGGGGTTCAAAGAAAACTGATAGGGACATCGTGGCCCCCGGCAACAGGGCAACCGAAGGAACACGGGTGGGTTTAAGTTAGTAAGAGTCTGACACGCCCTCCCGCTCCGCCCAGAGCGGGAGAAGTTATTTGATAATATCCCACCCAAAAAAAAAACCGGCCAAGTGCGTGTCGGACCACGAACAATGAAGGGTTCCGTAGTTGGGATGAATTAATCACAAAAACAAACTTAACTTTGTAGTTGAAAAATATGTTCTCCCATACGGAATGTATGGGAAAACATGTTTTTGCAACTGTAAAGTTAAGTTGGTCGATTATTACTCGTTAACTTGTAGAGCCTACTTAGCTGTGATAGTTTTCCTTTTAATTTCGTTATATAAACTACTGTTGTGATTTTTTTCACACACCCAAAACCAACCATTTAGCCGGCAGGGGGGGGAAGGACACTTGACTCTAACAAAATTTAGCACTTTAAAGCTTAATATTTCGCAAACGGATCCCTGAATCCAAAAATGGTTTTCACAAACTCACAATGTTTTTAAAGGACCTTTCCAATGATACCCCTCACTATGGGTTAAAAAAGAAAAAAAATAACTTCACCACTTTACGTGTATGAGAGGTACCCTAAAAAAAATGTTTTTCATAATTTTGTTTTACCACTTTGTCGGCGTAATTAATATGTATACCTATGCCAAATTACAGCTTTCTAGTACTAAGGGTCTCGGAGCTAGACCGCGGACAGACAGACAGACAGATAGACAGACAGACAGACAGACGGACATGACGAAACTATAAGGGTTGCTTGTTTACTACGGAACCCTAAAAAAAAAGGTGAAAAGTTCTCGGCCTGACAACGAAAGACTGCGATTTTCAGTTAAAAATGATTTCTTTTTCTACATAATCTCTCTTGACTTCAACGCACTTGATCCAGCGCTTCTCCAACATCACTATTCCTTCCTGAAAATGACAGTCTAGAAGACTGTGAAAATATTCATCTACAGCAACTTCATCAACTTCTTAATTGAATGCGAAGAAACAAATTTCGAAGGAAAACATCGGGAGGAAACCGGCATGTCCTAGAACCGAAAATTCGAAGACATGTGACATCTACCAACCCGTACTGGGCCCGCGTGGTGGATTACGGCCCACACCCTCTCACAGAGAGGAGGCATGTGTCCCAGCAGTGGGAACATTATAGGCTGATGATGATGATGAAATTTCCTCAAGTTTGGGAACAGATAGAAGTCTGAGGGTGATAGTCGTGGACCCATGTCTCATCCATGGTGACAAATCGTTGCATAAAATCGGTCGGATCCTATTAAATCGGTCCAAAAATTACATCTTTTCTACCAAACATTTAACTAAAATTTTTTGATAGAACAATAAAGAACAGTTAACGTCAACGAACAGTTGAAATTGCCAAAAAAAAAAATTAACCTACTACTAATGAAGGCCGACCAGATGTTTTTTTTTTTTTATCGAATAATGAATAAATAGAAAGCATTAAAAAAATAAAAAAAAAGTCCAAAAATCTTTATTTGGTAGTACCAAATAAAGATTTTTGGACTTTTTATTTTTTATTATTTCAGGGTAATTTTTTTTTAATAAAAATTAAAACCTAAAAACGAACAAATAGTAGATTGTTTACGAAGGGAGCAAACAACTAGTTTTAAGGCGAGAGTGTTTCTTTGAATCCAGAGCGGAGCGAAGGATTCTAAAGTAGAATCCTGAGTGCAGCGAGGGATTCAAAGTACGTCACTTGAGCTTAAAATAGTGTTGTTCCCGAGGTGCACACTCTATTTTTTATCATTTCATCTATGAGAAAAAAAAAAAATTGGTTGCCTGTAAAGTCGGTATACGGGCGAAAGTTTTACGTGACAACGACGAAGGGACGCGTGCCTTTCACTTTTTATGTCTGTCTCTCTCGCTCTTAGGCGGGCTAACCATGCCCGAGTGGAAGGGACGCGTGCCTCTCACTCGCTCTCATTGTGAGCGCATAACGTGAGCGGAGCGTAACGCAGTTTCTTGAAGTGTCACCCGGCAAACCAATTTATAAGACGTTGTCACGTCAAAAAAAACGTGTGTGGTTCGACCCACGTCAGGAACGAAGTTCCTTCTCACGTATGGTTTAAAACAAAATTATATTTTCACCGCCATCGTGGATTTACATTTTGACCTCACTATCGACCTTAGCACTTTCGAAAACTATAAAAATGATACCCATGATGAAAAATTTGAAAATTTTCGTAGTTGCCATCTTGGATATCCATTTTGACCTCTCCATCGGCTTTAGCACCCTTAAAAACCATGAAAACGATACCCAAGACGAATTTTTTTTTTTGCATCCGCCATCTTGTATTTTCATTTTGACCTCACCATCGGCTTTTGCAGCCTTGAAAACTATGAAAACGACACGCATGACGAAAAATTTGAAAATTTTCTTGGATTTTCATTTTGACCAAATTGTCACTTTCTCTCTTTCTATTCCCAGCCTGTCACTTGTTCATACAATGTTAGGTTTGATCTCTTTGTTGATTAGAACTTTTACTAACAATATCCACATTCCAAATTCAAGTAACTTTTAATCCCTAGGGATTAAAAAGTTATTTTAGTTCCTGTTTACGAGGGCTAAACTAGCACTTTTTGAATAGATGTGATAAAAAAATAATTTTGATAGAACAAATAAAGCAAAATAGTTTTTAAAAAACCCGCCAATTTAAGAGAGCCCCATCTGCGTTGGTCCCTTCAGACTTGAATGTTACTATATTTACCCAACCCAACCCAGTTACTGGATTACACGATATCTAGCCCTTGTTATTGTCGAATCAAGGGGTATCGTGTTAAACCAGTTACCGGGTTATAGAGGTCAGCCTAGCAGTCAGTCCATGATATATACTGCAATTCAGCTGCATCCGGTTGATCGGAAACCGACCCCAAAATAGTTAGGAAAAGGCTAGGCAAAGGAAGATGAATCGACTAATAGTCCTATTATTTTATTATTGTTCTCGATTTACCTATTTTTAACATTTTAGGTCCTGTATCGTGCATCTGTCAACTTGTCATTTACTTTTGTAATCTGTGTCTGTGGTTCTACGGATTAATTTGTATTGGTAGATTGGTTGGTTTGCTTTTTGCATTGGGGCGTTGTAAATCAAAACCAGGAAAATCTATTATTTCTATGAAAAGATGGGAAATTAGCATGGGATGTTATTGCTACATGCTGGAGCGAATCAAATTTAACCCAAAAACAATTGTTGTATCCAAGATGTTTTAGAGTTGTTGTTACAGTACCATATTCAGTATTTGGCATTTTGAATTGATTTGAAAGGATATTCTTTTGCTAAAAATAAGTAATGCCGGAGCAAAGTAATGATTATCGTGTTGTAGTTTTTGGTGCGGGTGGTGTTGGCAAAAGTTCTCTAGTACTTCGATTTGTAAAGGGAACATTCAGAGAATCTTACATACCTACCATCGAGGATACCTATAGACAGGTAACATTATTATTATGTTTGTTACTTTTAAGTATTTAATTGTATGTTTATATGGTTCCTACGACTATTGAATACGAAACAACAACAAGCAGATTGCTTTGTTTTCTTGTATCTGTGGAAGAATTTCAGGAAGTCCTGCAGATTGTCATTCTATCATGAAAGTGGAAATTTATTTGCAGCATATCTACATCTTTGCCTTGTTAGGGCGTTTGTTTGCTATAATCAAATTGGCTGTAATAGTTGCTTTGTAGTAACTGTAGGTACTTATTTTTCTCATTGTTTTCCAATAACATATAGCACATTGATACCAAGATTTGAAATTGTGACAATTATCCTAACAAAATAATTAGGGCCTTTGTCAATATTACGTTACCCTGTACAAAAAATTATAATTATTCTGTGTAAATGGCATTGGAAACAATGGTCCAGGGGATAGAAAATACACCCTTTAATAACAACAACGAATAATCTGGGATTTTAGAATTGACCTGTTGTATTTCCTATAAAATATACTAATCTTATTCTATACAATGTGTTCCTTTTGATCTCCCATAACTCTTAAGGTTATATGCTATAGGTAAAAATAATACAAATAGTTCTAGAACAAGTGTTAAAAATACATTGTTTCGAATATAACATAACACTAGACTCTATGTGTTTCATTGAAACCAATCAAATGCAACATTGCCATATTTTTAAAAATAAATTGTCTGATATAAATATTTTTTAGGGTTCCATACCCAAAGGTAAAACGGGACCCTATTACTAAGACTCTGCTGTCCATCCATCTGTCTGTCTGTCCGTCTCTCACCAGGCTGTATCTCATGAACTGATAGTTTGACAGTTGAAATTTTCACAGCTGATGTATTTCTGTTGCCGCTGTAACAAAAAATACAAAAAATAGAATAAAATAAATATTTAAAGGGGCTCCCATACAACATACATGATTATTTTTTGCAGTTTTTATAGATAATGGTACGAAACCCTTTGTGTGCGGGTCCGACTCGCACTTGGCCGGTTTTTTTTTTAATTTTCACAAAAGGGTGTTTAAATAAATAATCATGACTTTGTCGAATTATTTTGTATGAAAAATGAAAAAAAAACTTGCCAGTTGATTCTTTAACATGGTCTCATTAATACTCTATAGTTATGGGATATCAAAAGTGTATAAATCAGAAAGCAAATGCCTCAGAAGTTATAAACACCCAGCTAACTGTAAGATATTGTTGGACATCTGCAAAAATAATAAAATTATTTTTTCCAGGTAATAAGCAGCAACAAAACAATATGTACATTACAAATAACTGACACAACTGGATCACATCAATTCCCGGCTATGCAAAGACTGTCAATTAGCAAGGTAAAACCATTCTTTGACAAAAATTAAAATCATTCACTTAGCTAGAATTTCTCTGCAACTCTTGGTGCATAGATTTTAAATTTATAAAATAACAGTTGATTTTCTATAAAAACTTTAATAACAACAACTACCCTTATTTAAATTCAATTTATGTTAACTAATTAATTGAATTGCAGAATTGATAAATAGATTAGTTAATTATTTTATTTACAGGGACATGCATTTATATTGGTGTACTCTGTGAGCAGTCGACAATCATTAGAAGAACTGAAGCCAATATGGCAAACAATAAAGGAAATAAAAGGCACAGAGCTTCCAAATATACCGGTTATGCTGGCAGGTAACAAATGTGATGAAAGTCCAGAGATACGGGAAGTGTCAGCATCAGAAGGACAAGCCCAAGCTCAAGAATGGGGTATCTCATTCATGGAGACATCAGCTAAAACAAACCACAATGTTACCCAACTTTTCCAGGTATATATTTTTCTTTATTTTGTTCAGAGAGGTCATCAGCAGTTTCTTGAACTACATTTTGTTATTTCATAGGATCACTTCGTTGTCCGTCTGTCTTGCTATTGGAGAATTGACCGTGACATATATTGATGTATGGGAGAATATATTTTTCAACTACAATGTTAAGTTTGTTTTTGGGATAAATTCATCCCATCTATGGAACCCTTAATTATGTGTGGTCCGACACAAACTTGTCCAGATTTATTTGTATTTATAAAATACTAACAATTTCATAATATCCTAATAACCAATTAACACAGCCTTTATGATTTGATATATTAATTTTAAACTTTAATTACAGGAACTATTAAATATGGAGAAGAATAGAAATGTATCGCTTCAAGTGGACGGGAAAGGGAAAAAAAAAAAAGACAAAGCACCAAAAGACGGTGGAGAAGCATCTGCCAGTGGAAGAGAGAAATGTCAGATTATGTAAATATATCAATAACTCCAATAATATCTAATCCCACCAATTGTATAACAATAATTCCTAGTCATTTTGATCCTAGTCATTAAATCCATGTCCCAGCCGAGTTATGTACCGGATTTAGATTATAAGTATTGGCCGTATCAAAAGCAAGAAGTAGTATATTAATTACAATGCCTTTTAATTAAACAATATGAGTTCCCATTATGATGGAGCTTAGAAGTCATTGAAAACCTACATATTTTGCTAATTGTTAGTTACTAATAATTTAATAATGACTGACATAAAAAAGAGATGAGAAATATTCCATATATTGTTAGTGTGAAAATACAACGAAATAAGTCTTTTAGGACTTACTGTTAATGAATTATACATACTGAGCTGTTATAAGACACAATATTGCCTACAAAACACATTCATAATGTGACAAGCATTACATTGCATAAAATTTAAGTATAATGTCTTGTTCTTTTTACTAACATGACATTAATAAATTTAAGTGACATGGGAAGGTAAGCTCCTTAAAACATGTTTCAGTGTTATGTTTATTTTTATCAATAAGTTAAAGGACACATCATTTGTTATCCAAAAGATCTAATATTATATTTATTAGCATCTGTTCCATCCAACCAATTTTTAGAGAATGGTTGTATATGATGGTATACACCTAGAATTGTATATTTGTATACATATTTGGTATTATAAAAGATGGGTAATGTCATTATGGGAAGTTGTTTCAGTGCCAAATAGTAGCAGCTACATAAGAATCATGATTTAGTTAAATTCAATTAAACAGTGTTTGTGGTTTTAGAAGCAGGATAAATGATTGTATTATTTGAAATATTGTTAGGGCGCGTTCACAAGAGCGTGATTTTCTACGAGGCGGGTGCGCGAGGCGCACTCGTTGTCTAATGTAAAATAAACATTTTTAAATCAAATAATTATTAACACGCTTCTATTTGTTATTTAGAAAGGTTTGCTAGATTACAGAAGTATTTATGTGTGAGGCACAGCTAAAAAATTAAGTTCACCACATTAATAAAATAAGCACTGTATTCAAAATATTCGACAATATATATACTTACTTAGATAGGTACTGTAGTATCCATAAATAATGATCTCGCGATGACATTATCGATTTGAACCATTTGTTTTTAGATTTTATTATAAGTTAAATATTATTTGTTATAGATGGACAATGTTCACGGTTAAATATTTATCTAGACATAATATTTAAACGTAGCTGTCGCTAGTTATATAATGCACTTTATTTAATATCACTCACATATCCAGTTATATAGATTTGTCCATGATATATAAGTATCTAGTCGATTATTACTGTACAAATAATATATTTTGAAATATCTGTATGCAATGCAAATGTAAAGTTGCTGAAATGCTAGTGCAATACGGCTAAAGCCTTAAGCGAAGCTACACCTGGGTCCAATCATCATTTATCACTCATATCGTGCTACCAATCCGGTGATCTACTAATACAAATGGTAATAATGCTTGGTAATTCCAGCCGATTAAAAGAATAATGTAGCCGCGCTTCGGCTTGTAGCCGTATCGTTTGCAAACTGATCTTAGGTCATTAAGTTCATTTATAGCCTGTGATGTAGCTGCTATGTTTTTCATTTAATACTTAATAATTTAAGTACCTACTAAAAGCTCAGTCACATTATTCATTTACAATTTAACAAATTGTACTGTAAGTTCACAAAATAACTGAACCAAGAAATAAAAAAATCTGCGGATGTGATTATTTCATTATCAGTACTATTTAGGATTATTATTAATATTTTATTCTGTTTGAATGTTAAGAGACATTTCAATATTATGCACATAAGTTGATAATGTATTTGCACGTTTTAATTACGAATATTTGCTTATTGGCAGAATCTATAAAATATTGTATTTATAGAGATAAAAAATTGTTAAACACTGAATTGTTATAGCTGGACCAAAGTTGTTTCGTGTTGATTGACGTAAGTTAACAGTGTAGTAGGTGTATCTATTTTTTGTACTCTTGGTATTTTCGTCTTTCCTAATTTCCTTATCACTTGATACTTACCTAAAATGAGTGTTGTAATTGTCAAAATAAACTACCGTATGTAACCAAAAACACTCATAAGTCGTGTATAAACAGCATTTCTTAACCCTAGTTCTTTGAGATTTTCTCTGATTTTGGTTTTGCTAATATCATGGATGAATAATAATTTATTCGTCTATGGCTAATACATATTCTTTACTTCTATTTGGTAGGTACTGGCGAAGTGTAAGCCGACGTTCGCACGGACGTAATAAAATCGCGTCGATTTTTTTTCGTACACTTAATTTTCAACGCTCTTCTTACCACCGAGAGTTGAAAATCTAACAGTGTGTTTTTCAACGCGCTGGGACGAGAGTGCGTCCCAGCGCGTTGGATTCTCAACGCTCGGCTTAACACCGAGAGTTGAAAATCCAGTGCGCGATAAAATTCCGCCGAGATTTTATTACGTCCGTGCTTACGTCGGCTTACACTTTCACAAAAGTTGAGTATTATACATACCAACATGGTGATGGGATTATTATATCTTGACATACTTAGGTATTTATTAATATTGTGTTATTTCGACTAGTTTCCACCCCGAACGAAGCTATTACTCATGAGTTCATCACGCGGCGATGTCGCGAGTCTCGAAATCCGCTTGCAGCTTGAGTGAGAAACTAGTCGGGCAAACCCGAAACATGACTAAAACAGTGAATACGAATAAGTCCCACAAACGAAGTGTTGGTAGTATAAAAAAAAAAAATTAGGCCGTTTCAACTTATTGTCCTTACTACACTTCTTCGGTTATGTGCCATTGACTCTTTCATTATCCTTTTCATATGAATAGACAAGAAACTAATAAAATTGTAATGCTAGCGCTAAGTTAAGCCCCTATGCAGTTTTTTTAAAGATTTTTTAAAGATTCTTCTTCACATGCAATATTTTATTTGGACAGCTCGCTGATTGCAATCTCAGATAGGACTAGATTAGAATGAGTGTTATTAGAGTTAAACCTTTCACACACAGGTGCGACGCGTTTTTAGTATGACAATTTCCATGAAGTTTTCATAGAAATTGTTTTAATAGAGTCGCGTCGCACCTCTCTGCGGGAGCCTTTATGCAGAAAGCCGTAAGATGTATCATAAACTTGACTGTGGCACCTCTCAAAAAAAAAAAACCAGTCTGCCGCGGGACCTTTGCTAATCACCACCGCTTGCTCGTGTAAGGACGGCACTTACCGCGAACATTCGCTTCACGAATTTGTTGTCCAAACATTTGTTGCGCGAGCTTTTGTTATGCGACGAACATTTATTCTTGAAACGAACAGTTCCGACCGAATAAAAAAAAAAAAGAATGCAATACCTGTGCTCGCAAACGAATATTCTTTTCGCTAATGAATGTTCGTTGCGTAACAAATGGACGCACAACGAATAGGTATCTACAAAACAAATTCGCGAAGCGAATGCTCGCGGTGAGTACTGTCCATAAGAGCTGCACTTGCCTACAATGTCCGTTCGGGAAAACCACGTTTAATTTAGGTATCTCTATTGCATGACATCATGGCGCCAGTGTCTAATATTCTGTATTTATCTACTGGCTGTCCAATCGATAATTTAAATTCCCCTGTTCTCTCGTTTGTAATAGGTCGTACAGACTTAACATTATTTTTAACTAGTACGGATTTAGGAATCGTAGTTCTGGTAGCTAGATTTTAGTGAAATTCTGTAATCAACGAAGGTTCAACATAGCATACTTATACCTATTAATCAATCAAAATAGTGATTTATATATTGTAAAGGTACAGACGCCAGCACATCAAGCTACCCGAAACTGTCAAATTTTCCCAATCAACTTTGAACCTTATACTTCAGCGATAAAGTTGAAAATCTACTAATTAAATTTGACAGATTGTAGTAGCCTGATGTGCTGGCGTCTGTACATTGAGTGAATGTTCAAACTTGATAGGTAATCAACTACTCACATTCATTTAATTAAAGCTCAGACTTGCATTATATTATAGCACATGCTTTTAATTAGGATGACGTAAAACCTATTATAGATTTTTTGATACAAATTTCTACATTATATTTACTGCATTTAAACATAATCATTACGTTTTTTATGACATTGCTATCTTCGTCTGCTCTTCTCCTTATAATCTTCGAAAATGGTGCCCAATGTATGACACGGCAATAATAATATAGGAAGTAGGTAATAGGATATTATCAGCATTCCTTTTGCAATTTAACCGATTATATCTAGAAAGCATAGAAATCCAAAATTTTACTAGAAATATTAATGACTGTGTACCTAGTTAAAGTAATTGCTTATTCTGATATTTTTTATTATACTTTCAATCTCCAACAACAAACATTTAACGATTTCCAAGCAAAAGTTAGTGTGCTTTTTTTATTCGTCCATCTACTGAACCTTCCTTTGGGTTACAATAAGTATTAGGGTAGTCGGATAGGAGCGCCTCGTTGGATCACGATTACAATTTGCTCAGGGTAGCTCAGAGTGTATTGAGAATAGAGTCAATGCATTCTCTGATCACCTTGTTGGGAGTCGTATGCTGTAGTTGTATTGTACATAATTATATTGTTTCTTTTCTAATGTTATTTATACTGAGGTTGCGAATGTTTGTTGACCAATAGCAGTATAGGTGTAAGCGTCTATTTAAAATCAAGACTAGAATTTGCTTAATATCTTCTTAATACCGTTAATAATTATTTACTTATGCTTATATGTTTCCAATTATGTATTAAAATATTTTAAATTGATCTTGTTTGTGACACTTCTCACTAAGGCATCACGAAAATAAAATACTTATAAAAAAATATTTATTGGTTTTATTTCTTAAACACAGGTATGTAAGTACTTAAATATTTATTTATAATAGTGCATTCATTGTAGGTAAAAAAATATTAAAATCGCATCATAATCTTATTGTTAACTCATTAAAGTTTATTAGGTAGACCCCAGCATCATATATAGTAATTGTGCATACACATAATGAGTTAAGTATTTCATTATTTTGAAACAAAACATTTGGCTGGACACATTAAGCACATACATTAATTACTTATTATAATATTGGACTTAACATTACACATAATTATCACAGTGGAATATTAATTAAAAAGTATTAATTACATTAACAACCGTGTTACACGATAATGGCGTAATTTCAGTTACCTGCTCTGACTTGAGCGTTGTCGCTTAGTGAACTCTGCATTCACTTGCCACTCGTTAAGCCGATGATGCTTCACTTTTTGTCCGTTCCTTCGTTCGTTGTTCCGTATGTCCCAACGAAAAACCAGAACCCTTATAGACACTGGCATGGCCACCATGATATTAATTTTGATAACATAACAAATTTGTCGCTAATTAGTCGTTATATCAGAATTTGTCTGTCACTGGTTCAAAAGTGAGCATCTCCCCAGCTTGGCCTTATTGAATCTCAAAAGCTCATTATATCTTCTAAACTAAGACCCAACTAAATCTGTAACTTGACGAAAAATTGCGGCTTATTAGCGACATAATTTGGGGAGAAAACAGTTTTAAGCTAGGTTCCCTAGCTTTTGAGATTCAATTGGGCCAAGCTGGGGAGATGCTCCCCAGATCGGCCACATATAAACCCTTATAACTTTTGAACCAGTGACCGGCAAATTCTGATATTGGCGACAAATTTCAACTAATTAGCGACAATTTTTTTGTGTTATCACAATTAAAATCCCTGATGGTGGCCATGCCAGTGTCAGTCACACGTCTGTCACAGCCAATTTGGTCCGAATAATGGACCAATTAATTTGATATTTACACAACAATTTATGTGATCCAAACACGGGACGGGTTACGTAAATATAGGTATGATTCCGAACAACGCCGCACGCGGCTTTGCTGCCGCGTCGCTACTGGTCCCCATACATTATCTATAGGTTTATATGTGATTACATTCCGAGCACGGCAGCAATGCTGCGCATCATTTCTGCACGGTGTCGCCCTGCCGCCGCGGCAGACCAGTACCTAGTGCGGCGTTCATCACAGCGATAACTCATAAATGTTGACAACTGTTGAGAAGTAAACAACCAACAGCAGTGCCGCGCCGCGGTGCTCGGAATCATACCTTAAATGAATTTTGAATATGGGATCACTTAAGGGAGACAAATAGAAAAAAAAATGAGCCGTCGCGAGACGCCTGGAAGATGTGAAACAACGAAATTATAAAGTTTTGGACACTGTACCTACTGCGTGACATATCAAATGGAAGGGCGTACTATGAGGGTCTCAAGTAGGTATATTAGTTTTTTTTTATTTTAAAATATTTTCAAAGTTATTTAAGTAAATAGATGAGAATTGCACCCATTCCCCATCTTATCTCCGAAACTACTGAGCCAAATTCAGAAATAGTTTTATACTTGTAGATTACAAGAGAACCTATAAGAAGTCTACGGTCTTCAAATAACATGGTAAATCTCCGAATATTGTGCGTACAAACTTACATAAATTTCAAGTTGGAATATACATTCTCACTTACAACATACTGAGCCTCGCCTCTCATGAACGAAGTTGTGGGTTTAAATCCGAGCAAGTACCAATGTGACTTTTTTAATTCATACCTATGTACATTCTGAGTTAATCTTGAAAAAATATAAAACAACTGTATATAACATGATATAAAGCTCATATTTAAACTTTTACTTTGAGCACATGTTATTGTAGTGAGAAATACCGAAATAAATACTTGTGGCCGCCGAAGCGCCGGCCGCTTTGATGCTCTCTCGGACGAACGGAAATTTATTTATTTTCAACAAACGCAAAATTGATATTTTGTTTGCCAGTGAAAACAGCGTTGTACTACGCTCCGCCAGGTGTGCGCCGGCCCTAAGCGCATGTACGCACGGGCGAATTTTTAACGCGACGATTTATTATCGCACACTGGATTTTCAACTCTTAGTATTGAGCCGAACATTGAGAATCCAACAGAGAGCATCACAGCGCGTCAAAAAAACACTGGCGCTAAGCAGAGTTGAAAATCCAGTGCGCTGTAAAATCGGATTTGAAAATTGTTTTTTGCATTTGATAGCACATTTCTTGAGGAGGGCTATAAGCTATTTAACATCACGCTAGGAGCCGAGCAAAAAGAAAAAAATCTGAAAGAACGCAAAGCGAAAACTAAGTAATAGCGCGGGCGATGCTACGGCGATAGGGTGGGTGGAACTAGAAATTTCACGCGGACGAAGTCACGGGAAAAAGTTAGTTATCTATAAAGTTCATTAATACTTATTCTTTGTCAATGATCGCCACTTGCAAGATTTTGCCTTCTTCTAATGCTGCTCTTGATAGCCAGCTGATCATTGTTATTGTCTGACAAACAGTTAGGTAACCGCCCAGTGCTAGCAGATCTTTGTAACCTTGGACGATTGTCATTATTTGTCAATTGCAAATTAGTTCTATTTTGAACATTAGTAACATTTGATAAAGCTAGTGAACAAACATTCAAGAGTCTATCCAACCTATCACCACTTAATCTATCTGTATCAGCTCTTAATTGTGCTGGTTGCTCACTCGTGTTTGTAGAAAACATTGATCTTCTATTTTGTCGAACTCCAATACTCACGACGCCAAGGAAATTTAAGTTGAATGGAATATTAAATATAAAATTGAATACAACCATAATCAGGAGATATATCAATGAAATATTTACAACTAGGATTGAAAACCCATACACAATCTGATCGAACGGGAACCATAATCCATCTGGAACAGACAATTAAATGAATTACCAATAAGCAGAGGGACTAGAGGGACAATGTTTTAATTTAAAAATATAAATATAGAGGCCAGAAGATTGACTGATTTCACCCTGTGACTAAAAATAATTTAAAAATAAGGTAATGAAGCATTATGTTTTATTTTATTAATAAATAAGTAACTTTATTCAATGGTAAACTTTCATGGCAGCTGTGTATTAGTAGTGTAATAAAAAAGAATTTCTCTTACCGGTGACACCATGAAGAATGATCTTTATAGTGGAGTTGATAGCAATAACTGGTTCAGATATTAAAGATGTAAACATTCTGATGGCAATTTTTAATGGATTCATATGCTTCATAAATAAAAGTGGATCTGGTGGTGGTACTGTGCAATCCTTTGTCCAGAAATACCATTTGCAAGTATTAATGGCTGAAACAAATTTTTCATACTCCTGTTGTTCAGCTTCCTGAAATAATAATAATATTTTTGAAGTGAAAACTTCTTTAGGCGCGTTGGGCATTTTTCACATGGGAAAAAACAATTGAACTCGCGACACCGTTACCGACATTTCATTTTTGTAAACGCGATTGTGCTCTTTATTTATATTACGTTACGGATCAATGTTCTATGCAAGTATTTTTACTAAAGGTTTTGGATGTATTTTTTATTTGTAAATGCGATTGTGCTCTTTATTTAGATCAGGTTACGGACCAATTTTCTATATAAGTATTTTTCTTCCACCAAGGCGATCTTGTTCAAGTTTTTTTGAAGTAAAAACTTCTTTAGGCGCGTTGGGCATTTTTGAGATGGGAAAAAACAGTTGAACCTGCGACACTGTTACCGTTACCGACACCTTATTAAAAGTATTTCTTGCACAATAAAATTGTTCAAGTTTTCACTTCTGTCAGCACACCCGGAGTGCCACTGTTTTATTTTTTTATATTTTCTTGTCACAAACATCTGTCTACTTAGCCAACTGTGCATATACGTTGTCTTTTATTACAAAGACACAGTAAATACCTACATTCATAATATATGTATTATCCATACAGCTATGGATTTATTTTAAACATAATGCTGTGAAAAAGTTTCATAATTATCGGTATTTCAGACAGCAATACAAAAATTGGAAAAGGTGTGAATAATCCTACTTCCCTCATTCTTCTAACTTACTAATATTCAATATAAATGTGAAAGTCTGTATGTTTGGATTTCTTTTAATCAACCATGTCTTAACAGCTGAACCGATTTAGATGAAATATGGCATACGGGTAAACCATGTCTTGGATTAGGATATAGGTAGGACAATCATCCCAGTAGAATGTTCCTGCATTATAATTTTCTATTACATAGGCAAAACTGCTTGCAAAAGCTAGTGTATTACAAAAGTGGACAGCCATGACCTTAATTTTGGAGAAAATTGAAATGTCTTGTAAGCTTTTGAAAAATCAATTGCTTTAGCTATTTATTGTCTAAGATTATTCCCAACATTGAAAAAATGCTATGTCTAACACAGTTACATTCTTTGCTGGACTAATTCCACTTCAGAATCATTCACAATCAAGTAGTGGAATAAAACAGAGTGGTATTTTATGTGTTACTAGTGTTTCTTTTTTATATTTCAGAGATACTTACTTTGTAAGATATAAATCCTTCATAAATATACAACACAATAAATATGATTATGATGGCATGTTTGTGAGACATGCGCCTCCATAGCCAAATTACTACTCCAACAGCTCCAAGTAAACCAAGAAGTAAAGTGATGTATGTCTGGAAAAATTAAACATACATTGCATTAGTATACTTTGTGGCTTAGCCAACTAAGATGTTCTGAACTCAACATAGATATCAAATTTTCGGTATAGTAATTGTAGGATGTTAACAATTTAATAAAATTAAAATAAATTTTTGTAAATCTTTAGCTACAAGACAATTAGAAGATGCATTACTAAGCTATTTTTCTTTGTTTATAACTGGTTTTTGTTACCTTATATTCCATAAGATATACTTGAATGTAGTCACTCCATGCTATTGCAATTTGGTCAGTTATAGTTGGTTTGTAAATGGCATCTTCAACGTATCCCACAGTACGTCTAAACTTATCATCAGACAATGTAGGCTCGGACTTTAAACACTGTTCTACAACATCCCATCTGTCGGCATCGAATCTCATTTGTAGAGATATATCAACACTACCATCTTCACTTTTCTGTAAATTTATACAAGTAAATGTATTTTATAATGCTTATAAGAAGACAAAATTCAGGAAATTTCAAAGATTTAAATCTTTGGTAAATGTAGCAAAATGTAATTTGGGAATAATTGGTAATAATGAATTTCGGTCAGTGGGTCGTCTTAGGGGCGGATATTTCAGCTTGTAGGTATTAAATATTTTAGAACAATGTTTACATTTTAAAATGAGAAGTATTAACGTTTTTAAATAACCTTCAACTGTCCGCTTTTTAGCATTATGGCGAGTAATCTTTTGAACCACCACTCTCCAAAGCCGAATTTACTTTCTGTTTGTCTTTCTTTCTTAATAGGTGTTCTAAGATCTGGTGGTAAATCTATTTCATGTGATTTATCTGGTACTTGCACACTTTCATAGTTCCAAGGGTCTGGTCCAGCTTGTATATCGCCTTTACAGATGCTGCAAAACCCTAAAAAAGCGATGACTATTGACTGGTAATTCATTTCTACGAACCGAGAGATTTTTTCTCAATAAATATTAGGAAATTAATTTATAGTTTTTGTCTTCAAACACGATTTGAAAATTTTGGTTGACACAAATTTGACACTGACAGTCGGACACGACAATGGCCGCATTCCGAGTTACGATAAAAGTGATTATATCGCGAATCCGACCAAATTTAATAGTCACAAAATAAAAGGGTTATTGAGTAATAATTGTGACTTTGGACTTTGGTCGGATTTGCGATATTATCACTTTTAGCGTAACTCGGAATGCGGCCTATATACATAAATAATTAGAGACAGCTTATACAATAGTACTTAGTGATGTACGTTTTTAGCTGAAACTGTTTTAGTCGAATTGTGATTCATTCAAATCACAAGTCAACGAGACAGGTGAAGTGATAGTATTGAAAAAAAGATAGTTCCAATTTTGGCCACGCGTCAAAAAATCCTTGTACAGCCATAAAAGGATTTTTCACCGGTCGGTCTGAGCCCATACCACGTTCGCACGGACGTCATAAAATCGCGGCGATTTTATTCCGTGCACTTGATTTTCAATGCTCTGCTTAGCGCCGAGAGTTGAAAATCTAGTGTGCGATAAAATCCCACCGCGATTTTATTATGTCCGTGCGAATGTGTGTGAACGTCGGCTAAAAGAGTCTGACGTGGTGACATTTGGAACTAAATATTTTACAGATATAAGCAGACCTATGATGGCACTACTTCGCCGACAAGTGCTAGGTTTTGAGTCACCCACAAGCAGTGTTTTTAGCAATTTGTTTATATTCTTTTACTCATTTTCCTTTCGAAGTGACCTAAGTGCGATAGTAGCGCACTCATTTTCATTTTACTCTTTTTTGACAAGCTGTTTATAAAGGTTTTTACGCGTAGACAGAGAACCAAAAAAAAAATAAAAAAACATGTGTGGAAAAAAACAGACGTGGTAGAAGTGAAACCTTCAAAAATTTTGGCTTTGAGATAATGAAAATTTCGGGAAGAGGATAATTGTAGGTTTCAGTAATGATCATAGTGATACAAAGTTTGATAATTATTTTACATTTTATTTGTATATATTACCTCTCTGTGTGCCAAATTTCATCCAAATCTGTCCAGCCGTTTGAGCGTGAAGAAGAGACAAACATACACACACACTCACAAACTTTCGCCTTTATAATATTAGTGTGATATAATTAATATAATATCACGCCCTTCCCCCTCATGCACATCATAAATTCGCGCGCAGTACTTGATCATTATTTTGCTGCGATGTTATTTTAAAACTGCGATATCTCCTAAGATATTCATTGAAATCGAATGATGTAAAGGGCAATTTTTGTTTTTAATTAAATACTTGTGATGAATAATGTATTTATTTGGATAAGGATTAATATCATGTTTATAAAAACACCTTCGCAAATAATGCATTATTTTAGAACAAATTTGGTTAGCATAAAAAAGGATATAGTGAGCCAACCTTAAAAGATAGACATATGCAGTCGCGGACTTTTTTTTTAGAACTTTTAAAGGGGAACAATTCTGTAATACATGATTTTTGCGAAACTTTAACCGTTTACGCAGCGCACGCAGCGGAAGCTCTCAAAAGAAAAATAAAACCCCCCGATTTTGAAACATTATTCATAGGTGCTCCGCTTCTTTTAGTCTTAGCGTGATGATATATAGCCTATAGCCTTCCTCAATAAATGGGCTATCTAACACTGAAATAACTTTTCAAATCGGACCAGTAGTTCCTGAGATTAGTGCGTTAAAGCAAACAAACAAACTCTTCAGCTTCAGAGAATCACGAACATAAGAAACACTGTATAATGCTTCCTATCTCATTTTCTCCCACGTTAAATCTTATGAATTTATGTCTCTTTTTACTGTCGCTTTTTCGTTTCACGACTTTCAAATCACAACGACGCTAAAGAAGTTTTCACTAAAAAAAGTAGAAATTATTGTACTCTATTTTTTTATATTTTTTTCCTCTTTACTTTGTCGCGATTTTATGTCAACGTCAAGCAAATGTCACAGTCGAATGTCATTTGTAAACTTGACGTTGATTGAACAATTGGACAAGTTGCATGCCATGTTGTATTTTGATTTAATTTGTGACCATAGTTTGTTTATTTTAGCGTTCATTATTCTTTCCGCATGAGCTTGAAGCAATCGAGCAATGTCGTCTATAGATTTTGACCCTTCAATAAAGCTGTGCCTGAAATTTTTACATTCAAGCGCTTCTGATTCTACTGAACAACTACGACTTACTTTAGACGATCACATTCGTCAAAGCGGTTTTGGAAATGCTAAAACCCTTGGCAACGTTTTGCCAAAGAAGTACTTGGCTGAGGAAAAGTTGGAATCTCCTAGATCTAAGCACAAGACAGATAAGTCATCGAGTAAAACTACCACTGTAGCGTTGCCTCAACAAAGTCCGCAGCAACTACAAATACCAGAGCGTGAAAATGATGATGGCTCTGTTATGGATGGAGACTTGTCTCTTGATTTGTTGGAAGAAGATTTGACTTGTGCTGTGTGCAGACAGATTTCAGTTCAAGCTGGCAACCGTTTAGTGGAATGTGATGCCTGCCGTGCACTGTATCATCAGGTAAAATAAATGTTTTTTTTTAAGTCTTGCTAAAATGTATATAAATATTATTCTCTCTTGTTTGTAACTTAATGGATTCTAACATGGAAATGTTGACACTCTAGGACACACTATTTATTGCTTTTTGGGTCGGTTCAGGACCTCTATCTAGCCAGCTCTAGATAATAAATATTATTTATTGCATACTGAAAGAACAGAACACAACATACACAAAAACTGCAGTATCTATGATCTTTTTCTTTTCTTCATGCGTAACATGATACATCCAGCAAATGTGCCTATGTTCTCACACTGTTTTATCATCAATGATTCCTTATTATTAACTTGTTTCTCATTATTTTCAGGATTGCCACAAACCTGTTATCAGTGACAATGACATAACACCTGGATGGCAGTGTGCCTCTTGTTTGACATCACAAGGTATTACTGGTAATTACATCAAGACTTCCGCTGCTCCCAAGTCACCGTCCAATATATCTGGTTCCACAACACCGGTGAAGATATCCTCAAGCAGTTCATCATCATCATCACCCTCAAAATCGGTGACACCAAGCATCAATATTATTTCTGCTGATAAGAGGCTGCAAATAATGAAGAAGAAAGCAGCTAAACAGCATGAAAAGAAGAAAAGTTCTAAATGATAGTGACTGTTTGTTTCATTATCATTGTGGAACAGAGTAATACAATAAGCAAAATAATGGCTTTTGTAAAATAAGTTTTGAAAAACTATAATGTTTTTTAAACTTCTTCAATATGCTAAGAAAACGACTCATAACTGCAAGTGTATTTGGTCATTCAGAAAAAAATTCTTCTATTTTGTTTACTATGTTAGCAGTTATTTCCACAGTATGCGTTTCAGATATTATTAAAATATAGATAATTAGCTGCGCCCCGCGGACCCGCATAAGTCTCGATCCTGTGGGAATATCGGGAATAAAGTATCCTATGTCCTAACCCAGGCCATGGTCTACCCATGTGCCAAATTTAATCAATTCTGTTCGGCCTCTTTAGCGTGAAAGTGTAACAAACAAACAAACTCACTTTTGCATTTATAATGTTAGTTAGGATAAGATAAGTACCTAGTACACTCTTATTATAAATGGATAAAATAAATAAATAGTACTTACAAAAAAAAAAAAAATGATTTATTGATTAAATACTTCTCTGAAATAACACAATGGCCTCATGTTCAGAGCCACCATAAAGTTTGCATCGGGCTGTATATATGTCACAGTAAGATGGTTATTGCCGTGATAAAGTTATATCCCTAGGGATATAGCTATATACCGTAATATAGTTCAGACTTATCAACCATAAGTCCGTTTCTTCACGATGTTTTTTCTTCACCGATGCGCGATGTCAGTAATGTCCAAGATAAATCGGAATATAATTAATTGAAGTCACGAGGTATTGATCCATATTTATTTTATCGACAGCAAAAATGAGTTAGTATTTCATAGTCTTTCTCAAAGAAATTGAAACTAACACAAGTTGAAAGTCAGAATTTTCCATCGTGTAGTTGAAAAGTTATAGGGCAGGACTCATAAGTATCTCACCAACTATGGAAAGACAGATAAAAAAAATCACATAAAACATCATAATCCTCAATATCATAAAGCCTCGTGCAGACTGGTGCGACGTATCTCTAACAAAACAATTTCTAAGAAAACTTCAAGGTAGAACAATTTACCGGTGTCACGTCGCGCTAGTCTGCACGTGACTTAATTCGAAATCACACCATTACATATAGAGCACTGATTTTTTAGGGTGATTCTAGTAGTGCAAGTTTTACCACTGATGTGCAGTTGACTGCACCTACAAAAATCTTCTACGTAGGTACGTCCCTACTTTGTTTGGTAGGTACTTATACATTATCTTATATACCGATGAAGAAATCTCCTAGGCCATAATATACTTTTCACTCCTCTTGCTCAAAAAGGCCGTCATTGTAAAGTACCAGAGCGGGGCAAAAATAGTATTTCTTGCTCTAGGGGAAAAAGTAATTTCTTTTTAATTTTTGTCTGTTCCAACGAGCCTTAAAAAACGGAAAAGTCTTTTATTCTTATGTAGAATAATCATGATTATGTACTCGACTTATTACTGGTTCACAAAAAAAGAAGAACATTTTATTTTTTTAAATGGAACTAAATGCGGCTATCTCTTCAGTAGAATGCGTGCATTGCGTTGCGGCTACAGAAGAAATAAAAAAGGCATTGGTGCCGATTCTCTTGTGCACAAACTAAACTAAATTTAAGTTCAGTGCATCTTTTTCTTTCTATTTCATTAAGAAAAGGATAGAAGATAAATTTTAGTTTAGTCCTGTCAAATTAATCAGCGCTTGACGTAAATTGACGTAATTTTAGTCGGCTAGTTTTTAATCACGTCTAAACTTGTATGGAGAGTGACAGGCGCTGATTAATTTGACAGGACTAAACTAAAATTTATCTTCTGTCCTTTTCTTAATGAAATAGAAAGAAAAAGATGCACTGAACTTAAATTTAGTTTAGTTTGTGAACAAGGGAATCGGCACCATTGGCACGAAATCTTTAGAATTTTTCTCTAATTACGAATTGAATTGGTGACCGTTATATAATTTACAACAGTGAAAATGTCATCATCTAGTGAGAACATCTTCACAGAGGACTGAAATTAAGTTGCCGGAAAAAAACATCTCGTTAAATATCCAGAATTGTACATATAAATAAAATGAACTATTTAATATTGTATTGGATTATTTTATTTTCTCGCAATCGTAGTGAAAAGTACAGTGTAACACACGGCGCTAAAACCCATTATAACTCGGTTTCTATTTATTCCCTCGCTAAGGCTCGGGAGTAAAACTACCTCGTTACAATGGGTTATTTTAGCTCCTCGTATAACAATCTACTATCTATACTTAGATGCAATAATCTATGAGTTGTTCTCGTGACGACTCAGTACCAGTGACGGCATAGGTAGTAGGTACCATACCTAAGAGTACCTAGGTAGGTACCTATGAATACGAGTACAGTTCTGTGATCCAGCATCATGTAAATAAAACAAATTTTCACAAAAAAAAAACAACCGATTTTCAAAAAAGTAGGTTGTGTTTTATGGAAATTGTTTATATTTTTTACCCGACTACGGCAAAGCCAAAAGGAAGGGTTATGATTTTAGCAGTCTATGTATGTATGTTTGTATGTATGTATGTTTGTATGTATGTATGTTTGTATGTATGTATGTTTGTATGTATGTATGTTTGTATGTATGTATGTTTGTATGTTTGTATGTATGTATGTTTGTATGTATGTATGTTTGTATGTATGTATGTTTGTATGTATGTATGATTGTATGTATGTATGTATGTTTGTTTTTACGTGTGTTCCACCGTAGCGCCTAAACTACTAAACCGATTTTGATGAATGAGGTATCAATAGATTCGTAATAATGGTCCGGGTGACATAGGCTATATAATTTTTCCCTAAATTTATTTTGGTGGACTTTACACGTAAATTTCTAACCTCGAAAAAAATTAAAATGGGATGATCATGACATGTTTGGTATCAAAAGAAAGGTCTTGACGAGCACATTACAAATATGTATATAATATTATATTTTCAAAGTAAACAAATATGTTTAAATCGTTAAAAACAAGCAAAAGTGAGACTGCGCTACGTAGTATCGCAAGATGTTACCAACGTGCAGTTAATCAAATCTTAATAAGTAGTACCGATTTGTAATTCCACTCTTATGAAGAAAAACAAGTACAACGAAATATTTATATTTTGGATTTCTTCGAAGCTCGATATCGTTATATGGTGTTGGCGTCGAAATAAATCGCTCTATGGTTTCGTTCAAAGCACTATACACTGCTATCGGAATTTAAAATAGGTTAATTACTGAACTATTATATTACTCTACTCTTATTTACGTTTATCAAGTGTAAAAATGGAAAAGTATAAAATAAAAAAATAAAGTTTAAAAAACTGTAACCCGACTACGGGAAAATAAAAATGATCTAAAAAAAAAAGTACGAAACAAGCAAATATTTCAGACAGAAATCAAGACATAGGTACAAAAATGGTCAAGGTAAAGCCGTCGTCGCATGCCTGTATACCATGTTGGTGTCAAGAACACCTACAAAATTATAATGGCATGCGACGACGGCTTTACCTTGACCATTTTTGTACCTATGTCTTGATTTCTGTCTGAAATATTTGCTTGTTTCGTACTTTTTAGATCATTTTTATTTTCCCGTAGTCGGGTTACAGTTTTTTAAACTTTATTTTTTTATTGTTGTGATAGGTGTCTACCCCACACAAATTCGAATAGCACTACCTGCTCTGTAAATAACAGTCACAGGAAGTTATTATAACATCATCCACATAGACTAAGTGGGCAAAATACGTAGGTAAGTGGGTAGTATGTAGGTACCTACTATTATTGAAGCTAACTAAAAACTAAACAAGCAAACTATCTACACAAGCAAAGCTAATAAAATTTATATGGGACCACCGTGCAAAACCCCTCTAATTACTTAATGAAAAAAGAACTTTCAAAATCGGTCCACAATGGACGAAAATATCGATGAACATAAGTATGAAAAAGAAAAACACCTATTTACAGACGAACATAGAACCTTTTTTTTAAGTTTGTTTAAAAATGTGATTGTTATGTACAGACGCCAGCACATCAAGCTACCCGAAACTGTCAAATTTTCCCAATCAACTTTGAACCTTAAGCTTCAGCGATAAAGTTGAAAATTTATTGAATAAATTTGACAGATTGTAGTAGCTTGATGTGCTGGCGTCTGTACTTCAGTACCTACCTAAGAAAAAAGAAATTGACACATGTTAAAGCTAAGGGAGGTTCATGGGTTGTACCCATAGAGGAAAGTAATATACTTAGTACGGGTAGTTGTACCTAAGCATTTTCACGTACCTATTCGTTTGTTGTGAGACAGCCTCACAGCCCTGCCGGTAGGTAGTTGTGTTGGCAATGCTGCAGCTGCTGACTAAGCTGTGTAGATACTTAGGTGCCTACCTACCTATAGCCTTGTTGGAGTGAAAAATTTATCATCATCTATCACTGGTACCTACCCCCTAGACATTACCCATTACTGCATGTGATGCCATGCATGCCATGCATGTGTGTGTGTGGGCATCACATAATAAAAACCGTGGTGGTCATGAGTGGGTATCAACTGGCATACATACTGGTTATACCTACTAGTAATGTCTATCTAATACCTATCTACGTATCTAATTTATACCGAGTGGGGTAGTCAGAAACTACAACTTGGTTTATCCAACCTTATAATATTGGTAGGTGTACTTGCCCCTACATCTAGGTACTGAGAAACAGAGGTCATGACATTCCAACCATGTTAAATATTGTTAAGCCGCAACTAAGTAGTTGAATAGGCAGACTAGAAGACGACTCCTAATCTATCCTAATCACAGCTCTTACGCAGTTACGCAAGTCTGAAATGTTACTACCTAGTTTACTTAACTGGATTTTTATATACTAAATCCACATCTCAATGGGTATAATAATATCTAGCAATAAATAGTCTACACTAGGGACTTCCTTACTTCAAAGAAGAAACCTACATAAAAAATAAAAAACAGTGGCACTCCGGGAGTGCCGAAAGAAGTGAAAACTTGAAAAAAACGGCACCGCGGTTATCAATGCGTTGATGTCTTTTACTCCACGCACTGCGGTAATCAATGCGTTGATATCTTTTACTCCACAGTGTCGGTAAATTCTGTTAGTGTCGCGAAATCAATGGTTTAGTCCCATCTCAAAAATGCCTAACGCGCTTAAAGAAGTTTTCACTTCAAAAATAAAAATAATAAATAGTCTATAGTAGGTACTTCAAAGAAGATAACTAGTACTTATAAAATAAATAAAATAGAATTAAAACTTTATAATTCAGATTTTGAAATCCCTAGAATGTTAGTACAGTAACAGCTATATTAACTGATAGCATAGCATTTCTATTTTTCTTGTTACGTTATTACAGTACTTAGGTTATCACTGAATAAAAACGGAAAGTTCGCACACTATAACATTTATACTGTTGCTTGTTTAAATGAAACACAATCATAAAGGATCAGCTTCCGATGTTTTTCTAAGTTTGTAACCAATCCTAACGGGAGCACGTTCCCATTGGTCGCTCTGTGGAGTAGGGCGGTTCGGGAAGAGCGGGATGTTGCCACGTCGATACACAGGGAATCACTAACTTGACATTTGTTCCTAAGATGATGGAGTTTATGTTCCCGTGTACCTCATCTCGGATACAGACAGTTGCTACTCCTCCCAGTTTCACATTCATCCATCATCTCGAACGTCTAGTTTTCATATCGATATTAGTTTCAGGGCGGAGTGTAATATGGGCGGGCGGATTTACTCTGCGGATTGTGTTCAGTTAATTTTGTGAAACAGTGCATAATGTTACCTTATTTTTGAGGACTCATCATAAGATTTGAATACACTTGAATACTTAAAGATTGCCTTTACTCGACATTGTTTCAATTTGATACATTTTTTCCATCACGAAGTAAGTAGTATCAACTTAATAAATTGTGCGCTACAAACTGGTGAATTAAAGTATCTATCTATTTGTAAAAAATTGTTACCTCCTCATTGCAGTTACGTTTCAACGTCACACGAAAGTTTATTGTGATAGACATCAATATTGAGTGATTCTGATGATGAACAGTGGGCGTGCCCGGGTCCCAAAGTGTGCACGGTGTCGAAACCATGGCCTGATTTCAAGTCTTAGAGGGCACAAGAAAGCTTGTGCCTACCGACTCTGCCAGTGCCCTAAATGTGGCCTGATCAAGGAGAGGCAACGGATTATGGCCGCTCAGGTATGTATAAAGGTATACACAGATTATAAACTTATTAAACCTATATTCCTTACAGTTCAGTTTAGTTGCATTTTTCATAACGCTGTAAAAATTAATCGGGGTGCCTCTGCGGTAGATTGGAACCTAAATTTGTAAATCCCTACTGTAATAAATGTTAGATAGGTAAGATAGTGCCCTACCTTGAAACATGGGGGGTGTTTCAGTAAACATAGTAGGTACCTTTTTTTGTTTTCGGGGGGAAGCCTTCAAAAGGCGCCCGGACTTTGGGGATAAGACCGGGGAAAACATAGTAAGTACACACGGTTACATATCCATACATTTCCAATAAAAGCTGATCTCGAATTGTATAGATTTTCCGTGCAAAGCAAGGTCAGCGTATACTGGAAATGTATAGCTTAATGTGTAGCCGTGTGTACCTACCTGCCTGCTAGTGCTGGTCACAGGGATGTTTCAGTACCTACCTATCACTATATTTTTTCATCTTATATTCGATAATCGGTATCACTGTTCCATGAATCTGTAGGTACAAACAGATTAGCAATCGATTATTTAAGTTCCGTTTAACTGTTTTTAGGTATGATGACCCCACCTTACAACCTAGTTATTTTAATTTCCGGTCTAAAAACTCTACATACTTAGTCGAGAATAGAATAATTATTATGTAAATACATTAGTACAGTATTTCTATTTTCTTAATGTCCCGCGGCAAACTTCGTGTTTCGTCAGTCGTCGGATTTCTATCAGTTGCCCTTTGCACTTGGTGCAGGCCGGACCCTCTCAATCGATTTGGAAGTATATAGATTTGTTAATATTCTTTTAACTTAATGTAATTTACTTAAAAAAAATGGGAGGAAAGCTGCTAAAGTCGCAGGCACGACAGATAAGAGAATAGTTTTACTGCTCTATAGAATATACACGGAAATCAAAACAAAACAACAATAAAGTACTTAGTTCTGAATTCAAATTATTATACACAATAAATCTAATAATAATTGATGGACACGGAAATTAGCATTCGTTTGTATTCGGAAATAGGTACGATGATTCCCGAGGGACATTAAGAAAATAGAAATACTGTACAAGCTAACACAAAAATACAATAAGTACCTACTTAGTGTATTTTAGGTCATTATTAAGAATTGGATAGTACCTATATGGTGCATTTTATAATTTTTATTAATGATATGATAATAAATTAAATTATAAAAAATAAAATTATTTAGTTACGAGTTCGTGTGTTCACTATACACACAGTATACAGTGGAACCACAACATTTGTTTGCAATACCTAATATTGAGATCGTCATGTGTCGCCATCCAGACGCCTAGCAAATGTGATTTTACACCAACAAACATACCAATTGGGTGAAACGCTTTTACTATAAAACACTTTTTCTAAAATGAAAATAGCCTAAGTTAACTCCTTATAACATCAGCTATCTTCCAGTGAAAGTCCCGTCAAAATCGGAAAAGCCGTTTTGGAGATGAGCCGGAATAAACAGACAGACAGAGAGACAAAATTTATAAAAATTGTGTTTTCTTTAGATGTACCGTACAGGGTTGTAACGGATATCCGTATCCGCATCCGCAACTGCGGAGCATCCGCATAAATTTTGATATCCGCAAAACATCCGCATCCTCAACTTTTGATTTCAAAAGCTCCGCATCCTCATCCGCATCCTCATAATTTTTTTGAGGATGTGACCCTACCTTGTTCGCACAAATAGTGGATTTTTAAAAACTCGCGCCGAGCTAAATGGGCGGGCCGATAAGTGAGTTACGCGTTACTATTGGCTGAATTCGCAATGTCCTTGTCCTATGACAGATGATCCGCCGCACGTGGCACTGGTGGCACGACTGTGGTGTCACATGTCACAATCTGAGTTAGCCGACGTTCACACGGATGTGATAAAATCGCAGCGATTTTTTTTTTCGTGCACTGGATTTTCAACGCTCTGCTTAGCGCCGAGAGTTAAAAATCCAACAGTGTGTTTTTTCTACGCGCTGGGACGAGAGTGCGTCCCAGCGCATTGGATTCTCAACGTTCGGCTTAACACCGAGAGTTGAAAATCCAGTGCGCGATAAAATCCCGCCGAGATTATATTACTTCTGTGTTTACGTCGGCTTACTGGGTATAAAATCATTCGATTTTTTTATCACCGCCACTGGCAAGTATCCCGAGCGAACAATTATTTTGTGGACCAGGCCCTTATTTATAATGAACTTAGAAACCGCTTAGAAGGCGAAACGGCCTGCCAGTTACTTTTGATCAAATATAATTTACCTTTACTTAATTTTGAATATTAAAGTTGTGCATTTGACTCCACAATTTGAAATTTCAGTTACCATATTTTATCATCATATATCATAATCAGCCTATAATGTTCCCACTGCTGGGACACAGGCCTCCTCTCGGTGAATATTAACAACTTTAATATTCAATTTTTTTTACCTACCAAAGAATGACCTACAACCTATAAAAATATAAATACTATAAAAAACAAGGGCTATTTTTTGTATGACATCTGCATCCGCACCCTCATCCGCATCCTCAATAAGGAATTTTCCAATATCCGTATCCTCATCCGCATCCTCAAACCCGATTATCTCGATATCCTCATCCGCATCCTCATCCGTTATATGACATCCGTTACAACCCTGGTACCGTATATACTTTCATATGGAATTAGTAAAAAGCTGTTATTTTAACATAACAGACAGACAATTCAGTTTTATTTATTTGTATAGATAACAAGCTTCCGCACGCGACATCGTGCGCGCCGCATCACATTTTCTCGCGCTATTTCTTCGTTTTGACTTAGCATTCTCTCTGACTTTCTTTCTTTTTGCTCGTCTCCTCAGGGTCCTACCGTGATGTTAAATAGCCTATATCTACTTAGCCTTCTTTAAGAATTGGGCTATGAAACGCAAAAAGATTTTTTAAAATCTGACTGTTAGTTCCAGAGATTAGCAAAGTCACACAAAGTAAAGAGCTTGTCTGGGTTCGAACCTACGATCTACAACTTGTAAGTCGTGACTGTTACCACTGGACCACCACTAATAAATAATAATAACCCCACCGTCGTATCTCTACGTTGACGTCGTGGTGGGGCTTGCGCGCTCCGAACTCTAGGTCTGTGCTGGTAGAGTTTACTTTGCCGCAACGGGTCTGGAATGAGGAGCCAGACCAAGAGAGATACAAAAACCCGCAGGGCAGCATGTGGCGAGCTGTTGGGCAGTAGCGACCCCACGGACCCTATCTCCCGGGAGAAGTCTTGTTCCTCACCTCTGGCTTGCCTTTATTGGCCGGCTGGAGTGAACACTGACGAGGAACGGCGCTCCCGCCTCATTCTTGCCTTAATCGGCCGGTTTGAGTGGTGATTCGCAAGAGCAAACGTGCTCGGAGAATGGAAGTATTCCAGTAAGATGCTAGTAGGGATTTTGACCGTACTTCCGGGATTGTCCTGATAGCCGTGGAATACCTCTCCACTCCTCATAAGCACCTCAGGACGTGTTGCCCCCTTGTCGCTACGACACTATGTGCTAGCGACCGTTTTCAGGGGCCCATTATTGAGTGTGCAAGTCACCCCCTACCATTTTATCCATGTACATTTAAACATTGATTAGGCAGGGGCCATAGTCCTTCCATAGTTCCAGGTAACCAGTCCACTTTAGCCACCCAAACCCATAACCCAATATCTTTGTTTCCATATTGCAATAGTCCTACACCAACCGGGGGTTGTCCTTGGATACACTTAAATAGTGCGGACAGGGATAGTCGTCGGTTGGTGCCTCATTTAATTAAAAACGTCTAACGGGCCTCTGCGAGTTGGCTTCGGCCCCTCGTACGCCTTCCAAAGGTCCGGGACCCTAGGGTCCCGAGAAATGTCAAAGACGTAAAAATAATAATAATAATAAAGCTTTAATTCATTCCACACAATTAGAAAACAATAAAAATTATGAATAACATTAAATCACAATAAATTCAACAAATTAAATTAAATTTTACATTCCTATTACAATAATTATTATTGAATTCAATTTAAATCATGCATTAAAGTAATTAAACTGATTAATTTTAATTACAATAAAATAATTATGATTAAAAACATTAACATTAATGTGTGGACCCCCTTCGGGTAAAAGCCTCCTCCAAAGAATTCCAGTTTTCTCTATCTGACGCGTTGACTAGCCAGTCTCGTCCTGCGTTCGCAATAATCTCGTCCTGCCATCGGGCGCACGGCCGGCCTCTGTTTCTGGTACCTCGTGGACCTTCCCATTTAGTTGTCCTTATTGTCCAACGATCATCAGAATACCTTGCAACGTGACCTGCCCACCTCCATTTCAGGCTTTGCGAATAAGTGAGAGCATCTGTGGCTTTAGTTCTGTTGCGAATGTCTACGTTCCTTACTCTATCACTTAGTTTGATGCTTAAGCAGCTTCTTTCCATAGATCTCTGTGTGGTTTGAATCTTGTTTCTCGCCTTGTTATCATATATCCAAGTCTGACAACCATAAGTGAGACATGGCAAAATAGCAGAGTCTAGAACTGTATTTTTCATTTTAATCGAAAGTTGTGATTTAAATATCTCTTTATGAGCCCAGTATTTTTTCCAGGTAATAGCTATCCTTCGGTCTATTTCATCAAAATTCCGGTTCTTCCTGAAGGAGATTTGCTTGCCGAGGTATATGTACTCCTGTACGTATTCGAGCGGCATGTTATTAACCAAGATAGGTGTCATCTCGTTGTTGGTCATGACTTTTGTTTTGTTAAGGTTCATCTCTAAACCCACATATTCGCTCGCTGCTTGTAATTCGTTGACCATAATATGGAGTTCCAAAGGATTTTCCGATAGTACGACAATGTCATCCGCGAAACGTAAATGGCTTAGATGTTTTCCATTTACATTAATGCCCCTCTTTGACCATGGAAGATCTGCCATTATATTCTGTAGGACCGCTATGAACAGTTTAGGTGAAATAGGATCCCCTTGTCTGACTCCTCTGTTAATATTGATATAAGCTTCGACTCTATCTAGCCTGACTCGACTTGTACTGTTTGAGTAGATATTTTTAATTATATTAATATATTTATAGTTCACAGATTGCCTCCCATATACTATTATGCGAGATAGAGTCAAAAGCTTTTTTATAATCGATAAAAGCTATGTAGAGCGGTTTTCGGTATTCCAGATATTTCTCGATTACTTGATCTATAACATGTATATGGTCTGTAGTGCTGAACCCCTTTCTAAAACCTGCCTGTTCCATAGGTTGGAATGCGTCTAATTCCGAAGATATTCTGTCGAGTAGGCACGATGAGAACGACTTGTAAAAGCAGGACATAAGGCTTATCGGACGGTAGTTACCTATGTCTGCTGGGTCGACGTTTTTGTATAGTAAAATTATTTCTGATTCTGACCACTGCTGAGGCACCACTTCTTCATTTAGGATCTTGTTGAATAACAGTGTAAGAGGGGTTACTAGAAGAGCTCTGGCATGTTTAATACATTCGTTCGAAATGCCGTCTGGTCTTGGACTTTTCTCTGATTTTAATTTTAGTATTTGCTTAAGGATTTCATATTCGCAAAACATTTGTACATTTGACATATTCTTCGGTTGGTTTGACGTCTCTACATTTTGTATTGAGTTTGGTCGACTATATAAGCTTGCGTAGAAATCCGTTGCAATACTTATAATTTCACTACGTGATTTACTATTTGTTGAACCGTGTTGAAGAGATGGGATCCACGTTTTTGTTCTATCTAGCTCTTTGAATGCTTTTTTGGCTGATCTTGTGCCTTCTAGGTATTTTTTCAAAGTGTCAATTCTGTGCGTTTCATAACATTGTTTAATTTCTTAGTTTGTTTGTTTGTATAAATATTTCAAGTCTTCTCTGTCTTTTTTGTTAAAGTTCGGTTTGTTTTGTAGGGCGCTTCTTTCTTTCATCAATTCAATAGCCTTTTTTGTTAAAATTGTTTGTTTCTTGGATCTTAATTTATCTTTTAAACTTGATTTTAATGCACTTTCTATCATCTGGTAGTATTCATTGGCTGTATATTTTTCATGTTTTTCTAGTAAGTTTGGTATGTATTCACTTAGAGTTTTTATGTAAATTTCACGATCTTCCGAATTTTTTAGTTTGTTTGTGCTGCCGGTGAAATTTCGTCTGCTCTTTTTTATTGCTCTCAGGTTAAGAGTCGCTCTTAGCAGTCTGTGTCCAAAGGATAAGGAATTTAGCACTTCAAATTTTGAAAATAAATGCGGCTTGGTAGTTGTTATATAATCAATTTCATTCTTTGTCTTTTTGTCTGGTGAAATCCATGTCCATCTGTTCTCATATTTTGATTTAAACATAGTATTAATAATTTTAAGATTATGTTCGTGTACGTAATGAATGAGTCTATCTCCTCTTTGGCTTCTCTTACCGTAGCCGTATTTACCCATGACTTTGCGCTCGTAAGACTTAGGTTTCCCAATTTGTGCGTTGAAGTCACCCATAGATATAATGTACTGTGTAGCAATCATTTCATGGGCTTTTTCAAGATCTCTATAAAACAGTTCTATTTCGACTTGTGCAGAGCACTCAGTTGGCGCATATGCTTGAATAATCGCGAAATGTAAGTTTTCTAGTTTTATTTCTAACAAACAGACTCTCTCCGATATTCCAGTAAAGTTTATTATATTTTCTTTGTATCGTTTTTCACCAGAAAACCGACACCATATTGACCTTTTGTTTGTCCTAAATGGTACATAATATATTCCTCATCTTCTATTATATTTTCTCCCTGACGCGCCGGACTTCGCACAGTCCTACTATATCGTGGTTTATGTTGCGAAGAGCCGTCTTCAATTCTAGTAGTTTATAAGGTGTGCTTAACGATTTAACATTCAAAGTGCATATATTTATTGTCTTTTTCTCTCTTTTTGTTGTTTTCTTCTTTGGAGAGTTGTGGTCTACCTCTCCCGCGGTGACCAGCCGTAGTGGGAGTGTATAGGTTTGGAGTGGGGGATCACTTTTTAATTGCTATTGACCACTACTAGAGCTAGATGGTGCTTGTACTGTAGCTGGTAAATGTTTTACATACGATAATATTGATTGACTTTTATTCTTCTTTGGGTTTTGATAACTCTTTTCGTCTCTTGTAGGTGAGTATGTATCAGTATGTGACCTCTTTCCCCGACGTGTGTTGTGTTTCTCTGGAGAACCAGAACCACCACTGCTCACTCTTTATTATTAAATAGTATAGATATTTAGTAGTTTTGTCGAGAAGAATCAGGGAATACACAAACGACATACATATAAATCATATATCTAATCCTAAAACTAGAGAGACGTTTTTATTAGAGAATCATCATCTGCCTAGTCTTTTCCCAACTCTGTTGGGGTCGGCTTTCAGTCTAACCGGACGCAGTTGACTACCAGTATTTTACATGGAGCGACTGCCTATCTGACCTCCAGAACTCAGTAACTGGGTAATACGATACCCCTTGGTAAGACTGGTTTCAGACTTTCGGGCTTCTGACGACCCGTAACGACTGTCAAAGATGCACGAATGACGGCCGGAACCAACGGCTTAACGTGCTTTTCGAGGCACGGAGTAGTCTCGGTATGTAAAGCTGGTCACTCATCCACTGACCAACCCCGGCAAGCGTAGCTTAACCTGATGGATCGACCAGTGCGGCTGTTATTACTTAGCCACGAGCTCCTCGTTTTTATTAGAGAATACTAGGTATTTATTTAAATTTTTCCTTTAAGTTACATTCTTTTGCTTAGATGGCTATTGGCTATAGTTAGTCGCTAGATTAAATAAGTGAAGTAAGTAGGAAGGTATATATATATCTATGGATATTACAATGTAGGCTACATAGACACTGGAAATACCTAATTCAACCTATGTCCTGGTCCTGGGTAAGGTAACAGGGTACAGAACGCACCCTGGTGCACTAGATCCAGTAGGAACTTCCCTCCAGGATCTAGTGCACCGTGCTGTGTTCTGTTCAGTAGCCATAGTATGTATTTATAGCTGAGTCCTATATAAGTGTTAGTGTTTTACCTCATTTTCACTAACCGACTTCCAAAAAGGAGGCGGTTGTATGTTCGTCGCGTATGTTTGTGTGTTTTTTTATTTTTTTTTATATAAATAGGTATGTCCACCGATTTATCCGTCAATTGTGGACCGATTTTGAAAATTCTTTTTTTGTTTGAAAGGGTATGCTTTCGAGGGACCACCCATGTAAATTTTATTAACTTTGCTTCGATAGTTTTTGAGTTAGCTTCAATAATACGTACTTTTTTCCACTTAGTATGTGATAAGTTCCTGTCACTGTTATTTACATAGCAGGTAGTGGTTTTCGAATTTGTGTGGGGTAGGTACCACAACTAAAAAGTAAAAAATAAAGTCGGTTGTTTTTTTTTTGTAAAAAAGTTTTTTTTTTAGTTTGGAGTGGAGTGAAAGTCGTACAGTAGGTACGTATTAAAATTTTAATACAACTGGGGTACCCAATTGATGACTGTACGTAGTTTCGAATTTTCAAAGGTTTATTGCTTTTCTAGAGACAAAACTCCTGATTGTCTAAACTAATATTATAAAAAAAGATTTGATTTTTTGTATGTTTGTTTGTTTGTTAAAAGATATTTTTTTTTTTTTAAATAGAGTTTTCTGCGAAAATTGCAATAATGTAACCTAAGGTATCAAAAATTTGCCTATAAAAGTTAATATTTGGCGTGCGCTGCAAAAAAATTGACGATACATAAAATAATGTTCTACATGTATATGATATAGTACTCATCATTACCCACAAAAAAGTCCGCGAGGCTATTATGTCTTACTATTACAGTTAAGCCACAATAACCAACTAAATCGTTTAATAATCAAGCTTGATTATCATCACGCTATGACCCTTAGGAGCTGAGCAAAAGTAAAAAAGTTAGAAAGATTCTAAGCAAAAACGAAGTAACAGCGCAGGCAGGTGGGGCACTGCGAAGGAACAAGAAAATTCATGCGGATGAAGTCGCGGGCAGAAGTTAGTACCTAATAAGTTGTTGCAATAGTAACTTTTGTTTCTAAGTACTTAAGCTCTCTTTTTTCGTACAAAGTAGATTGTTATACGAGGGGCTAAAATAACCCATCCTATCGAGGTAGTTTTACTCCCGAGCTTTAGCGAGGGAGTAAATAGAAACCGAGTTAGGTATGTTGTGCGTGTGTGCGAGAAAATAAAATAATCCGATACAACATTAAATAGTTTATTTTATAAAAAAAATACAATTTGTTCAGTCTGAATTTTTAAGGATTTTTTTCCCCTGTATGCGGTAGTAAAAAGCTAGTTTTACATAAGAATAAATACTTTTTCGTTTTTGTAGGTTCGTTGGTTAAAGACAAAAATTACTTTTTCCCCTAGAGCAAGATATGCTATTTTTTCCCCGCTCTGGTATGCTACAATGACGGACTTTTTGAGCAAGAAGAGTGAAATAGTAGATTGTTATACGAGGGGCTAAAATAACCCATTTTAACGAGGTAGTTTTACTTCCGAGCTTTAGCGAGGGAGTAATTAGAAACCGAGTTATAATGGGTTTTAGCGCCGTGTGTTACACTTTTCACTACGATTGCGAGAAAATAAAATAATCCAATACAATATTAAATAGTTTATTTTATTTAAATGTACAATTTGTACAATTCTGGATATTTAACGAGATGTTTTTTTCCGGCAATTTAATTTCAGTCCTCTGTGAAGATGTTCTCACTAGATGATGATATTTTCACTGTTATAAATGATATAACGGTCACCAATTAAATTCGTAATTAGAGAATTTTTAAAGATTTCGCGCCAATGCATTTTTTACTTCTTCTGTAGACGCAACGCAATGCACGCATTCTGCCGAAGAGATCCGCATTTAGTTCCATTTTCAAAAATAAAATGTTCTTCTTTTTTTTTGTGAACCAGTAATTCGGGTCAAGTCGAGTCAATCATGATTATTCTACATAAGAATAAAGACTTTTTCGTTTTTTAAGGCTCGTTGGAACAGACAAAAATGAAAAAGAAATTACTTTTTCCCCTAGAGCAAGAAATGCAATTTTTTCCCCGCTCTGGTACTCTACAATGACGGCATTTTTGAGCGAGAGGAGTGAAAACATTTTTATTTCGTCCACTATTTTGCATTCTCATTATAGATACCAGTCCATAAACCTATGATGGTCAGATGCCGACGGAACCGCGCGAGGGGATAGGTATAGTATGTTTAGTACTTAGGGTAATATAGGAACAATCGTAATCATTACGGAAAAGTTGTAATAATTATCTACTAAGCTTAAATGTCAAAACTTTGCCTTCGCAACTCCGAGCTTTAAAGTAAAGTAAACCGGTACCCTAATTGCGTAACTTATTTTCGTAAATAATTTTGCTAAATTTGTTTCATTTTGACAGTTCAACAAACATTCATTGCGTTATTTACGTTGTTGAGTGATTTTTTTTTCCAACTTTTGAAGCAATGGATTAGCAATCTGTTTCAAATCGAAACAGATTGTGATTGTGTTGTATTACGCAATTAGGGTACTGGTTGATAGTACACACGGCTACACATCGAGCTATACATTTCCAGTATAAACTGACCTCGCATTGTACGGAAATCCTATATAATGCGAGATCAACATAAACTGGTTTGTATAGCTTGATGTGTAGCCGTACCTACGTGATAGTTGAGGACTATGATAATAGCTTTAGGCCCTACCCCATAAGCTAGGAAGTTTAACTATCAGTCTAAGGTACCAAACAATCAGCAACGCCCAATATCTATGGGTTCCTGCCAGATTCACTCCATCTACAGTTCTACACTTATATTATAAAGATAAAAGATTTGATTTTGTGTATGTTTGTTAGGCTTTCAAGCTAAAGCGGCTGAACGGATTTGGATGAAATATGGCACATGGCTAGACCTGGGTTAGGACATAGAATACTTTTATCCCGATATTCCCACAGTATCAAGACGTATGAGGGTGACACCGCGAGGCGCAGATAGTAATTAATAAATTTAAAACCACTGGACCGATTTTAAATATTCACCAGTTTTGTTTACGTAGAATCACAGATTATGCTATATTATCACTGAGTAACATAGGCCTATAATTTATAAAGAAATCACGCGGGCGAAGTTGCTGGTAAAAGCTAGTATAAAATATGCTAATTCATGTTCTCTTGTTTTAGAACTCCCAAGTCCCAACCAGAGTAGAGGACAAAGCCTACATGGCCACACAGGTCATGGCCAACAAAGATTCTGGATTCACTAACAGAAAAAATATGAATCGATCCAAAGCAACAAGGAAATTCTCCACTAATACCTTATTTAGTACAGAAATAACACGCAATTTAGAGGAGTTAATGTGTTTTAATGTAGTGAAATCGAGACCAGCTAATGCAGCGTCTCGGTTTATTTAAACAAGTGGCACGTGTTTACTGTAGACGCCGGATGAACCATCGATCGGTTTACACAGTAATGCATCGCTGTCGATGTCCCTCCACTTGCATCTCAAATCTGGGATGAACGCGTTTCGATTAATCATACTCGAATGCTGCAGCTGCAATGTTGTGTTAGATTCGCGTTAATTAACTTTATTTAGGGCTTGTTTTAGAGTCTGGACTACACCCAATCTACCGAATAAATTGGAAAAGTGGAATAAAATTTGAATCTGTCACAAAATTCGATGGGAATTTATCTCGAGGTGGTGAAACAAACTCTATTATTGTCTTCTGAACCAGTACTCTAATTGCGTAACTTATTTTCGTAAACAATTATGTCTAATTTGTTTCATTTTGGCAGTTCAACAACATTCATTGCGTTATTTTTTTTTCCAACTTATAAAGCAATGGATTAGCATACTGTTTCAAATCGAAACAGATTGTGTTGTATTACGCAATAGGGGTTTAGATTTTATTATGATTGCATTTTTTGTTTTTCCTTTTTCTTCAGATATAGTGAGGTTTAACCAAAAGCGATAGAGCTCATATAAATTCCAGTCAGCGTTTTATTTGATTTGCCAGAGATTGAGTTCTGTTTACGTTAGCAATGAAGCCGAGATCGGCCCCGGGCTGCTGGCGCCCTGCTCGCCGATCGTCCGGTGCGGTCCCTGGGGTGGTCGCACACAACAAATATAAACACCAAGTGTTTGTCATTGATTTTCCGCTAAATTAATTTGACGGTATTACATTTCCTGGCGAGGTTACTGTGATATAATAATGAACCTACCTATTTATCATTTGTCCCTTCAACTTCTATTATTGTCTTTTTCTGTCCATGTTTGTTCTATTAGTCATATTAGCAGGTACCTAACCTGTACGAAGTAGGTACCTATGTTACGTCCCAAATTCTCTATTTAGTGGCTGGTACAGTTACCTACTTGATAAGTACTTACTCATTAATGGATTGAAAGAAAAACTCTAAATAGAAGCTGTAAATATGATGACGAAGTAGCTGAAATCAATGCTGTGACATATGTTTTTTTTTTATCAGGTAGCATTAAAACGTCAGCAAGCTGCAGAAGATAAGATAGCCTTACACTTGGCTTCCGTAGAAAGCGGAACAGCGCTAGACACTCTTCCTCCAGGCAGGATATACGGGATGCGAGTCACTGGCCCTTGCCCAAGTCCTGGACCGGAGCCGGATTCTGTCGCTGATGACCATACTGTATGTATTTTTGAGCCGTGATATTTTCGTTATATTCAAGGTTATTTATTTATTTGAAAAGTACAATAATTGTCTGTATCAACGTTTCTGTCGAACAGCCAATCCACATCGACAGCGAGACGAGTGATTCCATGCCCGACTGTTGCACCGTTTCACCCGATTCTGCTGGAAACTCTTCAGCATCGGCTTCATTACGGTAAGTTTTTCTTCAACCAGGTGAATGGTGATTATTGTTATAATTTTGCTTTCCCTTCATTCGAAGTATAAAACTTTGCTTTAAAAGATAATAAAAGCGATCATATTATATTTTGGTCCAGTCCAGATTGGTTTAGTATTCTCCCCTGCTTTATCTGGGGGCAAAGCCAAGTGCCATTTCGAAAGAAATAATAACTAAAGAAGTTAAACAAAATTTGCAATAGGAACATTATAGCAGTCTTCAAAAAATAACCTCGATTTGATATTTCAGGATGGGCGAAGAAGGTTCCGAAAGCGAGAATTCGGTGAGCACGGCTGGTCTGGAGATGCTGCGCAAGTTGTTCCCCGGCAAGAAGCGCTCCGTGCTCGAGCTGGTACTGCGACGCTGCAACCACGACCTGCTGCGAGCTGTTGAACACTTCAACGCTACACGCGTACGTATGTTTACATTGACTGACACATTACCGTTACTATGGTCACCTCTATATTGGTAGTTGACGTCCTCTTCTAGATCAATCTTGTGAATGAGAATCAACATTTTACTCCCATAGCCATGATTCCGATTTTAAAGGACAATAATATAATTCTCCCTTAAACGTTCAAATAATTTGAATTGTACGATTTTCAGACGATTTTCGTTTGTAACTTTTTTTAAATGGAGGAACGTTTACAGGATCAACGAGACAAAATACCAGGACTCAGCTCGAGCAGTGGTTACGATGCTTCCGTGTCCAGTTCTGAGGAAATAGAGTCAAGGTGGTCCGCATTCCGTCCGGTAGGACCTCGAGCTCCAATACTGCCGGCGCTGGTCATGGGAAGGGTGTGTGGTTCTGACTGGCTCATACCGATGCCAGCACTGCCCGCGCTATCAGGCCCACTACTTCTTCCTCTGCAGCATCCACACGCACCACCACCGTCGTGCAACCCTTGCTCCCCCGATTGTAGGCAGTGCAATCATCGTTAGAACATCACATCATCAATCTTTAGCGTAGCCTAATATTTATTATTTTATCGAATGTGCTATCAAAACAATATTTAACGCCAAAGATTTTTTTGTATTTAAGCTTTATATTAATTACTTTTGTTTAAAGGGGCTGTTGTTATTATTAAATTGTATGGTTAAAATATTTTTGTTTTTCTATTGCCCCTTAACTTTGCTAGAAGTACTATGAGAGCAAGACAGTAAATAAATCAAACAGACAATATCCCGAGTGCTAGACAAGTGTTGTAACTTCGTAAGTGAGTAAGTCAAACAACGCGGTGGCATTGGGTACCCTCTAGCCGGCGGCAATTTTTGTTGTCACTAACAAATGCGTGACAATCTTACAAATAAAGATTGAGGAGTCCTTTGTAGTACAACACTATTTATCAATGAGTGGTTCTCTAATAGTAATTAATAGTTAGGTATACCTACCTATATGAAGATAAGGCATTGCTGTTGGTGCTGATTACAAACCATGATAACATGGGATGACTTCGGATGATCAAATTTATGTTGCTTGAAAACAATCAAAACTGGTTCTGGACTAACTCATTTATTTCTCCTGAAAATAAGAATAAACAAAACCTTTATTTACAGGAAGAATAGACATAAAAGGGTATTTACAGTAATAGCGTAATGAACTAGCACTATATAGTGTCGTGCGTGTCATCAATTTCTTCCTGCGCCCCTCACCGTGAGTATTCGCCTGTAATGTAACGTTTACTGGCGACCTAGCTGTGTTACTTCTACCTATTTATTATATATATGTATTAATCTATCCTGCTGGTTTCAATTATCTCTCTACACTACTTAGCAGGTTATGACCTGCGCAGTCTACTTGCAAAGCCCTAGCCGTTACAGTGGAATTTTGGATTGTTACATTACAGGCGAATGCTCCCGGTGAGGGAGCGTCTTCAAGTTCATAAGGTATGCATCAAACTCATTTAAACATAGACGTTAGGTGCATATGCATAGAGACGATTATTGAACTTGAGACACCGATATGCATAGCTTGTAGGATTAGCTAGCTAAAGTGGACTGCTACTTTAGCTTGATCAGTACATAATCTTCGTTTCTTTTTGGTTGAAGGACCGAAAATTTTTGTCAAATCCATGATGGCGGACAAATTAGATGTGGAACACAGAGAGCCAGGTGTTGTGGTGCCACTTGGGAAAATCTTAATGTGCAACAGTGGACGCACATAGGATTATTGATTTTATTAGGCTGAGTTGAACGATTAATGGAAGACCTTTATATACATTTCATTACAAAAATCGGATCCTATCTACTATGACTTCTACTATCTACTTTGATTTAGAAGAGAGGAAGTGTCTTCAAAGTGAACTTATTTCTGTAATAAACAGTCAAATTCTTACTGACTGTATTCCAAAGGTCAAGACGAGGTAGACGTCAGCTATTAACATACAATGACTACATTGCTCCACACAACACAGCTAAAAAAAAAACGCGTCAAAGCAGTTACAAATAAAAATTAAAGGAATCTTTTGTTACCAAAATGTTTATGTACGTTATATTACTTTTTATATTTTTGAACGTAGTCTGTGATATTAATTACCTCACGAGGACGCTTATTTCTGTTCTCACTGGTCGATTCTATCAACGGAAATATTCCTTGGACGAAACTACTACAATATACGGTGAGTTGAAGAACGCTACTTATTATTATGTATGATAAAGTATTTATAATCAAATGAATTTATTATTGAAACTCATAATATGTACCTACGCTACTGCTTAGTTGCTGGCTGGTACAATAATAATTCAGTTCGTCATAGATACACTAAGGTGATAATTTTGATAGTTGTGGACATGATTGGGGAGTTTTAGAGATTTAGCGGTATATGATAGCTGATAGGTGATAATGATGATATTGATGATGGATGAGGTGGTAATTTTATTTGATATATGCTTTCTACCCAGATTAACAGATTTAAGTTAAACTCATTAATTATAATTTCTCAGGTATTTGTACGTTTCAAAACTGCGACATAAGCTTCAGACACATAAGAATAGCCAGGCTACTTCGGGATCTCGATTTCGCGAGGTTTCATTTTTATGAGAGAACCGGTATCTACCGCAGAAGTGGAGAGCTTGGCATTAAATCTTTACAAGGATGCACTCTCACGATAACTGACGATCCGGTGCCTTTGTTTGGACTTTATAAAATTAATACCAAGGTAAAGATTTACGTACACAGTAACATTAACATGCATTTCAAGTTCCTTTCCACTGAATATTGTGAACGATAAATCGTTTAAATATTTTGTTGAAGCCAAAAGTATGTTTTAAATATAAATGAAATGAAGATGACGCAAAAATATGATACTCTGCACTCTGCAGATATATTAATTGAGTTCTAGTCATTAAACCTGACTAGCAAGACAATTTAAAACAAATGACAGTCACCTACTTAATTTTATTTTCAGCTTGTTTACTGGGATGATCGTTCCCTATTTTTGGAACATGAAGTGATTACTCTACATGACGGTAAAGTTCGGTCTATATTATTATCTCGCCAGCACGCCATAGGCCGAAATGGAGACTCGACAGAAGCCCTACTATCAGGTCTACCTGGGTTGCAAGTTCAGCTTACTTGCCCCGAGTACATCGAACACTGGCTACGAAGCATGGAAATAAGCAGTTTGAAGTTAAAGAAGGATGTAAAATCTAGCAAATAAAGACCGTGTTTCCATTGATGCATTTGGTTTTGATTTAGACAAGACGAAGTATAGAGCCTTGTGGTACACCTGATTTTTCCTGTTGCATATTTTATTATAGAAATGTATCGTCAATGATTAGGTATTTACTACAGCATTATAAAACTGGTCACACTGCTATTCTTAATTACAGCTGGTTGACAGAATAGGTAGTATTTTTCGAGTCAACGATTTTAGTTCTCTATCTCTCAGTCACGAGTTCATAACTTATTTAAATATGTACTAGACGGCTAATTAATTTTTATCATAGTTAGGTACATACTATTTGGGAAAAGAACTTTAATAACATACTTTATTCAAACAAAAATATAGCATCAAAGTTCTTTGCTTCCATCTTTATTATTATGAGTTGTTTTCTGGAATATGAGCAGTATAGTAGGTTCACCGAATGCAGCTAGCTTCACTCTGTTGTTGCAATGGTCAGTGACTCGGAGGAAACCACATTCGTTCTTGAACTTGTATGCCGAGTCACCACTTTACAGACGATGTTCAAGTTGCTCAACCACCATTCAGCATAATTGAAGTGCTTTGCTATCTCTCTTTGACATAACAACAAGCAGTAAGTAAAACAAGGACAGTGTTATTTTATTAAACAGGTACAATATTGCTGTCTTTGTCATACTAACGTTATGTTTGACCAAGAATGTTTCTATGAGAATACATAATACTTTAAAAAATATTGAAGTTAGTTTAGTTTGAGCATTAGAGTGACCCTACGGTCAATTTGGTTAGAAATAATATAAGTAGTTAGTTTTAATTTAAAACGATGTATTGTATTATAGTGTCGTTAATAGCTCTTGCTTACGTATTCTGGGATGTAAACTACTTCCTAAGGATAGCTTTCACTATAGGAGTTGGCAGATTGTTCCAAAAGAAATGCGGTGTTAATGATACGACCACTATTTACGGTAAGTTAGTGATTTTATTATGCGTAGGTATATTAATGAGTGCAATTACTACCTTATGATAATTATTTCATGGAAATTTTATGAGTGGTAGGTATCTACATAATATTGTACAAACTAAAGTGAAAATAACACTTCTAGAAAGAATGCAGAATTGTTTAAACTTAATAAATATTATAAAGTAATAGGTATATAGATAATTATATTCTTAATTTTATAAATTCCACTGATAATGATGTTTTATATAGGCTCTTTATATCCTGAGTACTAACACTAACACATTAGTACAAAAGCTTCCACGCAAAAAATTCTCGTTTTTATCAAAACACAAGAAGGAGATTTCTTATATGGGGGAGTCTGCGGACTGCTGCGGGGTTTTCCGAATATTAAACACTAGCTTCTGCCCGCGACTTCGTCCGCATGGAGTAGCTACTTTGGGCTAACGCTATCTTTAATCCGCGACTTCGTTTAAATAAAGGTGTTTTTTTTTTTAATAATGCGTACCTATGTTAGCTATTTTAGGTACCTACATCACGCTTTATTTTTATTTATTTTTATTTAACCGTTTATGTACACACATATAAACAGACAAGAAGAAAGGAACAGAAAAATACGTACAAAGGTGATGCTTATTTCTATAGAAATCTCTTCCAGCATACCTGCGATAGGAAAGTAATTAAAGAGATGTAGACAACGTGTGTAAGAGTAAAAGAGAAAACAGAATACATAAAATAAAACTTAACTATTACTAAAACTTAACTATACACTAATTTAAATATAAACATACAACATAAGAATATACTTAAATACATACTTCTAACATACATATCACTAAAATACTTAAATAAAATTACTTTCTACAATAATAAATACATATTATGCAACTATGACGAAGTGGAAAGATAGTGTTCTTTCACTCTTCTTTTAAAAACCGCAACAGTTTGGCAGTCCCTAATGTCAGGCGGAAGTGAATTCCATAACCGAACCGCATGCACACTGAAGGAGTAGGAGTAGAAGTCGGTTGAGTGGGGAGGGGATTTAAGGAGATTTCTAAGATGCGACCTGCAAAGTGCATCAGAGGGACGGGCGTAGGAAAAGCGTTCCCGCAGATAGGATGGCGTTTTAGGGTTGTGAAGGATGTTAAATAACAGACACAATATCCGAGAGTTCCTGCGAAGACGAATAGGGAGCCACTTGAGTATCTTGCGAAAGTTGGAAACGTGATCATACTTTTTGAGGTTAAAAACAAAACGAATACAGATGTTTTGCAAACGTTCAAGTTTATTTAAAAGCTCCTCGGTGGCATCCAAATAACAGGCATCAGCGTAGTCTATGATGGGCTGAATGAGAGTTTGAGCAAGGGAGATTTTGGTACTCAAAGGCAAGAAGCTCTGGAGGCATTTCAGAGAATGGAACGTGTAGTGCACTTTACGACTGACTTGACCAATATGGGCAGTCCACGATAGGTAGGAGTCCATGGTCACCCCCAAGTTTTTAACAGTATTTGCGTATTCAATCTGAACTCCATTCAAACAGAGTGGAGACAGCGACACAACATCGAGCTTATTACGCATATACCTCCCGCCAATAATTATGGCCTGGGATTTCTTAGGGTTGATTTGCAATCCGAAAGACCGCGACCACTCGCTAATCAAATCCAGGTCACTGTTCATGGCAGACACCGCTGCTTCCGCATCTTGAATTAAAAAGTGTGTGTAAAGCTGCAGATCGTCGGCATAGAGATGGAAGTGGGAAGAAATGACTCTGGTGACAAAGTTAATGAAAATAGAAAAGAGAAGAGGAGAGAGAACGCCACCCTGAGGCACACCTGCGATAAGAGAACACCAGTCAGAAGAAGACTCGTCGAGACGAACTCGCTGCGAGCGGCCTTTGAGATAGGAGTCGAACCAACCAACAGTACAAGAAGAAAAATTGAAAGATTTAAGGATTCCTAGAAGGATGTCGAAATCGACAGAGTTAAAGGCACTGCTAAAATCCAGCAGAACAAGCAAGGTGAGAGATTTGTGGTCCATAGCCCAGCGGATTTCATCGGTAACCTTCAAAAGAGCCGTTACCGTACTATGACCAGGTCGAAAACCAGATTGAAAAGGACTAAGAAGGTCATTCGAAGATAGAAAGGTAGAAAGTTGCTGATGAACAATGTGCTCAAGAACTTTAGAGAGATAAGGGAGGATAGAAATGGGTCGGAAATCGGACGGTGAGACCGGCTTAGGAATTTTGGGTAAGGGGATGATATGGGCTTGTTTCCAGGCCTCGGGAACAGTACAAGAAAACAAGGAGAAATTAAAAATGTGAGTCAAGATAGGAAGTAATGAGGGGAGGATAGGAGAAATCATTCTTGAGCAAAGATTGTCATTACCAACTGCAGATGAGGAGATAGCACACATTGATTTTTTGACCTCATCTTCACATACAGGACTCAGCTTGAAAGAAGGACACATAAACTTTAATCAGTAAGCCGACGTTCGCACGGACGTAATAAAATCGCAGCGGGATTTTATCGCGCACTGTATTTTCAACTCTCGGTGTTAAGCCGAGCGTTGAGAATCCAACGCGCTGGAACGCACTCTCGTCCCAGCTCGTTGAAAAAACAAACTATTGGATTTTCAACTCTCGGCGCTAAACAGAGCGTTGAAAATCAAGAGCACGAAAAAAAGCGTTCAGGTTCAAAATGTCCAATTCTCAAAATGTCCAAAGGTTTCAAAACGTCCAATTTTCAAAATGTCCAATTCACAAAACGTCCAATTCCCAAAATGTCCAATTCACAAAACGTCCAATTCCCAAAATGTCCAATTCTTAAAATGTCCAATTCTCAAAACGTCCAATTCCCAAAATGTCCAACTCCCAAAATGTCCAATATTTGAGAATGTGGTAAATTTTGTTCAATAACTCATCAAAGCACTTTTTTAATACTTACGTCAAACAATAAATACAAAATACTGAAAGAATCAAAATATGTTTTATTTAGAAGTAACAAATTAAGACCAGTACAATATAATCAACATCATAATAACTATAATTATAAATTGAAACAAACATTAAACATAGTTTTATATATAATAACCTAGGTAAAACGAAAAATACTTTATTTCTACCTTGCTTACCTATGCAAGTAAAAATCAATATAATTTTTATTTATAATTAACAAACATTTTTTTATTAATGTGTCAACATAATTATTTTTATGATTTATGTGATATAATAATGAACTATACTAATAAGTTACGTTTTACTTTTTATACAAGCTAAGCCTCAAAAAAAATTTTTTTTTTCAAAAATTGTTGTAATGTTAGATCTTTTTTTTGTAATTTTATTAAATACCTTTTGTATTTCCGATCAAACTGGATGTCTCTGCATCTTCTTTTATTTCTCATTTTCTTAAACATCGAATCCTTTAAACGACAGTCCCAATGTTTGCTTTCGTTTTTCAATATGTATAAAAAGAAGTATAAATTAGGATTCTTCTGTATACGGCTATTTAATCGTCTGTGCCATCCTTCTAATGCGTTAGTGGTCCTATGACGTTGTCCAGCACAGCTCAATAAAGCTGGCGACTTCTTTGGGTACCATGTGGACTCAAAGTACCTACGAAACTTATCCATTTCGCGCGAGTTTGGGCTCGTCTCTAAAATATAGTGCCATGCAGCTGGTATTTCATTTGCCGGAACTAAAGGTGGCACTCATTCGGGTAGTATTTCGTCCTGTGCTTGTTGCATTTAATTTAATTTTTTTGCGAATACTTCCAAATGGCATCATTGAAGTGGTGGTAACACCCGGTCACTTCAGCTTGCGAATAAACGTTAGATACGGCATTTAATATAGCGACTTCGTAATCTGATTTAAACTTTCGGATTTGGACACCTAACTTAATTTTTATGAGCGAGAATAAACGCACATAGGTGTGTTCCATTTTATTTGGCAAAAGGGCGTAGATCACTGGTATAATGTTTGTTGTTTTTTCATCAGAACTAACATCTAAATGTATAACAAAAAACTGATAGAATGGCTTTGGTGCTGCTTTGAATGTTCCATCTGCGTAGTATGAGCCTGGTGATTTTAAGAATTTCTTCGCCGTATTTGTTGCAAATATTATAATTTTATCTGTGTCTCCATCTTCACAAATCAGAAATGATTTTCCCAAGTTTTCTGGTATCTTAACTGATCTGGTATCACAGTGTATTAATAAATTTGTATTCAAATACTTTTTGCGGGATTTATATAAAGTTTGTTACTTCTAAATAAAACATATTTTGATTCTTTCAGTATTTTGTATTTATTGTTTGACGTAAGTATTAAAAAAGTGCTTTGATGAGTTATTGAACAAAATTTACCACATTCTCAAATATTGGACATTTTGGGAGTTGGACATTTTGGGAATTGGACGTTTTGAGAATTGGACATTTTAAGAATTGGACATTTTGGGAATTGGACGTTTTGTGAATTGGACATTTTGGGAATTGGACGTTTTGTGAATTGGACATTTTGAAAATTGGACGTTTTGAAACCTTTGGACATTTTGAGAATTGGACATTTTGAACCTGAACGAAAAAAAGAACCAGATCTCGATAGGGCAACATATAGTTTCCCGTGCGAAAAACACTCTAGGCGTAAATCTATTCCTACGTGCTTAAATGTTTGCCCCTGGGCCTTATTAATTGTTACCCCAAACCACGGAACAGAAAAGTTTTTTCTGTTCCGTGCCCCAAACGATACCTTCACTGGAAATCGCGCGCAGTACTTGATCATTATTTTGCTGCGATGTTATTTTAAAACTGCGATATCTCCTAAGATATTTATTGAAATCGAATGATGTAAACGGCAATTTTGTTTTAAATTAAATACTTGTGATGAATAACGTATTTATTTGGATAAGGATTAATGTCATGTTTATAAAAACACCTTCGTAAATAACGCATTACTTTTGAACAAATTTGGTTAGCATAAAAAAGGTTAGAGTGAGCCAACCTTAAAAGATAGACATATGCTGTCGCGGACTTTTTTTTAGAACTTTTAAAGGGGAACAATTCTGTCATACATGATTTTTGCGAAACTTTAACTGTTTACGCAGCGCACGCAGCGGAAGCTCTCAAAAGGAAAAAATTAATCCCGATTTTGAAACATTCTTCATTGGTGCTCCGCTCTTATTGGTCTTAGCGTGATGATATATAGCCTATAGCCTTCCTCGATAAATGGGCTATCTAACACTGAAAGAATTTTTCAAATCGAATCTGTAGTTTCTGAGATTAGCGCGTTGAAGCAAACAAACAAACAAACTCTTCAGCTTTATAAATTAAGTACAGAGTATAGATATCCTATCCGAATAGAAACACACGGCTAAGGTACACACGGATACACATCAAGCTATAATTTCCAGTATAAGCTGACCTCGTATTGTACGAAAATCCTATACAATGCGAGATCAGCATAAACTGGATATATAGCTTGATGTGTAGCCGTGTGTACCATCAATACACGATTTTCATATTTCTGTGTATCTAACCTACATCATATTACCGCTTTTAAGTGGTTTTGTTATTGAGTTAACCTTTATCAATTCATTACTTATTTTTACTTTTATTACCCGACTGCCCCGGAAGGAGGGTAATGTTTTTTCGAAGTGGTCGAAATAAATGCTCATCTTCAACTTTATCCAACCAATAATCTAAATTAAATGAAACTGATTCCATTTAGATAAACAAATAGGTAGGTACGTGGACATAAGTAGGTGCCTACCTTCAGTAATGATGGTCAGTTTTACATATTTTACTGTTTTCCTTTTCAGGTTTCTGCACGACGCAAGATGTGGACATTTTCCTTAGACATATGAACAATGCTCGTTATGTGCGCGAGTTGGATTTTGCTAGATTCCATTTCTACGACCGCACCGGTATCTACGAGAATATCAAGGCGGTCGATGGCCACGCTCTGCAGGGCGCTTCCAGCATTCGCTACAGGAGAACCATCCCCATATTTTCTGCCTATAAGGTCGAAACTAAGGTGAGTTTCTTTGCGATTATGGTTCTTACATCTAGATATTAATTAGGTAAATATGTGAGAGTTAGCCCACGTTCGCATGGATGTAATAAAATCGCGGCGATTTATTTTCGTGCACTTGATTTTCAACGCTCTGCTTAGCGCCGAGAGTTAAAAATTCAGTGCGCGATAAAATCCCTCCGCGATTTTATTACGTCCGTGCGAACTTCGGCTTATATGGGGTATGACGCATCCTGCAGCATCCCACACAGCCTAAAGACTCATCATCTTCTTGCCCTTATCCCAGGTTACTTGGGGTCGGCACATCACGTTTTCTCTTTCCATTCTCAGAGCCTAAAGACTAAAAGGTCTCCAATCAGTGCGTCCTGCCTGTTATGACTTACGGAGCCGAAACGTGGACACTCACAGTACGACTGGTCCATAAATTCAAGGTCGCTCAGCGAGCTATAGAACGGGCTATGCTTGGAGTCTCTCTGAGGGATCGAATCCGCAACGAGGTAAATCCGGCAGGAAACCAAAGTTGTCGACATAGCTCACAGACTAAGCAAGTTGAAGTGGCAATGGGCCGGCCATATTAGCCGTAGTATGACCGTTAGGGCAGACGTGTTCTTGAGTAACCGCTGGGTCGCGAATCGGCAAACGTAAAGCAGGACGCCCTCAGGATAGGTGGAGCGACGATGCAGCGATGCTGAGTGGCTGATAGCAGCTAGATGAGAGTTAACGAAAATTAAGTTGAATGACGTGCAATAGGAGAGGCCTATGTCTAGCAGTGGGCTACTGTAGGCTGATGATGCATCTTGTAAGCATTGTGAATACAAGTGCGTTCTCTGAGAAGGGCATTGTGTCACATTATGTAATGACCAGTCTCATCATTATAACATCTTACAATTAGTATGAAAACTTATTTTCAAAGGAAATCTTCAGTTTTAAGGATCCGCAGAGGAACGACCTCCACCCACCTGTTTAATGGATGAAAATTATTTTAAATTAAATTTAGTATGTTAGAAAATATATCGCGAGTGGGGCAAAAAAAATCCTGGCCAGACTGTGGTTAATAGAAAATAAATATCGACTTTTTTTAAACATTGCAATTTTGCAAGATATATTCCAATTGAAAGAACTCAAGCTCTTTTCAAGGAGAACCTTTGCTACTAACTGGACTTTTGCCAAGGGTTAGTCAATTCAGAGAACAAGTTAATGACTTAAATAGCTACCTGGCCACCTAAGTTTAGGAATGTTCTTGGCACCCAATAGCCATAAGTGATATATAAATGGATAGTGCTTTTTAAGAGAAAAAATTGTTACTAAAACGAATTAATCGCTAAACGAATGAGTGCAATAAAAAAAAGTCATTTTGAATTTTGAATTATTTATTTATTTAACAGTTTATGTACACACATATAAACAGATAAGAAGAAAGGAACAAAAAAATACGTACAAACACCTTTGTACGTATTTTTTTGTTCCTTTCTTCTTATGCTTATTTCTATAGAAATAATCATCGAATTAATCATAGTCTGGCCAGGATTTTTTTGCCAACCCACTCGCGAATCTCGCGATATATTTTTTTCATTCTAAATTTGATATAAAATACTTTTCATTCATTAAACAGGGGCGAAGATCGTTCCTCTGCGCATCTTAGACCATTTGAAACCAACAGGAATTTTCCAGCTTTCAAATGATGCAACATTGCCAACACGAAATATACTGCAACGCTCACTCTGGTTTGATTTTTACACTCTGATTAGTCTGTTTAGATTCAGGGTTTGCTAAACTGCATAAGGTAATCAATAGATACGGTCCTAAACCTATGTTCCTATTGTTTCAGCTGGCCTACTGGGAAGACAAAACACTGTTCATTGAACAGAAGTTCATCACACTAAACGATGGATTCGTGCGTGCAGTAGTCTTGTCGCGACAGAACCTCATCAATGTGGAAGCGGACAGGCTGTTCCAAGGTATCCCTGGAGCTGATCAGAAGCCCGAGTGCCCTGAAGAAATCAAACATTGGCTGCAGTCCATCGAGATCTCTAGCGCCAAACTTAGGAAGAAGGAATAATTTATACTCGTAATCTTGTTTAAGTTATATGGTATTTTTATGAATATTTTTTTACACAATGCTTAAATGTGTTTAAGCAAAAAAAAAAAAAGGTTGTGGATACTGACTCATTTTTATTTCCACTAAAAACTTTTCCATAAAATAGATGTTAAAAAACTCAAACAAAATAACACACAGATGTATCGTATTACGCATCAGTGCAGCACTCTGGCGCTTGTCACCGCACCGGCTAATGTTACTGTTTATACAACCTGCACACTATGGACACGAATTTAGGGATTTATGATATAGGTACATCTAAGTCTACCACAATGCATTTGAGATCTTCTATCACTGAAATTAAGCTTCAAAATATTTTAGTCAACATCGATACGTCCACCCCGGTCGAGAGCTCATATTGAATTTGTTATTTTGTGGAAAAAGGTACAAAAACATTAGAGTATGTTCAAGCCAATTTAAGCATTGCCCTGTCATAATAAGAACGAAATTAAATGTTTTTGTTTTAAAAGCACTTGGATTTTATAATCAATTAAGAAAGTTGTATAAATATAATTCATTGGGTATCCTATAACGCTACTAGATAATAAAATGGCTTAAACTGTATACTTTTTCATTAGGAAAGATGGCTCGGCTCTATTTTAAGTAGATTTTCTTGATGTACCATAATACAAATCTTTTATGAATAAACATGAAAGGACAATTTAACATTGTTCTAACAGCATATTATAACGACTGCCATGGACGTTATCAGGATCCCGAGGTTCAAGCGCACAATTTTGAATCGCTGTTTACTGAACTACTGGTCTCTCAGTTCATGGAATTCCGTGGTTTTCACTTCTGAAACTAGAGAAAGAAAAGAGATGACTACACAAATATAAATTCTTATAAAATAAGACATAACGCGTAAATTCGGACATACAATAATCCAGAATAGAAGAGGGGCTACGCCGTAGCACCGTTGTTGAACGTAGCACCGTAGCAATTTTAACTAAAATACTAAGAAACAACATGAAGAAACATTCAGATTATTCTTAGCAAGTATATTAGGTACCTACTAAGCATGTATATTATTTTGAGAGGAGGCGGAGGAGCTCGTGGCTAAATACTAACAGTCGCTCGGGTCGATCTGTCAGGTTAAGCTACGCTTGCCGGGGTTGATCCGTGGATGGGTGACCATTTCTACATACCAAGACTCCTCCGTGCCTCGGAAAGCACGTTAAGCTGTTGGTCCCGGCTGTCATTCGTGGATCTTTGACAGTCGTTACGGGTCGTCAGCAGCCCGAAAGTCTGACAACCAGTCTTACCAAGGGTATCGTATTACCCAGTTACTGGGTTGTGGAGGTCAGATAGGCAGTCGCTCCATGTAAAATACTGGTATTCAGCTGCATCCGGTTAGACTGGAAGCCGACCCTAACATAGTTGGGAAAAGGCTAGGCAGATTGATTTTTAAGCATGTTATATTATTTTATTACAAAATTTAAATGTATATAGGTATTATGTACCTACCTACTTACATAAAATAGGTACTTGTTGATTCCATATTACAGACGTGTTCACTTTATAATTAATATTCTAGTAAGAAAACATTCAGTTATGAAGTTGCGGTGTGAATGTGTAATTCATATTATTTGTAACCGCAGTCGGTGCGTGTGAAGTAGTCAGTTTTTTCGGGAGTTCCTTAATTAGCCGTCGGCGGCAAGGAAGCTCCCGACCACACACACTTCGTACAGCGATCGAACAGTCTTCATTCTGCAATATTTTAGATTTGTTAATTTGAAATAATATGATCATTCACCCGTCTTGAGCAAGGTGGTGATAATACTCGTGACTTCTCTGTATGAGAAGAGGCTTTTGCCCTGCAGTGGGATAATAATAGGCTGGTATTTATTAAGGTTTAAGCTAGAGTTTTAAGAAAACGTCTGTATTTACAATCAACTTTGAGGTAAAAACTACAGTGAAAGTATATATTTTTTGAACCAACAAACCTTGAAACCTTGTCTTTTATAGTTGAATAGGGGAAACAAATTACTTTGAAATATCAGTCAATATTTGGATTCGTTTATGTTAAGTTTACCGACGTATCTGTTTAAGGGCTCCCGCAGGCATACAATTTTGTTGTTCGCCGAATAAATCGCAGAGTAAGTAGGATACCAATCCAACTAAATCGTCCAACTAATTAATTGGACACCGATCGTATCAGAATCGAGATTACGCACAATTAAAAAGTTGCCCAACTATCGGCCAACTGCTCGTAAGCACGGTTATGCAAGCTCGCGGACTATCCAACTTTGTTGGTCAGTCGCAAGCCTATAATAAAAAAAATACTCTGTGGTCGCAACCGCAAGGCAAGATGCAAGACGACCAGACGCGCGTGCGTGATTTCCCCGCGCTCGGACCTTCGTCAACGGGTCGGTCTGCCACCCGATGACTTAAATTTTTGCAAATCAAAAAGTAGAAGAGCTCATAGATGGAGTGCAAAAAAGGCCCGCGTTGTACAAAAAAAACTTGAAACAAAAATTTGATATAAATATTTTGAAAAAATTAAAAAAATCTGTGGAATGAAAAATATTTTTCTGGGTTACATCTGAGTTTAGAGTGCAAGGTATAATGTTTATCCCATATTCTAATCTGTCACTTAATATAGGATGCACCTAAAATGTAATTTTTGTTTTCGTCTTCTTTTTATTAATAAAGCAGTTAGAGCGATTTTTTCCGCATTTTCACGCACACGCACCGCGCTAGCAACACTATCACCGACTAAAATGCCACTAAATCGAATAAGTTTGCGGCTGACAAACAATACCTAAAAAAAGTTGGTCGATTAAATTATAAAAGTACGCAATTTGGTCGTTCAATAATTGGCCAACTGCGGGAACTCTAAATATTAAATAACACACACAGCGTTGTCCAATAGCAAACAAAACTGCATGTTCCCTTATTTGCTGAATGTTTAATATAATTTTTACTGTTATTTGATATAGATAGTTATACCCCCGGTAGTACTTGCACATGTTAAGTTATCTTACTTTACCTTAGTCTTAATTATTTATTTGACTCTCAACCGCATAAATTACTTACCTACTATGGCTACTATGTTGCAAGTTTTGGCCAAATCTGTTTGGTGATTAGGGTGTTGTTCAAGACCAAGCATCCATTAACACGTTCAGTGCCGGGAGCCCTCCTGGAAGGCTCACCTAGTCGCAAATGGGATGCCGTGAGCCCTCGTGGAGGGCTCATTTTAAATGTAGGTTTTTCTTAGCAAATTCAGCATTATAAATCGTGAAAATAAAATCTGATGAATATCTAAACAAGATTTATTAGTACTTATATGGGTTGGTTTTAAAATCCAGGCATGTTTGTTTTTTAATTTTTTTTGTTCACTGTTACAAAATATTCACAAATTAAAAGGTTGGACAATACGTACAGCAACTAGATCTCCTGAAAACACTATTTTACTTCGTTTAACAGTTATTAAAACACCGTTTTAAACCTAATGCCGTTGACCGTCTGCGATGGTTAACTTTAGAGCAAACGTAATGGCGGCAACCCTCCCGGAGGGTTCACTTCGAATATGTATGGCGGCAGCAGCATGGCATGAGTTATATGAAAATTGGGTGGAGTCGAAAGTGTTAATACTTTATTCTGAACTCTAGATTTTTTTAAAATAAGATGCAACTTTATTTACAGTGAATATACAAGCTATCACAAAAATATATAGTATTATGTACTAGTAGGCATATAAAAAAGGGGAAGAGCACATTGGGCATCAAAAAATTCGTCCGCAACGCTGTCAATGGAAAAAGATGCAAGTATCAAGACAGCTCGCATGTTCTAAAATCAAAGGTGGCGCTAACCGCGTGTGTCTTGTCGCACAACAATAACAAAATATCCATTAGCTTTAGTGGTTTCTGTTCAGTGCAGCAGACATAACACAGAGTCATCTACATATATTATTTTGTTTAATCTTCAGACCATTTATCAACCTTTGTTTTGCTCTACCTATGTTGACACTATAGGAGCTTTAAGTATAGGTTTCATAATGAAACCTCTTTGTTACGACTCCAATTACCATAAATTTTCTTTGAAACAGTTTATGATGGTATATGATAGTAAATAAAACTGATGATGGTAAATAGCTGTCGTATAACGAAATGCTCTTTCAGAATATTTAAGTAACCGGTATGAAATATAAACAGCTTTTAAGTGTTTATTCAAAGTTAGCGACTTTTATTTAAATCAAACTATGGGTTCTGCGTATTTAATTAATTTGGTCGGTCCATACGGTATGCGTAGCCATACACCATAGATGTGTAACTGGAACCTAATGCTTTTATTTGGTTACTCTCGTTCTATATCTTTATACTATTTTATAAATAAAAACAATAAACAATGAACTGGTCTTTAGTAAAATTCTGATGTCCTCTACATAGCTAAATACAATTAATTGTCATGTACTTACGTCATTTTTTTTTGGTAGTTATATGGGTATAACATGCGAGTATTGGAACGCAAAATACTCATACATAACTGGCATGAAAGAAAAGTTTGAAAAAAAAAATCTCTCTCTTCTATTACTTATAACCTTAGTGAGCGTATCTAGCAATAGAATTATAATATTTTAATTTGGGCATTTAATTTTCTATTTCCACACTACAGCAAAATCTATAATTTCACGGAATCGATTTCGTATTTCGCTGTATTATTCATGGAATCCTAAAATATTTAAGTGAGCTCAAATTATAGCTTCGAGCCCGATTAGCAATCCATTTTAGCGTCATTCCTTACCTGGTTTGGGTCAAAGATGTTATTCCCGACATCGTCGACTTTATTGCCTTTAGAACTACTCCTAAATACAATAATAAAACAGTACTTAGAGTCAGCATACTGCGTAACGATCATTTCGGATGCACCATTAGCATTCTCCTTGCCAACAAGTTTCATTTCTTTAATCCCAAATGAAGAAGATCTGGTGAAGCAGATACTTAATGTGTCTGAAATGGGGTGTTCCGATTACATAGTGCGTATGCAAGAACCGCAAAATTTTATGACAGCTTTTGAATCAGTTGTTCATAAAGCAAACGTAAGAAGAAGTGATAGGAAGATTATATTCTTGCCATTCGATGAGGAATACAACAAAGGACCTACAGACCTACCTTCTTTGATGTTTTCAATGAAAGAAAGCGCTTTTGTTCCAAATATGTTGATGATTGAAAATGTTGCAAGCAATAACTCAAACTGCAAAACATTCGATTTGATTACTCATCAGTTTATTGGTCCAGCTGAAGAAACTCATCTGCCAAAGTACTTGGATCGTTGGGATTCTTGTTCACAAGAGTTTGAAAACCAAGCAAATCTATTTCCTCATGATATGACTAACTTATATAGGAAAACGTTAAAGGTGTCTTGTTTTACTTACAAACCTTACGTGTTGTTGGATTTAGATACTGCTATTGAACCTTCAGGCAGAGATGGTGTGGAGATAAGGATAGTCGATGAACTTTGCAGGTATGATATCAAGTTAAAGAAAGTGGATCGGTCAACCTTTACGTTAGTAAAAGATTTTAAATTTTAAATACAGATGGATAAACTGCACTGTTGAAATCGTTAGTGAAGATGTTGATCAGTGGGGTGAAATCTATCCTAACGAAACGGGTGGCATTGGAGTTATTGGAAGTGTCTTGGAAGATCGGTCAGACCTAGGAATAAGTGAGTAAAGTAACACTATTATTTTTAAGGACATCTACTTAATCACAAGTCTCATATACTTAACAAATTGATTTTCAGCTGCCCTTTATTCTTGGTATGAAGAGTGGCGTGTGATGGATTTTTCGGTAGCTGGTGTAAGGACAGCTATTACTTGCATAGCTCCAGCACCTAGGTGAGGTGGACATCACACCTAACTTTGTTCAATTCAACACTGGGAGTGGATTAGTTCTGATGCTTTTTTCCGGTTGGTTTCCAGATTATTATCAAGTTTGGAGATGCCTTTGATGCCCTTCACTTGGTATATGTGGCTTGCTGTAGCCTTCACTTATTTTTATGCATCAACTGGAATGATAACTGTACTAGGATGTGGCACCACCTCATACCCTTTTTTTAACACCTTTGGAATGATGCTTGGACAAGTAGGTAACATGTTAGTTACGACATGAATAAATAGCAGCGACATGCTGGAAGCAGCAAAGAGATCACCTGCTTAGGTAGGCTTAGCCTTTTTTTCGCCTCTTTGAAAATCAATTGGCGCCTACTTTCCCAAGCCTACCTATCTACTAAGGTAGTTATTGGATTCTGAAATGTTTATAGTAGGTACGCAAATACAAACAGCAGACTACATGAGGTGTTTGTTTTGTATAAAAAAAATATAAAAAAAAAATTTTTTGGTCTGCCGTGTAAAAATAATTATAAGTTATGCTAAATTACTAGTGGGTAACTGTTCTACTACATGACGGGTCCTCACCTCACATGTATTTTTGTTAGATATGTGTAGTTAGCTTCTTATATTCCTACGTTTTACGCGGCACGACTGCAAGTTGATGACCACGAATTTGTTTGCGATGCAAATGTTTAGGGTAGCGTTTATCAGTCAACATTTCAAACAAAAGTACACAACTTTATGAATATCGTCGATCACAATCGAATCGATTTTACATTCAAGTGATATAAAGTTTTAGAAAATACCTATAGATATGCTTTTGCTTTGGGGATAGGGTTGCCAGGTGTCAGGTTTTAGCTGGACATGTCCGGGTTTTTACAATCGTGTCCGGCCAAATATATAGGTACCTACAAGTCCGGCCTGACGGACTTCTGTTAGGCTTTTGGTCAACCCCGCCTCGCCAAAAGATGCCGAACGAAAGCGCGAGCGACTCACGCGGTTCAGCGAGCTTCGACAGCAAAGATAATTATTTCATTTTTATAAACTGGAAAGTTAGTACCTATAATTTATTTACAAATGATAAGGCTGATTATTGATTGTTCTAGTTACTTTCAATGTAAAGAAGTTACAAGTTAAGACAATTGTCTGTTTGTGTGACTGTCTGTTTCGGCCAATCTCCGACACGGTTGGACCGATTTTGACGGGACTTTCAGTGGCAGATAGCTGATGTTATATTAGGCTACTTTTATTTTAGAAAAAAAGGGGTCCACGCGGAAGTAACCGCGGGCTGCAGCTAGTAATTAAGTACATATAATTAAGAGTATAATGAATAACAGTAATAAATCCTTAATATTATAAATGCGAAAGTAAGTTTGTTTGTTACGCCTTCACGCTAAAGCGGCTGAACGGATTTGGATAAAATTTGGCACATATACAGGGTTACTGGTAACTCGACGTATTCCTTGCAGGACGTCATAGTAGGGTTAAAATGCAACAAATTAAGCCACCAAATGTTCTACCGAAATTCAGTAGTTTTTGAATTAGTTAAGAGTTTTAGTTTTTTTATGAAATATCCCAGATTAAATCATTTGAAACCAATTTAAAAATGATTTACGGCGCGACTGTACTGAAATTTAAGTTATTATCATAGTTGACGCCGTAGCAGACCTTTGTTAATAATTAAAAGTTCAATAATGCCTAAAACTTTGGCAAATATCACTAACCAAACATTTAATTTTTTGTAATTTTTGCTATTACTTCATAAAAAATGTAGTCTAGTGCAAAAAAAAAATGCTACACCTGGTGTACAAATTACTAATAAAATATCCTTGTCTTAGCAGCTATCCAAAAAGGTATGAAAGTTAATACAAAATCATGGACTACATTATGAAAATCGTTTTTGATTTAGTACAGGCGTGCGTTTCACAAAAAGGTGATTATTCGAAAAATCAAAAACAAAATCGTGAACATTATTATTCTTTTTAATCAATATTAAAAACTTTAATTACACACATTTCACACGTCTTGTTCGATGTGCTGCCCTCGGTTTCGAATACATGTTCTTATTCGCTTCCTTACTTCGGTTTTTGTTATTCTTAAATGTGATTGTTGCCCTCATCTGGTCCGCCGCATTTGTAATTCTCTCCCTTAGTTCTTCAATTGAATTTACTGGGGTCACATAAACTAGATCTTTCATATGACCCCAGACGTAAAAGTCTAGCGGCGTCAGATCAGGGCTTCGTGCAGGCCACGGAATCGGCCCACCGCGCCCTATCCATCGGTTTGGATAGTTTTCATCCAGCAATTGTCGAATGTGAATTCGGAAGTGGGCTGGACATCAGTCATGTTGGTAAATCATGTTTGCTCTTCTTTCTTCCGGTACATCCGTGAGCAGTGCTGATAAATGATTTCTGAGGAAATCTTCATAAAGTTCCCCATTTAGTGTTCGGAGTAAAAAATGTGGGCCAATTAATTTGTCGTCAATAATACCCATCCAAACATTAAGCGAGAACCTTCGCTGGGATGCGGTTGGTTTCAGTTTTTTAGGGTTTGCTTCTGCTTTCGGTGCCCAGTAATGTAAGTTGTGGTAATTTGTGATACCATCACGATCAAAACATGACTCATCGGTCCACAGAATGTTTTTTAAAAAGTTTTCGCTGTCGGCGTCGGCACTTAGCATAAAACGACAAAATTCAAGCCGTCTCGGCGGATCTCCTTCTTCTAATGACTGGACTGGTTGGTAATGGTATGGATGTCGGCCTGACAAGTGAACTACAGACCAGACTTTCCACTGTGACATACCAAGCTCACGCGCTACGATGTTTGTCGATGTGTTAGGATCGTCAATAAAACGTTGAAGAATAAGCTCTCGTCCTCAGCCGTGTATCTCCGGGAACGACCAGTGTCAACTTGCCTGCTTCTTTGGACGCTGCCAGTTTCAGATATTCGCCGATAAGTCGATCCGAAGACACTAACGTGGGGGAGTCGGCGGTTGGGAAAGCGAAGTTGATATTCTCGCCGCGCCTCAGCAGCGTTACCGTCACAAAGTCCGTAACAGTACATTATGTCAGCGTATTCAGGATTAGAATATGCAGCCATAGTCAGCGCTTATGAAGGCACAGCACAGCACAAGAGCAAGATACGCAGCAACAGTTAGGGAAATAGCCAGTAACAAAACACGAGCTTGCGCGACGTAGAGTTGAAACTAACTAACGCTGACGACCAAATTTTGCAAAATCGCACCCCCTGTCATGCCGAGAGAACAATAGCGACCAATCACAAAGCTCCCCGAGTGTTTGGAGTTCAAGCGCAGGTAAAAACTACGAATAATACGAATACGAAACAATAGGTTGACCGTCTCGCAATTTTACCTGCCCCCCATAAAACTCTTCTCTTCCCTGGCACACATGCAAAAGTATTGACAATCATACCTTTCTGAATAACTGATAAGACAAGGATATTTTCCTAGTAATTTGTACACCAGGTGTAGTATTTTTTTTTTTGCACTAGACTACATTTTTTATGAAGTAATAGCAAAAATTACAAAAAATTAAATGTTTGGTTAGTGATATTTGCCAAAGTTTTAGGCATTATTGAACTTTTAATTATTAACAAAGGTCTGCTACGGCGTCAACTATGATAATAACTTAAATTTCAGTACAGTCGCGCCGTAAATCATTTTTAAATTGGTTTCAAATGATTTAATCTGGGATTTTTCATAAAAAAACTAAAACTCTTAACTAATCCAAAAACTACTGAATTTCGGTAGAACATTTGGTGGCTTAATTTGTTGCATTTTAACCCTACTATGACGTCCTGCAAGGAATACGTCGAGTTACCAGTAACCCTGTATAGATGATGCCCTGGAAAAGAACATAGGATACTTTTTATTTTATTTTTCCCACGGGATCGAGACTTATGCGGGTGAAACCGCGGGGCGCAGCTAGTACACAAATAAAAGTATCAAATTTTGTATAAATCAGTGTGTCAGGCTTTCAGGGCACACCGTCGGGTTCCCAGGTAATGGCGGGAGGGGTTCACATCGGTGTCGAGTCGACGATGAAGTATCTGGGACTCGTCCTCGACAGCCGGTGGAACTTCGTAGAACATTTCCGACGTTTGGCTCCCAGACTCGAGCGGGCCGGGGCTGCATTGAAGCGGCTCCTGCCCAATCTAGGGGATCCAAACGCCTCCTGCCGGAGGCTCTATGCGGGGATCGTGCGGTCCATGGCCCTTTACGGGGCACCGGTGTGGGCGCGTTCATTGAGGCTGCGGCCAGCCCGCCGGTTGAACGTGTCCCAGAGGGTCATGGCCATCCGGCTGGCCCGAGGATACCGCACGGTCTCCTGCGAGGCGGCGAGCCTCCTTGCCGGATTACCGCCATGGGATCTGGAGGCAAAGGTCCTCGCGCACGTCTGGGAGTGGCGCGAGGAGGCGAAACGCCGGGGCTTAACCCCGATGCTGCAAGAAATTGCGGCACAGCGGACAGAGCTCCGGCGGGATCTCATGGCGTCATGGAGGGTGCGATTGTCGCAACCCCGCGCTGGGCACGCCACAATCGCGGCGATAAGACCCGTCTTTGAGGAGTGGCTAGAGAGACGCCACGGCGTTCTCACCTTCCGCCTGACGCAGGTCCTCACCGGACACGGCTGCTTCGGGAGGTTCCTGTTCAGGATAAGGCGGGAGGAAACACCCGGGTGTCACCATTGTGTGGATCGGCCTGAGGACACGGTGGAGCATACGGTGGAGGTCTGCCCGGCTTGGGCGGAGCAACGCCGTGTTCTCGTAGAGGCGATCGGCGGCGGTGATCTCTCGCGTCCGGCCCTGGTTCAGGCCATGGTACGGAGCGAGAGGAAATGGCAGGCCATCACCTCCTTCTGCGAAGCGGTAATGCTCGCGAAGGAGGAGGCGGAACGCGTGAGGGAGAGGCAAATTTCGCGCCCTCACCCCCCTAACCGCCGCAGGAGGAGACGCCCGGGGCGGGAATCGCGAGCCGATTTCCGGCCACCGTAGGCGCGGGCTTGCGGACGGTGAGCAATGGGTAGCTCGCCGTCCGATAAGGACCAAGCCCGGGTCGACGGCGCGTTGTGTTCCACGCGCGCCTCAAAGAGATGTCAGCAGAATTGACGGGGTCTACTAGGGCCAATGCCTGCCGGGGGTTCGAAGAAAACCGATTGGGAAATCGTGGCCCCCGGCAACAGGGCAACCGAAGGAATACGGGTGGGTTTTAGTCAGTAAGAGTCTGACACGCCCTCCCGCTCCGCCCAGAGCTGGAGAAGTTATTTGATAATTTCCCACCCAAAAAAAAAAAAAAGCTTTCAGGGCAAAATGTGAATCTGTGTCCGGATTTTCTATGGTTAGGCTTAGTAACCCTATTGGGGAGGATAATAGATAGGTACCTTTGTATAAATTAATTCGAGATTGGAAATCTTTCAGTCCCAGTACGAAAACACTTCAAGTCTTTCATGGAAAATGAGAAGTATAACTGGTTGGATGCTGATAGCAGGGCTAATTCTGAGCAGTGCTTATGGAGCTGGTCTTGCTTCCACGTTCACTGTGCCCAAATACGAGCCATCTATAGATACAGTGCAAGACATTGTGGATAGAGAAATGGAATGGGGCGCCACACATGATGCATGGATATTCTCTCTAACTTTGTCTACTGAAGTAAGGATTAATGCAAAATAAAGCCATTGATTGAAAAACGTTTTTAAGGAACTAATCCGCATATTTAATTCCAGCCTATAATAAAACAGCTTGTGAGCCAATTTCGCATTTATTCATTCGAAAAATTGAAAGAAAAAAGTTTTACACGAAGTATGGCATACAGTATTGAAAAATTACCTGCTGGTAAATATTTATTCAAGTTCACTACACAGATAATGTTTGTGATTACTGCTTATACCTACAGAAGACACTTGGGTTACTAATGGCAGTAATAAGTGCATTGGACGTACCGATCAATGCTTGCTCGGTCCAAGTTTGTAGATTTTCCACAGCTTCTGTTTATAGCATGCCCGAGGTAAAAACGCGAAAATAAAAATTACTCCCTTCCTTTTTATTAATTGTATGATGTACTTATAGCTAATTAATAGCATAAACAAATATCTGTTAGATATGTAAGTCTCGATGATCTCACCTTAGTTATTTTCTATTTATGTAGGGTTTTCAAAATGACAGAATGTACTTAGAATTTCTTTATTTTGCATAAAATAACTTAACTTACCTACATAATGTTATAGGTAACTTCGCTATAGGCGAGTACGTAACGCAAGAAGCCATCTTGGACATGATGCTTATGATTGAAGACTTCTACTACGAGCAGTGTGTGGTAATGATGAGGAAGAGCTCGCCATACACGGAGAAAGTCAACCAACTGTTGGGACGCCTCCACCAGTCTGGATTGTTGCTAGCTTGGGAAACTCAGGTTCAGAAAAATCACCACTTTTTTATTGCTTGCTTGCTTTTGACGCTGGTACGAATACGAACTGGACAGATTCCACCAAAACTGTAGGGATTTTTTTAATTTATTTTTTAAATAGAGCATCTCGCAGTTTACCTATGAGGCCACGGCTGCTTAACTGGACTTTTCTGTGGCTGCCTTAAGCTTCTACACTTAAAGCCTCCAGCCACGGGCATAAACTATTCTAAATTAAAACTAGGCGAACGCTCGCTAAGGGCACCCCCTGTGGGGTACGAACCTCGGCTTAGTTCGTCGCTGAGGGGAGGACAGCAAGAAGGGACAGGCTGGATCAAACTTAGATTTTCATCTTGATTATTATTCGGGGTATTTAAAGCTACGTGCTCAGCTGCAACAACTGCTGGCACCTCGTTTTCGAGCAAGGGTACTCGGGGACGCGGTCGCGATCGCGAAGGACCTCGGCGGCGGGGTCGGAATGACGGGTGTCGTCTGTGTTTGTGCACTGTACTGGTGGCCCTATTCTTCTCCTGGAGGAGTGTTATGGGGTCATCTGGGTCGGAGAGGACTGTAGGGAAGACGCGACGGCTCACGAAATATGAAAAGAGAGGGGAGGCCTTTGCTCAGGAGTAGGACAGCGTGGGATAGCAGTTTTTTTCGTAATATTTTAACAGTGCCACATTTTTTTGTTACTTCCTGCCTTTCTTTACCTCTCCTTTAATTCATTCATTAATTGGCAGCCTTGTTCCACCCACTGTTAAATAGGTATGTAGGTATTAAGCCTCCTCTCTTTTGTGCCATTTTTTCTCCTTTACTAAAAGACTATTTAAACTAACTCACCTATATAATAATATTGCACTATCTACGGTCTTTTCACATGGTCTTTTCACATTTCGATTGCACTGTGGTTGTATTGCCCACTTATTGTAATTCCTACCCAAATGCAGCATTTAATTGCAGGTAGCGCTAAAGCACTTAAATTACAAAGTTCAGGTAGAAGTGAGACTATCGAGAACCAAGAATGATGTCGGTACCTTGAAGCCTTTGAATCTTGACAATGTTGTGGTACGTAATATCTATCTATAAGGTCCCGAAACTCCACAGACGTGATGGGTCACACATCGATGGTTATGGGGATAGATATTTAAACACGATAAAACAAAGAAAAATATTTTGATTTGTTGTTTTTTTTTTTAGGGGTCTACGACCACGTGTTGTATAAAACTTGAAGAATTTATAAAATCTATTTTTTTTTGTTTTATCGTGTTTGTATACCGATAGCCAACAAGTCTGGTGTTTTGCTAGCTAACTTTATTTGACCCTGTATCAAATACATTTATTTGCAGTCTAGATGACTAGATCTCTTAATTTAAACTACTCGTAAGTTCTATTATCCGTCAGAAAACCGGATTATAAACTGTCAACACATTGTGGTCCGTGTTTGACGAGGCCTTTAATGTTCAGCTGGGCTGCCAGTGCCACTAGCTGACTTGACTGAAGGGCTGTCTAATGTTTTTGTTGTGTTTCAGGGTGTTTTCATCGTATACGCAATCGGGCTAGTGGTCTCTACAGCGATTTTTGTAGGAGAACTGTATGTGCATCATCGTAGCGCGAAGAACGTGCTTGTGCATTTTGAATAAACTATTGAGTACACAATTTGAGTACAAATAAAAAGCTAACTTGTTTCACTTTAATGTACTTACTACACATTTATAGTGAAACAAGTTAGCTTTTTATTTGTTTATTAGCAGTAGGTTTAAAATCACTACGTTCTCTTGTTAGTAAATTTCTTAGATTAAGTACCTATATCACTTTGTACGTACCTACCTAATATCTATCTATTCAATAAAAAATAGAACGGATCGACCGAAGACGACGGAATTTAGGTCCATTTTTTCATTGAATGCTTTTCGTTCTCTTTCACTAAAATACTGAAAAGCTTTATCGACAAATCAAAGGCAGGGACTTGAAATGTTACTCAAAATAACGTTTCGCGAAGTTCCGGTAGGTAGTGATAATTTGTACCGTTCCACCAGGATCGCAATAAAATGAATTCCTTGACTATATCGATACTAACAAACGGAACGAAATCTTTAACTGTTTAATAACAATATGTCGTTATTAATATATCGGCATAACGAAATAATAACGTTATTCATTTAGATATGCAACATTGCAAAAAAAAATTGTGCAGATGTTACTATCACATAAATATAAAAGTAGGTAGGTAACCACAACCATTCAATCAAAACACTGTTTGTGAAAGGTACTCTCGAACGAACTTAATGTTAGAATACCGTGGTGGCTTACCACCAGCCAGCCGCCGGCCGCCGTAACGGGGGTGGCCGGTGGTGGTGGTGGGCGACGACGAAGCGGGAAATGGGAAATAACGTTATACAAATGAATATGTAACGTTATTAAAAGCGGATATACGCATAATTTTACTGATACCTATAACGTTACTTAAAATGTTGTTCTACGAAAATGATATTCTATAACGTTTTTTTTTTTGTAACGTTATTTATATTTTTAGGATTAGTATCTTTACAAACTTTGGAGCTTTATAAAATAACATTTAGTGTAACGGAACGAAATAAATTTCGTTTTCAAGTCCCTGATCAAAGGCGCAACAAGTTTCTGTTAAAAAATACCCTACCAACCATTGATGTATTGTAAATCAATTAACTAAGATTTACAAAATTGATGACTGTTGATGGGTCCTCAGGTAATTTTCAAACTTGAAATAAAAAAGGAGACTATTGATAATGTAAAATTAAAACAACATACCGAGCTAGGATACGTGTACAATAAAGGTAGATATCTTTCGAATGTATTGTACAGGTACAATAAAACCCATTGGACAAATCGTTATTTTTTCCGAATCGTATTGATTTTCTGAGGCCCCTAAATTTTGATTAGCCTATCACTTATCGTGAAAAATGACGATGACGGCCATGTTTACTAAGTATTAATCATTGAATCGTCAATAATCGTCATAGGAAAAAAAAAAAAAATTGAATTTCGCGGGCTACACCTTAATGGTCTATCTATGGGCTATGGGCTACACTTAAGCGGGATGCGCTAAGGAAGCACGCGAAATTCTAATTTTCATATCGCAGTTAGCATAACTGTCAAATGTCATGCTTTCATGAAATTTGACAGTTATTCTAGATGTTATTTATGGAGTTGTATTGCTGGTTGTAATGATTATAATTATGAAAAGCCATATTTGTTATGGTCGCGACTCATATTTTAATCAACATAAAACCTGACACTGACCTACAAAATGCAAAAAACTAAAGAAAATTTGAATTTCGCGGGCTACCTTAGCGCATCCCCTTAAAATATTTCTTTTCTAAAGCTGAACTCAAAAGACTAGATTCCAAATTCTATAATACCATAGACTACAAACACTCGCAATGCTAGCAGTGTGCCCTGTGCCCTGTATATTATTATTTTTATGCGAGGCGAGGCCGCCAGGCGCCCCCACTCGGCGAGAAAGAAGAAGCATTCATTTTACTATATTTTATAAATGAATGAGAATGTTGTATTTCAAAGTGACATAATATTCATGCCGTATTGTTCGAACCTGACCAATAATATTAATCGAATGTATATTCGTTGAGTAGTACCTACTTTTAAAAATTTAGTCGATTTTTATTGGACCGCTCTAAAGAGTGAGGTGGATTTGCGTCATCAATTTTGATGTAATGTGTCTCTGTGTGCGTGCTGGCGGGAAAATCGATCGATACTTGTTTAGTTGTTTCGGCGGCTGGACGTGTTGCGTGTGTATCATTCATTTACGTTTACGAAAATAATGTTCAGATAATCTTGTATATAATTTCTAGTTACAAAGGAAATATGGCTTCTTATCTATTTTTGTGCCTCGCTTTCTTGTTTACGACGTCAGCTGAGTTTGTTTGGAGACATCATAATAATGAGCAACTACCAGTGCTGCTAGAAGAAGTTCACGCAAGATGTCCTAATATTACGAGGGTATATGCTTTGTCTGAACCATCAGTTTGCGGTGTTCCATTGTATGTTATAGAGTTTTCAGACACACCTGGGTTTCATCAGCCTTGTAAGTAAAAAATATTCAATCATCTGATTAAAAATATATTACTTTTGTGCATCAAATTATTTTATTAATACCTTCATTTATTTAATAATACAGATAAACCCGAAGTAAAATATGTTGGTAACATCCATGGAAATGAGGTTTTGGGACGCGAATTACTTTTGGGCCTAGCCCATTACCTTTGTGACCAGTATAACAGTCATGACCGCCGAATCCGTGCTCTTATTCATTCTACACGGATCCATTTACTACCATCTATGAATCCAGATGGATGGAAACTATCCACAGATACAGTAAGTGGCTAGGACATCCTATTAAAACCTTATTAGAATATTAATCAATGGTGTTATGACTTATGAGAAAATAATGTAGGAACCTGTCACAACAATAAATTTTATTCTAGTCTAATGTTTTAATATTTACAGGGTTCCCTAGATTACCTCCTTGGCCGCACAAATAACCATTCAGTGGATTTAAATAGAAATTTCCCAGACTTGGATGCCATAACATTTGAATATGAACGCCAGGGCATCAACCAAAACAACCATTTATTGAAAGATTTGACCCGTCTCGCTGCACCGGTGAGATTTTCATACAATTAATATTTTATTTTTGTACCAAGAAACAGCTTGTTAAGATTAAATGGTGACTGCTGTACTTTAATTGTGTAAAGGCAAATTATAAAATATGTTATCAATTTATTTTAGTTGGAGCCTGAAACCAGGGCTGTTATGCGCTGGGTCATGTCAGTACCATTTGTGTTGAGCGCTGCCATGCATGGAGGTGACCTTGTGGCCAACTATCCATATGATGAGAGCCGAAGTGGTGCACCGGTGTCTGAATATTCTGCAAGCCCTGACGATGATACATTCAGGTAAAAGCTGAAAAAAAAACTTAATATCTGTAGTAAAAATAAAATAAAATATGGCAACAAAATTTCCAAATTATTATTATTATTGATATTTTTCTTTACTGGATTGAGTCCAGTAAGTTGGGGAGTTTCTGAGGAAGAACCTAAATGAAACGATCATGTTAAAATGAATAGTAGAATTCTATTTACCTACTAACTACTTAGGAATGCTGCATCTACAGAGAAAGTAAATATCCTCTTCATCTCACACGATTACACACAGGAAAGTCTATTTAAGGCCTTGTTACGTATTTGTAGGGACTTAGCTATGACGTACGCGTCTGCCCACGCTGACATGGCTTCGGCGACCCGTCGCGGTTGCCATACGACCAGCTCCGATGAATCTGCCACATACAACTTTGGCAAGCAAGGTGGAGTCACTAATGGAGCTGCTTGGTACAGCCTCAAAGGAGGTGAGTAGAAAAAAGTTATTGCTAGTAATTTACTTGACCTGTTCCAACTTCTTTCCATGTTTTTAAATATCCAATAAATACTAAAATTATCGTAACATAAAACGCCACGTCGTTATTTTCGGTTTTGTTATGTAAGTACCTACATAAAAACATTTCTTCACTGAAGTTTGATGGTAGGTACTTAAATGTAACAAACCAAAGGATAAATATTTAAAAAAAACAGAGGCTTAAAACAGTTTGGTTAATATTTTGTTAAAGAAAACTCAGTGTTAAATAAGTATCTAGTTAAGTCAAGTAAGATTTTTTTTAAAGTGGTGGCACTCCGGGAGTGCCGACAGAAGTGAAAACTTGAACGAGATCGCCTTGGTGGAAGAAAAATAATTGTATAGAACATTGGTCCGTAACCTTATTTATATCTTAAACAGCAAAATCGCGTTTAAAAAAATACTTCCCAAACCTTTAAAGTAAAAATACTTGCACAGAACATTGAATCCGTAACGTAATATAAATAAAGAGCACAATCGCGTTTACAAAAATGAGGTGTCGTCATGGTGTCGCGAAATCAATGGTTTAGTCCCATCTCAAAAATGCCCAAAGCGCCTAAAGTTTTCACTTAAAAAAAAAAATCTTATGGCATTTCACTTACATTTTTTCTTGGATCGTGGACAGCAATGTTATGTTAGGTAGCTGCTATAAAAAAAAATACGGCGATTTGCGGAGCTCATTATTTTTATTTTAAACCTACTTTGACCCACTTCTGGGCAAAGGTCGGCCATACTTTTCTATTCATAGTCTTAGTCTGCTGCCTTTTCCTGTCAATGAGACATGCGGCGGTGGAGTACCTATTTAAAAAGAACGAACATAGTCAACATAGATTTACTCACATTCTTGTTTTTGATAGACGGCCTTCGTATAACTGGATGGTAACTTTAGAAAAACAAACAGGTTCAAGCTACCAAAAATTCTAATATGTTATCAATTTAAGTGTCATATAAGATTTGCAATGACCAGTTACACTAGCACCTACCACGAGTAGGCAATTGATTAAATAACAGAAAAACGCGATTGTTAACTTGTGTCCTTTAAAAAATTACACCTTTAATAACGTAGGAAGTCCGAGAAGCAGGAAGCGTAAGCGATCACTTGACTTTATACCTACCTACTTTATGTTCTGGCATTTACATTCAACTGGAGTTGACCATGAAACTCGGATGGCTTAGCAATGCTAAGTTTAGCTGCAATCATAACAATGTGTCGCGTCGTTGAGTGATTGTTTTTGTATGGCAACATGCTAAGAACAATTAGCATTGCATGTCAGTTTATCTAACAATAGACCGAAAGCAGAGCAGAAATGAGTGTTGACGTAAGCATTTATTTTTCCGTTTCCAAATGAGTTAGGTATTGTTTTCGAATGCTGCTCGACAGCGTTCAGCATTGCTAGTATCATTTTACGTCTGTTTCCGTCAGGGTCTTTTCTTACTTGCTGACCTTGTAAATGCTGCCTACCCTTCTGGTAATTACAATTCAGTTCAGCAGCACTGTATTGCGACCGACCTGTAAATTTAATTCCTATTATAAAATTAAGGATTTTCCAGGTATGCAAGATTTCAACTATCTTGCCACAAACGCGTTCGAAATCACTCTCGAACTAGGCTGTGACAAATATCCTCCTGCGAGTGCCCTGGCCAATGAATGGGAGAGGAACCGTGAAGCTTTGCTGGCTTACATATGGAAGGCACATACTGGCATTAAAGGAATAGTTTCTGACGACTCCGGCTTCATACAGAACGCCATAATATCCGTCGTCAATATCACTGGACCTGTGCCGAAACCAATTCGTCATGATATCACCACAGGTAAGATTTGATTTCATAAATTCCGTTAGGTCATTAAGTTTCTAATGATTTTTCAGCAGCACGATTTGTTTTACCTTATAGGTCCACTGTGTCTAATTTGGGTGATTACTATGTGTATTAATTAAAGTAACATTGTATAATATTATTGTACATTAAGTATTCACACCGAAATTAATTTATTTGATTAAGTTTCAATTTTATTGATTGAACCCGAAAACACATTCACGCGGTTCATAAAATAGACACCTACCTGTCAAGACGTAAAAATATAGGTAGTAAGAAAAGACTCATTAAATGTTTTCTAATGTTGTTGAACGTCAACATCAGCATTGTTTTCTCAGCCACATCCGGGTAGATAAGCGGTAATCTATTTCGAAAGAAAAGGTCAGAATTATGGGCATGGATGGCGTTCAACTTCAATAGCAGAGTAGGTGTCTACATAGATAGGTATTAATTGTATCGGTAAGGATTTACCGATACAATTAATATCCCTACCGACTACCGTTATACAACCCATTAAAGTTCTGAAGGATCAGCAGTAGATCGTATGGTTAAGCAAATTTTTATTATTTTTATAAGACCCGTAGTGTAGAATACACAAACAAGAGTTTTGTTTTGTTATTTTTAGTTTCTTTTCTTCATATAGGTACTTATAATTAATTTTGCTTTGACTACGGTTACGTTTGCCATTGGTTTGAAGTTGTAATCTGTGGAAAATGTAGTGGGTTATACTATCCACTACATTTTCCATTTTAATAGTTTATTTTTATTTCTGTTTATTTTTAATATACGTACTAAGTACTGTCTGTTTTCCTTTAACAAAAAATATTTACTGTTCATTTCAACTGTTGCAATTGTTATTATCACGCATAGAACAATGGGCACAATTACAGCTAGAATATAAACGAACTCTTGGTCTGGTGCAAGGAAATTAATGGTTGTTTGCATTCAGTTCGGTAATTGAGACTGATTGGTGTAACTAAGCGTTTCCTTGCTGCGACATCTTGACGTCTTGACTCATTTGAGACCATTTGTTCTACGGCCTGCTGCACTTTATTAAATTATAGTCGTAATATTAGTCTGTGGGTTGCGTGTATGTGATTGTATTTATTTTTGTTCTCGCTCCTTATATAAACGGTTTAGAGGGGTAGGAATTTATTATTTGTATAGTAAATGACCATCACGCGTTTCAATGAGAGTTGTAGGAACCTAAGAAGTTGCAAAGATTGAAAGAAAAATTGTTTATTCTGCACAAATAAGACGCACATCACACACACAATAACATCACAATCGTATAAGAATACAATCTTTGTAAATTATCTGATTGATGATGAATTTTTAATTCCATTGTAGATGCTGTAATAAGCCGACGTTGCACGGACGTAATAAAATCGCGGCGGGATTTTATCGCGCACTGGATTTTCAACTCTCGGTATTAATCCGAGCGTTTAGAATCCAACGCGCTGGGACGCACTCTCGTCCCAGCGCGTTGAAAAAACACTGTTGGATTTTCAACTCTCGGCGCTAAGCAGAGCGTTGAAAACCAAGTCCACGAAAAAAAAATCGCCGTGATTTTATTACGTCCGTGCAAACGTAGGTTTATTGTCCACTGGGAAATGTTACCTACCTATGTATCCCAACCCTAATTGATGAATAACGATCTATTACAAAATCATTTGTAGGTACTACGCATTCGATATTCATTTAGGTTATCAAACAATACGCACTTACGCACTAATAATAATAATATATTTTATCGCTAATATATAATGCACCATGTAAGTACCTACCTATGTAGGGCTTTGGCCCTTTTATTTATTTATTTACTTATGCGAGTATGACTTAGAAGTAGGAGGGTAGAGGTACATATCAACATAGTAGGTAGGTATGCGGTTTACATAAAATAACGCATTAACTTTATTTCGTAACTCTGTGAAAATAGGTTGACGGTCCGATTGAATACAAAAGAGCATCATTACTCTTCTTGAATAGAAATGCGTGTAAAGTTGGCAAACAATATATTAAACAGGTACGTAAATAAATGGGCATTTGAAGGTCGGAAGTAATATTGTGAATAGGTCCCTAATACTTATGTTCACGTTTGCATTTACCTACTAGACTGAACGAGATGAACGTTGCCTACTGTTTGTTAGAGCAAATAAATTGTCCAGCGGATTTTTCGCTTCGGTTCTTATACGCCGCGCTAACCCTGCGTCAACACGACGACACTGTCATTAGGAGTGAGGCGTATTTATCGTAACAGGTAGAAATAACAGATATTTAAAAATAACAAATAACAATTGTTCCTAACAATATAATTTATCTGTTACTTAAAATAACAGACCCTCAAGAACTGTTACCGCGGCTGTTACTGTTATTCATTATAACAATCCCCACACTCCCACTGTTACTACGGCTTTTACTTACATACACACTCACACAAAAGAAGAAATATTGCAAGGTTATCAATGTCTCTCTCTTCCTCATTAAGGAATGATCCTTACTGAAAAGAGAAACACCTATTATTTATTTCGAAACTATGTTTACTTCTCACTCTTACTATAGCGGTTAAACTACGTTAAAAAGAGAAGCACTTAGTATTTATTATACCTAAAAATACAGTTGGTGGTCTTACAAAAACAAACACTTACGAAAAAGTGACTTCTAAATTAAGTCGTGTTACCTGTTATCTGTTACTGACCAGTTGCCATTAGAAAAAAACTTAATGCGAATAGAAATAAAGAAGATATTCAATTGATATTTAAATACGTATTTATCGTCCGTACAAAAATAACAGCCTGTTATTTAATAACAGATATTTGGATCTGTTATTTTTGTGTAACAGTAACAGTGATAACAGATATCGTGTTTAACCTGTTACAACCCATCTCTAACTGTCATGTCTACTCGACGCAAGTGTAGCGACAACGCGACGACAATCAACAAACGCCATATGCTAATGTTCCAGTGCCAATGTGTCAATATTATGAAATCCTTTTGACTTGTCAATAAATCACTATCGTGTGAATAAAATCAAACTGATCTTATGAAAACATCAGAACGCCGCAGTTTATAAACAAACTAAGTACCTATATCCTATCGAATGTCACACAGGTTCATGCCCTCTCAATTCGTACCTTAGGTATGTATCAAAAAACGGTCATTAATGTATTACATATCTATATCTTATTGATTCGCTGTGATATGTAACAGCGAATGGTTAAAACCCTTTTCTAAGGAATAGGGAATATTTTGATCACCATATTTTACAGCTCAAAAATAAAAATATACGCTCCAAGTAGTATTCAAGGCAATGGTGCCGATTCCCTTGTTCACAAACTAAACTAAATTTAAGTTCAGTGCATCTTTTTCTTTCTATTTCATTAAGAAAAGGACAGAAGATAAATTTTAGTTTAGTCCTGTCAAATTAGTCAGAGCCTGTCACTCCATACAAGTTTAGACGTGATTAAAAACTTGCCGACTAAAATTACGTCAATTTACGTCAAGCGCTGATTAATTTGACAGGACTAAACTAAAATTTATCTTCTGTCCTTTTCTTAATGAAATAGAAAGAAAAAGATGCACTGAACTTAAATTTAGTTTAGTTTGTGAACAAGGGAATCGGCACCAGTGGCACGTAAAATTTTATCGGAGAGGCAACCGGATGGCGAATGGTAACATTCGGACGGTACGATACACACAAATTTCATGCACTTATTAGAGCTTAAATTATGAATGCCATGTCAAAAAAAAAATGTTTTGCCCCCATCCCCCATATCGCCGCCCCCGTCCATTTGGGGTCCATTCGGACGGTACGAGGGGGTTCGGTATCAGCTAAAGACCGAGATTAGGACCTACCATTCGCGACCTACCATTCGCCATCCGGTTGCCTCCATTGCTTTAACTATAGGTAGGTTTTACAAAGGCTATTTAAAGACTTATCATTTTATCTATCACTGAATAAATAATCAAAAAAGTTTTTTTTTTCGATGATTTTTCGTTTTCTACTAATAATACTTATAACCCTGACTATTTGGCATTGTTGTCCGATTGCTTAATCGTTATGGCCGTTAAAGGGTTAAGCTTGTTTTATTTTGGTACATTTTCTATTGCATTGTTACGAGTGGAGTGTCAGCTCGAATGTAAACATAGATAACTATTTTGAACAGTCTCCACCCGATAGCCTATATCAGGTATTGATTGCTAATGATATAAAAATGGATTGTTCCAATAGCAACACATACATAACATAAACTCACGCCTTTTTGCCACAGGGTAGGCAGAAATTATTGAAAAAACAACCAACAAAATATACCTAGCTTCTTTAAATAGCGGAACAGCGCACTTATCATTAGGAGTTTAGACTAGACATTGATTAACCTTAGACCTTTTGGATAAATAAGAAGGAAGAACTGTTATAATAATACAATATCACACCTGGGGACCCACATCTCTGTCCACCCACATCTTTGATAGGGTTGGTAGAGATGATATGGTACACGGGGTACACCCATACGACTACAACCTTTAGAAATATTAGATATTGACGTGTAAAATGTTTGAACAAACCAACTTATAGAAATAAAATAATTTAGGTATCACATTTGCCTGTTAAATTATAAGTCCTGTATGTATAATAGGGGGGAGCGTTTTGCCGTGGTTAATACCCATGATATTATTAACTTATAGGATCATACGGAGACTACTACCGCCTGCTAACCCCGGGCCACTACGAGGTGACCGCGAGCCACCCCGGCTACTTCCCGGTGTCTCGCGTTGCTACCGTGCCCAGATACCAGACTGCTGCACATATCCTTAACTTTAAACTTGAGGTGAGTTGTTGCTTTATAAATGTACTAGCAGCGCCCCGCGGTTTCATCCGCATACGGCTCGATCCCGTGGGAATACCGAGATAAAAAGTATCCAGGTTATAAACTTTCTGTGTGCCAAATTTCATACAAATCCGTTTGGTAGTTTTTGCGTGAAAAAATAACAAACATCCATTCATCCATCCATCTTCACAAACTTTCTCGTTTATAATATTTAGGAAACTTTATGTACCTTTCAGTGAATCAGTGCTGACGGGTGAAAGGTTTTTTAGGGGAAGCCGGTTTGAAGATTTGTCTCATGTTTAGCGAGGATTATGTCGATAAATCCTCGCTAGCCGTCGTGCCATCCTTATTACTTCAGGTACCTACCATCGACACGAAGAGGATTAGGTCCTTACTTTAGGTATCTTGTCTGCAAGGAGCCACGAGTGATTCATTGTCGATGGTTTTATTGCCACCCCAAAAAAAAAAAAACTATTTGCATTGCTTGGCAATAGTATATTAAAAGTAAAATTCAGCAAACAATTCACAAAATACCCACATTCATTCATTATTATGAATTCACGTCTATTAATATTATGAAGTTTATAGGAAACCCTGTCAACCCCCGCGCTCCGTTCGGCTAATGAACGTAATTGCTTGCGACATGTGTGTCCTATGACGCCAAACCTGCGTCACACGAAAGCTTCTCACTGAAGCTTTGACGCAAACCTTTCGTCCTACGCGAACGACACGAAAATAAATGAATGTCAAATTCATGTGACCTACGGTTGAGACGGTGTCGACATAATTAAAGGTTGCACGTGATAACATTAAGCACGAAGGAAGGACAGGAAAACAGTACCTACTAATGAAAATATTGAGGACTTTAATACCATTATCCCAAAATAAGATTTGAGGAAGGTTATTATATTCAAACAGCTCTTTTACACTGGAGTTTGCTGCACGTTCTCGCAAATAAATCAAATTTGCAGTATTGACGCATATTGATGTATATTAGATATGAATATATTTATTTAACGGTCATTGCGCGCTGATAGCACTATCACACCATGTGCCATCCGTTGACCTTAAAAACTTACACCTATAATCGATATTAGGTTCGATCAAAGATTAATAGCTTGTGACAGATGTTCATCGCTATATGGTTTCATTAGTTACGAATATATCAATCGTAGTTATCCATAATGTTTTCAACACATTTAGCTAAGCTGGTCGAAGGGCGCAGTATCAAATTCTTAATCTACGGATAGTGCTGTAAATCCTGTTAGTACCTGTAATTTCCCGTAATTCGATAATCTTCTTTAATTACATTTAAAGGATACTTATATATACTGCTACTTCTTTATTTACATATCAAAATATAGCTACGTTACCTAAGTCCATAACTATAATGTACCGTTCGTTACTTTACCATAACTATTTAATTGTCACTTTATATTATGTAACCAACTCAAAGCCAATTAATTATAGATGATTAAATCTACAAATGGCTACGGTCCAGAATTCCCTTGTAAAGAAACTGATACATACAGCATCATAGGCACCTATCTATTTCTCGAAAGTAAGGCAGAGGTGTGTAGTACCTACACCTACCCAAATTATGACCAAAATTAATTTTTCGACTTGGGAAATCCATCCGGGACTACGCTCGGCTTGCGATCACTAGCCCAACGATGGATTCTATAAAAAAACTTATTTTCACATGTATTGTCTTTATTTTCAGCCCACAACGACGTGGTTCGACGATGATTCCTCTTTCGGCGTGTACCCACACGGACTGCGTGATGGTCAGCCACGGATATACAAACGATCCTTATACGAACAAGTTGCGAAAACCATGCTAGAGAAACGAGAACCAGAGAAAGAGAAACAATAAATTAAAAAACCAGCGCACTTAAGAAAAAATATTTAGATAAATGGCGACAGGCAGTTAATTATTATATTTACTTGATCTATGTATGTATATAGCTTTTAATTAGATTGAAAGGGGTAATTTAGAATATAAATGTATACTTAAGTACCTACTTTTTGCGACACCGAGTTCACAACCGAAGTGGCAATATCACGTATTCAATAAAAATGTGCCATAGAACGGAGGATCTTTACCTTGTTAAGGAAATAATAAAAGCACGATTTGATCTGTGTTAGGACTTAGGACTATTAGTTCAATGGACGTTTAGTTTTAGAGTGAATTAATATATATAATAATTATAAGAATAATAATTTGTGTACCTATATTTTTTGTTTTTGGATTTTTTATTGAGCGTCTTACAATGCAAGCAACTTGACGCCCACGCGTTACCAATAAATGAAATATTTTTAGATCCTTGTAATCGTAATGTTTTATAGTTATTGTTGCACATGACCAGGAACTTTCTAGTCCAATTTTTTTGTCCTTTTCAAGTGTGCGTAACTTAGGAGCATTTTTTATTAATATAATATAATCTAATATTGTATAAGTGGATATTTATTGTGACGTTTGGCACTTAAGTAAATTATATCAAAGTAAATTAAAGGTCAATCTTTTAATTATAGTTATTGAAAAGAAATTTTGGCAACCAACCGATATAAATTATGTACCTATTAAAATGTTCCATAGTAAATATTGTAATAATCATAATGATATATGTATAATTGATATAATATCTATCACAGATGAAATAATACAGATGGTTCACTCCGCATTTTTGGTTTGAAGCTACAAGTACGCGGCGAGCTCGAGTTGTCGGGCCAATCCGCTAACGTAACGCAATCAGCACATAAAAGAGTTACGTCATAGAAAGAGAGGCAACTTCTAGGTGAATATAACTGTATGTAATTAGCGCTGTGCGACCTGAATTGCACTTTATTGTGTCGCAGCAAGAGTCGCTTTTTATTTAAATGATTTTGTGGAGTGACTCATCTGTTTTCATCTGTGTCTCTATCTCAATGGATTCACGGAAGTATGTTAGACACATCAATAAAATAATAATATGATCTGTGTGCAAAATTCATCTGGTGTTTCTTTTTTACAAACAATCATACAAATGGTGACTACGTTTAACTAATGATAACGTTTATCAAATACGCCTACTAAAAAATAGTCTACCTACAGTACTAGGTGTTTACAGGTAAGGGACTAAAAAAAACTTTTTACAAAAAAAAACAACCGACCTCCAAAAAAAACACTACAAAGTGAAAAATAACTTTAATTTCGGAAGTCGGTGTCTTGGGTTTTGTATTTTCGTTTTTTGCCACCGACTTCCGAAATTAAAGTTATTTTTCACTTTGTAGTGTTTTTTTTGGAGGTCGGTTGTTTTTTTTTTGTAAAAAGTTTTTATATTTCACTTTTTAGTTGTGGTACCTACACCACACATATTCGAATACCACTACCTGCTACCAGTGACAGAAACTTATCATATCATCTACATACTAAGTGGGAAAAAAATACGTATTTTGTAGCTAACTCAAAAACTATCCAAGCAAAGTTAATAAAATTTATATGGGACCAATTCGAGAGCACACCCTTTCAATCAAAAAAAGAATTTTCAAAATCGGTCCACAATTGACGGAGAAATCGGTGGACATACATAAAAAAAAAAAAAACAAACATACGCGACGAACATATAACCTCCTCCTTTTTGGAAGTCGGTTAAAAAAGGATTTTGTCATTGCTATGTAAAATCACGGAAATGAATCGGATTTCCAAAAATTTCTACAATACAAAAAATAAATTTTTGGAAAATTTTAATTGGTACTACAACTTAAATTTTCCGTATTCTTAAATCACAACTATGATTCTATGTAAAGTTTAAGAAACGGTATAACACAGCAAATAGGCCTGTGTCAATTTTTTTTTTTAAGTCTGTCTTTCAGAAAATAAAAAAATATTGGACACGTATTTTTTATTTTTTGACGTAATCAAAAGATTACGGCGATACATTGAGTTAAAATGTGGCATGACGTCACGCCTTGCTAGATTTTATACGACGTTGTGACGTAACGAGCCCCCACTCCCCAACTTTAATGCGTGTTTTCTAAGTTATTTTTGATTAATATAATAAAGCAAAAAATACGTGTCTAATATTTTTTTTATTATCTGAAAGACGGGACTAAATAGAATTTTAATTTTTTTACCTAGGAAACTACCCTGGGTGTCAAGTTACTAAACGTTATCGTTAATTTCTCCCAAATTTAGTCGCAATTTTTTGCTAAGTCACAGATTTAGTCCAGTTTTAGTTTAGAAGATATAATGAGTTAAATTTTAAGTATAGTCCAAGAGCTAGATCGAAGAGTTTACGAAAAATATTCGATCGGGAGAAAACAGATCTTCGCTAGGTGCTCTAGCTTTTGAGATTCAATTGGGCCAAGCTGGGGAGATGCTACCCAGATCGACCACCAATAAACCCTAATAACTTTTGAATCAGTTACCGACAAATTCTGATATTTGGCGACAAATTTCGACTAATTATCGAAAAAAAAATTGTGTTTTCAAAATTAAAATCCCTGATGGTGGCCATGCCAGTGTCAATCACACAACTAGTTGATTCTGGACTCTGGTTTAAATAAGGAAGGAATGAAAGATAATATGCAGTAGTGTTAAAAGAATTTATTGGTTTCACACCCAAATAGGTACACACTTATGACGTAAGTTTGGAACTTATAGTATATTCACACAGACACTTTTCCATTTTAATACATTTTATTTCATAAAACTAAAAACTCGCGCTCTAAAAATATATTCCATTTCTGTGTAGATACCTAACAAAAATGACGCATTCGTACACTTAAAAATAAAAATTCACTTTAAAATCTTAATTACGTTTAAGTAATATACAAGCTATTATTTTAAATATTATTTCACAGTGATGATGTGGTATTTGTTTAAAACTTTAAATTATTATCTACAACTAAGGTTTCAGTAGGGATTGTAACCGATTTGATTGAATCGGGTCAATAGGCACTATTGTAACTTCTATAGTTTTATCAGTACCTATCTACTTAGGTAGTCAGTTGTATTTTTTATAGATATCATTCATGTTTCTACAACAATTTTATATTTCGTGTTGTAAATTTTCTTAGCAAAAGTATTAATCATTTCATTTAATACGCAGCTCGTTTATTATTATTATTCATCTTTATCTATTCAGACTACAATGTGGTCTCCAGAGTCAGTAACAAAAAAAAATTTATATGTCATTCAAAAATATTTTTTTTCGAAAAGGGTAAATATGTTTCTTCATTTTAATTTAATTCTCTTTTAATTTCTTTTTCTTCATTGATCTCACAATAGTTCAAAGTTAGAAAGTTGTGCGTCGCAAAAATATAGTAAATGCCTAACAATACTTTTACAAACAAATGTACAAACACAACCTTAAATGTAGATTAACGGCCCCTGCAGACAGGCGCGATGCGACGGCGCATCGCGACTCTGGTGGAACAATTTTTATGAAAATTTCACGGAAATTGTTGTACCAGTGTCGCTTCGCGCTGTCGTGTTGCACTTGTCTGCGGAGCCTTAAAGTCAAGTTTACTTATAGTTAGGACCTTAAATATTTCTTCTATTACTCTACAATCTACATCTAATTAATGAATTTAAATAATTGACACATGAATTTGGACGGATTCGTTGTATCGATTCAGGTATACAAATTGATATAATTAAAAATAATCATAAAATATTGCCTACAATCTTACAAACCACATAAGGTACATGCATATTAAAATGGCACAAGATAAATTCATCATGAAGAGTTGAACGCATTTCTTCCATAAAGGTAACATCGCTTGCCGTGTATCGTTTTCTATTTGAGATTCAAAGCACCATTATTTAATTCAAATAATATCGTTAGGAATATTGTATTATTTATGTATTTTATTTATAGTTAGAATGTGTAGTTTCTTTAGATACCTATTGATCGTATCCGTACAAAACGTCTCTTTTGGTAAATCGACTATGATGATTATGTACCAACGTTTGTAGGAATCGTTATTGCCTCCGCTTGCATCACAGGATCTAGTTACTCCAGTATCTATCTGAAATAAGAGAAAAAATATTTTAGTGTAATATCTTCGACTAAGTAGATAGGTACACTACTGGCACACACAAAGTTGCTTTCATAAAACAACATCGTATTTAGCAGTCCCTTGCTGAACTAAACGTGGTGTAGTCTGCAGGATCATGCAGACAACGGCGACGTGAAGAAATCATCTATAACGGATTATAAAATAAAAAAGAAATAAATTATAATATAAAAGTTAATTTAATCATATCAAATCAAAGAATAGTTTAAGTAAAATAATAATTTTTGAGATTACTGATAAAAAAGTTCTTTTTCTTTGAAGTTTTAAAGTAAATTACTGTTTAGTTAGTGTGTTGATCACAGTGGGGTCAGTGGGTGAGTTTTTAGCAGCACATGAGAACCATGATGCGTATCCTATTATTGACATACCTAATAGAGATGATGCCTGGGTAAAAAAAAAAAAAAAACCATTTAGTCCGTTAGTAAGAAAACAATAGTTATTAATGCAACTGTTGTATATAAGGGGTATTAAAACTCGAATGTGGGTTTATCACATGAGTGTTTTAATACCTAATTATAACAGTTGCATACAATACTTTATCTACACCCATGATATGAATCCTCTATAAAAGTTTCTGAAACCATTGGGTGTTTGCAATTCAAGATCAAGAATAAAGCAATTCCCACAAAATTCAGTACAACTGCACGTATGTACGTCGCCTGCAGCAGCACATCACACACACATGCGTGCAGCGGGTGCTGCTGTCCTCCGCTTGAACGTTGAAACGAGTTGCGTAATGAAAATTAGTACAACATTGTAACACTCGTTTGGATGAGGTAATGGTTACTATGACACTGGCTGTTATAATGTTGCCAATAAGCTAACTGTTCCAGAAACTTTTATAGAGGTTTTATAGCATGGGTGTAGATAAAAAAATATTAGACACGTATTGTTTGGTTTATCGCAAAGTTGGGGAGTGGGGGTTGCTACGTCACAAGTAAGTATAAAATCTACATACTCGTGACGACATGGATTTAACTCAATGGCACATTTTAACTCAATGTATTGCCGTAATCTTTTGATTACGTAAAAAGAAAAAATTGTGTCCAATATTTTTTTATGATCTAACTGACGGATAAAAAACTTTATTTTGTCATCAGCTCTATTCTCAGCTGCCTATAACCTACCTTGTATCCGTCATCTTAGGTTGTATTCACGAAACGATATAATAATGTAATGTATTTTATGAGTCGTTTTGCGCTCGTGAATATGAGGTTTTAGACTATATTTAAACTAACTTCAACTAAGGAATTTGAATAGGTGAACGTACGGTATACCTGATCAATGTCTATTATTTCGGTGCATGCCGGAATGTCGACTGCCCGGCCTTGATTGCACTATCGCGTAGTGGTCACTGTTGTCCGAAACTGACCTATAAAACAGATATAATACATAGTTGATCCGGTGGGTTATTCACAATATTAGTAGCTGTATTATTAAGTAGTGCTCAAAATAAATGGCCGTTAGGTGCACATTCTGAGGTTAAGTTTATTAATAGAATTTACAATTAGTTAAGTATTGGTGCGGGAATTAAGCCTGCTACCGATAGTGCATGTGAATTGCAAAGCCTCCACGTCGTTTGGTTACCATAGGTAGTCACGTGGTATAGGTAAAACCTATTTCGTTTCAGCATAGTGTAGCAGGTCGAGTGTACATACCTCGCCGAGTGAATAGTCGAGGACGGGTACCTGCTTCCGTATTGGCTGCCGTGCCAGCTGCGGTACGGGTCGTAGTCCTCCACCACGGATGGGTCCTTCTCAATCACCTGTTAATAATAAAATAATATATATAAACAATGTAGGTACAATGAATTATCTATAATGCTTAGGTATTTAATTGTTCAAGATCCCTAGGGTAATGCTAGACCAGATCTGTTCAAGGAAGCCCTTTCTGTTACCTACATCTAGGTCATGCGGCAGGTCTAACAAGGCATCATTTTACATTTTCAATTCCCTTGCAACTTATGCCATTGAAGAAATTGCGTGCTACGCGCCTGCTAAGTGTCTGCTACGTGTCTGCTACGCGCCTGCTACGTACCTGCTACGCAGCCTCTAGGCAGTGCCCACGACCGACTTCGCGGGATAAACGCCCAGGCGTTTATCCCGCCTTAGAAGGCGGACCTACAATGTTTGATAAACCGTTTATCAAATCCGTTTAGAAACCGTTTATCAAATATTGTAGATACCAATTGGCTAAATTACAATACAACTCGGATACGAGTGGTTTCGAGGATTACTAGTTTTTTTTGTTCGTTCTTTTAAATACTGGTTAGCCCGTTTATAATGATTCTAAATGTTTTTTTTAAGTTAGTGGAAAGTCTTTGCCTTTATTTAATTTTAAAGGACTGAAAATCTGGAACGATTTTGGCGAACACAATGTTACCCTTTTAAGTTTTCTACTAAACATAAAAAAAAAATTGCTCTACATATATGGGGGTATTACCGAAAGCGAGAGAGGCTTTTTAAAAATCGTTTTAGACCACTGTAAACGGGTCAACGGGTATAACAAAATACTGTTCAATATTAAGTGTACTCACATCGGTCCTCGCACACGAACAGGTCATGGCGGTGCAGAGGAAGCAGTTGACGAGCAGCATCACGATGAACATGACACCGAGCGCGATGGCGAGGTACAGCAGCCACAGTGGACGCACGCTGCCGTCCGAACACGTTAGTGCTGCCACTACAAAAATATATTTTTTGGTTTTAAATGAAAAGTTCCAGTGCATTAGACAATTAATTCTGATCGACATAACTTTTGATTTTGATTAATAGTGGTTTGTTTGCATGTCATCAACATCATATTCATTATTTTTCAAGATAAAAAGTTACAACAAAAAGAACATAACATACGTAGCTAGGTTGTTAAACTGCACGTACAAGGTCATCAAAATTTTATTAGCCTGATTCCTATCTGACCTTTATTTTCCTGTTGAATTGTGAAAGATTACGTGGCATTGATTTACTAGTAAATTGCTTAGCTTCTGGCGGTATCAAAATACCTGTTGGTTACTCTCATAATTAATATTTATCCTATTAGTAATTAAGTATTCACTTAAATATCTATTTACAATATTTAAAATTATACAAAACACATACCAATAACAACTATCTAATATACCTAATATTTATGAAATTATTGATTAGATACAACGTAATAAATACATCGATACATTAGCATCAGTGAATCTAAGTCAATAATCGATAGTCAATATCTTGATTCATGACTATCGATCGATTGACACGACCCTCATCACAATTTTTGTTGCGATACACAGCCGCTATGTATCGCGCCGAGCCACTGCTTGGTCGATTGTATTTCGCTCGTTAGATATTAAAGCATGCATGAAAGAGGTGGCTGAAAAGTGATGTTTTTTTGTGGAGGTTCTGTGTGTTATTCAATGTTTAAACATGTTCAACAGCCTGTCTCTTGTGTTGTACCACACCACACACACACAAAAACACAAACACATTCATAAACTCAGGCGCTCTTCCCATTGGGGTAGGCAGAAACTATAGAGCGCCACCTGCTACGATCCTTACATACTCCTTTTGCTTCATTTACGTTCATACACCTGTACCCTAATTGCGTAATACAACACAATCACAATCTGTTTCGATTTGAAACAGATTGCTAATCCATTGCTATATTGGAAGTTGGAATAAAAAATCTGCTCAACAACGTAAATAACGCAATGAATGTTGTTGAACTGTCAAAATGAAACAAATTAGGCAAAATTGTTTACGAAAATAAGTTACGCAATTAGGGTAGGTACTGGTCATACACGCACGCCAGTTGCGCGTACTATGCACCTGACCTTTCTGAAGAACATCATCGTGTTCTACTCTCAGCAAATAGGTAAACAGTTACGGAAATGTTGTCTTCGTGATGATGAGATGTCTGGCTTTTTTTTCGTAAGAAGGTAATCTATAATACCTACAGGGTTACGTAATCAAGCCCATTTTAGTAAAAAAAAAACCAAATGACCAACATTTCGTTCCTTCATTATCCTCTTCTTATATTTTTTACCCGACTACGGTGAAGCAAAAAAGAGGGTTATTGTTAGTCTCATGTTATTTGTTTACCTCCATTGTCGTTGGGGTCGAGCACGAAGATCCCCGTGGAAGCAGTGACGGTGCTTTCCTCGTCGCCTTTCTCGAAGCGAGCCTCCGTACTGCAGTCTATGACTGAACACGGGCCTGAAATTATACAGTTCCAGGATTAACTTTGAGGAAACCTACATCAATGAACCACTTGGCTAATCTTAGACAACTGCCGTAAAGCTTAAAACTGAAAATCAAAGTCGCTGAGTCAATTCATTGGCTGGACGAAGATTGCTGAAAACTTTTCAGGGTCATTCACCGCGCATTAAAGTTAAAATATTGATGAATTATCTAAGTATTCAGTCCAGTAAATATCTATGGTAGTTTTCCAAAGCGTTGAGCTTTCTAAGTAAATGTTTACCTTTACAAATAGCGATATCGCACTGATAGTTGACTTGTGAGGAGTCCGGAAACCGGAACATGGACGCTATCGCGAGCTCGGCCGCGCCTGTCTCAGACCTCACCACAATCGACTGTTGTTTCATAGGACATCTGTAAACAACACCCGTGTTTGATGTCATTGTACAACACAACAATTCCCACAAAAATATACTAATGATTGTTTTATATTTACCCTCTATTGTCCAGAAGATCGGCTGTATTATTTCGCATGTTAAAAGCAAAACAATTCTTCAAACGTATTCCGTGCGTTCCTGTAACCATAAATATTATGCATTAGGTGTCTGTTGTAATATATTCTTAATATTAATAACCATTTACGAAACAATGATAAAGATCTAACCATCAGGCTTGGTGATTTCGGCTCTAAGCGTGTAAGGTAGACCAAACGCTGCATTCAATACTTTTCGACCTTGCGAGTCTAACATTCGCAGCGATACAAGCGAAGTTTCGTTTCTGTAAACATGTAACAAATAATAGACGTTGGTAACTTATTATGTACTTAGTTATGAATAAACTTCGACCAAGTTATGTAAATTCATTACATTGAGTGTAATTGTGACAATTCCAAGTAGGTAGGTATAGTAAGTAGCATACCTAAATATAAACTTGAACATTATTATCTTTAAAGTCTGTTATTAGATTTGATCCAATTTATAAAGGCAGTTCAAAATCAAAACTCAACCCACGAAAAATAGCGTAGAGTTTTCCTTATACGCGCCTGTAGGCACAAAATGTACAAATACTAAGTACCGAGCATTTCTGAAGCCTGCCTTGCCGCAAGTGATGACGTAGAACTTGTCATCGGCCAGCTCCAAGGTTCGGTGCACACGAACCGCCAGCGGCAACGACCGCTCGTCTGTACGCTGAAATGTGCATGTGTAATGTTAGGTAATTGGTAGGTACAGGGTGTAGAGCTTTCGAACTGTATGGATTAGTCATGTTGCAATAAGAATGTCGGAGGAATTAGCTTCGTTCAATGTTTTATAAGTGAAGGTAAATGTTGTACAGATTATCTAGCACGTGTTTCATATTGTTCTGGTCCTTGATGAAGCAATTACATTGAATTATATTATTATCTCATGTATTTTAATTTGCAAGTTTATATTTAGTAATTTTTTCCTTTAGTTTGAACATTTCGTTGATCAAAGGATTGTAGATTCCTGTATTCAATTATAGGATGGTATCATGATATTTATGGGGCAAAAGACCACAGATTTTGATGCTAAACTAAACCTAAATAAACTTAAATTGTGTTTTGGAGCTGAAAAATTTACTTAGGTCAATAAGTTTGATCAATTTCGGAGTTTTTCTAATGAGTTATGGGATGCAGTATAGTAGGTACGAACGTTGTTCCAGAACACTCCGCAGTAGTCGGGTGCCCCCTGTGCTGCCATCAGGTTGATGTCGAAGTTCAGCGTCTCACTGCCGTTACCCAGAGCCATGCAAGCTGGCGTTCTGAAATGTGCACATAAGAGGTAAGTTAATAACTCACTGTTATGTTTTGTAATGTAACGGTGCGGCGGCAAAACTTTTAACAATGTTCGGGAGTATTTCTCGTAGCACGCAGGCGCAATGAAATTTGTTAGTTGATTAGAAAATTTCTTAGGCAAGTCTGCCTTTGTTATTGTTGCACAATTAACCAACGAATTCATTGAATCAATGAATTAATTATTTAATAATTATATAATTTAAACTACATATTTTCTATATGTTTTAGTTTTACTGTAGGTACTTGCATATATTTCGTTTTAAGATCAAGCACAGACATACAGTTTGTAGGATAGTGTAAGAAATTCAGCCTGTTCATAATTCATAGTTTACAACCATTGCACTTATGGAGCGCCATAAATCTTTAAAGTTAAAGCAGTAAATAATAATATAGATTAGTGTCTGTTCGTATCCGCAACAAAGTATTGATTTCAATAACGGAATGCAATTCCATTTTCAATAACTAAAGTCTGAAATATTGCTGAACCTACATATTAGAAAACATTTGCATTGCTTTGCTATAGGGTTCGGTTTCTCTGAAATAAGTATTTCAAATATCTTTAAAAAAGCAGATATTAGTGTTTTTTTTTAAGTAAATGAAAAAATTCGAAATGTCTTGGGATAGCAACAAATCTAACAATGCAGATATGCAATATATCTAGCAATGCAGATGTCCATATAAGCGGCGGTGCCCACTTACAATCAGGCGGGACGCTTGCTTGTTTGCTTAACATAAAAAACACCTAGTTACATTAACATAGACTCACCGGAATTCTCTGGCATGTGTAACACCATTGAATGGCTGGTTGAATTGTATGTTGATCGCCATGACGCCAGTCTTGCATGTCGCCGTGACCACCGGCGAGAACTCTCCCGTGCTTTCTGCATTCTGTGTACAAAGTAAAATAATAATGTTAAACTATGCTAAAGTAGAATACGGTAAAGATATACAATGGTATTTTAATTAAAACAGAAAATAGGGAAACCTTCGCAACAACGATAAACACTTAATAAGTATTAGAATGCTATTCAATTCACACTCATTCCATAAAGTGAATTATAGAAATATGAATGAAAATATTACACAACTTCTCTATACGTGACTTAAAGGACGATTAAGGCTTTGAGTGTATTTAATTTATCACTGATAACTTGTACGGCTTACTCATAAGGAACGGTATACAAGGACTTCCTGTAGTCATCGTTACCGTCAGACTCTCCTTGTATGGCGCTGCACGCGATCGATCGGCATGTAGGACTCGCATTGTTTCTGTGATTTATATGTTCACAATGGCTACATGCTCCTTAGGATAGGTGGCATCATTAGATTGACTTATTGGCAGAAAAAAGGGAAAATTATGTTCTACAGCTACACCGTTAAGCTTCATACATCTCAGTCAGTTGAAATTACTCCAGGAAACGATTCTCATGTAGCATAGACCCATTTGAAAACCTGCTTTTCCCTCACGTAATCTCAAATATCAGTTATTTTAATAGGTAATATAGAGGTGCAGTAAGAGTTGGTGTTAGAGCAGAAGTTAATCTCGAATTGTGACCTCAAATATCGCTACGTGGGTACGTTATAGTCGACAAATAAACCAACAAACCGTTACGACACGGGCACCACAATGTAAAATCTCCGACAACAAATCACTGCTCTTTGTATCGTGGACGGTTCGCGGCCTCACCAGCTGAGCCTGTAGGGCTGCCGAGCACCGAGCACCGACCTGATAGAACGATAGGGGGAATGCCTTTCTACTGTGGTCTTTTGTTTAATGATGATAACCATTCTAAACGTCGCGTATCTGATTCTGCGTTTGTGGTACGAAATGGAATCACAATAAAATATTGGAATATGAATACAGAGAAAATTTGGCATGTGGTTGCAGATAAATGCTATAAATAATGTAAGCCCCAGAGGATTTTTTTGCATATATCGATTAGCTACGGTTCAACTTCAATATGATAAAATAAATATCGTTCATATTTTATGCTATAAAACTGACTTTTTATACTAGTTGACAAGAGTTATGGTATGGCACAGATCGTACGTGCAGTTTTATTATCATTCCTATATTTCTGCACACGTATGGAGAGATATGAAAATAACACGAAAATATATAAAGATGTTATCCTTTGACGTTCGGTCTTGTTTGAATGCCTTATAAAACTTTAGCGATAAGATACATATTATATTAGTAGAGCCAGTATGTAACTAGTACTGTATGGAGTATGTTCATGATGGAACATTACAAAAGCTTATTTGCATACGGGAGATAATTATCTAATGATCTTAGAGAATGAAGGAAGTCGCAAGCAAAGTCGCATGACGGGTCGACTATATAAACCGACAGGCCATAAAGGGTCGCGCCCTCAGGGCGACAGGCGCGCACGATCGCATCCACACGACCCGACTTGATAGCTTCCTAGAATTATCTGTGCTAGTGCAGATTACTAGATTTAGAATCGTAGTAAATCATACATTATTTAACAATCGTTTGTTTTAGTGCAGACCTTGAAGATGGTCACAGTTTTTGCACTTGTCACTTGTCTTGTTCTAGGATTTTTGTGACATATGAAGCATTCATTATTGGGTGTGTCGTAGCATGACCGAACAGTTTGATTTTCCTTGTCTACTATTTTTGACGACACTACTACTCATTTTTTCTTTACGTCTACAAATGTGATTTCTAAATTGTTTTTAATGTCTCCAACAGCTATTGTTTTGCTCGAAAAATAATCGTGTGTAAAATTACCAAGAATACATGCTCATTTACTTATGCATTTCGAGACATGCTTAGCCATTAATCATTCGCAGAAAACACAAGGAACTTCGAGGACCCAGGGGCTTTCTCTGGAGATTTAAGAGGATGATTGCATTGATTGCTGTTGTTTGCAGAGCTCACGATCCGCCTCAAGATCTCATGCTATTTATAGGTTTAGAGATGGATATAGTTAGTAGATTAGCAAAAAACAAACATGAAATGTACCAGTCATCGCGATCAAGGTCAAAAACTGGTTGATATTGTTGCTTGACAAGTTTGACGTTCCAATAAATTGAACGTAATAACGAATTGACATGAAATAACGTTGTTTTTTCGTTTTTTTTTAGGAATGTTTTAGTGCTATAAATAAACATAAGAAGATAAATGAGACAGTACTTTGTGTCTCATGACTGTCTGAGACTCCGTCCTACTGGACGGAGTCTCTAAAGTGATTTAATTTAGCTCTTGACAACAGTGAATATAAGTAGGTATCTATTTAGTAACATTGAAATGATCTACTGTTTTTGAAGTAAACATCGAAAACCTGTTTTAGGTTTTCTATTAAATATTTACTGCAGGAGATTTTAGCTTTTGTTTCTGTTATCCTACCTAGGTGCATCGTATTATATTACCCACGGGCACGAGTGTGATTTGCGTTGTATTTCCTTAGATTCAAAATCATATTTCTTGAAGGAATTCTGAGAAAGATTATTTTCGTAATATCCTCAACAATCCAAGATTTGAATATCCGTTGTGTAGCTTGAACCTCTCGACTGGGTTTTTTGTTAGCTCGAGAAGGTTTATAAATGCTTGTCCAGTAATGTGTATTCTAAGAAATTACTCACCGTAGAATTACAATTTTGAGGAAACATTATCCTTCTTAATTTATTGCCTTGATAATATAATTTGATTGTGTAAGATAGGTTCCTAATTGTAGCAAACTTTGTATTTTCATTAAATGTACATTACAATAATTGGGTACATAACTGCAGCTCCAACTCTTTTGATTTCCTGTTCTAGTCTCGAGAACGTGCCTGCGTTTATTTAGCATTTATGTTTGCTATTATGTCTTCATGAACCGCGGTAAAAGAATGTATGCAGATTTTATTGGATTTAAAGCAGGCTTTCACACTTCAAGACGCCGATGGTACTCATAAAATAACGTCGGCAATTGTCAATGTGGATGTTGTCGGGCTGGCGAGGTCAACGGACGAGTGACCGCCGGGACTCGGGTCACTTAGCAACATCGGTTTCTTAAAAACACCGTGGAACAATACGCACCGTCTAATATTACCTAGAAATTCACCTTGATGCAATCTTTTGTACTCGCATTATAAATTCCGTCAGCTTTTCTACATGGGGAGCCGGTCAAACGGGTGCTCCATATACGGAATTTGCGACGAATAAGTTTACGTCATTTTCGTATTTTCTTTCACTGTACCGAAGACCGATGTTTTTGTAGAAATTATAACGAAGTTGATATGCGATACGAAAAACCATACAATTTAATTTATCGATTATTGAGAGGGAAAGAGATCATTAAAAAAAAATACGCCTTTTCTTCCAGTGAAAGTCGTAAAGGACGGTGGAGTTGACCACAAAGAGAGCCTAGAGCATTTAAGCCTTCTTATGATCCTATAAGTGCATAGCCTTAATAAAACTTACATAAAAGTGCCTTATAGGTACCCACCTAAGTTATCTACGAGAAAAAACTGCGTGCTACGCATCGTAATTAATATTACGCGTTTATTATGCAATTTGTACGTGATAAATGAGTTAGCCACAAGCAGATTCAATTACCTTACGAGTGGAACAGTAGGAAAATTCCGCATTCCAGCATCAGACCCTTTATACGCGTATGAAGGTGGTCCGTTAGGAATTTAATATTTTAGATGGAGTCTACGCATCAGCCATGTAAAACAAACCTTTGTTATTGGTATTTCAGGAATGTCATGTTATCTTCCCATAGCGAAACACGGTGAATTTCCTTATATGAATGCAGCGTAGAATTTATAGGATTTAAACTTTGCCATGGTGAGTATTTATTGGACAGGCAACCAGCTTATGGCTCTAATACCGAAGATGGTTTTATTAAAATAAGCAGTAGCGTAAAATAAAGAGTAAAAGCTGTGACGCTTTGTAGTCAAAGCTTTGTGTAGAACCCGGTACGCTACACAATAGCCGAAAGCTCGAAGGCCACTATCTTACACTTGCAGTCAGTCTAACAATCGCCACCCGCATTACTCGCTAAGATTATATAGGCACTCTATCGTTCGTATTTCCATTCATCATACTACTAATTATTAGCCTTTCGTCATCTGGTCATCGAGTCGGTGTTTTATGTTCTGCGTTGAGACATTCACGTTCATATCCGACCTCAGCCTCAGACTTGTAGATACAGTAGATAGAATAGCTAGTATCTGGGGTCTGGGCGTAAGTTCTTGCCAATATATAGTTACTCATTGTGTCGTTAATTCGCATTCATTTGTTATAATTTAAAGTTGAGCAACAATTCTAAAGATAATCTTTTCAGTTCTATTAATCTTATAATATTGTTCTCGGACAAAGTGCTTCTTTTGCTGTTGTACGTTATACACGTGTATTTTTATAAATTCATCTCAATATTTAATGACATTTGGTTTGGTGATTTCGGGAAAACAGCTACTAGGCTCTTGAGCTTCTCAGTAAATAGTAAGTTACTGCTCTGATAATCTTATGTCGAGTAATAGTTGTTAAATGCATTTAAGGCGTATTGTCAAAGCTTTTATACAGGAAATCTGTGGGTCAGCCACACCAAAAGATCGCTGGATGCCCTGCGCGTCCAGTATAATAACATCTTCAGGATGATGTTGAGGTTGCCTCGCTTCTGTAGTGCATCGGGGATGTTTGTTCAGTATCGCACTGATGGCTTTCATGTCGTCATCCGCAAGAAAACTGCATCCCTGATCTGCAGAATGCGTGGCAGCTGCAACTGTATTCTGAAAACTGTAGCAGATAGGATCTCTTCTCCGTTATGGAGATCCTTTATAATGAGAGTTATTTGAATGAAATTGAATTGTATTTATTATGTTAATTGAATTGAATTGTATTTATTATGTTAATTTTAAATTTTGGTAAAATGTATGGATCTATTATTATCTGAATTAAATGAATTTTATTTATTTATTTTTATTAGCATAGTACAGGCGACAGACGTAAGATCCGACCGAGCGTAGTAACAAACAATTTGATGATAGTAAGTGGCACGCGTTGCGAGAATTAGATTTTAGGGGCTGGCCCGGCTGTTTCCAAATTGTATTTTGACGAATTTCAGTGGAGGAAGGATGGGTGGGCCCAAAAGGGTGGGTGGAAGGGTGGGTGGGCCACAATCCTAGAGGGAGATCTTTCATACGCAGAGCAAATAAAACTCATCAAATATGCTTTAGCGCAAGTGCAATTTACCGCGTTGCAGCATAATTTATTTATCAGTTTTGTTCGCAACGTTAGCTTCTGCAGACTTTGCAATGTTTATTAAAATTGTTCATCGTCTACTTTATTATCATTCATTGGCACATCGACGTGGAAGTAATTTGTTATACACAAATGAACGAGCTCCGAATATATAGTCCGGAAATAATGTGAGGTAATTAGTAGCAATTGAGTATTGTATCTTGTATCTAATGATACAAAAATGGATGTTAATAATAATAGCGTGTGTTGCAGAAGAAGCCGTTTATGGAGATTCACCGCTATTTGCTTAACGGTCAGCACACTCGGTATTCAAAATTATAATTACAATAGCTTGAAAATGGTACCTTCTATTTCTAATAGCGTGGAAGTAAGTACAAAAAGTCACGCACATCCGGAGTACTTACAGATTAGTTGTAAATCTGTGATACAGAACCGTTTGTTTCAAATTGATGGGTTTCGCTGATGGGCGTTATGTTCTCGAATGACTAGACCATTTCTTCATGAGGACCATCAAAAGCACCACTATATTTGTGTTGCTGACTTGTCATACCACCGTTAAGATAATTGGTAATGGAAATGAAGTAGTTATTGAGTTATAAATAAAGAAGTGTTCTCTCAATTAAGGTAATAATATATTATGAACTAAATTATATACATTTTCACAACTATCGTAATTGGAAAGCTAAAACTGTTCTTGGAGCATCATTAGATACGCCTAGTCTATACTTGGGATTCGAAGAACAAGTTGCTGGCGAAATAAGGTAGCCTTAATTTACCGACTGCCTAACCACTAATATCTTGACTACGTGCTGCTGAATATTAGGTAGGTAGGTACCTAATATTTTTAATGGATTTTCATTATTCTATGATAATATTTCGTCAAAAAATTGGTAGTGGTGTGTCGTATGTAATTTTTGTTTGTCTATGAACCGTTAATTATTTTATTATTTCAACAAAACTATCTATCTATAATGTATTCTTGATCGAAGTAAACAATTGACGTTATTTATCTCCAGAAACCCACGATATTTATACCTGCGTTTACAAAAGGTTTGACGCCTAAAGGTCAAAACGTAAACATTTAAAAAAAAAGTAGCGCACATAATTGGTACGCAAAGTTATATAATACCTATCGGTGAAGTTCTCATTCCCATATGTATAGTATTTGATGCAATGCACACTGGGCCGACCGGTTCCGACGGCCCCAATATATCTGCCGAGACTACGTCACCACAGCCTCAGTGCACAGTGGGCGTGCTTTACTGCTTAGGTAACTCGCACACTATTTTTACATATTGCGTTTCTGTTTTTTTTTTCAAGTTCTGGCTAAGTAATGTTTGTTTAGAGTGCAGTGGAGTACGTTGTGCTAATGACTTATTCTGGTTTTGTATTTACCTTAACATTAGTTTGAAGGTACATTACGAGTTTTTTTTATTGACACTAGTGTAAATATAAATAGCAAATGCATCAGTGTTAAATACAATACCTAAGCAAATACACAAGTTTCAGGATTTACAAGGATCTTTGTAAATCCGGATTTTATCCACTGAAACGGTGATCCTCTTGTAAGGAGGATTAATTCGCTTTTACCAAAACGCCGTCTCCAACCATAGACGGTATCATAATATCCTTATATTTCTCAGAGTTTTAAATCCGTTCTTTCCCCATTATTACTTACTTTCCTCCATTTCCCAGTAAAAAGGAGGAAATAAGTAGGGAATAATGGAGGAATAAGACACTCGAGTGTTAGTGAGATACGAATCTGTTCATTATCCACGATTATGCTTGCTTGAGTGTATATTTTATACATCATGGCTGACGCCATATTCGTCCAATACCTACATAACTACTCCAGTCGTACGTGACACAGGTAAATGTGGACGGATTAAGGAGTGCCTAAAGCCTGGCCAGGGACAAAACGGCACAGACTGATCCTATTTAAGTTAAGCCTCACTCTCATACCTGCTATACTATTGCGAGTTTATTTCGACTGATTAGTCACTGTTACAAAACGATTACTAAATATGAATGCATAATTTATTTAGCAATGATATCAATTGGGCGGATTAAGTACCTACTTTATCTAATTATTATGAAATTCTAAAACACCAGAGATAGTTTCTCTTGACTTGACCCACTGTTCTTCACAATACTCATCGCTACAGGTTAACTAGCAAACAAAGCCAATTTATGAGGAAAAATTTAATGATGATAAGGTATCTTTGTCGAATTTCTAAGAGCAGGCAAGTAAAATTACGGCCAGCCCACAAAATAATCATTAATGGAATGGGGTCTTAAAAAAACTAAAAGTAGGCAAAACGACGCCATCAATTTGTGACTTCCCACGGAAAGGGTATTGTTTGTGCCTACAATACTTCGTTAGTAGGAAGTGGTCAATGATGATTGCTGGTGTGACAGGTAGCTACCGATCGGCGTAAATAATGACAAGTCATTTGACAAACGACGGTGTTGTAAGATACTTGTCAGTGTGTCGTCGGTATCTTCCACCCATCCGAACTTCCGAGTGTATCAACTTTACGACAAATTGCAAAAAAAACTAAATAAATACCACTGAATTGCCCAACTGTCGTAAGTGATCGTTTCAGGATCTTTCGACACTAACACAGACGTATGATTGATGGTAACGACAAGTCTCGATTAATGATGTTGTCATTTTATAGGTCAGCGTATAAAATATGTGCCTTCGTGCTGAGTAATGAAACTTTGGTAAGCAATATAATTCTATTGAACAGGACTGAATATTAGTATTATTAATGATTACTTGGGTTCTGCAACCATACAAAGGCACCGTTTTATGTAAAATGTTAATTACATTTTCTGAGGTGAGATCGACATGCAAAAGCGCCGAATTCCTGATAAACAACATTATAGAACAACAACTTCAACGACCTTCATTTGTTTTTGTCCTAACCTTCGTGGCAAAGACCGCTTCATGCTAATATTAAATTATCAAATAATACTCTCGTGTCGCGATCACAATACGTAAGCCTGCCTCTGTGCGTTGTCCCAGAATTGGACAGAGCTTTTGTAACATCTCGCTTTTCAAAGATTTCGAACGAAGACAATGTGTCACAGACACGCTTGGAAATCAGATATGTTCGCTTGTTCGACTAAACAGGTTGGACAAGCCGTGACGTAAGATACCAATCGTGACCAATCTCGTGGATATCTCATGTTATTTACACATTAGCACGGTGTTGTCATGTTTCCTGACAAATATTGATAACAATAACATCTTTGAGAGACCAAGGTTTTGTTTAAAAATAAATTGCTCCATTGTAGAGTATACTCATGCTGTTTCAAGCAGAATGAATAATAAAAAAATCATAATAGCTTTCCTGGAAATTGCGAAACATTATGAATTTGATAGATAGAAAGGAAGATGTTATGCTTTAATATACCGAACGCGGTGCGGCTGGGGCAATGGATACTTCCGCGAGCGTTGTTATCGAGCCTCGATCAGCCCACGGGGCAATCAGAGCGTTGCCTGCACCGCGCATGCGTGGCGAATGTCTTAGCACCCACTATAGCATATTCACCGAAAATAGTCTACGAGATCTATCAGATAACTAACCGAGAATAAGTAAGCTCGTGGGAACCAGCCTTGTTATTATGTCAGCACTAAAATGATAGATATGAAAATAAATTTGTTTATGCAACAGTTAAATGCTCTGATAATTTTGAACATTATATCATATCGTTTCATTACCTAGTTAAAGAGCATTAATAATGAAGCCAAGCATAAATTAAACAAGGTAATGCAAAGGAAGATGCGACCTCGGCTCGTGTCGTGGAGGCCGCGTGCTACCGCCTCTCGGCATCACTTAGCTCAATCACGCAAACGTAATGTATTTTAAAGTACAAACGACTTACTCATTAGGTGCTTTCCTTTTCATGAATGAGCTCGAAGTTTTCTGGACACTTCATAAGACTACTCGATGCATGCAGTCATGCAACGCGTCACTGTTGCAAAGCAGAAGTAGTGCATTGTGGTGCAATATTTGTAATAGTAAGTACCTATTCGTAATAGTCAACGTGATCGTGTATGCTCTACTTACTACTTGTTAGGATGTTATTCTAAATAGATAAATAGCGAATACATTCTCGCTGGGTTTTGTCGACTTGCTTCAGGTACCTATTACTATTTATGTAATACTAGCGCCCGCGTGCATGTCGTAAATTAACCTATGAGAATATACTGCCCGGATAAAAAGTATCCTATATCCTATTCCAGGCCATGGTCTACCCGTGTATCAAATTTCATCCAAATCTGTTCAGACGAACAAACTTACTTTCGAATTTATAATATTACTAGCTGCGCTCCGCGGTTTCACCCGTATAAGTCTCGATCCCGTGAGAGTATGGGGATAAAGAGTATCTTATGTCTTAACCCAGGTCATGGCCTATCCATGTGTTAAATTTTATCCAAAGGAGATGTTTCATTTTCGGCCATAAAGTGTACGTTAATGTAAAAAAAGGAAAAAAATCCACGAATTGAGGAAAAATATTCTTTCCTGTTTATTCCCCTGATTACTTCGGCACAAAAAATAATAGCTTAACAAATTATTACCATATTCTATTCATCATGGCGTCGTTTTACTTGCATACTGCTTTCGTCCAGAAATCATGTTACATTTTAACATAATAATATCACGTAGACGTCATTTAAATAAATATGAAATAATATTTCTGTACTATATTAAGATAGCTATCTTATGCAACTTTTTTGATTAATTAAAAAGTGTGATTCATCATAAAATAAAAAGCTGCTTTTGTGGATTGTAGATTTGTAGGTACTTCTGGACGAAAATGGCTAGCTGTCGATGGTCGTATTTCTCCTGACAAAAAGAGAGATATTACGGAAAAAAACAGTCTTTATTGTATTTAGGGGTTCGTATCCCAGGTTTTCTGAAGTCTACATGTTATGGCCGGAGTCCCATACAAAAATGAAACGTCTCCTTTGTTTTGCCGTTTTAGCGTGAAAGCGTAACAAACAAACAAGCTCACTGTTAGTTTGGATTAAATGTTTAATATTTCCTTACGAGTGGATCGCACACCAAATCAAGCAATATACTTACATCGGGTTAGGCTGACGTGGTCCCCCTAAGGGAAACTGCTGTAGTTTTTAAAGTAAATTAATCAAATTATTTTGCATCCACTAAATCTTTATTTATTACTAGCTGCGCCCCGCGGTTTCACCCGCATAAGTCTAGATCCCGTGGGAAAACCTAACAATTTATATTAAAACAACATTTTTAATATAAATTGTTAGGTCTACCGCATGTTCTGTTCTCCAGGTACGATTTAGGAATTCTACACAAGTACGAATTATACAAAGAGACCTCCTTCAAAGTTTAAAATCGAAACTACTGACTTTAATCAAAATATATGCCACACACAAAAATTGCCATGAGCCAAAATATTGTCTTTACCGTCAATACCGTCATATTCTTTTCAGAAATAGCATGAAATTTCAATGAAGACTGTAGTAAAATCTTATTTTTTCATTATTTTTCGTCTCCTGAAGTCCAGCGGGTTACGGTTTAGCGATACCTACTTGTTTTGTTAACTATCAGGACTAAATTGTAGATTTTTGCATCATTAGATGTCAGTTTTTAAGCACGACTTAGGCGCTGGTAAATACGACTTACGCAACCTTATCTTACCTAAATGTACGTCTTCACTGCTGAAAGTAAAAAATTCGTTTCTTCGATTATTTGGTTTATTCGGTTATTCGTTACTTCGGTTTAAAAGTCACGCAAATTTTCTCATCGAACTCTTTATAAGATCGTTCGCAAAAATTATTTCAAGTCTTTATTTATGTCGATTGTTACTTCATAGCGATCGTCATATGTATTCTATCCAAAATATCAACATGGATACAGTTATAACGACAGCTGATAAAACAATACTAAAACAATTAATCTGGCTAGCCTTTTCCCAACTATGTTTGGGTCGGCTTCCAGTCTAATCGGATGCAGCTGTATACTAGTATTTTACATGGAGCGACTACCTATCTGACCTCCACAACCCAGTAACTAGGTAATACGATACCCCTTGGTAGGACTGTCAGACTTTCGGGCTTCTGAGGACCAACGACTGTCAAAGATCCACTAATGACGGCTAAACGTACTTTCCGAGGCACGGAGGAGTCTCGGTCTGTAAAATGGTCACCCATCCACGGATCAACCCTGGCAAGCGTAGCTTAACCTAGTGGATTGACCCGTGCAGCTGTTAGTACTTAGCCACGAGCTCCTCTATACTAAAACATAACAATACTAAAACAAAAACCATAAAAACCTGCTATACATAAAACTAGTAACGTATGTGTAAAAATGCGTAGTTAATTGTCAAATCGCCTTGAGTGCCACATAGATATGCGATGCGCGTTGCACTAGCTCGGCGCGGGTGCGCTCATGTCCCATTTGTTCACACTAACGTGATGTCATGTACTACTACTGAACATATCAGATGTAAACATGGCATACCTCCGATATTGTTCATTGCTCTACAAGTCTACAACATTTACTTACAGGCCATCGGTGCTGGAGTCCATCATATATTTTCCGTAAGATTTCTGTCAGAGGACCACTTGGAAAAAACCACCAATCAGTGGATTCTAAATAGCAGGAACAATAATAGATTTATTGTACTGAATTCTTGTTAAGAGCAAAAAACCATCAATTACAATAACTGAAAATTACCATCCTATTGAATCTGAATTGGATTAATAAAAGATGAATGTGACCACGCCTATGTCCAGCAGTGGACGTCTTTCAGTCGAAATGATGATGATGAAATGTGACCATAAGCAGGTCATAAAGATGTGAAAATGTTAGTAGTATTTTCTTTTGTTGAGATACTTATTATAGTTATACCTACTCTACACTTGATTAGTACCGAACCGCCCCCCTTGTATTTAATTCATGAGCAATCGTACTAGAAGGATAAGTCATAGAATTCCATCGGCGATTCCTGTTGCTATTATTAGTAGATACCAATTATTCAACAGCGGAACATAATACTATCATTTAAATTAACTGAATCAGATAATAAGTATTATGCTGTGGAAGCTGCGAGTGTCGTATATGAACCGATTAATTCTTAGTATCATAATAAAGATGACTTAACAGATAATTCGTGAATACAAGAATGCACTAAAGTAAGAGCTAAATAAAATACTTTAATAGTTTCAGACCTATGCTATGAAGTTGCTTTTGTGGCGATCCGATCTAAGAAAACAAAATTATGCAATAGGTATGCTATTTTATTGTAATTTTATTATAATATTATTGCTTCAATAATATTAAAGTTAACTTTTTAAAGCCTATTCGGAACAATGCCCATTGTCAGTGTTAATTATGTTATCATATTTTTTTAAATTGTAAAGTTACTTTTTCAACATCAGACACTGATCACATCATTATTGATCATGGGCCGGAAACTTGCTTATAATAGTAATTCGTTCTTTGTTTGAATGGTATTAGAAATCCCATGAACTACTTTGAAAGATTTTCGACTTTTGTTTGTCTGAGAAAACCGCAAGTAAGAATGTAAGCAATAGTAAATATACCCATTCGGTTGATTTGACCTATTGTTACTGGTTGATAGCAAGTGATTGACATAGAAACTTGAACAGATGAAAGTCTACGTATCAAAAATTCAAGATGTACGACCATGATCCGCCAAAAATACGACCGGTGTTAGTTTAATGATATTTTAAATCAAATGTTGACTTTATTACGGACTTCAGTGGACTCCGAGTATAAAAATATGAAATCATGAAGGTATAAAAGTTTAAACAAATCAGTATCTTAAATACACAAAATCTGTTCTGTTCATTCAAACTTGTATTTTTAAAGTCAATACTGTTAATAGTGATTCAGTACAAAATTAATTTATGTAAGTATGTATTATATGTACGCCGTATGAGTCAATATTGCGATTTGACTCACCGTTGTTTTCCTTGAATGAATGAACAATTGTAGTTTTGGTATGCATCGCCTACGACATTGCGTTAGCACTAGCACCTTCAGGCTTTTAGCTTAAGCCTTATGGATCATGATGTATGGAATAATCTTGATGAATAACCCTAAATTCATAGATTAAATTATATGAATGAATTTTGATTTACTAGAGTCACAAGCACGAACACGTATAAGGCAAACTGCTATACAAAAAAAAAAATAGTTTCGACTCAAATAGTTATTTAGAACACGACTCGACTATTACCACATATCCTAAAAAGTTGAACTTTTTGCTTGGTCCAGTTAATTGCCACATAAAAGGGCAGTAATTCTTAGCATTTAAAAGTCAAAAACCTTTAATCTTTATTAAGTCGAGTATTGGTCGAGGCGTGGGATGCGTAGGCCGCTGTGACCTTGCGCCCGCGCCGCCAGACGCTGGCATTGGCATGCCATGCAGAACCTAATATGGCCTAAATTGGAGGCAGGGTTCGTTTTACATGTGTAGATAACAAGTTTCGTTTATGCGGTCTTGTGTGTCCTAGAAAATTAATAAAGGCAGTTTAATTCAATTTAGTTAACTGATATCGTTGCATATGGGGACTGGCTCCAATATTAAGAATATGTGGTCAGACTATACCTAAATGCCACAAAGTATTTGACTTCGTCAAGTTTTGTTTTCCTAACATAGGATCTGACACGTAGCAGACTGTAAGAGTTTCATATGTTATGTTAGCCAAAGAGTTACATCTCTGGTACAGAACTTAGAAGTTAATATCTGTCATATTTCTTTGAGAGAACTACATATAAAACTAGAGCAGGCTTGAGGTGTGTAAATTTGCAAATGTTAGCACTTTGTTCACGTTAAAATATTATGTAAAAGTATAGTCATGGTAGTACTATGTACGAGTAAACAGTAACACTTGGTGTAATGTTGTTGTGGAACATTATGTTAAAGTTACTGAAGGTATTGTGCTCGGTTAACTATTAGTTTAACTGGGTTATGACCAGTTACTAATGCAAAACTTGTGTACTAACTGTTGCATAACTTGCTGTCCAGTTCACTACTATGATCTATTATTAAGAAAACCGATTGTTTGAGGTTGAAAATTGAGTAGAGCTCTGTAACTAGAAGGACTTTGGAGAATGTGTAATTTGATACAGCAGTCAATATCGCTTATATCGAAATATACCCAGAAATGTAACTGACTGGTGGTTTTCCGCGAATTGGCATACATACTTCAATCTCTATTAGAAACCACTCAGGGGTAAGTTTCAAAAAGCTTTTCTTAGTGAAACTCCCTACCATCTTAGCCACATAATTAAGTACTTCAGTAGTTTAGACTCAGCGATGTCTATTTTTCTTACAGGTTCTGTCTATTATGGAACTGCTTTGTATAACTATATGTAGCTATGTGTTTAGATATAGATTACATACAAGGTACATGAATATTTTGCGATAATGTAGGACTTCATTTCCGCTAATTTCATTTATCGTTTGACATTTTAGATACAGGATGCTGATTGTAAATACTAATTAACTATATGTAAAGCGTATTATTATTCTTTGACCTATGAATAATAAAATCAAGTGTCAGAATTGGAGCCTAACACGCACAATTTAGGCGATAGGCAGGAGTGATTACCAGAGTGATTAGGTATACAGGGTTAATTTTTGAGGTATAGATAGGTGATAGGTGAGGTCCCACAGCTAACAAGCCTGAAGATTAATTTCAATTATTAATCAATTTATAACTTCGCTTGAGGAACTAAAATGGACGATACATAAAGGAATGATCACCGTTGCATTTAGACATTATTCTAAGAAACGTAACGAAGGACATCATAAAATATATTACTACAAGTATGATATAAAAACAATGTTAAAGCAGAGGCGTATTAAATTGAGCTGCTATTTATACAGCCGGCAGCTGATCAACCTTCCTCCAACACATTTACATAGTACCTCATCACATACCTACATAACTAAACTATACATACAATGTGCGCCATATTTGCTTATGGCATTTGATTAAACACGTAGTGCCATGGTGTGAACTCTTTGATGCGAGATGTGGGTTACGTTGAATTACGTTCACGTACATAACATCGTGTTACAACAGTTATCAACGTAATGCAATAAGAACGAACTCATTTGTACTGCACAAATGAAACTCTTTGATTTCTATTTCTTCTGCGAATGAATCATCTAGTAACTAGTTCTCGGAATGAAGTTACAGAAAACTAGGTAACTTACGTTTCTTTTATGTAATCTTATTTACATTTGAAGTACATGCTTATTGGTAAAACAAGTTTGCTAGTGTTACAAACCAAACATAAACAATACAATTTATTATTAGTAAAACTCTGGCTATCAATTTTGTCAAGGCTATGCTAATGGTCCGGCATTTAAACTACTTTCGTTAGTCGGTCAACACAAATTAGGTACCATTTATGTAGGTACAGTTCTGGTTCTGTGCCAATGATATAACTTAAGATAACACCATGTTTAGTAAGGACTCTGTAGGATTGTGGGCGTACGGAAAACTTCAATAGTTTTAACCGTCCAGCTGCAACAATATTTAAGAGTATACATCCAAGTGACTTTGAGACCGACTCAAAGGTCCGTTAATGATATTTTTTTTTGCTTATTCCATTGTGTTGATGACGACATTCAGTTATTAACGCAACAAAAACCCGTGTATGTGTTAAGTTAAAGTACAAAGAATAGTTATAGGTTGGTGGAGGTGCAGACAGTGTTGATAATAATGTGCATGATGCATGATAATGCATTGTGTTAATGTGCACTTTGTTACCTGTGCGTTCGCGGCCGCCAGGAGGGCGCCGGCGAGGAGGCTGAGCACTGGCCACATTGTTCACTTGTCAGTCGCAGGTTGTCAGTGAGTAGTTGTCAGTTTGACAGGAGGTGCGCGGGCTGTCAGCGCGACATGGCGGACCGGTCTGTGCGCCGTACGGAGCAACACTGCGCCGCCACTGCCTCACCAACTTTACTTTCTGTGAGCGGCCGTGTTCACACCGGACGCTGCCACCACTGTGTCTTAATCGTTTTGTAAATACATAGGTATCCCCAAAGATGTCATGTCAATTGTGGTTGGAAATAAACATTTAATTTGTTTTTAATTGCTTTTTTTTGTAGACTATACAAAAAACTTGACCTGGATTCTGGATATGAGGATCAGCAAAGAAAACTACAATTATATCGGTTAATAACCGTCCGATATACTTTGTAAACTTGAGGAAGATGGGTACGACGACATAGCATTATTTATCGCATTGCTAGGAAGTCGCGTAGCGGTTGCGATAAAACCAATGGGTTTGTACAGCAGTTGGCTTAATAAAAAACTGGCCAAGTGCGTGTCAGACTACGCACAATGAAGGATTCCGTAGTTGGGATGAATTTATCCCAAATACAAACTTAACATTGGAGTTAAAATACATGTTCTCTCCCATACATTTTAACTGCAAATGTAAGTTTATACAATATTGAGAGATTTACCATGTTATTTTAAGACCATAGACTTTTTATAGATTTTCCTGTAATCATTTTCAAGTAAAGAGCCATACTATGTATTTTTTTCAAAATTTTAGGTACAGTAGTTTCGGTCAATTTTCATCGAATTTCTTAAATATCTTTAAAAGTATATAAAATATGTTTAAGATCCTCGCAACAAGCCCTTTCATTTAATATGTCACACAGTACTCTTAGCAAAACTTTTTATTTTAATTTTCTTGTTTGCTCCCAAAAGTAAGAAAATTATAATAAATTCATTTATTTACGTTACACGTTCGTGTTTGGGTCACAAAAATACATACGTGTACCAAATTTCAACTTAATCGTTCCATTAGATTTGGAGCAAATTGGCTGTGACAGACAGACAGACACACGAGTGATCCTATAAGGGTTCCGTTTTTCCTTTTAAGGTACGGAACCCTAAAAATAAATGAAAGCGGCAAATACAAGCCATCTATTAAATCAAAAATAATAGTTATAAAAACTTCCACATATAGTGGTAAAATAGCTCCAGTGTGAACGCGCAGCTGCTACGCAACGTTGCGTAGCGCGTCGGCCGGCGGCGGCAGGCGTTACGACACACGCCCACACCTGCACCACTCGTAACACACACACACACACATACAACACACAGGTATACCACATAGATCCCGCCGATAATACTCCAGCCTACTTTTTTATTCTCCTTTTCGCATACGAACTCGGGGCTAGCAGAAAAACCTTGGCTGAACAGAACTACGTTTTATGTATCTCGTAAAAACTTAAACTGGCACGTTTCTGAGCTCTAAAAGAAATAAATGTAGCATTGTTTTCGAGAATTATTGTTATACCGATATTATTGCTACGAATCTACGACGCTAGGCAGCGGCGTAGCACACATATTAGAATTCAACGCGCTCGCCGACACTTTCGTAGATTTATTTATTTTTTGCTGTTTATCTTTTATGTTCCCTTTTTTTGTAGGTTCTATCTATTAATAATATACTTCTAGGTCTTCTGTTTATAGGATTACAATAATAATCGTAGTGATGCTTTAAGGACTACTTAGTTTTATTAATTACTAGCTGCGCCCCGCGGTTTCACCTGCGTAAGTCTCGATCCTGTAAGAATATCGGGATGAAAAGTATTCTATGTATTAAGCCAGGTTATAAACTATCTGTGTGCCAAATTTCATCCAAATCTGTCCAGCCGTTTGAGCGTGAAGAAGAGACAAACATACACACACACTCGCAAACTTTCGCCTTTATAATATTAGTGTGATATAATTTATGCTTGTTCTATAAGCAAGCGTTGAAAGTGTAACGAAATTGCTATTGGCAATGATCCCTTATGAGTTACGGCTTAGAAATCCTTTATTTATAAGGAGACATTTAAGGGCCGATTTAAAAGGGACACCGAGGGAGACATATGGCATCAATTTTTGATAGAACTTAGTAGTTACCAACGCAATTACGAAATAAATAACTATCCATGTGTCTTTAAAAGTATGGTTTATGGTGGGTCTACGAGATTTGCTATTTTGAAATTTGTATCCACACTATGATAAAAGCGACGTTTTCTGAAGAGACAGATCCGAGTTCTTATGACGTCACAAAGCAAATAATATGTAATTTCATAATCATAGTGACTTCTTGTTAAAACAAACTGATGCTGAAAATAATACGTTAGTCAGCAGACCTAAGTTAGGTCGCATATATGAGGAGCATTTAGTAGCACTTACTAGGAGGATTAAAGCATATTTAAAGTAATCACTACACTTAATCAATGAAATGCTAAAACACTACTATTAATTAAATTAAGCATAATAGCGGACAGGATATAAACAATAACAGAGGGTTACACATTACGGTCAAGGCTGTCGCGCCATCTATCGGCAAGTAAAGGTAGCTTTAGAAGGTTTGAGTCCAATGTTTGTGTCAGGTAAAGATGTCGCTAGTGTGGCGGGGGCACGTCGCGCCGCCCAAAATCAATATCTGGTGTGGCGTGCGCCGTCCCGCCGATTTTCATCAGTGTTTCAGGAGGCACCCCTAATGCCCACATTTCATACAGTTATACGCGCAACCAGTGCTCTATAAGCGGATTCTTCGCATCATCGGACTTATCCCTATAATCTGTAAGTAATCATTCAAAACTAATTACATACATTAAATGGTAAAAATATATAAATTATAAATGCATCCAGATACATAGATTCATTCATTAATCCCCAGATATGTGGCGACTAGATTGAAAGTATTACGACACAGTCAACTTAAAATCGGTATATATAAGACGGGTTGTAACCTCGAAGGGCGGAACTGTTGCCTAAACGAATTAAAACTATAATTGACGATTCATTTTATAATAACCCAAAATGATTTAAACGTTTATAACGAGGTTAACAGTGTCGGAAACATTGAACTACTTGCAAAGTGGAAAATCGCAATGGAAATATAATGTGTTTTTAGTACATGTGTAATTAGTCAAAACGCTTAGGACTAATGTACAGTACCTAAATGTTCCCCATTAATTGTGTACCCATCTAATTGGAAAATCTAATTGAACAAACCAAATTATAGGTATCTACAAAATAACGTTGATTTTGATAGTCATTATGTACATAACAATTAGGCTAATTGTACGTTAACAATACGTTGAAATTGAGGAGAAAACTTGAAAAATCGAGGAGGTACTTTTCATAGGCACAGAATATTTACATTGAAAGAAAATCGTTGTCTGTATGCCTATAGAAAAAGAACCCCGAGAGACGCAAAAAACATTTCAATTTCCGGTAAGCCTCGAAAGGAGATTTGGTTTTTTGTAAGCTCTATTTACTTATTTTCGGTTTTAACAAAACAACGAAGTTGTTTTGTTAATTGGACTTTAATTAAGAGAAAAAAAATGGGAATGTTAAAAACAATGGCTAGCGTTTTTTGGGGTAGATAACAGTTTTATTTGCACCAATGTGCAAAAAAGGGATTCAGCGACGTAAATATCTAAGTATGAATAATAAATAATTTATGTAGTTATAAATAACCGATGGAATGGCGAATACTCAGGAGCATTAACGATAGAGTGAGGGAAAGTTATTTTACGTTACCTCCAGAGAGGAAAGAAAAAGTAATTTTTATGCATTACTTTATTCTGTTAGAAGAGAATTCGGACTTGCCTTTTTATTCCATGTCACGAACTTTCTTAGGAAAGTAAAAGACGATAGGTATCTTTATCTGCAGTAAAGTCGTCTAACGAAGGCGATCTTCCATTTAGTTTAGGAAGATATCGGTCGTCGATCGACAGCGTTTAGTGGGCAATTACCCGGTGTTCCGAACTAGCTGTTACGTTTTATTAGTTTGAACATATCCCACGGCGGCCACGTGAGGCATCGCTTGTTACATTGTTAATGACAGCATTACGAGCCCGTTTAACTATCGAACTTCATCGCTTTATTACCTTATAAAATGCTTTCTTACGTGCTTTCAATTATTTCCTATTATGTTCAGATTTCTACCGACACAGATTCTCGCAACTCCTGCTACATAATGAATAGCAAAGAGTGGTACACGCGAACGTAACATTACTTCAGCGCTGTTGTACACCGCTGTCAGCATGAAATATCGCTGCTGGATAGAGTAACTTCATGTTTTCACGAAGCCCTCGTGTTTTTTTGAACTGGAAATGTAGTAGAATAGAGGTACGTGTTGGTGTAGTAGGTATTGTTTGCGTGCCAACTTAATGCTGAATCACGTAGCCGGTTGTTTGTGAATGTGCCAGCATTAGGCACTCGGTCCTAGGATCGATCCTTGCGTAACGCTAGCACGTCACGGGTTGGCTGCCCGCCAGCCCCCACCTAGCAGCCTCTGTTTATACACGCGATTATTTGATAGTGGGCGGACACATGGATTTCTCACTTTTTTATCTTGACCTGACAATAAAATTAGTGCCGAATATTTTAAATAGAAAATAGCAACCTGTATACACATACATGAGATTATGCAAATGAGCCTAATAATCATAATAAATGAGAGTGTGATTTAGCGAGCTTAGGTAGACCTTCACATATTTTTAGATACCTTTTCCAGGTGAACCTTTTTAACATTTCTGACCCTTTTATGCTGGAGTGCCTTAATTTAAAAATCATTATTAGGTAATGGTCGCATGAACTTTCTGAATGCTAAAGCTGTCACTTTTTTGTTTTATATTCCTTATGAAAGTGTTTTATTGTTTGTGTTGTTTATTTCCTCTTGTGGCCGCCAATCTTCGTTTATAAGGAAAAATCAAGATTCATTTCTCGAATCCTTGTTCCCGGGGGCGTTTTCTAAATTTTCTTTTTATTCCGTATCATGTTTATTACGTATTAAAGACGCTTAAGAATAGTTTGTAGTTGAACATTTCTCAATTTCATGAATTTGCTACTTATGTACATAACTGAGAAGTTTCAACGAGTTTTGAAAACGTTGAATATCTAGTCAAGACTCAGGCATGTAGCTTATACTACCCACTGTTTGCTGTGGCACTGGGGAAAATAATAATGACTGTTTTCAGCATAAAATTTTTAAGATTTTTTGTAGTCAGCCGACTATAATTTTCGTTCCATTAAAAGTGCGATTGGACAAATGATAATGACTCTTGTAGTTATTTGAATATTTTGTAAAACTGCTACCGCTTAGCTCTTATTTTTTATCTAACACTGGTAACTGTTATTTAAAACCTTTGTACCTACTACATCAATAATTACTTAACCGTTTATATTTTATCGGATTTAGAAAACCTGTACTATTTTATTTATAAAAACCTGAGTTGAACTTATCACTCGCGCTATTTAACACGATTCGTAGAGCTAGACGGGCAATAACGCGCCCCCTGAGGTCACGGTTGATGTAGCGCCTCTAAAACATTGCCCTAACATTAGCAGCTGCAAACCCTCGCTTTTTGTTCCTTAGAGACCTCTACCCCTTACATTTACCGTTTATATACGTCAGAAAAGCCTGTGTTCCTTACAAACGCAGAACATTTCGAGGTTAAGATTAGCGCCTACGCCGCTACGCCGTAGCAAAATCGTGAGAACGAAATCTAGAACTGTAAGTTTCCAAATTCAATCTAAGGGAAAGTAGAAACGTCCGAATATAGGTAAGTGAATGGCCCAATAATAGGTTACGGGGTGGGTTGGTTGCGTAACGGGCGACGCGATGGTTGCCGGAGGGATTAACGTTGGCCACCCGCCAGTGCCCGCCGACGTGACTGCGCTATGGCACATAGCTGTCAAGTGAGAGTACGAATATTGTGCCAAAAATTTGTGCAACGTTCACTCAAACCACCGAACTAGTAGTTTTAGTAAGCAAAGTGTAATTGAAAACAATTAAATTGTAGAAAGGTACAAACAACTCTGTAATTAGATATCAATTAACACCTATTTTGACTTTCAAATAAACCATTAATAAAACTAAAAAGTGAAACTCCATAAGCATAAAATAACTATGTCATCTACTATATTACTGAATAAGATACCATCAAGCTGCCACCCCATTTTAACCGTGGCCATTGTCCGTGTTATGGATCACATATCGTGTCGAATGTGACTCGACGAACGTAAGTGTAATAAACAAAGAAAACTAGCGATTCGTATTCTCTACGGTGACAATAAGCTCTATTAAAAAATATTATCGCTTCTACAAAAGTACAGACCCGCAATACCGTCTATTTTTCCTTCGTACTACTACATATGTAGTTCTTAAGAGTCACAGACAGTCCGCTGTGCAGAGCCTGCTTGAAGGACGACGAAACAGCAGCCCATATGCTGTTTAACTGCCCGGTGGTCGCCACATACAGGGCAAAGTACTTCGGTAACCCAGGTACTGATACAGGTAGTGAGATTGTCAGTGACATCAAGGCGTTGCTGACTTTCTTTGAGGAGCTAGGGTGGATCGAATAACCGATTTTCCCACCCGTACGCAAAATACGCGCTTTGTCGTGGAGTTGCGGATACTAGCCCGTATTACTTATTAGGACCTATGTAGTTCTTGTAATACTATTAACTTTGCTCATTTGCACCTCCGATTTTACACCAGCAAGCATAATATCATAACATCCATATCAATCCAATCTTAGTTATCAAGTTCTTCGAAGACGAGATACAGCATAATTCGGGTTTAAAATGTACTGCATACGCGCGTCCTAAACTTTTTCAATTAAGTACTTATGGATATTACACAGAGCCTATGGGATCACTTCGCTCATAACCGTTACTATCAAATCTGTACACACGCAGTGTTGAGTGTTGATAACAACATAAACTTTAATTACCTTTTTCGTTTAACTAACACGCACGCCGCAAAGGGATGTTTTAGTCCGCCACAGAATACGCAAAACATTAGATACGTTAACTTGGAGGTAACGGTTGACATTTCGGCCCTCAGCGGAGCCCAACGAATAAATTATTCCACGAATAACATTACCCAAGTTCATGAGAGAAATATAAATTGGAGGACATGTTAATATCTTGTACAATAATGATAGGACTTTTTTGTTGAATAACTTTTGATAATTGTAAAGTTCTATTACTTATGAGAGGTAAGTAATTACACGAACTTATTCAGTCTTACATGTTTTCGGCACAGAGAATTTCACGTAAGATTATTCAAATTTCTTTTTTTGCTTTCGAATTTCTGGAACCTGAGATAGCAATATGGAATTGTGGAATACAATTCGACGCTAGACTTTGTACTTTTTCAATTCAATTCATTTATTTTTTGCCAAGATGGGTAGGGGTATAGATGTTATACATATTTTGATAATGTTTTCCATGCTATGCCGTCACTTGGGCATGTAAAATTTTACAAAATTATTCATCATCATCATCATCATCATCAGCCTATAGCAGTCCACTGCTGGACATAGGCCTCTCCAATTGCACGCCATTCAGCTCGATTCTCGGCAACTCTCATCCAGCTGCTACCAGCCACCCTTCGAAGATCGTCACTCCACCTAGCCTGAGGGCGTCCTACCTTACGTTTGCCAATTCGCGGTCTCCACTCAAGAACACGTGTACCCCAACGATCATCGGTTCTACGGCTGATATGGCCGGCCCACTGCCACTTCAGCTTGCTAATTCTGTGAGCTGTGCCGATAACTTTGGTTCTCTGCCGGATCACTTCGTTCCGGATTCGATCCTTCAGAGAGACTCCAAGCATAGCCCGCTCCATGTCTCGCTGAGCAACCTTAAATTTATGGACCAGCCGTACCGTGAGTGTCCACGTTTCGGCTCCGTAGGTCATAACAGGCAGGACGCACTGATTGAAGACCTTCGTCTTTAGGCTCTGTGGAATACGCGACGAGAAGACTCGACGAAGTTTCCCAAATGCTGCCCAGCCCAGCTGAATTCTTCTGTTAGCCTCCCTCTGAAAGTTGTTCTTACCAAACTGCAGAGTTTGCCCGAGGTAAACGTATTCTCGAACAACCTCGAGAGCACCGCCATTGACAGCAATCAGCCCCGGAGTGCATGACGTGTTCGTTGAACATAACCTGGGTTTTGTCCAAGTTCATCCGGAGACCAATGCGTTCAGAAGAATTAACTAGGCCGTCCAGCATCTGCTGCAAGTCATGCAGCGATTCGGCTAATATGACGATGTCAACTGCAAATCTCAAGTGTGAGATGTATTCGCCGTTGATGTTAATGCCACGCCCTTCCCAGTTCAGCGTCTTAAACACATCCTCCAATGCGTTAGAGAATAATTTCGGGGAAATGACATCCCCTTGTCTCACTCCTCGACGCAAGGGGATATGTTCAGTACGCTGATCCTGAATTTGGACGGTCATTGTCGCGTTTTCATCAAGATATCTCAGCACTTGGATGTATCGCCAGTCGACTTGGCATCGCTGCAGAGACTCCGAAACAGACCAGGTCTCGACAGAGTCAAAAGCCTTCTCATAGTCCACAAACGCAAGACACAGTGGCCGATTATACTCATCGGACTTCTGTATAATTTGTCGCACTCTGTGAATCTGGTCTATGGTGCTGTATCCTCCTCGAAACCCAGCCTACAAAATTATTAAATTGGAAAATCATTTTATTAACCATTTCATTTTTTATAATAATTAAATATATAAATAATAATTGTTAGTTATACATGTCAGCTCTATTTTTGAATATCTGAATAATATTATTCAATCAAACAGTCAAAAAATCTCAATAAAAAAAATATCAGAAATTCTTTTAGCTTTCGCTTTGCAATGTGCAAATTGTCAATCTAATACCTTGAAACGTGCAATTCTTGTATATGTATATGTACACATATATAAAATCTGAATCTCGGAAACGGCTACAACGATTTTCATGAAATTTAGGATGCAAAGGTTTTCAGGGGCGATAAATCGATCTAGCTAGGTTTCATTTTTAGAAAACTGCCAAAAAAAAACCGAGCGAAGTTCGGTCATCCAGATATTGTCGGTAATACAACATGGTAGGTAATTTATAATAAATTTTGGATGTCATGCAATATACACTATATTGCATGACATCCAAGATTTATCCATTAAATAAGTTCTGCAGGGTACATTCTGAACTTTATTTCTATACTACAAATTTTTCACACATATGCATATTATTTTTGACAAAGACTGACATCTCATAAGTGAAAAGGCTAGATAAGGTAAGAATCTTAAGTTTTTTGAAATACGGTTCACAGCTATCAGTGGTCTTAAGTTTACACATTGCCCGTTTGCACTTTTTTTGGGCTTTAAAGACAGACTCCCATTCCGTCGAGTTCCCTCAGAAAATTAAACCATATCTCAGCGTGGATACCACATATGCATGGTAGGCTGTCATGACAGTCGATAAATTTACAATTTTTGTGAGCATGTATAACATACAGGAACAGCTATTTAATTTTAAGCAGACATATTCCACATGTGATTTCCAATTTAAATTTACTTACTTACTTTATCTGTATTACCCAGATTTATATAAGTACGAATCCGTGACGTATTCTTTCCGAATTTCGTTTCTTAACGTTTATATTTTTCCTTTTGAGAGACGAGGAAATGTAAGAATAACAACGATAAGAAAATAAAATAACCTGTCTTTGTAGATAAAGTAAAAAAAAATAAAGAAATTCGTTCGTGTTTCGGGTTACGCTCCGTTCATGTTTATGTATGCTATTTCATCAAGTTATATTTTAGGTGTCTTATCCATGCAATACATTTGTCTACCAGCCCGTGACAAAACTAGTGATCGTGGACATACCTTACAGCCCTCTACCATGGTTGGCCATGATCCCTCATGTTATTGTTAAGATGTTTGGGGAGTGGGGACTTTTAAAGAAGGATACCGTTCCGCATTTTGTCGCCTTTTACTACAATCTTGGGAAGAAAAGCAACCCCTAATCTTAACATTTTGATAGAGCTAATTCAGGACTGGAATAACAGTTCCGGTGGTTCAAGCGCTGGTTTATAATGTGCTGCCTGAGAAAGTTATATCGAAACAGAGAACAGCGCCCCTAAAACTAAACAAAAATTATATTGTTAAATGTGATTCATTTAAATGATTCCAAATGTTTTGTCGGCAGGTAGATCCTCCCCCACCTCACAAGCTGTTCACCTAGCCGCGTTTATTCCATTAACACTGTTGACATCTGCGACACTTGCTTGTAGATATCCCGAGGTAAGTTTATGTACATATTTACCTTGTATCGTACCTACGCAGAACGAAATCTTTGTTGTATAGAAGAATGCGTCGCGTAAACATCTAATGTACGTAAGATCTAAAGTGATCTTTTCGCAAAGGAGGGTTAGGTCGTATTTGCTGTTCCACCGGTTAAGGAAATCGGCTTTACGCTTCGGTTTACATTTACCCAAAGCTTGTTCCTACCGCTATTCCGGATCCATGAAAATCGTGTTTTCGTAGATCAAGTATTCTGGGTTTATAGTAAATCTGGTTACGGTATTTACTTAGAAGCTTGTGATTTTATTCTCCTTATAAATGTGTTTGTTATAAATGATTAAATCGTGAAACATACCACCTATTATTGCTCTATAGTGCGTTTGTTGTTTGGTCTAATAACGGTGAGCTTTTGATAATAAACATCTTGTTATTAAAATGTAAAGCCAGGAATTTGTAACAAAAACTTCATCACAATCACGAACATTACCTTTATTATAAATTAAACCTGAGCCCATTCATCTGAAACATAAAAATAAAACGAGCGGTCATTTCGTTCAACATAACAACCTGCAAGCTCCACGTCGTCGGCTGTATGCAAGGGGTGTGTGAGTAAAAAGGGGTAGAGTAGCACCTACTTAAGTCCCACTCGCCTCCTTTGTACCACTTGTGTGTTTTTGTCATGCTAAAGAGTAAAGACTCTTAGAGCATTTACATGATACTTAGCTTCTTTTGAAACAAACAGACTCGGGCTTAGAACGAGCAGAGTGCAGAAACGTTTGAAGGAGGCATAAGACAATTTTCTAAAATTTGTTGCAGTCGCACTTTGAATCTTGATATGTGATTGCTCTATTGTTTATAACGGGGAGTACTCATAATAAATACAAACATAATCATGGCATAGCTTTCTCAGTTTCACGATAGCATAATCAGCTTATATTGTGCTGCTGGGACACAGGCCTCCTCTCGGTGAGAGGGAGTGGGCCGTAATCCACCACGTGGGCCCAGTGTAGGTTAGTAGATGTCACATGTCTTTGAAGTTTTGGTTCTAGGACATGCCAGTTTCTTCATGATGTTTTCCTACCCCGTTTTGAGAGCAGTGGTGATGAAATAATTTACACAAAGTAAAGAGCTTCTCTGGGTACGAACCTACGACTCAAGTCGCGACCGTTACCACTGGGCCACCACCACTCGTCTGCTCCGTTTCACAATAGATCAAACACAAAAGCGCGAATTCCCGCGCCAAGCAATAGTACGTCGATAGTCTCAAACGCGTGTTTGTTCAATATCGTCCGACCATCTAAACTTCAGCTAATTGTAGCTATTATGAATAGCGTGGAACATTCGCAATCTATGCAGTAATATCAGTAGTACTAAACTAGTGTAATGTGTTTTATTACAGTGATAAATGTCCTCCACTGCCTAGGTATGCAGGGTTATTAGAATTCCTTCTCTGAAACAACAGGAATATGCAGTTTAACTAGAATTTCGTAGAATATTCTGGAAATATAAAAATATTTTAAAACATTAACCGCCTTATTTCCTGAAGTATATATTTTTAGTCTTTTCACGGGAATATCTAAATGGTCAAAAATCTAAAATAAATGTTCCTTAGTCCCGTTTCGGCGCTTTACCACACCGCGCAAAAAGGTGATTGGGTTTTTTCGATTGAACTCGGAATTGTCATTGTCACGGACCGAAATTGCGGCGGGTACTTTGTGTGATAAGACTACGGTATATAGGTACGTAGCTCCCAACACATTCGAAACTTATATATTAGGTCTGGATGAGAAAGCAGAATGAGAAAACATCACTACATTTCTTTTTTCCGGATTACCGTCTTTAACCTACTTTATGAGACTTTTGCAGTTTAATATCTTTGTTTTTTTTTTTAAGGAGGCGGCAAAATAGACCGTTCGGGGTGCCCTGGGATCTGTGGCCCGCAGGCCGCGACCACATCAACCCTGTCTTTCTCAAGCTTCCGAACCTCCTTCACCAGCAATGTCAATTACCTGAAACGAAGGTATGTTCTTAGTTCGCATGGTATATGTCCCCTACCCTCTGGATGTATATGCATGATTAATTTTTATTCTTTAAAGCTTTACAGTTTTTTCAGTTACTTTGTGATGAATGATTTACCTTTACCTTTTAATGATAACTTGTACGTTTTTTGTGAAACAGGTGTCAGATTTGAATAATCATCCAACAATAGTATAAACAATTTTAACCCTGCCACAATTAGAATGGCTTTAGTAACTTAAATTTAATTATAAAGTATAAGTGGGTACAGAATCTACTTATTGTCTATTTTCCCTCTCTTCTTTAGTGTAGATAGATAGTTTACTTTGATAAGACAAGTTGGGTAAAAATCACATTTTTATATGAAGCTCAGTTTTATAATTTAAGGATAAAACAAAATTTATGACACCGTAAAAAGCCCGAACCGCTTCACCGCGCTGCTTCCACCCCCGTCGGCACTCGACCCGCTCCCTCCCCCCTCGCCGCTCGCTCCCCCCACCTCTCCCCGGCTCCGCTCCACTCTACATACCGTGTAGCACCACTCATCAGCCTCGACTGTGATTGTATGTGACCATATCACTGCTGCTACTTGTTGGGACCTTTGTCCAACAACAAATAACAGTTCTGAACTACCTGCATTCAGTGCATGGCGCTTTCCTCTCGATGTGATTGTCGTGATTCGATGTTGCTGCTTAACAAGAGCGATTGTTACAGCTGGGATAGCGTTTATTTCTTTTAACAGTTTCATAATGTTGATTCCGATTAACTCAGATAATGAATAAGATAGAAAGCTTCTCAGTTCGCACTGTAGGAGCTAATTCTGATTACGATAGCTTTAATGGCAGTGTTCACGTTGGTTGGCAAGTTGTTAAGGTTAGGTGACCATGAGTGGCTACATTGTGTGTGTCGGTTTTGTCCCTCCTCTGCGTGTCCCTGTGTGTTGGCGCGGCGTGGCGGTGGCGTGCGGCGAGTAGTTCAGTGGAGGCGTTGCGCAGATTCAGCTCGGGAGACCTGCAGTCCGAGTGCGATGAGGGTGAGGTGGACCCCTACACCGGCCGCCCGGCCACCACCAGTCAGCCGAAACCGCAGAATCAAAGGCCGACCTCCCAGGGTAAGACCAAAGTAGATTCTACAAGTCAATATCACACAGAGTTTAATAACAAGAAACAGTTTGTTTATTAAGGACTACCGTGTTTAACGTAACTTTTAATCCGGATTACGCAACAGATTATAATATGTATGTGTATAATTTTTGGGATTAGTATTACAAACTCTGGGTAGTAATGTTTTAGTAGTACTAATTAGATATTTGACGTGTTCCAAGTAGTGTTTAATTTGACGTAGCCACCGGGGGCAGCATTACCAGCGCGTCGGGTCCGCCCCCGGCGCCATCCGCAACCATAGCGGCTGCAGCGAACAGCGGAGGAGACCTGTCACTGAACCTGCGGGGAGGATCCCGCGGTACATCCGCGCCGTCCTCCCCGGCCAAGTCCCGCGAGTCGCTCCTCCAACGAGTACAATCTCTCACTGGCGCGGCAAGAGATCAAGGCGCCAATTTATTAGGTAACGTATGGTTACAGGCATCCCTAGAGGGGCCTCTTTTACGGTCGGCTGGCTCGAAATTCGGGGTTTTTCTTTATATAACACATGCCTGTGGAATTAAATGGCTGAATTTAGGTAATTTTGGGGCGAAACTGGCTACAGAATCGCTTTTATTGTGTTTATAGCCAATCATCGCATATTATTTCAGCCTATTGCATACGTACATCGCACATCGCATTGCTGGACATAGGAAATGAGAAAAATGATAGCTTTTCAAAAGAGCTTCTATATTACTCTTTTGTGCGGTGGAGCTGTTAGCCGTTGAATGTGTGTCGGTTGGAAGAGCTTCGTTGGTCAGCGGCACAAACCTTAAGTAATTTCTTAGGGAGCGTGACGTCAGTGGCGTCTGTGGGTCGTGGGTACAACCGGGACCGATGTGTGACCCTGTTGGTGGTGGATGACCAGAACACCGACTGGTCCAAGTACTTCCGAGGACGCCGCCTGCCCGGTGAATGGGACATTCGCGTTGAGCAAGCTGAGTTTAGGGTGAGTAGACACAATGTACGTATTATTCAAGGCGTGAATGAAATAACTCAAAACCTGGAGCAAGTTTGTTCAGAAGCGACACTCAAATTGATTACAAAACTTTTTGATAAAATTATATTACATTGATTAGAACATGTTGGATACCAAAATAAATAATTACTTACCGCGTCAATTTGATGTGATAAGTGATTAATGAACAATAAAGTGTTGGGGTTTTGAGTTATTTTAATTAGACCTTGCAGATACTCTACATCTTGGCGAACATGTGTGTTAACCTCGTTTTATTTCTCCGCATCCACTTTTGTCACCCGCAGCCTCCATTCAGAACTATTGATTGACTAACGGCGCCAGATGGTTGCCCCATACGTTGTCGGAGGGCTATTGTGTTATCAAAAGGCTCTTTTCGGCTGCCTAAATTAAATAGATTAAAATACGAAATCATTTTGATGGCCAACTAATTATTTTAACGTCGCAACATTGTATTGTACAACACGATCGTAAACTACCGCTCAAACGACTGAAAATGTAATAATAAGTTAACATGTTACCAGGCGTATTTATTATAAACTCTAACCAGTAACAAAAATCGTGATAGCAACGGCGCGCACATAACATTCCAATCAATTATGTACCCTCACCACAAAATAGGTGTTGTAGAACAAACTATTGTAATATTCAGAGCACACTGCCCATGTCAACGTCACTGTGTGCCGAGCTACCCTCGACTTATTAATTATTGCGAACGTTTAACCTTACCCTCGTAAACTCATGAAATCTTTCTTAATATCGTCTTTATTAGATGCTTGTGATATCGGTCCTCGTTCTATATTCTCTGTTCAGTTAAAAACTGCAGTTTTTGCAGAATTAGAAAGACATTTGGCTACTTTGATAAAGTCGTTAAGGCTTCTAAAACATATACATGGTTAAATCGTTTGAGCGCTAAATGGCAAGTTGCCACTGTGGAAAATTCAGCACTGAAAATGATAATGTAGAGGCTTAACTACTTAGATTATAAGTTCAAAGCAGCTTCCAAATTGGATCCACGAAACTACTTCAATAAAGTATTCAGAAAAGCTCTTTATACAGACTACTTGGTACTTTACAAAGTAATTGTTGGAGGACACGGTCAACCGGTTTAGGGATGAACGTTGGATGCTAAAGTTAAAAGGGATAATCAAATCAACCCGTTCCTTTATTACACAAGTCACCAGTAATTCGTTTTATAACTTGCACCGTTTGCTCCGTACAGGAATTGACTGTGACGGCCACTTCTGATGGCGCCAACGTATCTATGGCAGTTTATCGCAGCGGCACCAAAGTCACTCGATGCTTCAAGTAAGTAATACTTACCCTGATTTTCTAATAAAAAGTATTTTCTCGCCACATTTCGCTAGAAACAAGTCTCAGGAAAGTTATTTACCTAATTAACAGAAGCTGTAATCTCATTTTAAATTCTAAGAGAAATACGGATACTAGAGGGATTTTGTAGGAGATACATTATTACTGTTATTAAAGTTCTAATGGTGAGTTAATAATTAGATTTATTATCTCGCGAAACAATCTAATTAGTCCCAGTAGAGTTGTAAAGGTTATTATAAGTTGGTCGATGAGATAATCCGTGCAAAACAAACACATTAACGAAATCCTATTTATAGATAAAACTGCGGTGACTCAAACTAAGTATAAAACGATAAAATGTAAATGGAAGTTTGTAACAACATTTGTTTGCGTTGTCTTACTGTGATTGAAGTGTGGGCGCTTTATTATTTACATAATAAAAGAAACAACCTTTATGTAAGTTTGTTTCAAACTTGTGTAAACTACTTCCTCCAATGGTTGGGGCTTAGAAAATATTTGAACTTACATTAAAATATTTTTTCCATTGTGTGTCGGTGTTACAAACATGGACATGTTTATGTTGAAGTCAAATTCTCAGGGGCGATGGAAATATTCAAAACTACATTCGATTTGTTTTTAATCTACTCCCCTTTTTCAAAACTATTATTTTTTCAGTTACTTCTTTTTCATTCCTTCAAAATTGATAAATGGTTAACGCAACTTCCTGCTAGGCCGGACTTCGTGTTGGTGAGACAGAACGTCCGCGACGCAGGGTCAGATCACCGAGCCCTACTCCTCGGCCTCAAGTTCGGAGGGGTTCCCTCCATCAACAGCCTCAACTCAATCTACCACTTCCAGGTAATTTAACAATGTCCTACGTAATATTCAGACATTTTTCTTTTATGTGAGATAAAATGGGTCCATTTTTATTATAAATTGTGTTTGTTTAGGACCGGCCCTGGGTGTTCGGTCATCTGCTCCAATTACAACGACGCCTCGGGAGGGAGAACTTCCCTCTCATCGAGCAGACTTACTATCATAACCACACCGATATGGTAAGTATTTAGATTTATATTTAACTGATGACGTAATTACTCATAGGTAGGTACTTTACCTGCCTTTTTTGTACCTACTATACGTCTCTATCTTATTACTTGTAAAGTTGTTGGGACGACTTATTATGTACCTAAATATTGTATCCTAGCAGCCCATTTATTTGTTGTAACTCTTCATACCTCTGCAGTTTATGATCAAGAATTATGTAGGAGATAGCATGTCACAGCGGAGCAAGTTTGCCATTCAATTTATATTAGGCTTCGGACATACTCCGGACGAAGACCCCAGGCGAAACGCTTAAGCTAAAATATTCAAACACCACATGATCGTTTAAATTTCTTTATTTTAACCTAAATATCACTATAATTAGTTAATTTACAATCATTAACTTAAAAATAAATAATACAAAAATAACGTTACAACTATTTCTGTCTAGGAAGACAAAACAACAATTTAGAAGCGTCCAAAAGAAAAATCACAACAGTAACAATTTTCGATAACTTGCAACCAATAAATTCGTCACATTGCCAATAGAGCTAATTTAACTTTTCATACACACAACATTCAGAACTAAATAACTTAAAGTCGAAAATGAATCAAATGTTATCATTAATGTTTGGTTTAGTATCAGCTGCTGTGATTGCGTACGATTAGTAGTAATGAGTGTGAATGAATTTGTAATTTTTCACGAGGACGTCGTAATGAGATGTTCAAAAGGTACATTTTAGAGTGAACTTGTGCATCGTAGTGGTGAATCAAGTCATAGTGCTATTGAAGCGCGTCGCTTGCAGGCACCTCGTGAGAGCGGGAGCCCTGCAACATAAACACAAGTGTTGAGTGACAATTAGCAGCACCCGGCAGCGGCAGCAGAACATCAAACACTCGGCTGTTTACGACTGTAACTCGTTCCCTATGTTATAAACGAACAGTGACAACGTAGGGTGTTTATTCGATTTTGATATGGTTTCAAACGAGAAACCTAACTGCTTTACATTACAGAATTTCTTGAGTGTTTATAAAATAGCTTTGAATGGGAGCATAAAATCGTTCATTGTATGAGTAATCCGGCTTGGCACACGGAGTGCGAATTAGTAATGTGCTTCAAGGTTGCCTATGAAATTTATTGTTTATGTTTCGTTGACTGTAGTAATTAGAGAATTGTAGGTATTGTTTTATGTTGGTTTGCTATTGTTTCCTTGTTCTACTTAGGTACGTATTGGGAGAAACTTGTGAGTGTTTGGTCTATTTTTGTATTGAGCGTGCGTGTAGGCTATCACATACAGACTCCTTACATAAAAGATTCGCCGGAATTCTCCATCGTCTTCTATTGTTGGCTATTTTGTCTTCATTATATTTCCGACATCGATATTAGATCTCTTTATAATATAATATTTACCTAGTCCAGCGGCACCGGTGTTCGCGGTCGTGTAGACAGATGCCGTGTCGCTCGTAGCACTCGTCGTAGCCCGTCACGCAAGCGTTCGGTGACTTGGTCCGCCGTCGGTTCATGTGGACCTGGCATTAACATAACATTAATCTCCCCATAATACACTACAATGCGTATCATCATCATAGCTTTAAGTAGCGAAACAAAAGAACGTCTAACTGCTACGCTGAAAACTCGTAGCATTTTCGTAGCACGATAACCTCATTCAAGTAGATACAACACAACTACATATATTTTGCGCAGATCGATCGCTGTCTGACCTCCACAATCCATAGAAGGGAATATCGAATATTATAAATCCGTTTTATTTGATTACACAGGTTTATATAACTGTTATTAACAAGTTATGCTGCTTGACATAAGTGACCGTGAAATATCAATATGCAGTAGGCAGAGTAATACACGGGTTGCTCAGAAAAATATTCATCCTTTCTGCTCATGAATAATATGTTTCGGAAAACGAGCTGAGAAGAAAATAAGGAAATTGGCTCGAATTCGGGAAAACGTATTTCTGCATATATTTTGGTGCTATTTGATTGATAAATGGCAACAAACTAGATTTTCTTGGCGTTGCTTCCAGTTTTAAACTTAAAATAACTTTTAATAGTTCGGTTAGCAAGTAGTTATGCAAACTGAAACTTTGTATAACTTCCATGTTTTACAGTTTGCCGGGCATCTTTTCGATGCAAAACGATTTATAATTTATGAAATGGTTTATTTAAAGTTCTGCAGCTATTTAATAATCCAGTTTGGGTCCCTCAAAAATTCCTTCTGCAGCTGTGTACCCTCAGTTTGTCAAAGTATGTGTTAGTTACGAGAATGACAACTTACTTTGCAAGTACAACCCTGTTTGTAGAGGAGACGGAATCCTTTCCTCTGACGAGGAGTGACGTCACGCCATTTGCTGACGAAACCGCACAAATGCACGTGAGCTTCTAAATGGACTACTCGACCTGGAACATGAAAAGGGGGAATTATGATACATTTGTAGTTTGTACCTCTTTGTGTAGGTGTGGTAATAACTCGTCAACGTCGCGTCCTCATAAATCTTCCGCGTAGACGGTAGACGACTCGTAACGAAATAATAAATGAACTTTCTTTATTCTAGAACACCGTACCTCAAAGTTTACACGAACATCCCTCTTTTGCATTTATCTTATTCTGAATCCATTTTATCCTTACTAATTCTATCCAGCAGGCTCATTTAAAATCAGAACAATTTTTCAATGAATAAATTATCCGGACAAATAGGACGACATTACAGGCAGTCAGACATTGGCAGAAAATAAATTAAAACTTTTGAAGGCAATTCAAAGAATATACAGGGTGTTTGGCAGAACATTGAACATACGAAAATGGTGGATAGGTGGGGTCATCTGCTACTTACTCAGCCCTAATTTATTTGGCCCTGGCCCCCTGGATATTTTTTTTAATGCAGGTTGAAATTAGGATTTAAGTATTTTTTACATCTTTCTGTTATAAGAATCTGCCCTCTACCCATTTTTTAAATAAAAATTACACTTTAAAGTTAAGAAAGTTGTGAAACTAGAAGAAAGCAAAAAAAAATTTTAATATCCAAGGCGCCAGGGCCAAATAAATTAGGGCTGAGTAAGTAGCAGATGACCCCACCTATCCATCATTTTCGTATGTTCAACGTTCTGCCAAACACCCTGTATATACTCATTTCAATGTAGTGTTGTTCTACCGCAATAATAGACGCCAGCTTGTTTGCTAATGCGATTGCTTATGTACTTAAAGTCTTGAATGTCTATATTAAGTGTTACCAGCAAAACCTACTTATCTCTTTACAAAGTCTAATACTAATGAAGCAGACAGTGTTAGATATTGTACCAAATGCCTGTTTCGGCCTTGTTTTCGTTTATAAACGATTACTGTCAGCTTAAAATTTCCGAAAGCATTTTTACGCAACATCTGTTTGGAATTCTATTTGTTCGAATTGAATTAGATTATCGTACGCAGTAGAGCAATAAATAATCTGAATGTTTCCTGGCGAGCTGGGGCTTCGTCCTCCCGAACTGTCAGCATTTTACGTTGGAGCAATATCGATCCTTCGCAGCTTAGTTGAGGTAAACCAGCAGTGGGTGAACGGAATTTATCCTACGACTTGACTCGAACATTTGTAATCCCGGAGCAACATCAAAATCGTATTAGATACATGTCGTAGAGAGGATATTCACCTGTAATAACATAGGTCTCCCTCGGCTGCAGGCTCACCCCACACAAAGATTCCTGGGACGGTGTTAATAAACGGCCGGATTGTAGGGCCACCTTCGCTTTCGGCGTCGCCTGCAACACAGTAACATTTTCTTTAGCTTACCAAGCACATAGAGCAAGTTTTCTAAACTTTCATTTAGTTCCAAACACGTTTGTTCACAATCAAGCTATTGTATTCAAATAAGTATTGTAGTTCAGATATGTATAAAAGTATCTCGTTGTTATATCTAGTGTGACCATAGATGTATTATTAAAACTAGCGTTCTATGAGTGTGACTGTTGTTTCCGTACTTACTTTGTAAGTGTTTCGAATCTTTAGTTTGTATGCGTCGTAAAAATCTTTGCCTCGAAATGTTTTTTGTACTCTTCCAACGATCACTGAAAATAGAAAATTCCAATTATTTCTCAAGTAACGTAACAGACTTTATTAATTAACCACCATCCAGCCGAAACAGTTAATTGAATCCTTCTAATTAAGCTTTCTAATATTCCGTTACATTTTGAAGGACGTCCTTTTGTCCTACTTGCGTCTATTATAGGATGATTAATTTTTAAATAATATTAAGGCTACCATAGGTACATATAGGAATTACACTGAACAGACTAATCTCCTTCAGATCGATCTGACCAGTTGCGTACATATGTAAAACGAAACGTCGTGGCCGATCGACCGTTACAGATTTTTTTCAGATCAGACGGATCTGAAGATATAACAGAGTTGAACTGACCGCCTTAAAATTACGTTAATTATCTGTAACTTACCAAAATCGCTGTTACAAAAGTGTGTTTGAGGGTGCGCAGGCGCGCACGTGCAGGCGTCGGCGACGCGATAGCTCGCGGCCACCAGCGCCAGCGCCAACCACCTCGTCAGCATGCTATATCTAATGATCTGGAACAAACGACATCTGTTGTAGGCGTGACCTTCATAATACGAATATACAGAGTTGAGAGAATCCCATTGTTTCGTACCACCCATTGATCACACAAATTAAATGATAAATGCAATCAGATTGACAGTAACAGCACAATACGACAGTGTATGATTCCTGCCGCTGATGTTCATTCATAACTAACGATCCGTCTGGAATTCCACAAACTTTGGTGCAGCCCGTATCTGAGCTGTAATCAACGTGCCGCACTCATAAAGCAAGATGTAACTATTCAACATATTCTTACAACCTTTAATAAATATAATTGAACTTTAATTTCATAAGTAACGTTTGGTTTGACAAAAAATTTGCGGTTTTTGTCTCATCTAAAATATTTTGCAGACGACTCTGTTTGACCCTCGCTGTCCTTTGGCAACCGTTCGATATTGCCGACGTTAATGTTTGTTTATTTGTCTTTTAGTTATTTTCTTGCTCATGTATTTTCCAGCTGACTATAGTTTACATAAAACACGATAATATACACCATTTGCTATTTGTTGTATTTTGAGGTCATACACATAGGTCTTCCATAAATAATGACTTAGTGAGTATTTATTTATGCCCATAGCAATCGTTCACGTTGCATTGATATTACCTTCAGGAATGTTTCAATACATTACCTCCAATGAAACCTGAAACTACCAGTTCATTATAGCAGAGGTTCGAAGTCCGAGCAATAGATTCTCAGTAAGCAAATTTATGACATCTCATTACATTCTATTGATTGATATTCCAATAAATTAAATAGAAAGTTGTTTATGAAAGCACCTAATCTAATCTTTTATGTGATATAAGACTTCACACTTTAAATTAATTACGTTTGCGAAGGAGCCCATCAATTTGTATCGCGGGCGCGGCGAAGCGAGAGCATGTTACGGATAATTTATAAGCTTAACCACCTCTGGGCTACTGCGATGATGCTTGTGAGTCTTGTGACCTACATCGCGAGCAAGCCTTGTTTTTGTTCCATTGATACATTGTTGTTCTATAACACGGCGATAAAATTTTATTACCGCACCTCTATTTTTTGCATCCACGAGAATAAAACGTCGCGTCGTCGTCGCGTCGCCGCCGTGTCATAACCTCGTGTTCATTGTTACTTTGTACGAGGATTGTTAAGGCTTATCCGACGCTGACTGACTAGAGCGATGTGTCTGCCGCCACGGATATTGTTACATGAGAGTTTCTTTTATAATTGTTGACGTTGATCCGTTTTGGTCACATTAGCTCACGCCCTGTGATTCTTTTGTAAGAGGATTACTGCACGCATTTTAAACAAAATATTGTCTCACGCAAGACACGTAGGTACCTACTTAAATGATATTCAACCATTTACAAATTGAAATACTAGGAAGGATTGAAGCCCACAAAATGTTTGTTTAAGATTAAGATGATAATTCTTAAATATGTTGTATACCTATGCGTTATTAGGCTTAGTCGGGAACAATGAGCCAGCTATTACGAGCCCTGCGTGGGAGGCTGACTCGTCGGTAGAGTACGGAAATGCGCTAGAGTTGATTGCCTTTACATCACGCGATTTCACCTTTAAATCCACCTTGACAAAAAATAATTAATTTTTCTCGGCCATAAAATACCAAAATTAAAACACAAATTAAACTATTCGTACCCACGTATTAACATTAAATGGTCAATAAAAATGACAAATTTTATTTATATGCTAAAGGCGATTCGTTATAGAAATTACATGGCAATAAAAGTAGTACAAGTTTAATAAAAAATACAAGCTTGACTGTATGATTATGTAGTGAATTTATTGCTTTGGAACAGACTGGTTGAATTGCTGAACTATGTGTGTTATGTTGGTTACGATATCAATATTGCTGTCTTTCAAAATTCTTCAAATACCGCGGAATTTTTAATGGAACTTCGCGATTGACACTGTTTGTATGATGTAACCATATTAAATTAATTAATGCCTTCATAGAAATGATTAATGTAATTCTAATCATCTTAATTAACATTTAATTAATCATAAGTGATTCTATGTGACAGGCAAGTCAACGATACATGCTAAGAATATTAATGTCTGGATTTTCTCAAGATATTTTCCTGTACTGGTTGCACCTGTCAATCAATTCGTTAATTAAAATTGTATGCAAATTCAGTTAAGCTCATATTACTTTTTGCTACGCAGGTATTGCAATTAACCACTAACGATAGAGAACGAATCGGGATAGAACTTCATTAGAATATTACATTGTTTTAGTAACAAAAAATAATTAGTCTACTTACATAGACGCGAGATAAAATTCACATAAGCCACTGCACTCCGGTCGGCAGTATCCTTGCGATTGCGTTTTTAGGCGGCGCTCATACCTTTTGTACCCCTACGATGAGTGCGGTATAATCCCGAGCTGTATACAGATTTCGGATAAAAATCACAATGCGGAAATTTTATGGGTGCATTCCCATAGTCGCACCCGTGGTTCCGACCGCGGGCCGCTGCAACAATACCTCGTTTGTCAGGGTTCGTCGAGAAACCTGAGGTGAATGTTGACATTATGTGTTTATACTTGTTTACCATCTAACATAAAGCGCGCTGTGGGCACGTTTGTTAAAGCATTCGAATCAAATTATATTGGTTCCCATGTGCCAGAAGTTTCGATTGTATGGGCCGACAATAGAACACCCTATTTCGGGATTAAATTAGATTTAAATTTTTTTTAAACTCGCTTTCCTATTTGCTAGTCCTGTATCTATGTGTTTGAAACCTGAATCTCTAAAACTTACATTATGCGATGATTTAGACTGATGCTGCCATCAGAATCAATACCAAGTAGGTATTCTAGGTCATAATTATGAAATATTTTAACTTAGGTAAGTATTATGGAAACGTTTCCCTATACGCATACCTTGCTGGAAACCTTTAAGTACTGGTGTTTATCACATATCATAGCTGTTTATTGCATAGGTAGTAAAACGTCTGTTTTCTAATGTTGGTACGCCAATAATGTTTATGTCCATTGCTTTGTTAGGGCAACAAACGATTGACCCTATCCATTCTTTGCGGGGATATAAACACTCGAACAATGGACACACTGTGCAATACTCGTCTCCGTGTCAAAGGATTTTCTAAGAAGCTTATAACAATAATACGACCTTCGATTATTGCAAGCTTGCATTGCTGCCTATTTTAATTATATTAGTATCATAAATAGCTATTAACAATATCGTTAGTAGAACAATCAACACGTTTTTGTACGGTTTTTTACTCGACCACCAACTAACAGCGGGTGTAAAAACGAGAACATGACTGACAGGTGTTTTTATAGATAGGTACCTAGCTAATGTTACGGTAACAACAGCTATCTGTTGAAATAAATTGGAACACGTCCCTTCACGGAACCTGAGGCTGACTAAGTGGCTGTACAATGTACAAATTGTACACAGCTCCTGTACGTTTTGTTGTTTCCGAACACAGTTTTAACGATTGTTTTGTTGAAGCTTTTTCTAAGTAGTTGTTGACGTAATTTGTTGAAGAAAAACTTAAATAGTTTAATTGATCGTGTCAGATGTTTTACGAATTCAGTTGTCTCGATTTTTTGAGTTACGATAGGCATGCTTAAATTTGCAACAGGAAAAGATGAATAAGATAACCTACATACCCTGAAATATGAAAATATAAGGTAAATCATATTCCGAGAGTCATTCAACAGTAATACATTCATGTATTTGCCTGCTTATTATGTTTATATGTAGGTATGACTTGTGAGTTACCAACATTCCGCGGTTTTCGGTCAAGGCGTGATCTGAATTGCGGTTTGCCAAAGTTAAATAGAGTATTAAATAAGTTTTTTTCTTCGGAGGTAGAGTACGTGGAATACTTATCAGCTTGAAGTTTCATGTCCACGTTAATACTTTAATAATGTGGTTTGTTTGTGTTAGCGCTGTCAATGAACCTCTATACTTTTGACTTGGAATGGATTGTAAGTGATTCATTGCGTTATGTCCTTTTGGGCTTTATAAACCAAAATGACGTGAATTAGGAACTTTGCGGTTACTTGATAATATGATCGAACGATAGAGATACAGTATAGTAATACAAACGTCGTCCTTATACTAAAACGTAAATTTTCAACCATGTCCCTAACAAAAACTGTTGTAGCTGATTGCATGAAATTCTGTCTTTCCCTATTCAGTATTCACTAACCCACCATGATCGAATCCCCACATGAAACTAATATTAAATTAAACTTTGTTCTGCAAATGCTATTACAATATAACGCGCGTTTGCTACGAACGCTCAATACTCGCGGGTTACGCAACTCGGCGCCGGTCGTCAATCGCTCCGTAGAACGCGCGGTTCATTATCAACCGAATAACGACCATCCTTGACGTCGTCAGCAGTCACAAGAACACACAAACCACATAAATCCATCGGCCAATCCTTAGGCTGACTCGTGACACTTCAATTATACCGGTAAACATGTCAATCAATCTTCACACTGTGATCTATTCATCTCTGCGGATTACCTGATGTTGGAATGGCCGAGATTTTCTTTAATAACATAATAATATATGTCTCAGAGTTATGAGGTCGCGATTTGTTTTATTTTATTTATCAAGTTAGAAGTGTCTCTTGTCTTTCTTTTTAAGGTAAATAAACAGATACCTTCCTACTAAACATCTTTCATGGTTTCTAAAACATACTGAAAGAAAACTTCCCTGTATTTTCTTCAGCAGTAAGTTTTATAGGCTTCCCGATTTGTCATGTCCAAGGCCACCAGCCCGTATTACCTATTATCCAGTTACAAATATTTCAGATGACGAGGAAAAAAGTATTTCTGATTCCCAAATTGGGTTTTTTGTCAGTTTTTGTTAACAGGAAGGTTTTTGTTCTGATAAGTACACAAAAATAGCTAGATATCGAAATTACGTAACTTCTCATTTGTAGGTAAATGTAAGGATAAATTAACTTTGACTTGTGGGTTTTTCTACTTAGTACCTAATCATTTATTGAATAAAATACTAATAATATGAAACTCTGTTCTCCCATAAATGGCGTTACTGACGAGATAAGCAAATAATATTAAATGTAGTACCCATGAGGTATTAGTCATCATGGTTACCGCTTATCGTAAGTAGGTTTATCGGATGAATATAATTAGGATAAGAAATCTCAACGTAATAATTAGTCTAAACATATTTTATACAGAAGGTGCACTTGACAGCAAAATTGATGGGAAAAGCTCGCTCTACGTTTCTATGTCTACCCATTAGTTACAGTGGAGGAATGTTACGCTTTTTCTCCACAACCTGTATATCAGTGTCGACAAGACTTTGACAGTTTCATGCGTTTTCTTCTTGCGCGTAAAAAGTTTCTCGCATTCATTCATTTTAACGAGAGGTCTGCATACTCATTCACTATGAACGAATTGTTTCGAAAGTTAGATGAGAATATTTGATAAGCAGTTGCAATAGAAATGTAAACAGCATTATCGTAATGGAAATTATATTATAAGCATGGTCATGCCTAAGCAATTTGATCAAAGAATGACAGTATCTGCCCAAATTTAATAATTCTCACGATTACAATAAAATGTGACATGCTATTCATTATCATTATTACAGATAAACCACGGATGAGAAACGTGATTCTTATTGTTATTAAATGGACAAACTGAATGAATAGCAGATCGTGTCCGTGATATATTTAAAGGTTAACTAGAAGTTAAGATTTAGGGTTTGTTTGAATAGATCAGCTTTTGATAACATCGAGATGGGTAACATTTAAGTTTCAAGTATCTATGCAAAACGTTATAGTCACAAAATGTATGGTCGGCCGATCTTTTGCAAGGAATGGGCTACATCAAAGGCATATCAAAGGTTGATCTGCAATTGAGTTAAGTTTTAGTTTTGTTTCAATGTAAACTTCCCTGTATTTTCTTCAGCAGTAAGTTTTATAGGCTTCCCGATTTGTTATGTCCAAGGACACCAGCCCGTATTACCTATTATCCAGTTACAAATATTTCAGATGACGAGGAAAAAAGTATTTCTGATTCCCAAATTGGGTTTTTTGTCGGTTTTTATTAACAGAAAAGTTTTTTGTTCTGATAAGTACACAAAAATAGCTAGATATCGATATTACGTAACTTCACATTTGTAGGTAAATGTACAGGGCTGCATCTATATCATTCATAATCTTGTAAAGTTACAAGAATTCTCAAGTTGTCGTTTATCTTGGTGACCATATTAGTAAATGATACATCATACTGATGAATATCATATGATGTGGGTGATAGTATCAGCAGACCTACACATTCCACAATGCACTTGTTTCTACAATCTATTTTTCATTGGATTTGTGCCACACAAGATGAACCAATTCCTTTTCATTCAAAAGGAGAATAAATAAATCCTTTAAGTAAAATAAGGAGCGAGGAGAATGGAGGAAAACTGAGCACAATCAGCTTTCGAGTAGGTAACTAGGTATGCGGCACTCAGTACTCAGTCTATTGTTCATAATGTGATGATTTTGACAAACTACCCACAAAAGAAGCAGCAAATGTATTTTCTAAACAACATAAAAACAGTTTTATGTAAAACTCTTTGAATAATTTAGTCGGAACAGCTAGTTTCATGTTCAAAACCTTGAAAGTTGATTAAAGAACGATCACTTTCACTGAAACGTACCCGAGAGGTGTTGACGCTGACAGTACCTACCTACTTAAGTGCAATATGCATATTCATTTCCACAAATGAACCCTGATAAAAAGATTCTTTAAAAAACTTCATAAAATGAAGTGTTAAATGTGAATGCTAAGTGTTGAATATAAAGGTAAATATTTTTTTGCTCGATTGACGTTAACATGCCTCTCGACGCGTTAAAGGAAGATATGCACACATTCTTTGAGGAAATATTTACATAATTTGTTTTAAAAAAACGTGTTGCGTGTATGTGTTGTCTGATTATCGCAGACTTTTAGCCTTTCATACAGAATCACAACAAGCCTCATACTGAAGTTTATTGCCAGTTCTAACTAAAATATACTTATCTAAGCTTTGGTAGCAATTTTAACCCTGTCGATGTAAAGAACTTTGAACCGTAAAGGATAAGCTCGGAGAAATTATATTAGCACAAGTTTGAAATAAATGTGCACATCATATGAAGAAAAAATTTGGTATCTACGTGCACATGACTGAGTCAAAATAAAAAATCTGTATTCTGGTCCAAATTACTTTATATTGGAAATATCATCCTGGAAACGTACTCTAAAGTCTATTCAAAATTACATTCACATTTCACAGTTAATAAAGGTACATCAGAAACACTAATTAACTGCGACCCCAGGTGTCCAGGTGTCCGTTTGCATTGTTATAAATAATGTATTAGTGGAAAGCGTATTAATTGCAAGTGTCCGGTGGTTTTACGGTTACACTTTGTAATCGCCACGAGAACAATTGAAACTGTCTAATCTATATTATTATCGATACTCCAACGCTACGCTACTTTAGTGTTAAAACTGATAGATATCACAATAGATACTTATTTATAAGTGGGATACAGCACCAGGGGATTTCATTCAATTCTTCAATTCCGAAGCGAACATTAAACTCGATTTAACACGAGTGAATAAAATGTAAGAATAAGACATTCGCACAGTAAAAGGAAGCCGAAAACGTGCGGTAACATATAGGCTATAAAACCGGACGACCGTCAGGAAAGGAGATAATAAAGTCATGAGACGCTGAATTCGTACATTTAATGCGAATTCAAAGCTTTCACATTTGTTCGGAACCGACTTAATTATAAAAAGCCACTAACATTGTGCCCTGCTGAAAGAAATTCAACGTTAAAGTTTTGATTACCTCCTATTATGATTTTACAGGCACGCGATCTAGGTTACATATTCACGCGGTGACTATTGTCCGTATTATGCGAGACCCGGCCACGTCAGGACACAGCCACACAAACATGTTTGACATCATTTGACACAAATCACCATGACCGCATTGCGCTGCACTTTTGTGTTTTTATTTGTTGGCCTTTTGACGGCGCCGCCTTTCAAAAGGGCATCTCATAAAGGAAAATGTGAGTGATCGCATACGCGTCCTTTGATACAACTTGCTCCTCGCCTCAATTTTATATGCCGCGTTGTCGCGCGTCTTAAATTTGAAAACAGTTTTAGTTCGCGTCATAAAAGATGTATTCTCATCAAAATGTTGAAAGCGATCCTGTGTCAGCCCACACGAGCCCACATAAACTGGAATTACTTGACGAACAACTTCCCTTATTTATTCTTAAACAAATGAAAGTATTGAGATGATCTGTGAGGTATTCGGATGTTACAATGGAGCGGTGAAGATAGATACTAATTGGCTTTAACACAAGATCAAGTCTTCTTTAACTCCCTCTATATCTGTGTTTAAGTCATTCATCATTGCTCAGTTAAAATCGCGTCGATACATTTCTACAGTGTTCTTATTTTCACGGCCATGTCTATCGTAGACCGGGCAGATTACCAAGTGTCAGTGACACTTTGAACTGCATACGTGCAACAATGTAACATGTAGCTAGAGATACGATTAATTCAATTATAATCCATTCACAATGATGGACAACTGCCACGGGAAAATTCAGAACAACCAAATTGAGTTGAGTCATTGTGGACCATTTCATTTTACGTGAAAACTTTCATAAACGTGTTGTGATTGTAATTAATTTCCTTGTAGTAGATGTGTATGGGGACACATTATGGAATAAACTATCATATCTACAGCCTGAACATAAAATTAATAACTGTTGACTGTTCACTATACATTTTCATAACTATTCTTAATAATTACGCGTGTAATTACTCCCACATCAAACGAGCACTAGATTGAAAATACCTCTGTGATAAAACGCGAAATGTGTTTTCATTTAGAAAGCGCCAGCTTGTTAAGAGAACATTCTTACCCCAAAAGGGTGAATGTAATCACTTTAATAGCAATTATCACCAATTCTACATTCTGACGTTGGAAGGTAAACTCATTTGGTTCAAGCCTGCGTACCGCTAACATGGCCTAAAGCTCGTTTTCTTTGAAATGAACTGTTCGTATGTCCGTAAGTGGCCTGTAATTGTTGCGTAGGTGTATTTGGATGCTAAATTGTTACCTTTTATTCTTTTTATAATGAGATATCTATTTATGTTAAGTGGTTAAAGTCAAAATCTGCATCATTATGGCCTCTAGAGGCGCTTATTAAAACTCATTATCAACAAATAAAACAAAAATAGAATGCGTATGTAATGCGCGTGGAAAATACGCTGCTGTTTGTTTAAAAACGTACAGACGCAACATGCCCAAAATAATTTGCCATTCTAATATAAGAAACAGGCTAATTGTGTTCACTGTTAAAATTAGATATTTTCATATTAGATTTAGCATAAGAAAGCCGCTGATTAAAATTTTGAAACAGCACACAGGGATCAGTAAGTGTTAAGTTGGAATCAATGCGGCAAAGAAAGGCGTGCACTGCGGCGCCTCCTGGGACACTTTACATAACAAACGCTTGCAGCTTTATTCATGCTCCAAATAAAAAAATAAAAAAATTCAGCATAACATGTTTAATGACTTCAGCATTATAACACGAAAAACAAAGTTAAAACAATATTTTCAACAAAAGCTTTGGGACGAAGCTATAACGTTGGAGGAAAAGAGCTTTTTAAGTTTTATTAAAGTATACATGGAAGTTTTTTTATAGCAGTGCAGTTATAGTTATTGGGTCATGTGGGTTTAGTACAGTGGCAATAAAGTGCAATTGGCTCGGTAGTTTCTGACCTAATTTTATATTAACACGATGCTTGATACACGCGTCGTTGGGACCGTTCCGTGTTTGTTTATTAATTAAATTTCTCTGTAAGTGTAACTTCTGATTCAATCGTAAATACAAAATTACACCTGTAAACGACTACTAATAAAATATTTGATATATGTATTTTAGTGGTTTATCAACGTAAACAGTATGAAGTTGGAATTTAAAATAGGTTTTGAATGTTAAAACATTGTAATTTCACAAAGTTTCACAGTGAGGCAATGTCACGTATAAGGGATATGAGTGTTTTTGGTGTGTGGCCAACTCACGTATAGCGGTGATGTGGACTTTCTGGGGCCGTCGCTGTGGCCGGCGCCGGCTGGGCACGCGCATGCACCCGCTTCACACATCACACTGATGTTCTATGTGCTATTGCCGGAAATACTAATAATTGCAAATTCTGCACGTTAATCAAACTGTGACGGCAAGTCTTTGATGAATTAAAAACATTAAACTCTGTATTTATCACAATTATATACGTTCTATTGATGTTCACTATTACGTCACTTCACTGTATTAAAATAAAATCGTCCTACGTGATTTTGCTACGTTATTTTAATTGGTACAAACCGTCCTTACGCTGTTACAGTTTACACTTGTTTGAAGACGATTCATTTGCCCACATAATTTATACGTTCTCTATTTGTGTATCGGCATTTTAACCGCATACATTAACCAATACGACCAATTACTGCGAAATATGAGCAAACAACCTGTTGTTATAATAACAAAATTAGTTTCCGCGTGAGTCAGTTGGGCGGCTTGTCTATTCTCTACGAGGCGGTGAGCGCTGACCCCGCGATCATCCAACAACGTATTACAACAGAACAAGCGAACTTGACCGCCCACATGCGCACATCTCATACAACAACACTTGGCCCTAGATACAGAGCACGGCCGCACCGCCGCCGCCGCACGTACCACCACATCACATCGCACGCATCTGCTACGCGCATCAATACAATCTACAGCACCATATGTTTCACTACGCGCACTACGGTTGCGATTAACGTTTCTATCGGTCAAAATCAATCATTGTCACTCTTTTCACCGCACTTCAGTTGATTTGGGGCTCGTCGCTGCCCGGCGACGCACCTTCCGAGCTTTCACAACCATTATCCGACAAAGTACCTACATCGATAGCGGTTCTCGATAACACCCTATCGGCTTTGATCGAACCATTACATCGATTTATGAGTCGAGATCTCCAGTTGGCGACACGTAATAAATCAATTCGCCAATTTTGTCGGATCACAATACTGCCACGTTAAAACGATGTGAATATTTTTCCTTTTGTTCCGATACTGTTATCTCGTAATCGATATGAGTGAGATGTATCGGATATCCATGCTACTTTGATCGCAATCTATCAATCTGGCCACACTGCTGTTTAAGGGGCGTATTCAATTTTATTTTATATTTTTAATTGGATTTCAACAGAACTTGTTTGCGGTTTGGTTTGTAGGCTAAGGTAGTTAGTTTAGTAAGAATAAAAAGGATCTAAATTAAAATGTAACTTATTGGTTGTTGGTTACCTACATTGTCAAGAGCTTACAAACATTCTAAAAATATTTATGACAATGTTGTGTTGTGAACTTGTGAGTCATTATAATAATGCAATGTTCACGTTTGCATTATGTTGGAGGCTGTTGGGCCGACGACGCGGGTACTCGCGCTATGAGCATGTACTCTTATAATAAACGCTATTTGCCGGCGAAAGCAGCCGCGCAGGCGCACCGTTAATCTCATGCTGCACTAAAGCTTCAAGGTTAACTTTCGCGGCCAGCCCCAGTTCGACCACATTATCGCGGAATCGATGCAACACGTGCATTAAACACCTATCCGGCAAAACAAGATCATATTTGCATTAAAGAATGGTTGCTTCATAATTTTCATATTGAGAAATGTCGAAGTGGGCACCTCATATTTTAGAACCGTCTCCGAAAAACCCAGTTTCGAAATATTGAATTTGCATTTATTTTTCGAGTGACAACAACAATATTTTTCCTCAAACTTTCTTTGATATTTGGTAAATACAAAGTACCTAAGTAGATACTTTAGGGAGACTTTGTTTGAAAGGGGCTAATATCTAGGTATAATTATAGGATGGTGATAGTGATCTCGTTTATTGTACAGTAAAGTATATATAAAATAATGATTCAAGTAACAGAAATTGCAACTAATCAAACCTTTATGCCAGTTTTATATCAGCAGCTGCTAGAGATTAATATAATAACCATAACTCAGGTAGAGCTTAAACAAACGACAGCGTAAGAACGTAGACTATACCATAGACTTATAACTTGGTTGTATGTCAGACTGACTCATCAGCTGCACCCAACATAAGCCCTTAGTCTGCCGCCATAGAATAACGCTCCTAAGCATGAAACATACATAATTTTATTTTAAATTTCTTTTAAAAACTTTTTTTTTTGCTCGTACCATGGGCACTGACTGGCGCCTTGCTGGCCGGATAGTTAAAGTTTATTACGAAAATAGTAAAATGTTATTCTTCACTGACAAGCAGAAAGTATGTCCTCGGCCATATTACCATACACCACCCCGGGCGGCATATCGATATACCATCATGCTAATTTTACATTATGAGGGAATTCGCCGAATATTACTTACTACCCAAATGGAAATGCCTCATTGCTAACGTATCGACCGAACCTAATAATGTTTTTAGCACCTACTTTGTTAGCTTTTAGTACAACACAAACAGATTTTGATATTTTGTTACGTGCTATGTTCGGTTTGATGTCGTCAACATTGTAGAAACGATGTAAACACTGTCTGCCACAACTTAATGTCAATGTACTACTGCTACCAAATGTAAACATTGTGATATTCATGATTTCTTACGTCAATTAAAATTATTTCGTAGAAATTGACTTTATCGCGACGATAAGACTTATACAGCTGCGTCACTCCTCATAACCACTGAATGGACCCATGATTCACGCTAAATTATTTTTAGCACATTGCTGTGTTATTTACTACGAACTACGATGATTCTCACGCCCACTGATATTTTTAATTGGACACACTGTGACAATTTCATTGATACATTTGAGTATGGCCAAAATGCGTAACCACTATTTTTGTGTTGATCGTACAATACATAAATACGTTTAATTAGGAAGAGAACTTTAATGATGGTTCATAAAAACGGATGATGAATGGAAAAAAAAGCTCCTCACTGGTTTTACGATGCTGCTCAGTATAATTATATTGTAAATGAAAACCGTAATTTAACACAACATTTCGCTCATATTTTTTGCTAGCTCTACAATCATACTTGCAGACACATCGATCAATATCGATGTGAGACCGATAAATCAGCATCAGTCAGCTCAACAAGTGGACAACCTCGGTTAATTCCAGCCACCGGTGACTCACGCACTACATTAATACAGTGATCTGCCTAAAGGCTTTACGCATAAATTTCGTAATTGCAGACGCGTAGACAATGCAGGAACAAGTGAGGCAGGACCCCATGAATAATACATGGTGCTGGTACAAAAAGCGAGCGATACTACCAACGGACGAAGGGTACAGCGGCGATGCGCCACCATTTTATTTTTATTTAATCGAAGTATTTCAGGGTGAGCTTCGGTTCCCAGACGATATGAAATAAGTAAAAATACATTCTCTTTGTTCGCAGTCACCTGTTTATGGTAATGTTATCTATTTATGCAGACTTCTTTGGCTCAAATAATTATTATGAGACGCGAAATTCCCATGTAACGAAAAAATATACGAATTATTTATTCTGATCTGTGTCATCCCATAAATGATATGTACTTGCAATTGTATGTAATTTAATTAAAATATGTATTTATTTGTACTACATGTTTGCAAATTACCATTTTCCTGGTTGTGGATAGGTATAATTTAACATGTAGGCATAATCTTAGCATTAGTTAGGTACCTACCTACTGTTTGCATGAGCAATGCATTGACAGAACATTAAGGATATAAACTTGGGAAAGTACCTTCCTGCAGTACCTAACTAGTCTCAAAGGCACACAATATAATTATACAGCAGATTAAAAAAAACTAGAAAAAAAGGAAGGAATTAAAATTATATTCTGAGGTTGGGGGATTAAGTACTGAATTTACTGAATTTCATGTCGGTAAATGAAAAATGTTCAAGATTTAAGCTCATACTTAACTTACCGCGAAAGTATCAGGAAAAGAGCTGAATTAGATTTTATATGAATAATGTATCAAAGACTCTAATACAACGAACAAGTGGATCCTTCACATCGAGGAACGTACATAATGAAATATACAGACCCAAAACTTTTTCACTTGGTGGAAAGGTGAAATTGTTTCACTCTTGAAAAGAGACGAAAATACTTAATGCCTTTCATTTATTTATTAAACATGGTTGGTATTATTGTTAAAGATTTGGGTTTTGATTACGGTTCAGAAGTAAAGCAAAACTTTAACTTTGCTTTATTATTATTTAGTTAAAAACTTTGAATGGTCAACATTCAACACGCACCTTCGTGGTATTTGTTATTTGGGTAGGAATAGATAACTTAGTTTTCAGAAATAAATCCGTTTTTAGCTTTATATAAACAAACAATGGTCTTTGTTTATTGCATTCCGAACTTTGAATTTATTTGTACAAGCACAAAGTTTGGGCTAACCTTATCGACCTCAGACTTTAGACACCGCGGGCGCCATTATAAGTTCCCGACAATTTACAGTTCTAGAACTGACAATTTACAGTTCTAGATCTTTCTTTGCGGAAATACCGATATCATATTCTCAATTTCAAATTATGAAACAAACACCGCATGAACAAAAAATATGTATATTTTTAGAATTCCAATTTCAATTTTCGATTCAAAAGTCGGACGTATTATTGCGGATTTGACGACAATTCCCTCAGAATTGGAAAATGGCTTAGTTGTTTGTGTTTAATTAATTATAATATTTCCCTGAAATGTGATTTATTATTTATTATTAAGCCTATACTTACGTGCATTAAGATTTTATCAATAATTCTTGGCCCCATGTTAATCATGGAACTAAGTAGGTAACGATGAATCATATTTGTTAGATTTCATCCGTCGATAGAAATAATGATGTAGGATTAAGTGAGTACATGAACCCCGAGGTGTCATCAATAATGTGTTGCAAGGATGAGGAATGCTGAATATCGGCCAAATCGGTGATCAATCACGCACAGATTAAATGACTTTCTGGTATGTTACCGTTGCCCTTATCCCAAAAATAGATCAAAAACTGAACCTTTGCATGACTTTGAAGTTTTGTTACTTTGCCCTACGGAATATTTTCCATTTTGTTATCTGATTTCAATTCCAGTGCCCTTTAAATAAAGTGGATTATCGTGGCAAGGCTTTAACTAAAGCTTTTAAGATAAAACCCCAACTTAAGCCCTTAATTGATACGTCTCAACGTTTTTAAAAGCGTTTAATGTCTTAATTTTGTAATTTATTTTCTTCAAAGTTTCAGCTTTTGTCCCACAGTTTCTCTACCTAGTTTTGTTTTTCTCAAAAAAATTTGCGCACCTCTACAAATTCAATTCACATAGCTGCACAACACTCACAGGTATTGCAAACATTGAATTGCGATAACCGCTACATTAAACCAATGTGTGAACTTAAGTCTTTGTGAAACTCAATACACAAATACTTGGGTGTCACTGAAACAGTCGTAAAGATACCTATATACATGTGTTGTGTCGTTTGTCTTCGGCCGTAAATCAAACATTTAACAAACCGGTCGCTGTCAAACCAATAACATGTTAAGCTCAGTGTGCGGGGACAAGTGTTACAAATTATTACGCCTTTGTAGGTTACCCGGAAAGTATGCGTGTGTAGTTAGTGCCAAGGAGAGCATAATCATTTTATATTTATAGTTCAATAAATAAAGTTCTTTAGGTATTAATATTTCATGTTTGCTGTTATGTATAGAAGGCGTGGACAAATATTTATACTACCAATCGGTACGTGATGTATTTCAGTTTGGAGAGATGTTGATTCTGATAAGCTAGCATTTTTTTAAATTAAAATGATGTAACGATGTAAGCATATTGATGGACAATAAAGTCTCAGATTGCCGTTGGATACACAGAGACAGTGCCATGTCTGCTTTCAATATGAAAACTGACTTCAAAAGGTATCGTTAAAAATTGCTTTACGCTATAACAATGCCTGATGAATGTTAAGACAGTAGCAAGATGGCTCAAAGCATAATTATCTTCCTTTTTTCATTTGCATTTTCATAACCAACACGATATACCAGTATAGCTGTGGAGTATGGACCATACCAACAGGTAGATCATGCAATGTAAAAAATAATTTATGAGTATTCAATTTATTGATCACAATGACAAAGGCGTGTCTTGATTGACACGGTGCGGATCGTTAACGAGCGCCGGTACAAAAAGCTGTTGTCGGACGAGAGACATCGACAAATTATCGCGGGGCGACAAATTGAGTTAGAGGTGACGAAGTGTGCCACAGCAGTGTAGACACGACTGATCTTCGACGAGTTTCGTAATACGGCTAGCGAACAATAATTGCTCTTAACAGTTTTCAAACAATTGTTTTAAACATTTCGTTCCCAACCTTTCAAAATGGGGTCATAAAGGCCATGCAGCATCTAAATCGGAGGGTCATGAGAGCGTGAGGGACATTATTGTCGTAAATAACCTCTTTTAATAGAAAAGGGCTCGTATCGTATTGATACTTAAAGTGTCACTACACAAAATAAAATATATCATATAAAGCATGATAATCCAGAACATGAGCACATGACATTTATTCAGAACATAATGGATATTGATACTTTTAGGGCCGTACTTGTGGCAGAATGATAAAATTTTATGATCATCTACGCTAATTGTCATGACACTTTATAAATCGTGAACCCTCGTAAATGTCAGCCTTGTCATTAGCCACTGTTTTGTTTTATTTATTCCTTGTGATAATGTAGGTACCCCGATGAGCATTACACTTATCCGTATCGCATTAACTTTAATGCAACTTGTATTTTAAGTGCGCATGCACATTACATACAATTTAAGTATACTCATTTACAAATAAAAGAATCACTTTATTTATAGGTACCTACTTACTATAAATCTTTCTTAAAATATACACGGTCTACCTCACCCGAATAAAATTTCACCGCTCTCATTCAGCTTGTATGAATAGATTTTATATTGATTTTCAGGAATTGGTTGCATAATTTCTAATATTAGAACCAAACAGTTTCCAAATGTGCTGACATAAACTGGGATTTACGATCGCTCACGTCTTTAAAATGAAGTTTAGGTTATGAAAGAATGCTCAAAAACAATCGGAAAAATACATTCTCACATAAAACCTGGTGGGCTTCGGATATAAAAACAGTGTTCGGCCTTCGTCATTTATTTATGCTTGTAGCTGTTGCGAAGGAAAGTGAATGCTTTCGGCCTGGGATTGACGCGACCTCACCTGTTCTCAAAAAGTCAATTTCAAGACTTATTACCCTTTGTTCCCGAGACCCGCCTGTGAGTGCTTGCGTCGCCTTTTATTGCTATTCTGCCTTAATGTGATGGCTGCAAATGCGGTGGCAATTCGAGTTCGTTTTGTTTGTGTATTAAATTCTCACCAGCAGATAAAATTTAATTCTGTTTTTAGTATGGTCGAAAGTAGCACTTAACTATTTAAATGAGTTCAGGTGCAACGGTAAGCAAATAATGGTAGTTTCCCTTCTGCATTTGTTTTGTTGTTGTAAACCTACTCAACACGGTTTCACCAATTTGCGACGGTTTAGGTACACATTGGAATGTTACAACATGTTCGTTTAGTTGCGTGCTAAACAAACGAAGTGCGACTTTCGACACGGGTGCAGTTAGCGGCCCTTCATATGGAGATGTCAGGCGCCCGCGCCGCCACCACTGCGCCGCCTAACACTAACGACATACTTCGCACGATTTCCACGACATTCTTAACTGAACAGGCGGCAAGAGTCTTCACTTACACGGAATCATCGAAAGTACATGCACGGAACAACACTCAGAACGTAAACTCATTAGTTCATTACCTATGTGTTTACCGCAGAAACCTTTAAATCTCGCGGTAAATCATTATGCTTTAGGGCTTTGTGGTAGAATCTAAAAACAGATAACATGGATCGTGAAATTGCTTACAATTACCAGAACTATAAATAAAGTGTATCCAAGACGTAAACAATGAGTCAGTCTAGTCTATATAACGGTATCACTAGTAAAATCGATTCTGTACTTTCTCCTAGACTAAAACAGGGTATGGTATGGAGTGAGAATGTTAGACCTGTTTGTTATGGTGCGTGTGTAAATATACTAATTGCTAATGTGATTAACTGGAAACTTAAGTTTGTTGAATAACTGCTGTATAAGGAAGAGGAAAGTTAATTATTTGTTTGAGAACGCGTTGACCGATTTCATTCATTTTACACTTTCAGCTGTTTTCCTGTTGCTGGTTTGTAATGAATTAAAATTCAAAATTAAAATTCGAAGGATTAATTAGGAAGTGAATGTCCATACGAAACCCAAAATAAATAAACAACTAAAAGAACATGATGCCGATATTGATCTAGTAAATAATAACAATAGGGTTAGAAAATCAGCGTACCTACAGTCATAGCGAACATCCAGTTTATTAAATTCCTAAAATGCCATGAGTAACGCGATCCGTGTCAGAGCAACATAATGTCGAATTTCCAGAATTTCCCAATGCTAAATTGTTTCAGTGCTCGTTATTATATTCCAGGAATAACCCCACTCCTAACTCCTAACATTCAACAATATGCGTTTCTATATTGAGTACTGTAATTTGCATAGACTGTGCTCCGTCTAGGTCACTCAATAGACTCGGCCTCGACCTATTTAGTAGTCGCATGACACCTAATTTAGTTATTGAGAACAGTTATTCGAACAATCATTGAGGAAACTGGGATTGAAACATAAATTCTAATAGGACCATCTCAACTTTATTTAAATTTTATTCAATGAATCAATTGCCTTGATTCATGGGACGCCAGCCCTTGAAATAAACAATTCATTAATAGAGGGAACAGAACCGTCGTTAATCAAAATCACATTAAATTATTATTAAATCAGACGCAACCGATTTATGTTAAATTAATAAGATATGCGCTGATTGTGAATTGGATTAATTACGATGCTTTTAACGATGAACAAGAATATTATAAATACGTCGTGTGAATGAAATTAATTTGCATATCAAGTGTTACGATCAATATTAATGTTGATGCATACGATAGCGTGGTAAAAAAGTTTCTTTATTTGAATAATAATATTACTTGCTGTGCAACGAAATCTTTGCTGACAGCTGGAGCGAACTTCGGTATCAAAATGGTAAATCAAAAAGACATTATGCGGAGGAAGTAATGTCTTTCACTGAATTTATAAGTAAAATACTTTACTGGTTATATCAAGTAAATTGAGCACTCTATATTCACTAGATCTCGACAGTCGTTCAGACTTGACAACGTAAAAATAAGTAACAAAGTTTTGAGACATCTGAAGACTTCTTGACAGACGAGCACGTCTCGAGAGCCGGTCGCAAATAAGTTTTATCTCGATGACGCTTTCACAGAATATCTAGGATGTTTTTCGTAAATTAGGAATTTTAAATGTAATAAATTCAGGACATTCATTTTGACAGGCAGCGCTTGATAATATTAATTAGTTACTAAACGAATTTATCGTAAAGTTGGCTAAACAAGGAAAATATTTTTTTAAATGTTTTCTACCTGCTTTTTCCAATTTGAATGCTTTAATTTCTCATAACAGTAAAATTGATTTAAATATGATTCATAACAACATTACTAACTTTACTAGGAGTTCTCGACATATATCTAAGCAATCTGTGGGACAAGTTTCGTTCATACAATAGGTATTTACAGTTCCTAGAAAACTGAAGCAACTGATTGCAATGTGAATCACGCGAAATTCTAACAATGGCTAGAGTAAAAACTACCAACACTTAAACTGAATAAATATAATCGCATACCTACATACTAAAGAAAATGTCAACAATAGCAACGGTGGAAAGCAGATCTAGAAATGACAATCGTAAACCCACTTTTTTATTTAAGTGTATAACTAAAGATGATGTTCAATTTAATTCAGTAACCTTTTCGTCCATTGAGTGATGGCTGTTTTATTCACCTGACGTACAAATTCCTGTCCACTTTATTCCACGATCCATTATCTTGTATATAATAAAAACAAACATCGTCTGTCTGTTCCAATTGTTGTTTTATTAATCTTCTGTTTTTGTGAATAATTGGTGCTGGTTTTAAAAGTTGTACTGCGAAGGACATCGTCTTTACATCTGGATGACTGTTTGTTATTTATGTATGGACATACGAACGAGATGAGAGACGTAGAAACATTATTGTGACAGCTCTTTGACTGGTCGTATCAGATACCATGTCATGTCTGAGAGGAATTGTGCCAACACATCTGGAAATAACTTTGTTCTACGATATTTGCATAGAACACTATTTAGTTTTATTCTGTTCATTAGAGTTACGTATAATATACGGTTTACTTATAAAGCGTTAAATGCTTGAAAGGCAAAAGATAAAATATCCTTTATTGACAAAAGGTTCATTTATAACATAAATAGTTCTGGCAATGAGTCGATTGATCGACTGGCTACTAATAGAGCTCATAGTCATCGTGTGCATGATTACCGAACACAATAAAGCCGTTTGTTATTTGTCGATTAGCGATTTGATAAAGCGTTTCAATTTATAGCATCATTGAATCCAGCGTCCTCGGACGCTGGCCAATTACCCCAGTTTCTGTTGATCCTTATATAGTATCGTTTCGTAGACCTGCACCGATATCAACTTATATGTATTCCGTAGTATATTATAAAAATGCTGGTTATTTTTCGATGCAACAGAAACATACTCTGGCCCCGATAACATAATTTTATCATCTAACATATTAATTATTGAAAAGTTTTTACAACATGTTTTAATCGGTAATATTAAAGGTCAGTAAAACAAAGTTGTGGATGCAACTATCTAACTTTACACTTCAGTTAGGTATTTACGAAAGCAGATTACTAAGCGATAGCATCACTGTGTCATCATGAATATAATTAACACTGATTAGCGTGTCATGGCGGGCTCGTTATCATGTTAATCTTATGCACCGGTGACTCGGTGACACAATCACAGACTGCATGCCTCTCTTATCGCACCCGCAAGTGTCTGGCCAAGGTCGTGTCTAAGAACAAAACGTAGCAATTCACTCTAGTCAACCATAAAACTGTTGTTTGTTTTAAATGAGTGTCGAATTAATCATCACATGTAATTCCCACGTTGTATGTACATAACACTTTTAGTGTACAGTCACGAGCACTAATATGTAAACAATTATCAACTTTTTAGTGTTATTTTTTCCTACTGTATTGATTGTAATTGTATGTTGTTAGGAATATAGTATTTTGGAACCGAAAGTCCCACACTACATAAAAAATACAAAAAAAAAATAGGGCTTATGTCAAGTTGCAATCGATATTCCACGAGAAAATCATTTTGAATTTTGCTAAGTGTATGCATACTTTTTGCTCGTGACTGTACACCCTTGTCGGTTCGTTTCCACGGCAATTTTATAATAATATTGTCGTTCCAATTTTGGTTTTTCAGAATATTTCCGATAGAATAGACAATTAATAATTAATGTAAGCAGGACAAAAAAAAAATCGTAAAATTTTTGCTTTTTCCTGTTAAAGTTTCGAATGGGAGTTTTTAATTGTAAGTTAGAAGGAGAGAGCAATTACTGTCGACAGACGGGCTAGCGGCTGCATGGCCGGTATCGCCGTCGGTGGCCCACATTGTAATCACGGTGATTAGCTCCGCGCACCACCATTACTGCCCACCTTTCAGTTTGAACCAGAAATCGCCCAACTTTAGGATACGTTATTGCTTGGCACACTCCCTTCATTTCGTTTTTGTTCAATCGATTACGTTGGTTAAAAATTCTAATGTAACCGAGTTGGGACCTGCCCCGCGGCTTTGCACGAATACTTTATCGTTTCGGCTCTGCTTTACAAAGAACGTTAAATTATCCTCTAAAAGTTCCCAAAACACATTCTGCAATGTACTAAAAATTGCCGCCAGATGAATATTGTTACAGACAAGCTCCTTACTTTTCTACTCGGTGATTATGGTCCATTGCATTTGCCAAATGATTGAATAAAGTTTCTCACTTCTTACTAGGAACCACCAATTGAATAAGTCATAAAACTGTGCCGTCAATGTACATTTTCAATCGTTTTGTGTCGGCGCTTGGGTGGGATGGGATCCACCGACCGTCGCTCGCAACATGTTCTTTATCTTCATACCCACCTAGGAGTATAGTTCATGTGGGTGTTTGAAAAATGCCATATATCTTCTATTGGATAATAGAATCAGAATTTTACTGATACCGAATGAAAACTATGGATATCAAGCAACCATTTCAAAAATCTTTTAGGCAGGTGTCTTCGCGTAGCTATTGGCGTTTCGCGTCAATCCGGTTTTTTCGCCCACGTATTGATGCGCTGTCAATTTGGGCAATCAACTGACAACAAGACATAAACAAATTGTTATTAGAGTTCGCAGAAATAACTAACAACGTGCTTTACTATGACTACCACATTTAACGTCACCAATGTTATTGAAACTATTAATATTTCAATTTCGTAAAATTATCTTAAATTTGCCATTTATAAATAAACACAATGACGCTAATGCAGGAGAGAACGTCAGAACAATAATAATATTATGAACTAAAAAGAAGTCTTTGTTTAAAGCCATCGGTATGTTGGTGACGTGCATAAAATAATTATGATGTGTGTTCCACTTGTTCTACATACCGGGCATAATAACCACGTGTATTGGTCAGAATAAATGGGCCAAGAATTTGCATCGTCGATGCGCATATAAGCTATCTGAGTCGCGGTCTAATTATAGCGCTCTACGGCTTGTCGCGATACCTGACGCCTGATGAACAATATACTCGACACAACAACTATACATAAATAAATCAACTACACATTTACATGTGTTTTAATTCGATATCCATTAATTTATTGTGTGGGAAACACTGTTGTACGTCTTCGCTTCGATTTTCTAGTAAATAACCTCTGATATATTAATCCATTCATAACCATGTCACATTTGAAAGGAGCATAATAGAGATATTTTTAGTGTCTGCCCTTTGCAGCAAGTCATTAAGACTATGTATTGTGTTTATTGTATACCTACATAACCCCAAGAATAATTCATCTTTTGCTAAAATGTCGAAAGTCAAGATTTTCGAAGTTACTTTTGAAAAGTGAGGTAAGTAAGTATTTGTGGTAACGTACCATAACTTCATATAATTTAAATGTTCTGTTTTAGGATATACGGGAATTCTTTCACGTGTTAATAAAATAGCAAAACCCTCGAACTTACGTAAACATAGGTCCTGTTATCATTTCTGCTTCAAATACAAATTCAATATCATGTAACAAACGTATCAAATTCCCACATTATTTCGCACAAAAAGGTTATTTTGGGGAAAAATTATGTGTTCATATTTTTACACAGTCAACGTTTTCGCTGACAAGCTGAGCCAGCACGTGATGAAGAGGTCATTAAAATGAGATGCTCGTTTAAAAATATTTGGCGCAATGTTCGCATAAATATTACGTTAGGCATAAAACGTGGCTTTAACAAAATAATATTTTACAGGACAAAAATGTGTCAACAAAATATCTCTATGGATATCGCTACGTTTTTCGTAGGTCTACGCTACGCGGAGCTACGCGAGGCTACGTAAAGCTACGCGTGGTAACGAACCGCGGTTAAATGTTTCATCACCTTTTCACATTGATTAATCATAGAGTTCTATATTATTTTGGCTTATCTTGTAAACGATGACGACGTTTTCATAATTTCACCATATTACTTATTGCACAGCGTAGCACAATATATTAACAACGAAAGGTATGTAAGTATTCAATATCACCCGGTTTTTAATAAAGTTCGTACAGTTAAAAGTGAGCCAAAAATAAATTGCACGTAACGTAACACCAAAAATATGCTCGCTAATTGTACATGATGCTTAACGATAACACATGAGTAACAAGCTTTTAAAAATCGTTTATTGGAAGTGTTCATCGCGGCAGTTGGTCTTAATTGAAACATTGCAGCTAACCCGTTTTAGAAAGTTTTGGCTGCATGCCAACAGCTGTTCTGCATCAACTTTTTGTACCTACCCGGATTTTTAGTTCACCTTAAGGTCAAGGTTACAACTATAGGTGATAATTGACTAGTTATGTTCACGTAGTTGCCCTCATTCATTATATTTGTTTTAACATATTTATTACTAGCAATTTGTACTTTTAAAGGAATGAATTCATTATGTTTTGTATTATAATATTATCGCTCACTTCTTTGAATAGACTTAAAGGTTATTATAATTTATATCTATTACAGTAATGCATCACCGTGACGGTAAATAATTTAATTTTATACTACCTTCAATCGCGTAGGTATCAAGATAACGATTACAGTTCGTTAAATAACAATAGACACTTAGACAAGCTACAAGTTACAAGAAAAACACTCAAACCCTAGATAATAATTATCTTTGATAACACTTCCCTGTAATAAACACTATTTAAATATAATTGCAACACTATTACACTATAGAATAACTTAATACATTAATATAATTATTTATTTTTATCTATAAAATTCAGTCTACAAGTTTAGTTAAAATGCACATGAACCTCAAGTGCACATAAGTCTGCATTCTTCAGACTTCAGACAGTATGTACTTTCAAAATGGCGCGTAGTGTAAAAATATTTAATTACTGCAGTTTATATACTCGTAAAATGCGGAAAATGTTCGTATAAATGGGAAGTTGTACGGTCTAACGTGAGATAGTAAAGCTAGGTGGCACTAACTCTGGCTATAATCCAACGGGTTTATATTAATGGATGATTAATAGTGCGACGTGTCGGAACGATACATCAGCCCGGTATGTTCCTGCCGAGCCACCGATGTTCCCCTGTATATGTGTCGTAATACGTTACGATTCCAACTGTGATTCAATCTCAACTTAGAGCAATGACCATCGCATGACGACATCTATAAAATTTTATAAGACAACGATGCGAATGCTTACTCTGTACCGAGCGGTATGCGTTTGCGTACCCGTAGAGTAAATATTTTGTTCGCGTATGGACTAAGAATTGTGCATACCAAAGATGTAATACGAGTGAGCTGGATGTTTGCTCCCCTTATCTGATTAATACCTTAGTTTAGGCAGGAGTTAAGGAGTTATGCGAAAGCAAACTATAAAGTAGATAAACAGTGAGAGAACAGTTTCTAAAACAGCGCTCAACCTTGACCGACTACACTACCTGGATCATGTTATTCACAGTCCGTGAATTCGCAGGATGTTTACATTAAATATAATTTTACAAGAAAACGAAAAGTTATGGTTCCGTCTTGGTGATGATTTATTTTTCAACGGAACGTAGACTCTTTTTTCTGATGCTAAAGAAAAAGATTGCATGAAACAAAATACCCCTTCGTGTGGGCGAGGTGATTGAATAAATAATGGTAATGTAAGCCATACATCACAGTATGACCACTTGTAGTTTAAAAACCGTCGTCAAAGTTCTGACTGCAAAGTGCGAAGAACTGTACACTCAGTGTTAATGTAAATAATGGTTAATGACCAGTTGGCCTTCGTGATTACAAGTAACGAATGTCTCGTGGTGTACAAACACATAAAATAACATAAAGTATCTTCACTCTTGAGTTTATCGTCAATCTGCTTACAGTGATGACGTCACGGTGCATCACTGAAAGAACTGGCTCTGCCTCCGGTCACTATCCACGCCATCGGCTTCGTCTGTTATACGTCTAGACTTAAACATTTTCCAACCGGAATTCCAAAAATGTCGTGATTCAACATTGACATCAAAGAGAAAATTATTTTCATACGCTTTTACATTAACGATGTATCTTTAATGAAATTATGTATGTATTTTATTAGTTTTCGTTTGTATACTTCTATACTACGCCTTAGAATACAAGAGCTCACCGCTCATATTATGCTAACAAAATGTAAATAAGCATTAGTGGTTTTTAAGAGGCACTCGTGACGGAAATATTCATAATAAATATTATTTAATGTTTAGCAAATCCTTGAATAATGAGTACGGATAAAATGTTACTTACGCATTCAAGAAATTACCATGTGAGTCACGCGTTACGCATAGTATCGGCTTAAGTTCAATTCATTCAGCTAATGAACCGTAGTAATCGTGCTCAGCTGTGAAAAATGTCTGTCATTAATACGGCTACTGTTTATTTATGTGGCTGCACTCACATTATCGGCTGGTATGACGCCTTTCCCGAAATCGTCATCGGTCACGTTTATTTTGGGAGTCACAAACATTGCCTGAGTCGTAGGTAGTAAGGAACGTCTACGTACTACACGCATCCGCGGCCAGGCGTGACCGATGCACCTCGCCGTAATCGAAATTATAATTGCCGAGCACAGTTCTAACAACTCGAACTATTACAATTAAACACTTGATTGAACATCTCTGAGATCTCACACACAGTACGTGGAAATGTTCCACGTTGCGTAATCATGTGCATTTAATTTAATATCCGGATTAGACAAGGAAAATTATGAGTTTATGACTTTTGAGATGATTTCATTTTCTCCAGGGATGATTTATTCATGTCATTGGTATTTATGAGCAGATTAAGTAACACCATTATCACTATGACTGTACTAGTGTCTTATTGATCTCATCATCAATAGAATTAGGATTCTAAACAATGATACTGGCCACGATGATCTAACTGACACTATTTATATATTAAAGCGATTATGAATGACTCCCCAAAACGTAAAACATAATACACAGGTCTAAAAGCTTAATTAAAACCTACGTCGTGAAATTCTTTACTTCGTTTCCGAAATCAGCTATAATAAGTAATACCATTCGCTCCTTTCTTAATTAATATAACAGCGTAAAACATTTTTCATATAAATTTACATTTGAAATTATTATTTTAAACAAACTTGGTTCACTGATTTCAGAAAGTAATTAAACATATTTTAAGGCATTAAAATTCAGAATCGTGTTCGTGACTTTATCAGCGATGTCGCAAGTGCACGCTAGGGTTAACTTCAGCGGAGTACCAGCCAGCTTTACATAAGGTTTACTGTGCTGAATCGGGTCACATAATAATATCACTGAGTTTTAAGTTTATCAGTGGAATGCCGCGATATAATAACAGATGATAGAGATATAATTAACTAGTTAGAATACATCGTGACACGTCAGTAATATGCAAATGTTAAATGTAAACACTTTAAACCTCTAGTCGGCGACAAATTGCGACGTTACTAGACATACGTAGCAGATATGTTATATCAAATAATCTTGACGAGCATACTCATATTCTAAAACGAAGGATGTAGGCATTGCATCATAATGTTCATATTTTCTAAGAGGAGCTAAAGCTTTTAATGTAATATAATGTATTTGAGTTTGGTTTCTAATGCGCACTATTCATACTCATTTGCTAGTCAAGTATTTGCGGATTCATTATTTGCTGCTAAAACTTTCGAGTTCTCGTAACTACTAATTACGTTTTCAGTGTTCCCTCTGCAAGTTGTACAACGCTTTTCACAAATTTTTCTCATTCACTTTTTTTTTCATTAGTAGAACTTCACATATTGGATCGTAAAACGAGTAGTTTTATTAACTTCGATGTTTTGGTACACGTTGATGAAAGTAATATTCGTTATAATAACTTTTGTTTCGCTGCCGTCAGTTTCATTGCCCTGAATTTGTTATTATTACGACACCGAAACAGGCTGACGTTTTATTACCAAACTGATTCCCTTGACGGTTTCATTAAATTCTTTGTAAGATTTTATAAATTCTCACCGTACGTTGTTTGTTATCTTATTATTAAAGGAATCGTTGTTTGTATTAAGCGGCATACTGCTTTTATTGCTATTCTAATCTTCATGCTCATATTACGTTTTGAAATGAACGGAACGGAACTCGAGGCGTCATCAGCTATTATAAAGGCTATGAACTAGTTCTTAGGCATGCTTTTTATTATCTACCTGCAACTTATGGATACATTTCTCTCCTTCTGTGAGACCTATATTTGAAAGTTACAAGAGTTTTAGGGTTCCGTAGCTCGAAACGAAAAATGGAACCCTTATAGGATCACTCGTGTGTCTGTCTGTCTGTCTATCACAGCCAATTTGCTCCGAATCGACTGGACCGATTAAGTTGAAATTTGGTACACATGATCCAAACACGGTGGTGTAACGTAAATAAATCAATTTTGAATATGGTCACTTTTGGGGGGCAAATAAGAATATTAAAAAAAAAGCTTTGCTTACATATCAAATGAAAGGGTTTGTTGCGAAGATCACAATTTTTTTTTTTTTATAATTTTAATATAAATGCTTTTAAAGATATTTAAGAAAATTTATGAAAATTGGCAATTCCCCCCTTATCTCCGAAACTACTGAGCCTAAAATTTTGGAAAAAAATTTGATAGTGGGTCTTTACTCATAAAGTACAGGAAAACCTACCTATATTTTATTTTATTTTATTAGGATCTCCAACAAAGAATACACCTTACATGCTATAATATTACGACAAGAACAACAATCTATGTGCTCCCTCAATTATAGGAGACCACATCATGCAATAAAAACAAGCAAACAGTATATTATAAGGAAGTTCTATGGTCGTAAAATTTTACCAAACTCTCAATTTTGTGCGTACAAACTTACATTTGCAGTTGGAATGTATGGGAGAACATGTTTTTCAACTACAATGTTAAGTTTGTTCTTGGGACAAATTCATCCCAACTACGGAACCCTTCATTGTGCGTGATCCGACACGCACTTGGCCGGTTTTTTTTGTTATGAAAGTAGATTCATTGCTATTGGAAAATCGCGATTATTCTTTTTTCTGATTATCATAATCGTATTTTTTTTGTTTACTTCAACCAAGAATATTCGGTCAGATCGATAAAGAAAGATGCATACTAAATGTGCACGTACATATTCGTGAAACACAGATCGTGCACCAGCGCGGGCGCCGTCGCCGTCGCCTAAATACCGCGCGTTTCCGATTGCGACGCGAAACTAATTCAGTTTCACACTACTTGTCAACATAACTACATAACAGGAACTATTATTTTCTCATACACATAGTATAGATATGCATAATTTTTATTTCATTAAAATGATTCCATCTCACGAAAGCAACGGTGAAACTATTTCAGCGGGGAAAAAAGAAGCTCGTTATAATACCTACTTAATTTATGAAAAGTGGATTCGCTGATATTAAACTTCATTCTAGACGTTAAATAAAACAAGTCGTGGCAAATATAAACTGTTACCACGAGTAGAAATTATATTTTACGCCTTATTATAAGTTAACTGATATTATTAATCAAAATTACTCATGCATCTAAGTGTCATTTGATTATGATCTATCTCGTCGACTTATTCATCTATAATTCCTCATATCCTGCATTGAAATGTTTTTGATCTGTCAGGTACGGACCACCCGGTAAATATCAGTTGTATCGTTACTATCAGATGATCCGAATATAAGGGAAGTGTCAGAGACGGTCTGGAGTGAGCTTAAGCTAGGCATCTTGTATTACCGTTACCGCGACGAGGCGCCAACCACCGGCCGCGGCCGTGCACTTCGTACGCCATATCACAATATTATAAATTGAATACTTATCACGATCTGAACAGCATACACGCTGCTTACCTGTATTTATGAGCAATACACTCTAGTTTGTTTTGTAACATTATTTCTTCCTACTGGGCTTTATAAGCATGTAGTATCTCATTTGATGCAACTCAGCCCGAATAAACTTACACAATCGAATGCTTCGCTCAAATCCAAAATGATTGGAACCCAGAAGATTCTTCTTCGATATGCAGATAAATGAAATCAAGCTCGGTGGAAGATAATGTCCGGGTACTTATTAGATTTATAAAGGTATGAGAAATCGAAAAAATTAAGGTCTGGCGTGCATTTGCTGGCGCCTCACGTCCAGGATTACATATAAATCGTCGGCTTACGTGGGCGGAGACAATTGTCGGTCTCTACTGATAAACGCTAGAGATGACCCGCGCCCCGAGGGAAACGTTATCGTGAGAAAGTGCCTCACATAAAAGAAATTCTTAAACAATGTTTCATCTTTCTACGAAAATGACGCATGCAGTTATACCGATGTTGGTGAAATGTGAACGACATTTACTAGCATTCGCAATTATAATTTGCTGAAATGGCGCATGTCCCAGTTAGCAACACGTAATAGACTAATGGACACTCTTTAGTCGGTGTCTGTAAATTGTGAATTCTGACGCAATCACTTAATTTTTTAATCATTTTGCGTGATTGTTATGGATAACCAATGTTTTAGAGTATGAGGTGTCATATTGTCTATTTGTATAATTCTTACAGATAGATCGACATTTGTTCTGTCTGTAAATAAACCTTCAATCATTTTCACATTCGCCTTGGCTTTCACTCACTCGCAATCTTTCACATTACATAACTCTTCCTGGGTTTCTTCAATCATTAATCTTCTCCTGTCCTTGCCATGGTACTTATGTGTCGCAGTTTGCTGTGGGTTGTGCTGCGCATACTTATTATTAGGTATTTGTATAGCTGGTTCACCGTTGAAAAGCTAGCTACACAACCGCTTTTGTCACCTGCATTCAATAGATGGGCTCATTGTTTTCATTCCTTCGCAATGTAACGTGAGCTTACAGCTCACTTGCGGTTGCGGCGACCTACGCGCGCTCACACTCCACACTATTCACATTTCCTATACTATCTCAAAGATTCCTAAAACAGGTCCCGTAATATATTAACATTACAATCAAATTCATTTGGAGTTTTCTGTTTAATTTTTATCAATTCTTCTAGTGGGTTTATGTTAGTGAACTCGATCAATAAAGAGGAACGGCTCGCGGCATTTTAAATTAAGATAACAGTTTTATTAGCTTCTAATTCAATTTGTGGCGTATTTTTCTTATCTTTTCCACTTAAAGCTCTTACTAGCTTTCACGTTAGTTGCAACATTGCATAGACAAGAATCGTCGGTTGGTTCTCAATCACGAGTCGTGTTTGAACTTGGCCCGTGAGCTGCGACACTGGGTCAACGAGGCAGGGCTGGATATTGCGCGGCGCATTGCAATAAGTATGTTCGATCCAGCGCGACAATTAATATAGTGCACTGTGCAATAAGCGCAGGCGGCATGTGGGTACTCGGTACAATATTATACGCGATTGACCTTGCTTTATTGTCAACTTCAACTATTTATAGTCAAGAATTTAGCTTCAACTGTAACAGCCGCTTTTGATTGAAATTATTAACTGCAATTGAAGAAAACAATATACCTAGTTTAGAGTTGCTTCAGTTCACTCATATGCCGCTATGATTGAACTTGATCTCACTAACTGCTTCAGCCACTTAACCATGACCTTTGAACCTATCAAGTTAAAGACTTTTACTGATGTTGTTTATTTTCGTGATATTCCGCTGAAAATATGTATTAGTCATCTAACCGCAAAAATAATAAACGGATTTGATGAATTAAACAATAATAACATTATAAATAATGGTTTGATTAATTAACCACACGTCGCCATGATTTAATCCCAATTAATCTTGCGTTGTATGACCGTGAATGAATAATGTTGAACAAACGCTCAATGAATTACTGGTTTTAATGACTAATTATGCATAGAGACATCCTTAATATTATTATGGAAATAAAATATTATAGGTGCTATCATAGTAATAGTCGTAGAGATTTATATTACGTTACATCCTGAAGCGGGGCTCATGATTAACATCTTCCGTGAGCAGGGTCAACGTGCAGGGGTTACGGCCTGACAGGCCCTGTGACTAGACCTTCTGGAAATTTCTAATAAAACATGATTTGTGGCAATGGATTATACGCACTGCTACGTTACGGTACTCATAAATGCGATATGAATTTATCGAAACTTATGTAACAGAAACTTTATTGTGTTGTTTGTAGAGGCGTAATAATGTGAACTGGTTTTTGTACTACCTTTTCAAATAAGGGTCACGAGTCGGAGACAAACAAAACATTGTGAACACAGCGGACCAAAACAGAGTAGGTACGATGATCTAAACGCCTAGTCAACCAATTCGTTCCAAATGGCCATTATGCAATGAAATCATTTGAATTAATCAATAGAGCAGAGTGGGTCCTGGCACTACAATCGACTAACGACACATTTCCTCCTCTGCTGCCGGTGCCACTACATCGCCCAGCTCCCTGGGTTCTGCACCCGACCCGCTTATTGTTGCAATTGAGCACTATAGGTACTTAATAGTGCTATAAATGGAACTCTGGCTTCTCACGATGCTTATAAATTATGCCAACGTAGAAATCAATGTCAATATTACGTTTTACTATTGACAGTATATTCTCTATAATATGGAAGTTAACGATGTCCTTTCATAACGTAATGATCTAATGATGCTGTTTAGAAGTTGAAACTCTATAAAGTTTAGGACGCTTTGCTTCACTTGGATTATGTCATGTAGTAAAATAAGGCAAAACAATATTCTTTTGCATGAGTTTTATTGGTTTTACAAAGCTACAAATGCGTAATAAATATTTTTGAAATATATAAATATTTTGAGTCATTTTGTTTTAACTGCGCAGATAGTTTTAACAATTTTATATATTACCATAAAAACAGCTTTAGGAAATATATTATTCTGAATAATAAAACTAGCAAGATTAATAAATCTTTAAGGCTGTGTACCTATTGATAAGGCGCAGAATAGCATTCGAATCGAGTATGCATAATAGCATGTAACACAGATTCCAAGAATATCACCTGTTTGTATAGAATAGTGTTTCTAAACATGTGTCGAGTAGTTGACCTGTACTCTACAGTACTGAGTCCAGTGAGTACTTCAGTAGGTAGTTGAGGACGCTAACCAAACGCTAACGATGTTTACAAAATGGATCACGTACTTCACAAGTAACATATACAAACTACAACTGTGCAAACACTTTAGAACGTTGATAAAGTTACGTTCTTAATTAGATTATTATCGTTTATTTAAAATTTAAAAGGAAATTAAATCTCTAGGTCGCATTTTTTCGTAGTCTTCAAACTGCGGATGTAAACAAACCTTGAAATACTTTTATACCGCGAACAACCAGCTAATTCATAATGTAGCTCGCGACATAAACCTATGCTCTAACATTTTGTCTCGTAAATTTCAAATTTATATATATTCTATGTTATGATTTTATGATATGTTGCAGACTCGAAACGGTGCCAACTCTCAAATGCACATACATTCAATTGTGTAATTAGGAACAGATTGTGGTAGTACCGCATATTTTAAAATTAAGCATTCCTTAATTCTGTTGTGCAACGACTTTCAAGTGAAATATGACACATTAAATACGTAATAGGAACCTACTACGGTAATTATGCATGTGCTGCGAATTTCGACACTCGTAAGGATTGTTGTCACGAACGATAACTATAGGTATTATAAAGGACTTATAACTCTTATGCGCATGTTGCATCGTGCATAGTTAAACATCACTAAATATAAAATACAACAATCATTGCAGTACAATACACAGCGATTATCTGAAGGTAATAATTAGGTGCTCATAGCGCATTTGATTTAAATAAGATTGCATATGTTATTGCTACAACGAAACATAAGATGCAGCGAGACACGTCTGACCTAGTATTCTTGCATCTTGTACCTTGAGACAAACGAATGTTGTAGAACAATATAGCACATATTTCCTTGAAGAAAGCAAAAACAAATCAGCAAAATTAAATATGTAAACAAATGCACCTGCACTCGTAGGTTTTCGATTCAGCTGATCAGGTCAACTCATCCAATGAGGAAGCACATACACTGCCAAAGACACACTGGTCGTTGTCAAATCGATGTTCAAACAAATTGGTAAGTGTCAATAAATATGGATGTGTCGTGTATGCTCTCGCGCACCGGCTCGGAATCGCAGGCGACACGCGCTCCCCGTAGCGGACAATCAGTAACTGAACGTTCGGTTGACTCGGACCAGTTATTATGCGCCCACTGATGCCATCAATAACTTCACCAACACGTGGGTCCGCGATGTCGGCCGACACGACGTGATATCACACATGCACGGTAACGCGCTTATCGGTGCATCGCCTGTAAAAAGCTCATGATTCATCAGAATTGGGTTTCGCTCGTGACATCACCATGCTATGCGAGTAATGTAAACAATATGGGCTCGAGTGGCGATCTGCTTCAGCAGGTTCATGTTATGTGCCGGCACACTGTGCACACCGCGCTAACGTGTCGTATAGAACTATATGCACTATAGTCACCGTTGTAACTTGTAAATATTTGTCTCTACCGAGCCATGTGTGAAAATCATTACTTGGAAACGCAGAATTCCTGACATACTTCTGAGTAATAATATCGTTACGATTTAAACCCGAGCCGGAATTACTGGAAGAGATAGCATTGCATAAGTTTTCTCTCGATATAAAGACTATTTACTGGTAATGGAGAGTACATTTTCTCGAATCTACATAAACAGAGTAAGTGATTGTACTAATAAGTTTGGGCGGAGTAGGAAGGAAACAAGCTTCATTAAAAAGTTGCTTATAGAAAGTTGTTCTATTACTCTGTCCATATTTTCCTTATATAGTTGGTGAACCTCCCTAATACGTTGGGCCAATCGATAAGCGCAATATTTTAACAAGAAACATTATTCAGGCTATTAACGCAATAATTAAGTTGCTCAGTAAACCCTAAGGCTTGGTATAATAAATTTTATATGAGCGTGATGTTTATGTCATTATATTGAAATTATATAATTGTAGTAAACAGAATCAATAAATAAATGATTGAGATAGCCATTATTTTAAAAGCTGTGTTAATGCGTATGCCCCTAAAAGGAGGCACAGGTAGCTTTAATACGGGTTGAGTCAGCTCTAATAAAGATTTATTCCTCTGTCCCTTCTTTGACAACACTTAATAAAATAATGTAACAGACGATTTAGGGCTCTTATCACACGAACGAGCGAAGCGTGGGCGTTTTTGAAAGTATGAGCTGGCTATAGATGTTTCGTGTACGTGTAAAAGCTTTCTTCTTCATTTAGTTTATATCACCAGTAATAATTATTATAAGCTACAAGGCAAAATATTGGAAATAGTACGAATTCATTCATCATTATTTTCCAACAAAAAAAGTACATTTAATCATTAAGGAACGAAAGAACAAACAGTTCTATGCTACATCTAACATATTTTCTTCGTAGTCTTGTGAAATTCATGGAAAAGAAGCAAACTTGATCTCGAATAAAATAAAATTCAGTAACAGCGCTTGCAACTAGTAGGAAGGCGAGCAAACAAATTCAGTTATCAGCTCTGCAAACTTTGCAGTTTACTTTGATCTCGCAGACGTCTATAAGTAGATTTACAGATCGTTCCGCTGAATTCTTAGATAGCAATGCACATAACTTAAAAATGTATCTACATCATTAAAAAACAGCGGCAGTTATCTATCCGTAAAGAGGTAATACTGGGGTGTAATTTTTACGGCACACGCGATCTCGCTATTCATATCTTTGGCAAAACATTACTTTATATCTGTTTGTGTGCCACAGTCTTGCCGGACGAAAGTTTCTGGTGCCAAATTGAGCAAAACATTGACACTTTCATGTGTTCTCTAGATCTCTTATAAACATCTGGAGATAAAAGAGCATCAGAACGTAGCGATTGTTCGCTGTGTCGTGAATGCCGTAGGAAATATGTACCTAATTGTGATCGAATACCGATCTGTGTGATCTGTATAATGCTTCGATACAACTTCTGTCCATAAACCCAACATCGTACTAGTGTAGTAGTGTTAATGTTGATGCTGCATTCACTTATATGGATAGATTAGAAAAGGTCAGTCTTTAGTATATAGATAATACGATCAATAGGTGTCATAGGTCAGGCAATTATAGATAAACTTGCACAAGACAATGGAACAAACAGGATTATTGTTCAGAGGTTTTGCAATTTACGACTTACCTTAATAATTTATACGAGCTAAATCCAATTTAAGCACATGGAGCGAAAACATTTTTAACGTAAACCACAACAAATATATAATTGACAATTTTGTTGCTACTTTGACACATTTTACCGTGAAAAATGAATCATCCATCAGTGGAAGAACTGACAGGTAACCAAAAGCTACATCGTGAACATTTCCGACTACACTTGTATGAATAGTAAATTCTATCGAATGTAAAGAACCATGTAAATAAATATACTTTTGACCATCGCAGAGACCTTTCACGAGAATTTAAATTCAAATCACGTGGAAAGATTTTGTTAGATAAGGTCAGGTGTAATCAAATCATCGACATCGTGTCATAGTTACATAAAAAGGGCCGCAGTAATCCGACTTGAATGTCTAAACCTGTACAAAATTTCTGTAGCTACACATTCTTGACACATTTGCTCATAACGTTCAGTAGGGATTAAGTGCTTCGGGTTAGCGTTATTTCGGTCTGAAGTTATTTGGGATTCCGGTCTTTATTAGGGATTCAGTGTGAGCATTCATTTTTGGCAATGGAATAATATATATGTATCACCAGCTTTGTCGCACATCAGGATGTCACTACCCATCCCGATGATAGAACCCTTTTGTTATTTTTACTATCTACACCGGAAAGAGGGCTTAAAGAGGCCACCTGAATTCTCACGGAGTTCTACTTAACGCCTTGCAACACTTAACAAGTTAATTACGTGCAATTTATCAAAGGGCCCAATAATTCTCGATGCGTGTACTACGCTTGTTTGTAGACACGAGCTATCTCTTATCAATGTGGGTCGAGACAACTTGCCGCAATGTTTCCTTCTCCTTGTGTACCTTCTTGGATCCTTGTGTAGTGGTTACAAAAGGACTCAAGTGGAAAGTGGGACAGTTAAATGTCTTTGGATCTCTCGAAAGGAAGACGTTATTTTCAGAAAGTCTGGAGGATTGAGAGATGAACGTATAATTGCCGTGTATAAACGTAAGTTATTAACTACTAGTTGCGCCCCGCTGTTTCACCCGCATAAGTTACGATCCCGTAGGAATATCGAGAAAAAAATATTTTAGGTTCTAACCCAAGTCATGGTCTACCTATGTACCAAATTTCATCCAAATCCATTTAGCCGTTTTAGCGTGAAAGCGTAACAAACAAACAAACAAAAATCTAATCTTTTCTCTTCATAATATTAAGTTTAGATTACTAAAACATAAACTTTTAGGAACAATTTAACCTGTATCCGCTTCTACCCTCATTGTAGTGTTTCTTTGTTGTTTCTTTACATAATTAAGTTGTTTTAATTCTCTAAATTATGTGGTCGATGATTTTGGTGCATGGTAAAACTCCTATGAGTTTATGTCGGCACCAACTTAAAACCAACGTACTACTCAATAAATAAATAAGGTATCCGCATATTTTATAATTTGTGTCGTTTATTAATTGACTTAATTGGCTTAATGCCGTTCTATGTTAAAGTTAAGTTTTGGGTTGTAAGGAAGGCACGGTATTGGGAGCACTTATGTAACTCTTACGGCTGTACTGTGTAAGTGGTAAGATTTAAATCTACTTTCATGAATTTCGATCCAATTTATGATAGTTGCCCTTCAAAATAACGTTCGTTACCTAAGTGATTGTTTTACGAAATAACCAGATATTATACAACAGAATAGGGGTCGTTATGGTGAACTTAAATAGAGCCTTTTGACTTTATATACCTACAATTTACTATATTTTTTAATCAAATTAGATTTGTTACAGCTGTAGTGGCAATCATGACAATTCAAAAGTACCTGTAATTGGTTTATTTGAAATAAATGCTTTGAGTTTGAGTTTGAGTCATGTCATTTGGTTTAAATAGGTCCTTATTTTTATTATTTTGTTTATCTTTTAGATAGATTATTTTCTTTTAGATTTTGTGAATGTGAGAACGTTGTAGGCTGTAGACTTGTGGACCATTTTCTGTTTAACACTGTCCTTCCATACCTATTAACACTGTAATTTGAAAACATTGTAGAAACCATTTATTTTGAAAAGAGTAACTGTGGAGTTTCTTGCCGGCTCTTTTCCATAGGAAGCGACCAATTGGAACCATGCACCTAGCTTCTGACGTTTCATAAGTGCCCATGTAGGTTTATGTGAAATAAAATATTTTGAATTTGAACTGAATTTTAGTTTCGAACTAGCAACGTTACCTATTAGCTATTATATAGTTCGCGTTTATTGTTTACGTTTTATTTCAGCCGCGTTAAGGCACTTTTATAGCATCAGTGACGCATCAGGCAGGTGACGGGCGCCTATTAATCTGGGATATAAGTCGATTACCGTTACCATTGGTACTTCAATCGTTCCCATTCGACTCGTTTCCGTTCCAATAGCTTTCGCGTCAATATCAGAAAACGTTGAGTTATGACTCATCAATGTTTTATGATTGACTATTATGACAATTTTAGATTTTTGTTACTTACATATTTTGTTGGAATACCGGGACAAGGCCGTATTGCATTCTATCCTATACTATTAAACGAGCAATATTGTGTATATATGTATATTATATTTGTAATCACGTTCTCGAAAACGGCTTTAACGATTTCGATGAAAGTTGCAATATGGGGGTTTACCTACGGGGGCGAAAAATCGATCGGAAAATTCGTTTTGTCCGTATTTTCACCCGAGCAGAGCTCGGTCGCCCAAAGTTTAGAACAAGATTAATGACATAGAATAATGACATGGCAGCATGGAATTAGTAGATACTATTCTAAACAATAAAAAAAGTAGTACTTGAGAAGTTAACTACCTGCATTAACCACTGCCTTAAATCTGGATATTTTCCTGATTCCCTCAAGATAGCTAAAGTGAGCCCAATTTTTAAATCTGGCAATAAAACTGACCCGGGTAATTATCGCCCTATCTCGGTACTACCAGTCGTTTCCAAAATTTTCGAAAAAATAATTTATAATCGATTGGACAAATATCTGAGCTCTAACAATTTCCTTTACCATAAACAGTATGGCTTCCATTCCAAATCAAATACACTATCAGCCTGTATAGACCTTGTAACAAACTTGAAATGTAAAATAGACAAAAAACAAATAGCTCTTGGTATATTTATAGATTTAAAAAAGGCGTTCGACACGATAAGCCATAAACTACTCCTTCAAAAACTACATGATATTTTAGGAGCATGAGGAACAGGGTGTAAAGTTCACTCATCCACCATAGAAAAAAGGAGGATCCTCCGACCAGACGGGTGTTTTGTCTGGCGGGCAACTGCCCATCGGTTTGAAGTTGAAATCTTGTATGTATGTCGATCGCTCGGTAAACTCTAACTGCGCGATGCAGGATTTGTGTGACGTCATGTCTTTGATGCATAGTTCGTATGTGGCGGTGTAACCGCTACATCACTCCCCTCCGGAGACCGGAGGTCGATAGTGGGCTGAATCTTGCGATGCTTTACGGTGCCAGCTGTGGTTCCAGTGAGTCGGAACCGGGTACCGTATAGTTCACGGTGAGTCGGAACTATCTGTGGTGATTGTGGTGATTCCCCAGTGAGTCGGGGTGATTGAGGTGATTCCCCAGTGAGTCGGGGTGATTGAGGTTGATTGCGTTGATTCCCCAGTGAGTCGGGGTGATGAGGCTGATTGCGTTGATTCCCCAGTGAGTCGGGGTGATGAGGCTGAGGGTGATGACCAGGAATGCACGTTCGCTGCATGCTGGTGGTCAGGATACCCGTTGAAGCCGTGGGTGCTGGCCGGCTGTGTGAGTCGCCTCACGAGCTTGGTGTGATGATGATGATGACGTCAAGCCGAAGTAATTACTCGAAGACTGCGCTGACGTTCATACTCGGGGTCACCAATTTAGTGGTATGAGGAACAGGGTGTAAAGTTCACTCATCCACCATAGAAAAGGGAGGATCCTCCGACCAGACGGGTGTTGTGTCTGGCGGGCAACTGCCCATCAGTTTGAAGTTGACATCTTGTATATATGTCGATCGCTCGGTAAACTCTAACTGCGCGATGCAGGATTTGTGTGACGTCATGTCTTTGATGCATAGTTCGTATGTGGCGGTGTAACCGCTACAATATTGGCATTAAGAAATCTGCACATAAAATGATTAAGTCATACCTCTCTAATAGATTACAGATAGTTAAAATTGGTGAGACCAAAAGCACTCCTGAACTAATAACGTACGGGGTTCCACAAGGTTCCCTGCTTGGGCCTTTGTTCTTCTTAATATACATTAATAATATAAAAGACCTAAACTTAGCTGCAGATGTAACACTATATGCCGATGACACCTGTCTCTTCTACTTTGGCAGTGAAATTCAAGCAATCGTCAGTCGAGCCCAGGAGGACCTTAATACCTTATTTACCTGGTTTCAATATAATTTGCTTACCATCAATGTGACTAAGACCAACTTTATGATATTTAGTGCTAAAAATAAAAATATTCCAAATTTTCAACAATTACATGTTAATAATTAATCTTTAACTAAAGTAGAATCAGAAAAATATCTTGGTCTAATCTTAGATAAACACCTAACCTGGAAGCCATACCTAGAAAAAATGCATTCAAAATTATCATCATTGATGGGAACACTACGAGGTACCATCCGTTGCTTTCCAAAATCAGTAAAGTATATAATTTATAATTCCCTCATCAAATCTCACTTGACCTACTTAATTGAAGTCTGGGGCTCTACAGCTAAAACCAACATATAACATTTACAAATCACTCAAAACAAAATAATAAAATTACTCTTTCATCTTAATTACTTAACGCCAACCGAAACAGTTTTTCATAAAACCAAATTAATGACACTTGCACAAATATATAAATTCAATACCTGCATCCTTATACGGAAGATACTGACAAAAGCTATACATTCTTAAATAATTTTTACAAAAAAAGCGCAAATTCAGACTCGGTTACTGAGAAATGCTAACGATATCTGCCTATATAGTAGACCACGAACCAACTACGGTACTAGAAATATTAAGTATGAGGGTGCCAAAATGTATAACGAATTGCCGAAAGATATTAAGGAAATATAATCTTTTCCCCTATTTAAAAATAAATTAAAATTCCACATAATGAAAAGTTTTCAATTACATACATAACATAACATAACATCACGCCTTGTTTCCCCGAAGGGTTGGGCAGAGGTGTCCCTGTAGCAGGTACACCCACATTTCGCCAGTTATGTTTTAAGTCCCATGTAATAGGGGGCGAGCCTATTGCCATCAACCGGGCACAAATCCAGACTCCGGGCTGCTACTGGGAAATTCCAGATAGGAAAACCCAATAACACTTTGCCCGACCCGAGAATCGAACCCAGGACCTCATGCTCAGCAGTAGCGCTTGCGACCACTAGACCAACGAGGCAGTTCAAGTTCGAGTTTTCAATTATTTTAAGTATATTTCATAATACCTCGCAATATTTACATAAACTATAATATCAATAATAAAAACTATATACATTATATTCACAACAAATACAAGAAAATGTAAACTAAATGCAAAATTTAACCTAAGTTTAAATTAAAAAAAACATGTGTGCAATTCACACGTGGTAGAAGTGAAACCTTCAAAAATTAAAAAAAAGTGTTTTTGTACGCGCACAAACACGTATTAACACACGTACACACGGCTACACATCAAGCTATACATTTCCAGTATTAGCGGACCTCGCATTGTACGGAAATCCTATACAATGCGAGATCAGCATAAACTGGAAATGTATAGCTTGATGTGTAGCCGTGTGTACAACGCTGAGGCCCAAGCAAACTCCCACTATGCCTTGGTAAACACTAGTGGAGGGGGTACGAAGCAGAGCATAAAGAGAACCACGAACATAAGAACACACACAGACACACCCCCACTCACCCCCAACATACACAGACACCCCCACAAACACACAGACACACCCCCACATACACACAGACACACCCACACACACCCTCAGACACACCCCCACACACACCCTCAGACACACCCCCATATACACCCTCAGACATACCCCACACACACCCTCAGACACACCCCCACAAACACAGACACACCCCCACATACACACAGACACAAACCCACACACACCCCCACTCACACCCTCAGACACACCCCCACACACACCCTCAGACACACCCCCACACACACCCTCAGACACACCCCCACACACACCCTCAGACACACCCCACACACACCCTCAAACACACCCCCCCCACACACTATAATGCTTCCTATCTCATTTTCTCCCACGTTAAATCTTATAAATTTATGTGTCTGTCTCTTTTTACTGTCGCTTTTTCGTTTCATCGACTTTCAAATCACAACGATGCTAAAGAAGTTTTCACTTCAATAAACATTAAAAAGTTAAAAAACACTTTGAATAGCAACTATGATAGAAACTGTGTTTCGATACGTAATATGGACTCATAGCTTCAATATTTTTTGCAGATTACCTACACCAGCTAAAATATTTTTTTAAAATATATATAAAATACCTTCTAAACTCGATCTTTTTTAGCATAGTTTATTTTACTAACATAATGATAAGTTAGCGACTAACAATATTATACCAACTTCTAATTATAACATACCGTTCCGATACTCGTTCCAAAGAACGTTTATGTATGTAACCAGTGTTTCTCATTCTAAGTGAATAATTGTATTCTGTTTTTGAGGAATAAATGTCTTAAACCATACAATTAAATGAGCATTCTCTATTTTCACCAGAGCAGAGCTCGGTCGCCCAGGAACTAATGTTATTAACGTACGTAAAACTGATGTAGATATTAAGAATAAAATATCTGAAGATCTTTAAAGAACTGATTTATGCTTTTAATGGTTGAAGGTATCAGAAGAATCACGCTTGATAGGGTCCAGACTAGTCATCATCACTGAACACAATGCAAATGATGCCGTCATTAAGGGATTGAAAACATTTTCGTCATCACTACAATCTTTACAATACCTTTCAATGGCATGTTTATTGTAAAAACAATAAGTTAGTCCCTCTGACAAGTCTATGTTCAATGTAGAGCCGAGCCATCAGCGTATTACCAGCCAAGCCTAGAAACTGTTATCTTAGTCTACCAGTTAATAAAATGCGTAATGCATAAATAATGTAAGCACTAGGCAGGTCAGGAAAATGATACTTAGTTTAATTGAACTATGTCCTATTAATTATTGCTATTAGAGTTTCCTGTTGATTTAATACTAAGCACAATTTCCATTCGGTTCTGTAGGAATACAACGTTACAAACTCATTGGTTTCGATAGTTGTTTAGATACTTACTCGAATAAAACAACATTCTATAATCATTGTCCGTCCTGTTATTATTTAAATAACACTTAGTTAATCATTTGTAAAATATTTTTGTAGACACAAAATCTTGTTTAAAAATTTTAACGTTTTAAATTTAAACAATGTTCTCCTCCACCTGTCATCCAATCTCTTCACCCCCCTTGGTTGACTGGTAGAGAATGCCTAAGGCATTAAGAATGCGGCGACGCATGAATTGTCCATACAAACGTAGTACGTATACATTAATCATTTGCAATTTGAGCATATTTCCACCATATTATGTTAATATTCGGATTGAGACAGTATTTATCTAGGCTCCTACGTCTTTTTATATCCAAAAACTTACCTTTAAATGAAGTGTAAGCGAATTGCATTTCGTATATTTTTACAACGTAAATGACATGTTTTCATATTGTTTTTTCTGTATTATAAACAACAATATTTGTAATATTGTTTCCGCAGAAGCATAGTTTATGTTATCAAGTTACAAATTATCGAAAAAAAAAAGGAAATACATTAAGTTTTCATTCATAATTTTTTGTATTACGGAACACATCCAAATTTATCATAAATTTTCGAAAGCTAGTAGTACTATCGCGTCAAGCAATCATTGTCAATGTGTGCGTGGTAGTATTGCTCACTGTAGGTGTATATCGCTCCGACAGGCACTCACACTAGCGCAACGTGCTTGGAATTGAATTTTGCAAACATCTCGATTTGTAGTTGCGAGCCGTGTCGCCGGCCTCTTAAGTCCGCCTTTGTACTTTTTTGAGTGTGAAAAGTTTAAATAAATAAATAATCGATTGATAATCAAGTGCGTATAATTTTAAATGTATGATAAACACATATAATTCTTATAACATAAAATAACATACATTGGCATTTACTGTAATAACGGTTTAAAGACTTCCTTATAAATCAGTTGTATGTATCAGTTACTATCGTAAACTAAGGTGCCACCATAGAATTAATTAAACAATTCATTAATGGTATCACTTTGTTGGATTTAACAAACGATAAAAGGCATGATTAATCGTATTATGATCCTGAATTCCTGAGAAAATGTAAGAAAAGTTTGAGGCAATGTCATATTATGTTAATAGATTACAGTTTGGCAAGTGTAACTTCTCTATTGATAATGCAGTTTAATTCTACAGTAACAATCCTAGCTTACTTCTACTGGGCTAACGGACTACCTTACCCCTAGGTCGAAACCATCATTATAATTAAAATTAAAATAGTCCCCTGACATTCAGGTGCATTTGTTTTTTTTGTTTTTCATAGAAAATAAAAAGATCACTCAATCCAGATGCACGTCATTCTTATTACTTTGCTTAGCAGGTTGAACTACCATTCTAACATTTAGTAAAACAGTAACTAAGATCAAAACAGCTTCATGATCTCACTTAGTTCTTTTACCCATTAACTCAGATCCTGGATAACAGCACGATGATCATAAAAAGCACACGAATTTAAAGCTGAGACTGGCGCCGTGTGTTTTTGTATAATTAGCACCTATTACACATGTCGGTACAATAGAAAATGTAAGCTGCACTGAAGTGATAATGATCGCCGGCGTATTACAGTCGATGAACACATCCCTCACCTTGAGTGAGGTCAACTACGGCAATACAGATCAAAATCATATAATTATTGCGTAAATTGCCAAGTGTATGAACGAACATTTATGCAAAACGTTACACTATTTACCTCCAGGTTAAGCAAACGCGGACTTTGACGATGACGTTACGTTTGTGATTTACAGGATAAAATTATTAATCAATTTCATACAGAAACTGAAGGCTTGCAAACAATTTCAATTGTCTTCGAGTCAGTTTAGATTCAAAAGCAAGTCCTGCCTGATTGATCTCGACGATACCATTACCGGATTTATTACAGGAATACAGGTACAGATGACAGAGCCAGCCATTCAATTTCGTTGATGTAGCACCGATCACATAGAACTGATTTATGATCGCATTCATACAAGGCGGCAAGATAACATCAAACTTCAAAGGCGGCAATTACAGTGATAAATGACAATTATTATTGTCTTGTCCTCTGCGGACAATAAATACACCATCGAGGACCGCGCGTGCGATATTATTTCTCGCCTGTTTATGATCATTAAGAACTATTGTCAGCGACCATACTTCGATATTTGAATTGAATGCTTCTACAGTCGCCACTCCATTATCAGCTAGATTGATCAGCAGATAGCTCCCAGATAAAGTGATGCCGCTTAAATGAATGTCATTCAACAGTAGCGCCAAGGAATTCAATTACTAGGATACATAACAAGGTCTTTTGCAATTGAAGATTGCTGAAAGGACGTCAAAGAACAATAACATAACATCACACCTTGTTTCCCCGAAGGGTTGGGCAGAGGTGTCCCTGCAGCAGGTACACCCACATTTCGCCAATTCGCCATTCGCTAACTGGTCCTCATCAAGAAGCCGGGGCGCCCAGCGGACTCTCCTTCCGCTTATCGGCCCATTGTGCTGCTCGACGAGGTGGGCAAGCTCTTTGAAAGAGTCATTGCAGACCGCCTCGTCGGGCAGCTGGTGCGAGTGGGGCCGGATCTGGCGGAGAGCCAGTTCGGTTTCCGCAGGGGGCGCTCTACGGTGGACGCCATCATGCGCGTGCGGGCCCTCACGACGGGGGATGCTGTGGCCCGGGGTGGGGTCGTCTTGGCGGTGTCTCTAGACATCGCCAATGCCTTCAACACCCTGCCCTGGAGTTGCATCAGGGAGGCACTCCGGTATCACCGGATGCCGACCTACCTCTGTCGTGTGGTCGAGGCTTATCTGACGGACAGGGACGTCATCTACCCCGGTCACCAAGGAGAGTGGAACCGGCAAGAGATGTCGTGCGGTGTCCCACAGGGTTCGGTCCTGGGGCCGCATCTGTGGGACATCGGATACGACTGGGTGCTGCGTGCCGACCTCCCTAGCGGCGTCAGCGTCGTTTGTTACGCTGACGACACGCTTGTCCTGGCGCAGGGGGGGTCGTACCAGGCGGCGGCCGATTTAGCGACACGCGGGGTTGCGACAATCGTTGACAGGATCCGGCAGCTGGGACTCGAGGTGGCCCTGCACAAGTCTGAGGCCATGAGTTTTCATGGTCATCGGAATGCGCCACCGTCGGGTTCCCAGGTAATGGCGGGAGGGGTTCACATCGGTGTCGAGTCGACGATGAAGTATCTGGGACTCGTCCTCGACAGCCGGTGGAATTTCGTGGAACACTTCCGACGTTTGGCTCCCAGACTGGAGCGGGCCGGGGCTGCATTGAAGCGGCTCCTGCCCAATCTAGGGGATCCAAACGCCTCCTGCCGGAGGCTATATGCGGGGATCGTGCGGTCCATGGCCCTTTACGGGGCGCCGGTGTGGGCGCGTTCATTGAGGCTGCGGCCAGCCCGCCGGTTGAACGCGTCCCAGAGGGTCATGGCCATCCGGCTGGCCCGAGGATACCGCACGGTCTCCTGCGAGGCGGCGAGCCTCCTTGCCGGATTACCGCCATGGGATCTGGAGGCAAAGGTCCTCGCGCACGTCTGGGAGTGTCGCGAGGAAGCGAAACGCCGGGGCTTAACTCCGATGCCGCAAGAAATTGCGGCACAGCGGACAGAGCTCCGGCGGGATCTCATGGCATCATGGAGGGTGCGATTGTCGCAACCTCGCGCTGGGCACGCCACAATCGCGGCGATAAGACCCCTCTTTGAGGAGTGGCTGGAGAGACGCCACGGCGTTCTCACCTTCCGCCTGACGCAGGTCCTCACTGGACACGGCTGCTTCGGGAGGTTCCTGTTCAGGATAAGGCGGGAGGACACACCCGGGACCATTGTGTGGATCGGCCTGAGGACACGGTGGAGCATACGGTGGAGGTCTGCCCGGCTTGGGCGGAGCAACGCCGTGTTCTCGTAGAGGCGATCGGCGGCGGTGATTTCTCGCGTCCGGCCCTGGTTCAGGCCATGGTACGGAGCGAGAGGAAATGGCAGGCCGTCACCTCCTTCTGCGAAGCGGTAATGCTCGCGAAGGAGGAGGCGGAACGCGTGAGGGATAGGCAAATTTCGCGCCCTCACGCCCCTAACCGCCGCAGGAGGAGACGCCCGGGGCGGGAATCGCGAGCCGATTTCCGGCCACCGTAGGCGCGGGCTTGCGGACGGTGAGCAATGGGTAGCTCGCCGTCCGATAAGGACCAAGCCCGGGTCGACGGCGCGTTGTGTTCCACGCGCGCCTCAAAGAGATGTCAGCAGAATTGACGGGGTTCGCTAGGGCCAATGCCTGCCGGGGGTTCGAAGAAAACCGATCGGGAAATCGTGGCCCCCGGCAACAGGGCAACCGAAGGAACACGGGTGGGTTTTAGTCAGTAAGAGTCTGACACACCCTCCCGCTCCGCCTTCTCCGAGCGGGAGAAGTTATTTGATAATTTCCCACCCCAAAAAAAAAAAAAAAAGGATACATAACAAGGTCTTTTGCAATTGAAGATTGCTAAAAGGACGTCAAAGAACAATAACATAACATAACATCACGCCTTGTTTCCCCGAAGGGTTGGGCAGAGGTGTTTCTGTAGCAGGTACACCCACATTTCGCCAATTCGCCATTCGCCAACACCCACAAGAACAATAATAAATATTTATTTACGCGGTCATCAAACAAATATGTCTTTCAGAACAATTCTCATCTGTAACAAACAATGCTTGTTTTCTTTACCACATTTCCTAAAGCCACAATAAACTGACTAAAATGCAATTATAATGGAACGACGCATATAACGAACATAAATGCAATCAACACAATATTAATCCCTAAACAAGGAAGATTGTTCAGAGAATGGAGCTATATATAATAGTCATTTACTTACCCTATCATCAAGCAAACATGCCTTTTAGAACATATCTGTAAGCCACAAGTTTGTTTTAATTCCTATATTTGCATACATATAACCACAATTTCCTATGCTAATAAAATGAACGGACATGGAATCAGACAACTACTTATGCCCAAACTAGAAAAATTGCTCATAGATCGTCATAGAACTACAGTGTGAGTCTTCATAATGTGCACATATCGAAATGAGGAAATCTATGCTTAATTTTAACGACAGAAAAAATATTTAAAAAATCTAAATATTGTTTTTTATACTTTTTATGAAATTTAAAAAAAATTGTAACAAAACTGTGTAACTTTTAAACTGAATCAGCTATCGCGATGAAACAAACTCCATAATGATTGAAAGTAAGTAGCCGTCCACATAAAATTAAAATTGAGAAAAAAACTACCCTCAATTGAAAATAAACATGTTTTTTTAGTAAAAATCTGCATTTTTTTCTTCAATTTTTAATTGTAAAATTTATAAATAAGATAATAACAAAAAGAGAGCAAAAAAAAATTTTTAAAAAAAAATTTTTTTTGTAAATTTTTTTTTTTTTTTTTAAAACTAAAAAAAAAATTACCATTTTTTCCGTCGATAAAATTAAGCATAGACTCCCTCATTTCGATATGTGCACATTATGAAGACTCACACTGTATAGTCATTTACACTATCATCGAGCAAATATGTCTTTCAGAACAAATCTGTAACAATGCATGTTTTCTTTACCATATTTGCACATACCCATAATGCTCTGACTAAGGGGACGCAAATAAAGCGAACGGATACACAATCAAAACGTGGAATCCCTAAACTATGCATAAATGTCATGAGGCTATGTTGGTGACTGTCCATAAATAGTATTATACGAGAGAATTCTTTACGGAGACGTGCGTCATCGATACGGAGAAGGAAGTGCGTGTTGTTGAGCGAACAGCGAACAGTCAAACACTTGATGCTGCCGCCCACTGCGACGCCGCAGCCACATCAGCCGCGCGCCATCCGCCTGCACTAACTATGATTGACACCACATTAATACTATCCCGAGATGAAATGCAGACCTTTCTTATGATAAGGATATACATAGAACACGAAACAATACAGACTACGTAATCCTATACTATTAAACGAGCATTATTTGTGTACATATTTGTTTGTATATATATATTTCTACACACGTAGAAATCGGTTCTAACGATTTCGATGAAAGTTGCAATATAGGGGTTTACGGGGGCGAAAAATCGATCTAGCTAGAGTCTGGCCACTCTAAGTCGACAATGGAATAAATGGGCAACCCAAAAAGTTTTATATAATGGTATAAATAACCTATCTAGTTGCGACCAATTGGAACCGTGCACCTAGCTTCTGACGTATCATAAGTGCCCTTGTAGGTTTGTGATTTTTTTGTTTAAATTTAAATTTTATCAAAAACAAAAAGACAAACAATGTATCAAATTCTTTTTCGTAGGACAGGATGGTGTTGCCGTCTATAGATTTTCAAATTCCATCGTTTTTATACTTATGCAGAATTAGCGTGGCCAGACGCCAGACTATTATAGGTCTCGTATCTGGGAAAATTTGTTTTCTCCGTATTTTCACCCGAGCAGAGCCCGGTCATCCAAAGTGTCGAACAAGATAATGAATAATGACATGAGAACAATGACATTAGAATAATGACATGGCAGCATGGAATTAGTAAGTACCTACTATCATGGCAGCATGGAATTAGTAGGTACTATACATGAATTAGTATGAACTTTCCTATACTATTAAATGAGCATTCTCTATTTTCACCAGAGCAGAGCTCGGTCGCCCAGGTACTATTAAATAAGCGTCGACGGGTAACAGTCGTTTGACGCAATAATAGAGCCTATTTACATGAACCTTCAAGAACATCGAAAAATGGACGACTTTATCGATTAGGATATAATCGATATCAAATATTTGCCATCCACTTTTAATGAGTGGTTCGCGTCATTGTTGTCTTTCAATTAGTGGAAAACCGCAGTGGGTCATATCGGCATAAACTCTAATACAAAAGCAAAAACTGAACTCATATGCTATTAATATACTGTTTTCTACAACTCTGTGTGTGGCTTTGCTGATACTAAGTAACAAACACCATTTCTAGTTAAATAACTAACCACAAGTTGGTCTCTAGTTACCACTATTGCCGAACCTATGTATTTGCAGATCGAATTACCTACTTGTTCTTGTTGTTCTAAATAGTCCTGTAAACCTTTCGTAGCGTTGACAACTAGCAAGAAGAATGAAAAGATACGCAAAATGAATTGCCTATTATCAAAATTGCACGGAAATAGAAAGCGATTATATATTGAAGCAGTGCCAAGTGCCAATTTATTCCAATCTGCCAGTATGAATTATACTGCAGGGGTGGGTAGCAGTTATTACATTTAATATATTCAATCTGAATAATAACTAGTCTTCGTGTTATTTCCTCATTTTTAAAACAATTAAATCAATCACATCATGAATAATACCTACATAAGAACCTTTTGATGATTGATTGTCAACAGCACAGTATGATCATAGTAATTATGAATCAACAAAATCGAAGGTATCTCATATTTTGATCGTCGAGTCGAGTCAATGCTTGGAGGCACCATTACCTTTACAGCGCGATCAATGAGAGGGAAACAAATTAATGGTCTGCGTAGACGCCTGTGCCACCAACCTACATAATACACAATTGCAATTCAATCCATTATTGTTAAATACGTCTGAAATGTAGCAATAATATCCAATATTCATTTCCATAAACTCTATTTATAAATCCCTCAACACAAAATGTGAAGTGGTGATAAAAGTAGACACATTCATTTCTTATTTGGCAGGCAGCAAAATAACCAGAAATTACACGAAAGTACAATAGCTGGTTAGTGTTAGCAATAACGTAAAATTCAATTTATCCTCCAAGCAAAACGTTGTTTCAATAAAATAAATATTGGCCGCTGTAACATAATAATAGTGTATCGTTGAAAAGGAAATTATTTTTCCAGCGGAACCGTCTGGGGACAATATTTTTTGTTTTTATTTTGTTTGACTTCGTTCGTACCTATAGCTGGCTTTCACCGTAATAACTGCTACGGATTAACAGACACGATATGATCTAACCGGTGACAATACATAGATAATCGTTCCGTGCTTCGAAGCTATTAAGATTATTATCGGTTCCATAAAAAATTACTGAAGGTTATGAAACGCTCACAGCACACGTTGCATATGATTTACTCATAACAAACCTATAATTACATTCATGACTTACACAATACGCCCTTATAAATAGAGCTTTGTTTTCACGAATGCGCTGCGCGGAATTTTCCTAAAATCAGTTTTCGTACTTTCGGGAAATTCGCCAAATTCAACGTTAGCCATGAAATGTGCTATATAGCAAACCAAATCAAACGATAATTCATGTCAACATAAAATAATCATGACATAAATCAAATTAACGATCCCTGAGAGATTTGCGCGTTAGTTGAGTAATCTAGCAACCACGGAATTTATATAAATAATACTTCGTAACTTATTGATTGTTTGAATATTTCCAAGATTTGTATCTTGCACGGTAAAGGTATTGCAGTAAGAGAAAATATTGCAGGCAAAGGTTTTATGCTTGAATACTTTCTGAAACAATGGAATCACATAAAGGTCTTGTGTGATCAGGCGAACTGTCGGCTGTGCTCAGTGATCACGATAATGACGTAACGGCCGCATATGATTGTCGCAGGTCACGGCGCCCAGGTTCCCGGTGGTGATCAAGATAGGGCACGCGCACAGCGGCGTCGCCAAGGTGAAAGTGGACGCGGTGGCTGACTTCCAGGTAACGATGCTCATCACTCTTTCAGTTAAATAATGGCGTAATGAATTGTTAGGCATCTCACGAACCTCGTCCTGTTTTTACTAAGAAAAGTACTATAAGGTAAAATATTTAAGGGATGAGTAACAGAATTTAATAGTAAAGTAATAGTGATTCATCGGTAACAAGCTCATGTTATTTGCTCTTCTAGGACATCGCCGGGGTCGTAGCCATGCTGGGGACCTACTGCACGGTGGAGCCTTACATTGATGCGAAATACGACATCCATATACAAAAAATCGGCACCAACTACAAAGCTTTCATGTAAGTATCATTATACTATTTTTAATCAGCAATGGTCTGGCGCCTACGAGAAAGATCAAAGTAGTCTGCAGCAATTCTGATTACAAACAAAATGTTGCAGGCGTTCTCAATGTTGGCAAACACAATTACGTAAAACAGATTTAAGAATGGTTCTACGTGTGAAGTGTGATATCACACTTGGTGTCCGAACCAGCCGTCTATAAATAATCCTGAAATATTTTGCAGGCGTAAATCTATATCGGGAAATTGGAAAACCAATCAAGGATCCGCGATGCTCGAAGCTATCGGCATGAACGATCGATACAAGATGTGGATTGATGAGGTTCGTATCTAGCTTACCCGTTTTTTGATTGGATCCATTGATGGCCAGTTTTTATTAGATTAGAAAATATTACGATCGAAACCCAGAATGTTCAAATTCTATAGTAGCTGGGAAAATATTTTTATTCTTCATTTAACTTGATAAGTGTCAAAACCACTATAATTAATTTAAATAAGAATCTTTTGAAAACCAGTCTCGGGAATGGACTTTCAATTTATATTAATCCGCACGCGGAAACTACAACTTTATTTGATTTATTCCTTGCTTAAGTATTTATTAATTAATTTAATTAATTATTGGTATTTATTTAACATAAATCCTCAGGACAGAAACTGCATAATATTAGCACATGATTTCAATTAATTTAATACTGTCACGCTTAGCTAGGGGTCAATGTTAAACAAGGCAGGTGTAATGTTTCTTGCACCTGTAGCTAGTAAACTGACTGAGGAAAAGGAAGTTATTGTTATGGCTGAATAAAAGAAGAGATGATGAATGCAACTATTGCACCTAAGTGACGTTGGTTTCAGTACATTCCAAAATTGAAAACCAGCTTTTACTTAATCCCAACCTACCCGCAAATTCTAGGAGAACCTAACCAGTATTGGACTGTCGATTATAGGTGAGCGAGATATTCGGCGGTCTAGAAGTATGTGCGCTTGAGTTGGTGGTGGGCAAGGACGGACGCGAGCACATCATCGAGCTCAACGACTCCGCCACATCCTTCATGGGCGACTCGCAGGAGGAGGACCGACGGAATCTTGCTGAACTGGTGTTGCAGCGTATGCAGGTAATTGTTATTTATTGTTGGAATTTCAATATTGATATAAGCATTGTTTAATGTCGTTGGATGGTACAAGTCGACGACGGCTCAACTGGTTGGAAACACCTGAAGTGGTTACCATTGGACATCTGCAATATCAGAAGCATGGCAGATGCGCTGCCATCCTTAAGAATGCGGCGACGCATGAATTGTCCATACAAAGGTAGTACATAAATCATTTGCAATTTGAGCATATTTCCACCATATTATGTTGATATTCGGATTGAGACAGTATTTATCTAGGCTCCTACGTCTTTTTATTTCCAAAAACTTACCTTTAAATGAAGTGTAAGCGAATTGCATTTCGTACATTTTTACAACGTAAATGACATGTTTTCATATTGTTTTTTCTGTATTATAAACAACAATATTTGTAATATTGTTTCCGCAGAAGCATAGTTTATGTTATCAAGTTACAAATTATCGAAAAAAAAGTTTTAATTCATAATTTTTTTGTATTACGGAACACATCCAAATTTATCATAAATTTTCGAAAGCCAGTAGTACTATCGCGTCAAGCAATAATTGTCAATGTGTGCGTGGTAGTATTGCTCACTGTAGGTGTATATCGCTCCGACAGGCACTTACACTAGCGCAACATGCTTGGAATTGAATTTTGCAAACATCTCGATTTGTAGTTGCGAGCCGTGTCGCCGGCCTCTTAAAGACAAAGCTAAAAATCATGTATGAGACATTATTCTTATTTGTGTAATTACATAGCGTGCCCTTTTAGCGGCAGAAATACCTAGACCTAGGAATGGTAATACTTTCCCGCAGTCAGTACTTCCCCGACTAGAGTACTTAATTATGATCTCAGAGTAATAAAGTCGTCATGTTAGCTTTTCCTAGATTAGCTAGTCATCCCTTAGACGGTCTAACCAGTGTTATAATCGTATACCTAAACTTTTCTTGTTTACAATTTCCAGGCGGTCTGCCGTCCCGGTATAACTAAGACAACATCCCGGAGCTCTGTATCGGGCAGCTCTGCGGCCGGGTCCCCGACAGAGGAGCGAGCGCCCCCGGTGGGGGCCCCGGGCCCGCCGAGCGCGCCCCCGCCGGCCCCGCTGGCGTCCGGCGCCAGCATCGACCGCCCGCTGCCGCCGATACCCGCCGAGCCCACCCAGCCACCGCCGCCACCACTCACCCGGCGTGATTCTCAGGGTTAGCTAAGACACCATTTTTAATAATCCGTTGCAGCTTAACGCTACCTATCCTCAAAGCCCTTTAGAAGGCCTACGTTGGATAAATGGGCATAATAAAGACAACGGAATCGCTACGCCGGCGCCATCAACTAGAGACGCCAGTAATAATAACATTCTTGCTCGCGCAAGGTTAGCGCTGACCGCAAATTCGGCTCTCACAGGTATTGTCAGAATTGTCACAGACATTGTTAGAATTGTCACGGGCGTCCCGTCACTTCTTATGAGTACCTAAACTTTGCTGGGAAAACTAACTTCTGTTATCCGTTTATCACACAAAGATAACAACGACTGAGACACGAACTTTCAATTCAAATTCTTATTCCATGGCCAATTACCATCTATCATTCGTTGGACCATCATCAAGTGCAACTCGAAAATATACATACATACTTTCAAGTCATTTTCAAAGCTAATACAATGTTCTGTCAACAGCATCGCAGTCGTCGACAGTGTCGTCGACGACAGCTGCGAGCACCGCGAGCACGGCAGCCGCGGGCCCCGCGCCGCCGGCGGGCGCGGCGCCCGGCCGCGGGGGCTTCGCGCGGCAGGGCTCCCTCAGTGCGGCCCTGACAGAAGACGCTGAGGACACCATGAAGAATCTACGCAAGACATTCGCCGGAATATTCGGCGACATGTAAAAAGTCAATCAGATATTCGGACAATAGACGATGTACTGATACGAATAAAAGACAACGTTTACATAAAACCTGATCGCATTTACAAAATTGCGGACAAAAGCCATATTACGGCATGCATATATTTGGCAAAGGCAACATAATGCATTCACTACACGTCTGTTGCCCGCTGCACTAATACGTAGATAAATAGCCATGAATTTAAACTGTACGTTCAGTACAATATCTACTGAACCAAACATACATAAACAAAAGATATACGAACTAAACAACCGGTCCAAAATTTGCATCTGAAGTTGTAACCCAAATGTGTTTATGCCGATTTAAAACACCGGAAATCCCCGCCAGCTGCATCTATTTGAAGGAAACATCCCTCGAATTGAGTGTTGAATGCATCCTTGTATGAAACAGAATATTAAGCATAGTTTAATGTATGGTAACTATAGATTTTTACAATAAGTTTATTATAAATATGAAAATACGAATCAACTGAGCTGCATTGTGATCGAACCCGTTCGGTATCCGCGGGGCGCGTTGCCTCGCGGCTCGCGACTAGTAGTGTTTCTCTCTGTCTCCGACTCCCTTCTCACTCGCTGCACCTTCGTACGAGACCAGTATAAAAATGGACATTTTATATTAAACACTATTCTCTATTAAAAGTTGTTATGCAAAGCAAATAATTCAAAGCAATACTAGGATTGGGATGTAAAGACGACGTGTAACGCTTCTTCGAAATGATTAAGAGTATCGACATCGATGCCGGAAATCGAACAATAATTGAAAACATTCGATTAAATGTTTTAGTATTTAATAATATTCTGGAAATTACGCATTTTGTAAACGTTGAAAAGGAAAAATCATTTTGCGCTGTCGTCCTGTTAGATCTAAAATTGTTGGCAAATTGGGATATGAGCAATGCTATTGAAGACAATATTGTTAAACGCAAGAATTGATCCACATTTTATATATATTATACCTTATTACTAGTTGTATTTCATAGTATTAAGAATATATTGTTACAATTATGTACGTCTTCGTATGTGTGAATCACGCTTCGTTTGTCACGTAGCTTTCTACAAATCAATAGATATTATTTATGCTACTTCTTCATGAACTATTGTATTAAGCATATGCTATGGGGACTTAAATCTATTTATAACTACATGTTAAGTCATTTTCACGGTTTATGGAGAGATGATGGGTGATGTCAACGAAGTGTGATGATACGTCATATCAGAATGACTCGATGCGCATCTTGGCTATTGCATTGTGCTGTCATAACTAATCAAAGTTTAAAACTTTATACTATTATATAGCAATGTTAAACTATTCTTTAGCTATTGCGAATCAAACGTAGACATTTCAATGTGTAGTTAAATTTTAATTTACTTAATCACACTCTCGTAGAACATTCATAAATTAAATACTAATAAATTTTAAGCGTTTTTATATAACAAACAGATAATATTATAACCAAGCCCACTTGTTATCGTAGATTTTACAACGAAAATAGTTATATACGTATACAAATGTAAGTTAAATAACTCATTACGTTAAGCGGTGGTGTCAGGAGCAAGCGTTAAGTTTGAGCAAAACAATAGGTACCTGCGTTTAGTTCGTTGACATGATTAGTTAATAATGTTTTATACTATCCTTCGTTGTTGGCGGTACGGGCACACCTGTCTAGTACCTAGGTTACGTTTAGGTAAATATACTATAATTTACTCTCTAAGTATGCACCGGTAGTTAGATTTTGACACGAATCCTTAGTATCGGTAGCCACGATGTAGGTACGTGTAACTAATTACGTGTCTATAAAAAGCGCAATTAGATAATTATTACGACTTTTTCATACATATGAATTAAAATATTAATTGAATTATATTTAGTGGGTGTTATGTATTTCATTTATTAAGGCGGTTTACTTGTAATTAAGGTATAATTTTATTTTATTTGTATCCTTTGAAGACTTCGATATTTGTTAATTGTTAAGAGTATAATATTACACTCAAATTAATATAAATGCTGTTGTTGTTGTTGCTAACAAGTTATACAATGTGTACTCAATACGGAAGTGATGGATAATCATTATAAGATGGTCACGGTGAGGGACGAGGCCTCAGTCACGGTATCGAGTCCCCTTACCTGTTAACCGTTTTATCGTGACTTAATCTTCTATAGTTAATAAAAGGGCATGGTATGTCACAACATTAGTAGTTAATAATCTGCTTTGACAGATTAAAAATTAACCAGAGGGTTTATGGGACTTCCATAAGATCCTAATTATAATAAAGTTATTAAGCCCTGAGAGGTTTTTTGTAGAAGTTTGCAATAAAATGATATTTTTATCGAATGTGACATCCATGTCCTAGTTCGGATGGAATATGTTAATGGAATTTGAATGCATGTTAATCTATATAATATGAATAATAATAAATACCTCTTTTGGTAAGTCAATACCGATGCTGGTGATTTCATTTAAATGATCCCATACTTTTAACACGAAACGTTAAAATAGAAACAGGCATAAAAGAATAAATACATGTTTTATTAAATTATTATAAGCATTTTTATGGTGCATTACATAATTATATTAAAAAATTGTGTGCATAAAAGTATATTTAAAAATTACATTGCACGATGCATTTTTTTCTCTTTAAAAATTTAATTAAGTACACTCAATTTTATGATGAGATACGGCTTGAAGTTACTATAATAAGCATGTAAATGTCACTTTCTTGAATTGTAGGTATTTAAATGTAATTTAAAGTTGTAAAGCTCAAAAATGGCGTAGGCCCGCGTTGGCCCCACGTAGGCTCAGCGTAGACCCCCTCTTAAGGTGGTTTTACACCGGCGAGGCGATACGTGGATGGGATGGGCGAGAATTGAAGTTTCTATGGCAAAATTTATATCCACACCCTGACCATCTTTGGTGTAAAAGGTCTAAATGCGCGAGGATGTGCGAGGCGAGAATTGAAATATTTTTAGTACAATATTGAACTTTAAGAACAGAGAATTTATTTACATTGTAAAACGGATATACAAATCTCGCACCAGCCCTCGAGGACCCGCACGGTCTTTCTCCATCAAGAGCTGACTCGCGATGTCTCGCGAGACATTACTGCATACTATATTCTCGGCTGGCCGGCGCGCGAGACACGGCTGGCCGGGCGGCGCGTTATAGCGCGAGCCAGCGCGAGGCAGCGCTGGCCATAGCAAGACGGCACGGTATAGCGCTGGACATCATTCGGTGTAAAAGGGTATGCGTGATTTCAATTCTCGCCCATCCCATCCACGCCTCGCCTCGCCGGTATAAAACCATCACCTCTAGACGCCGAGAAATTGGGTTTTCGTCGCGCAGACGGCGATCCGAAGAAGTCTGTAGACTTGTTTGTGCTCTTTTAGTGGCCACGATTTGTACTCTTTTAGTGGCACTTATTTGTGCTGATCCATACAAAACGATACATAATCTTTTAAGAAAGCTACAGATTATTATAGAGGTATAAAAACATAACACAGGTGTTACAAAGATAAAGAAGAAGACAAATACATTTACCTGATACAAACAAGCATTTAGCAGCACTGGAATCGATGGTGCTATTGACATTTTACTCAATACCACATAATTTACAAGTTAGTCGAAACGAACCTACCCAGCTTTTGAGAGATATACTTTTGATAAATGCTAAATAAAGTTAATTTTAGTTTTTTTTTTAAATCATGAATTGATGATGAAGTAACTAAAGTCATTAATTTGTGCGACCTTTTAGGTTTAAATACTAATATTTAAAAGGCTGTTAAAGTCTATTTTACCTTCTAATTTAATATCTAATTACAATTGAACGCGAACAAAATCAACGACTTCAGCTATGTAATTATTAAAATTAACGTCATAAGTTGAAGTTTTTTTAAAATATGTTTGAAAATCTATTTAAAATGCATTAATATGCAAATAAAGTCTACGCATGATCTACACTTTAGCTCTTCCCTCGCCTTAACTGACCGATGACACCTAATTTTGCACAAGTAAACTTTTAACATTAAAGATGCAGGGAACATTAGCCCACGTACGCACGCTCGGCGTTGAAAATCCAGTACGCGATAAAATCCCGCCAAAATATTTTTACGTCTGTGCGAACGTGGGCTTATTGATCAAAACGATATTGATACACTGTCATGCCCTAAAAAATTTAATACTTCAGATTCATTAGAATTACATAACAAATTATCAATCACAACAAATTTTGTCAATTTTCGTCTCATGAATTATAAATCATTAATAATTTAATAACATTGTAAATATGTAATTAAACTTGCCCGTGATATGGCACATTGAGTTTAAGAAAGAGACCGTCACACAGCACCCGAATTGCGTAACACATTTTCAATCACAATCCAAAGGATTTTTCAGAAAATTGATAATCCATTATTTATGTGTTAAAAAAATTCGTCTGCTCAACGTTATTAACGTTCTTATCGCAATGAGTGTTGTTGAACTGTCAAAATAAAAGGTATTGCCATTGTAAACCCGCGTTCTATTTAAAAGCGATCACCGCGCGAATACGCAATTGTGGCGTGCATAGTATAATAAATAATGTCACGTTTTGGTCGGAAAACCGGAAAACGCCCCATATCGACGCGACCGAGACTGACATTTTAACGCGACGATCGCGTATTTGCGCGACGATCGTTTTTAAATAGGATGCAGCCTCAGTGTGTTACGCAATTACTTACTTCGCAGTATGATTCACAGGGACGACGCTCTACGAAGACGAAGTTCTTTAACTCGGTATGCCATATTAACGGCAGCGTGCTGTAGCTACTGGTACCCTGCTTGATCCATGCCGGTGTTGAGGCTGTAGTTCCGGTACATGCCCGCAGCTGACAGGGCATTCGTGAACCTTTGGCCGGCGGGGAAGAACACTGACGGAACTGAATAATATCCTGCAATTATGATTAAAAACAAATTATTAACCACTATGTTTGCGTTACTTAAGCCGGCTTCCCACCAGCGATAAGCGAAAAAAAACGATCAATTTAATAACAAAGAATTCCATTGGAGGATTCTTCCTCGCGATTTTTCATCTGGTGGAAAGTCAGACTAAAGAATAGGTTTATCGTGCAAGTAAACTGTAAAAACAACTGTTTCTACCATGCAAATCGTAATAGTCGACAGATGAAAATAGCCTTGTCCTAGTTGATAAGCGATAACCAGCCGATGTCAACGTGCATTTTTAACAACTAAAGCATGTTGATTCAATATAGATCTGTCTGCTGCCTTTTACCTATAATTAATAGTTAATAGTTCTTCATATACAAGATTGAAACGATATATGTTATAGTAAAACAACACTGTAGCCAAAACGGCAAGGTCACATTAAACATTATGTGAGGAATTCCCAGTAAGGAGCATAAAAATATCAGTTTACTCTCTCAAACTAGACGGTGAAACTTACTCTATGCCTGTTATAAAAACCATACTTATTAAAGTGAAAATTCTAAGACATGGTGACATCCACCAAGTCCAACCCGCATTGGGCCCGCGTGGTGAGTTACGGTTCAATTCTTCTCACAGTGAAGAGACCTGAGTCGTAGCTGTGAAAACATTACTGACTGATTATGCTATGCTGGGTTATTTATTTACTTATTTTCCTCTAACGACTATCTTCACAGATCTTAGACCTAATTATAATAAATCAAGTAGCTGATGCAAAAATGAGGACTATCTAGCTGATAAAATATCCGGTCGACCTCCATAATAGGCAACACAGAGTGGAGTATGGGAGTGAGGGTGTGTGTGAGGGTTATGTGCAAGATATCTGCTCAGCCACGGGACCGCAAAACCAAAACAAAAAAAAACTAAATTTGATTAACCCATACATTGTACAAGTTTGTTAACGTGGTAAGATTATTATAAATTTGTGATAGTACTTTGTAAGTACGTTACTTAAATAGTACCACAACCACAAGACAAGACTCTCTACACATAAACCCTTGAGCAATGGTTCATGTAATGAGGCGCCCGCCTCACCTGTCATCAACAGTGCGCTGTTCAGTGTGGCCCAAATTCTGTTGAGCAAGGACTAGCATTGTTTGTCACCTTCAGCATATAGAAATAATCCACTCTAGCTTCTGCAGACATCGAGGCAGCCCCAACAAGGCCCGATGCGCGGTGGTTAATTAAGTATGAGTATAATTTATTTTTCAAAATTTATACATCAGTTTAATTATTATGGTGAATTACACGAATGACGCTTTTTTTTATTTTTAAATCAAATTTTAATGTACGTGCTCACGCCGTGCAACAGTGTAAGTAATGTGCGTGCTCACGCCGTGCAACAGTGTAGGTAATGTACGTGCTTACGCCGTGCAACAGTGTAAGTAATAACAAAACAAGCTTAAATAATACGGTTCATTACATTTTACCCGTCGCTAAAAGTTTTATGATCGCAGGCCGTGTTAAGAGAATAATTCCGATACATGCCAGCTCGAGCCAATTGAGAGGAAAACTTTTGACGTTTAGGGTAAAACTCACTGGTAACCGTGTACCAACCTAAAACATGGAAGCAGAAATAAGAAAATATATAAAAAAATTACTACGTTATCCCGGTGTCACAAGGTGTTATTTATTACTATACTCCGTTTGAAATAAGATTAGACATTTAAACAAACCTTTTTTACAGTCCGTTCAACCAATTTTGACTTCTATACCGTAGGCATAAGGATGGCATTAAAAGCAAAAAAAGTGGTTACAAACCAACTGTTTACTGCAGCTGTCATTTGTCATGCCGCCATCGCAATAGAAGTCAAAATCGGTTGAACGGACTGTAAAAAAGGTTTAGTTAAATGTCTAATCTTATTTCAAACGGAGTATAGTTATGTCGTTTATGCGCTACGAGGTTAGCGTTTTATTAGTGAATTATGTACACTTCTCAATAACAATTTAATAAAATTATTTGTTGGTAGTAGACAATTAGTAAGATTTTCTATTAGACGACTATTTAAAAGGGCCTTTTGAAAAGCTTTTGTAAAAAAAAGCAGAAGCTTTGTTTCATGTCGTCATAAAATGGAATCGGAAGTCATTGAAATAGCCAGCAAAATATAATATGTAAGTAGGCTGTGACTAACAAATAAGTGGGACAGACGGATGATAATGTTCCGTTTGCACCTTTCAGTACGAAACATTAATATTAATTAGCTTTCCTCTGCTTAGGTACTTTACGACAAATTGGTACAACCGGTTTACTAAAAACTCATTTTTGTCTTTATTTCGATTTAGATAAACTGTACGATTTATACAAAATATATTTATAAAATTCTCATGTCACAGTGTTAGTTGCCATACTCCTTCGAAACGGCTTGATCGATTTTTATAAAATTTTATATGTATACTAGCTGCGCCCCGCGGGTTTACCCGCATAAGTCTCGATCCCGTGGGAAAAAAAAAGTATTCTATGTTCTTTTCCAGGGCATCATCTATATATGTGCCAAATTTCATCCAAATCCGTTCAGCCGTTTTAGCGTGAAGGCGTAATAAACAAACTTACTTTCGCATTTATAATATTAAGGATTTAGTAGGTCTGAGAATCGGTCGTAATTTATTTTTCATGCCCCTAAGTGATAAGGGTGGTCCATCCCAAACATTTATATGGCAAAACAACGTTTACCGGGTCAGCTAGTATTCATATACATTAATACGCATTAGACAAGTACCTGTCCGTTATCTCAGCTGATCAATAATCTATTATTGTCCCACTGCAGGGCAAAGTTTTCTTCTTACAGAGAAGGAATAAGCATTGATCACCACGCTTGCTCAAGGCATTCATTTCAAACTCAACTTAAACTCAAAAGTATTTATTTCAATATTAAACCATTTACAGGCACTTTTGAACTGTCAAGGAGTCGGTCAGTCAGAAATATGAAGCTATTAGTTTGTACTATAAGTCCAGTACCCTAATTGCGTTACTTATTTTTGTAAACGATTAATTTGTTTCATTTTGACAGTTCAACAACATTCATTGCGTTATTTACGTTGTTCAGCAATTTTTTTTTCCAACTTATGAAGCAATGGATTAGCAATCTGTTTCAAATCGAAACAGATTGTGATTGATCGTGTATTACCCAATTAGGGTACTGGGTTCCTCACGATGTTATCCTTCATCGATGTTAGTTATGTGCAAGATAAACTTGGAAAGTACCTACATAATTATGAATTGAAAAAGTCACATTAGTAGTACTTGCCCGGATTTGAACCCAGAATCTCGTGCATGAGAGACAAAGGTCACATAACTGCTGATCAATGTGATTATTAAAAACTTATTTCACTACGAAAATCGGATTGTCTCGAACAATAGGTTAGCGTTATTTTACATTTACGCAATACAATAATCTATTAGTTTTGATCGAGACATTTGCGTCTCCTCTTCTCTCTGTTTTTATGCATGGTTACCACCTCTACATCGTTCTCGGACGTAGGCAGGTTAAACGAAATTGTGTAATTTGTAAATTTAGTTAAATTGTAATCTGTGTTTACCTGGGGGGTACCACCCGTATTCGCTGGCAGATGTTCTGTACAACGGGTGTTGCTTGCTCACCTGACACCCGTACCCGTTGAACCAATCTGAAACGTCCATCATTTTCAATGTTTCTACAAAAACTTACAAGCATAGGTACATATAAATCTAATGGCAGAATCTCCTTTGTTGGTTTGCCATGCGAACAATAAAAATATAACAACTGAAATGTTAAAATACAATATCAGAACCAGGGAGCCTACCACCAGCTCATAAAGCAGTATTATTTTAATATTATTTCAGTGTGGGAAAGAGATGAAGCTCTACAGGACGTATAGCTCCATCTCTTTCTCCCACTGAAGTAATATTAAAATAATATTGCTTTTGAGCCGGTGGTAGGCCCCCAAACCATCGAAAAGTAAAAACTAACTATTGAAACTTTTCTGTCATGTATGAAAATACGGAATTCAAAGAGCATTTCCCTTCTATTATGTAAGTCAGCACGTGCTAAGTTTTGAAAATGCTTCCCCAGCGAGATTTGGTTAGATATATATATTGTGTTGTGATAATCACTTCAGGATTCGAAATAGAAACTAATTGTGTTGCTCTGAAAAGAGTAATTTTTATTAATCAATGATGCCTTTAACACTTTACATCTTATTTATAAACTTAAAACTAGGTACAAATCTTACCTGAAAAGAGAAACAACATTTAAAGCTAATATTTCGTTCTCTTTAGTTTTGTTAATTATTAAATCTTTAATAAGTTTTACTCGCACGTTTTTAACATAAGCTTCCTGTCATAGCCTATTGTATCGGTTGTATAGAGTTTCTACCATAGTCTAATCTGTCATACGTAAAAGACAACGCGCGGGAAGTTTAAGATTAAGGAAGTGTGAACTTCGTTTACATATATTTTCATTACGTTAAAATGAGAGTGTAAAGTATTACTTTAATAAAATATTTTACGTCTGCAATCCTAAAAGATAAGGAGTGTTACTGAATCCACTTTTTCGTTTGTTCAATATTGATTAAAAGTAAAAGCCCGCATGCCTTTTTAACGAGTTCGGGATCAATGACACTATTAAGTTGAACGTTTTTTGTTGTTTATCAATATCTTCCGTAAGAATAAAAAAGCTTAAAAAAGTATACACATGAAGTCAGAGTGAAACTTAGACGTTACAAGACTGATATAGTGCGTAACGTAACGTGCAACGCCGACGGCGTGACCACAAATCGCATCATCAATCGAACGCTGGCGCCACTCTGTCGGGTTGGTCTTTGTGAAAACAATTGTTGAACTGTAATGATGGAGAAAATCACCGTGATAGTGCAGAATCCCTATGAGCAATATCTATTCTTTTCCAGAATACTTATGACATTTCATGTTAATTATATCTAATCATTCTAGACCGGACCCTCACTGGCCGTTATAAATGTTTATCGCATTTATTTTATTATTTGAAACTGTCAGTACTTACTTCGTCCCTGACCGAGTCCCAGAAATGCGAACTCGAGGTTAGTCAAAGGCTTGGTTAAGATTTTATATGCCCAATTGCTCAGAGAGAGCGACGGCTGAAATGAGACCGGATCTTTCGTAGGAGTTCGGTTTTTGTAGATGTATCATGACATTGACAACATGCTTGGCTGGGGTCGGAACGCAATAGATTTTGATGCCAGAAGTCAGTTTCATTAATAGGCACTGGATGGCTGAAGAAAGCAATTTGAATTTTTATTAATGTCTGCATGAGAGCAACGAATGCGCAAGATTTTGCAGCAGACAGAGGATATTCCATCATCTTATAGCAATAGGCAGCATCCTGTTTCAGGTTACTTAATACCTACTTATTATAAACTATACTATATTATAATTAAATTTTTCAACTCTACAGTTCTGTACAGAGAAAATCAAAGATAAACCCCTACAGACATATTTTTTCGTTCTACCCATTTCAATAAAACTTAGTTGGAAAGTTTTCTGGCTTATTATTTTTACTTATACCTTTCAGTGACCACGGTATTGAAATTTCTTGACAATCTCGGATCGAGTGCTGAATGAAATTTGATTTGATAAAACCTGTTTTCTAAAACTTTTGATGAATTAATTAAAACTAATTCAAAGGCCTTCGCCGTCAAAATTATGTTCGATAGGTCATACCTATTTGAGGAAAGTTCTAAGACTCTTTGGTATATTAATAAGAAGCTTTATTATTATCCTATTAATAATACAGGAATTATTACGTAGGTACCTATACCAAAAGCGAAAAAGCTATTTTTATCTTCCTTCTTCTTTTCGTGTGGTTAGTGATTAAGCTGGTGTCAGAGTTTTAAAGCCGCCCATGGGGCTCTGACTTGGCCTCACATGCCGTCAAGAAATATCTAGCAGGCATGCCGGTTTCTTCACGATGTTTTCCTAAGAGTGTATCTTCCTAAGAGATACAGATGAATTAGCTTAGAATAAAAAATACGACAACAAATCAAACGTGTTCTTTTATATGAAAGATGTGATATTAATCTGTTGCGGTTATCTATAATTTAGTTTCACGTTCTAGTTCTTAGCGTAGGTATCGATGGCAACCTAATTGAGTCAGCCCAGAATTGAATATCTACGATTTTAGCAATAGCATCCACTATACCGTTCGCGTTATTTAGACTGGAGCTAGACCTAGCAATAGTTTTTTGGTGCTTTATACCCGAGGTCGATTGATTATACACTCGCGACGTTAAATAAGCCTCTCGAACTCGAGATGTTGCAATGTGCTAAAAGTTCCGATACATTTGTTTAATTAAACTGAAACATTCTCAACTCACGGGGATGCTCGAATCTCTTCGGGAGGTTGCAGGTAGCAAACAGATCTGAAGTCTTCAGTTCGGGCTTTTCTAATTCTGCTTTGCTTAACTTCTCGGTACAAATTGCTGAGCAAAAACCGGGCTCAGCAGGTGCTGGTGGGCCCTGATCCTGAGCTTGTGCCTGAGGTTGTTGTTCACTCATAGTTTCTTCAAAATTTCAATTGATACACGACTCGAAATCGTAACGAAATATAAAAGACTGTCGTTTTTGTAAAATATCGCAGCAGTACGTCAGCAGTAGGACAATTGATTCGCAAACAAAGGCGTTAAAAAGTGGCGATCTATGGCGTTGCCGTTGGTTATCGTGACAACTTGACAGGTTTGTTTTCCTTAGAAACGCTTGGAAATGATATTTTGTTTTGGTTGTTATTTTCTATGGTTACTTTCAAGAAAGGTCAAATAATGAATAAAAAAATATATATTATATGGCAATCATAACGTCCTATCATACTTCTCCGAGAGACTACAAATAGAGAGAAGACTCAAAATAGAGAATACACATAGAAAAAAATCAGATTTTCTATATTCCTTGCTCCAAATAGTTAGATAACTGTCACAATAAATGTTTAATGGAAGCCAAAGTGTTTAATAACCCAGGAATATCAATCTCATAATAACTACAAAGGGGATGGAAGCCTACCTCTTATTTGAATATTAGCGACGAGAAAAATTGGAAAAACTTATTTAGTGAAGTTATTTCTTGATAATAAATATGTTTATTGGTCAAATAGGCGAGTAATACTGAACGCATAGAAATGTATTTCAACAAAATTAGTGACGATGTGAAGTTATCCAAGCTTATTTCTCTAATAGGAGAAGAAACATACTTACGAGCTATTACCTCAAACCGTAGACAGAGAATATTCTCTGTCTACGCCACAAACATTGATTTCAATTAAACCATTTACAGGCACTTTTGAACAGTCTAGGATTCGGTTAGTCAGAAATATGAATTCCAAAGCGTAGTAGGTACATTATTAGTGTTGAATTTATAATTCTATGTGAGAACGATGTAAAAAAAGACGTACACGTTAAAAACGTCCAGAGCACAGCAAATAAAAACAAAAAAAAAAATGATAATAAGCCATGGCAGCTAAGAGATAACCAGTCCCAACTGACTAGCTAGATTGATTTTCCGCCCCTTATATCCCTATATTGCAACTTTCTTCGAAATCGTTAGAGCCATTTTCAAAAACATGATTACAAATATATATATATTTAAAAATATATATACAAATGTTGCTATTGTACGAGGTTAGGAAGTTAGATTTATTGGTTTGTTAAGTGTACGATCTAAACGTTGCTATGTACTAAGTTTTATTTAGTTTATTATTTATTAGGCTGTGTTGTTTTTATTATGGGTGAAGGTGTTGTTTATAGCAACTATAATGCTTAGCCATAACGTTATATCCACAGACGGCGCGATAGCTCCAACACCATTTTGCAAATTATTGCATCCTGACATGACTGTCCCATACAGGCACACTGGGTGGGAATAGTTACGTGGAAATTGTAAAACTATACTTTATTAGATTATGTATGATCTTAAGAAAATTGTTACTAACACATTATATGGATTCTGTCCGAAATAAATGAATAATAATAATAATAGACTCCAAATAGTTGGTTGTCAGTTCACAATAAATGTTTATTGGAAGTCCGCCTCATTGAACTCATACATGAAAATAAATAATTACGTTTTTGTCTTTGGGGTTAATAATATTTTCATAATATTTTTGTATCGTAAAACCCTTTGTAAAAGGGCAATAGGCAATAGAAGTGTCATTAGATATTGAAATTCAAGGATTGGTGTGCAATAATTAAGTTGGGCTTCACAAAACAAGTAGCTTTATCGGAACTCCATACTTAAAATATAAAACTCAACGTACACAGACACGCGACGCGTTTGACGCGTAGCTCGCTAGCTACTACTGCTAAGTAAATTGGAGGAGAAAGTTCCATTATTATTAATTTTCTGTTTGGTTTGTTAGCAATTATATATGTCATGGCCAGATCTTATAATTGATCATTTCATGTAATGATCGACCATTTCATTAAATGGTTGTGTTTCATAAAATGGCCAGCTAAAATTGACCATATCGTTCAAACGTCAACGTTTAATGATATGTCAGTCGACGTTTGGCCATATCATTATCCATGCAAATATTACTGGCATTCATTAACTTTTAGTAATCTGGGTCAGTGGATAAATAAAACATTTTAAATAGCTGTCATTCCAGAAGAAATATAATAATTTTATTTTACAAGTTACTTATAACCGATACCGTAATTTCTGTAATGATTTGTTGCGTAAACAGAGAATTGCATACGAAAAAGATGAATTCGAAAATGCGAAGAATAATCCAAAGGCGACGTGGAATATCATTAAAACCATAACCCATACAAATACCATTAAAACACCGTGTACCGATCTTCTCAAAAATTGTGCCAGCCCAGAAGACTCGGTCAACTTAGTAAACCGTTACTTTGCAGAAATTGGGTCCAAATTAGCAGAAAAAATACTATCGGAACAACCCCAAATTCCAGAGGCTCCGTATTGTCCTGGTTCCCAGTGTAATTCATTCGTGGACGAGACTGAGGTAGAGAAAGTCATCCTGACCCTTCGCACTGACACTGCTGTTGGCTGGGACAATATTTCTACTCGGATGGTTAAAGCCTTACGTAAGTTCTTACTTCCAGTAATAACTAATATTTGTAACCTCTCGATTACTACCGGTATTTTTCCCAAAGCCTTCAAAAAAGCGCTTATTCACCCAATTTACAAGGCAGGCGACAGAGACTGTGTCAACAATTATAGACCTATTTCTGTGCTCTCTGCGATGTCTAAGATATTAGAGAGAATCTTAAATAATAAGCTTATGAGATATTTAGATGCTTATAACATCATAGCACCCAATCAATTCGGCTTCGTATCGGGTAGGTTTACAGAAGATGCCGTGACTGGCTTAAGCGGTCTCTTAGCCCGCAATCTAGATCAGGGTAAGAAATGCCTTAGCATCTTTCTGGACCTATCTAAGGCATTCGACACAGTCTCTGTCCCTAAACTTCTACATAAACTTGAAGTTATCGGTGTAAGAGGAACTCCACTAAATCTATTTAGAAGCTATCTCACAGACAGAATGCAATGCGTGATTATAAATAATTATAAAAGCAATGAGCACCCTCTAAGTAATTACGGAGTGCCACAGGGAAGTATCCTGGGACCAACACTCTTTCTAGTCTATATAAACCAGTTATGCACACTAACACTTACAAATTGTAATGTATTTACTTATGCAGATGAGACAGCGCTTATTGTGCATGGCTCAGATTGGAATTAAACAAAACGACACGCGGAGAACTGTCTTATCATGGTATCAAACTGGCTCGCTACTAATCTTCTTACTCTTAATCTCTAAAAAACTAAATTTATACCATTTTCTATAAGCAAGAAGAGCCAGCCTCTACAGGAATTTAATATCCAATTCCACAGTTGCCACTTAAAACCTGATTGTACCTGTCCACACTTGAGCAAAGGTTCAGACATTAAATATCTTGGAGTGGTAATAGACAAGCGTTTAAATTGGCACAAACACATTACATCACTTACATCTAGAGTTCGCAAAGTAATCTATATTTTTAAGCTACTTAGAAACTCAGCGGACGTCGACACGCTCAAAACTGTCTACTACTCCTTGTGCCAGTCACTACTGTCATACTGTGTGACTGCCTGGGGAGGAGCAACAAAAACATCACTTCTACCACTGGAGAGGACACAAAGAGCTGTTTTGAAGGTGATGCTACTCAAACCGTTTAGGTACCCGACACAACAATTATATCAGGACTGCAAGTTGCTCACTGTCAGACAACTCTTTGTTTTCCGCTCGACTCTTCGCAAACATGCCTCCGTCCCACCAAGACAAGTACTCCTTACTCGACGTAGGTCTGTTCGAGTATGTCAAGTCGACCGTTACAGGACCACATTTGCTACCCACCAAAATTTCATCCTAAGTTCTAGAATATACAATAAACTTCAAAAAAATTAACAATAAATAATCTTAACCATTTTGAATTAAAAAGAAAATTGTTAAATTTGCTATTAAATATAAGCTATTGCGATACAGAGGAACTCATTTATTCTACGAATTAACGTCTAAAATACCAATTTTTTTACTTAGTATACCACACTTTCTCTCACTCACTCACACTCACACACACCCCCACCCACACACACATACACAACCACACACCAACAAATCAGTTTAACCCCATAGCAACACACTCACACACAATTAACTAGTAAATCCATTCAATTAATTTGTTAACATCAGAATTATTACGCAATTATAAATATTTTGTAAAACGTGTCAATCCCATTAAAGAATACTGTCCTTCAAGATACAGGATTTTCCTAGTTTGAAGGGCAGGGGTCTTACTCATTGTAATAGCCATACCCATCCCATAGTTTAAACTACACTGATGTTACCTAGGCTAAGTTTTTGGTAAATAAAATGATTACTTACTTACTAATTAATAAGATTTGAATAGTTAAATACTAACCTATGAAATACGTTCCAAACTCCATGGTTTTTAAGGTTGTGCTCGTTTTTCGAGTGAATTTTATAAAAGTCACGTAGATTGATATAATAACGATACTTCACTGCACTTTTATCATCCATTTGCATATTTATAATTGCTTTTCTAATCGAATTATCGTCCGCCCCGCCATGATGCACAACAAAAACAAAGCGACATCAACGCCTCTACCGGTGGATAATCTAACTATTTTACGATATGATCACTAATGTTTGGCCACATCATGAAGTAGGCGTGCGTTTAACTGTTCATATCGTCAAACGTTGAGTATTCAATGATCTGGCCAGACCACATCATGATGCGGCCAGCAGTCTATGTTCTATTTCATGAAAGGCAACCATTTCATGAAATGGTCGATCATTTCATGAAATGATCAATTCAAAGATCTGGCCACGACATATACATATTGATCACACTTCGCAGATACGCGGAACACCTTTGGGTGTATCAGTATGATAAACAGCAGTACACCTATTCCAAGGCCAAAAAAAACGGCTTTTGTGATAATAATTATCAAAACATAAAAAAGACATCTAGGTACTTAGTTAAAGCTCCCGCAGACAGGTGCGACGCTATAGTGCGACGCGAGTCTGGTGGAACAATTTCTATGGAAACTTCACGGAAATTGTTCTACCGGTGTCGCATCACGCCTTTCTGCGGGAGCCTTTATCGCTCTATGACAGAATATCGCTGATTGATTAGCGCTGATTTACTGGATTTTTTTTCTCCTCTAGCTATCGTTATTTCTCCTGACAAAGTTTATTCGATTTATATGTATGTATTTATGTATATATTTATTAGTATGTATAAATTTTCAAGTTATCCGTAATTTATGTTGCACCTGCCATATTTTGTCTCTGCATCACCCTAAGGTTGACTGATAGAAAATGCCTTTAGGCATTAAGTCCGCCTTTGTACAATATTTTTACTTGTGCATAAAGTTTTAATAAATAAATATCGTAAGGCATAAAAACATCTGTAGTTGGTACCTGTAGGTAATGTTTCCATGCTTGGTTTATCGTAAATAGAACTCTATATCTTCATACAACCTAATCTGATCAACCTGATTTATAACTATTCTAAATCGATATTGTATCGCATCTATAATTTTTTTCAACTCTAAATGAATTTCAGCTGTTAGATCATAGTAAACCCTTATTTTAATTATAAAACCCAGTGCCCGCTGACCTTAAGCTCATTGGGCATGCATTCGAATGAATATATTAGCCGTTATCACCACTATCAGGAGCCAGCCGACACAAACGAGTGGGTGACTATCGCGCCTCCTCCCACCCCGCTGTGTCACTCACTGCTTGACTGCTAATAACCACTCACAGTTTAAACTTTAATTACCAAACGGTTCAGTGTATCAAACTACTTGAGTGTGACCAAAAAGTGTCGTGGTGCTGTTTTAGAGGCATTAAAAATATATTTAGAAAGCCAAAGATTTGTTTACATTAAAAAGTATTTCTGTCTGTCATTTAGCACAGTCAAACACTGGTCAAATAGCTATCAAAAAACCGGTAAATAAACAAATCATAATAACAGTTATTTTCAGTAATAAAGTAATATAAACCAAACACAAAATGCAGACGATAAGTGTGCAGCAACCAATTAATCTGAAAGTTGTAAGGTTCGAGTTAGATTTCACAGATCTGGTAAATGAAAAACCGAGGACAGAGAAAAAACCCAAGAAAATTAGAATACCGAAGATCAACAACAAAAAGCAATTTCCGATACCGCCCGCGCCATTCATAAAGAATACTTCACAGGTAGGCAATTGCTGTTCAAAGATAATGGAATAATATTACATAGAAAGCATGGAAGTGACAGGCAAAATATTGTAAATTCTTAATTTATCATTCCACAAATTTTTGTTTATCACGAAACGAATATCACATTTTTTTACCGGATACTGGATATATGTAGTGTAGTCGGAACGAGATCACCAGAGTAAAGCTAGGTACTGTAAGTCATTGATGTATACATTGATCTTTGTTGCCATACTCTGTACTTATTTATTAACTCACCAGCTTTACAAGTCTAATTTGATGTTATATATTTCCAACGCAGAAACGAGATGTTAAGGATTTAGTAGAGGATTTACTCGACGAATTGTATTCAGACCAACGTGACTGGGGAGGCCGCAGTGGGATCGACTCTAGTCATGTGTAAGTAAGACTTACGTGCTTACGTATGTCTATTTAACTATCAAAGCTCTAAAAAAGGGACGCTTAATATTTTATTAATGCAACGTTGCATGTTCTGAAACAATAAGTGTACCTATATCTACTTTTCCAATCAAATCCCACATAACACTTTTTTTTTTATGCCGAAACATCAATCATTATTTAAAAATGGTATCCTAAATATGTAAACACACTTAGTGCAAAGTATAACCCTAAGTAGATTAAACTAAAGTGCTTTAGGTAGTATCAAAGAAAAAGCTAAATATTCTCGTTGTAGACGCGACATAAATCGGCGGTAATAATTTATGATTTGCATGTCTGTCTAGGTCCACATCGGCATCGTTCACTTCGTGTCAATCCAACTGTGGGGAGAAAACAGAAGCCATTGAACGAAGCTTTTTGGAATCTTTAGGTACGAAACCTTTCACACAATCGGTGACCTTTCAGTTTTCATTATCATTATAATTAACTCTCTCAATGGAAATGGTTGGACTCCTTTTGAAATTCCTTTTTAATTATTTGTCGTCTCGTGTAGGCATTATGATTTAGTCACAAGTTTTTCTGAATCTATATCAGCTGTTTTTTAAAGGTACATAATGTCCTAGTCCCTATACTTATGTGTCATATCTCGTAGAATCTAGTGGACCTGTCGCCTTTTTGAGAAATACACAAAAAACTCAATAATACTCATAGACGTATTAAAACAACGGAATAAAATGACTTCCATAGAATTATCCAACAATGAAACACGACAATACACTGGCATGCAATATTATGAAATAAAATCTATAAGATCATTAATTTAGATCAAACATTATTTATTCCCTTAACATCATGTGAAAGTTAATTTGGTACCGAAACATAGACGATGCCTATTAGACTGGTAATAGCGATTACTATCGAGATATTTTACAATACCAATTACTTACTTTACATAGGATATAGTCATATTCATTCATTATTCATAGGCTGTATTGAATGTTTATTTATTTCATAGACACTACCGAACTTTGGGAACAAAAAATTGAATGGGAAGAGAGACTTCAAATAGCAGGAGAGCGGCTTGCGAAAAAAGTTCGTATCCGAGACCGACTGAGGAGGCAACAGAACCGACTTTGCGCAGCCATGACCGTGCTTCTTAAACATATCAGTAAGTTCCTAAGTAGTGACTATATTATATTTCGTTCATTATCGTCGGAAAAGCCAAGCTTTCCAAAAAGCTTCACCTAGGCAGCAAAAATGTCTTTTGCCATTTTGAAAACAACGTTTTCGGTAATGTAAATTTCAACTATCACAGAACGATAAGTATCATAAATAACACTGATCTTATTTGTTGTTAAAGAGCCTACCAGTTTCAGCGCTTCTGAAACTGCCACAATTGTCTCGCAATGTTCACTGATCGATAATGAAGTGATATTATATCAATAGCATAATGACCGAAACGATAAACGTGTAAATTATTGTCAATTTCTGGAAATTAATTACGACCTAATGTCCGTAAAAAGCCCCCGGCTCCATAACTCGCAGAATCTAATTTCTATATTACAGCTAATGGGTCGTGCATTTTCATTAGCAAATGGTATCATAACCACAGCGGTGCGTTACCAAAAGCTCTTTAACAACTTCAACGGTTTAAGAATGAATCGTTTCTGGATTACAATTTCCAATGAAACATTTATGAACCTTATTCATGGATAGCCAATATCACGACAGTTTCATTCATAGGAGCTTAAAATAGATTTACGCATATCAAAGCTAAGTCTGCTGTGTATGGGGTGCTTTTACCGTCTATCTGTTTCCGAAACTGACGTACACAGCGGCGCTCAATCGATACATAACGCACACAGACAACTGTCCGGGGTCTGATTGCGCATGCTCCCTGGCGTGTACCACGAAACACTGTCACTAAATAACATGACACGAGAGTATTTTCCCTCTGAGCATACAAGTAGTTTGTACTACCGTAATCTGAAGACTGATTCAGTATTGTGGTAGGAGGTCGGAAGCCCCGCCGCTTCGTTTCACGACTTTCCCAGTAAACATCACATCAGCTGGTCGACTACGCAGTCTCCAATGCTCTCGAGATATGGCTCATAATTTTTCACAATTCTGTTATAAATCATCGGTGTTTAACCCTAAAGTAACTGGTAAAGTTGGTTCTTAGCGCCAGAATGTCGTGTCCGTATCCGCCTGCAGTGCCACTGCATAGACTTAAGCCGTCAGGTCGTTAACTTAGTGCTTAGTGCAGTTGTAAAGATATGCGTTTATTGTCAAATGCGTGCCACATACAAGACAGATGAGTGCACTCTTAAACTCCCTGAGAAGCTTGGCAGGTGCATCGAAAGCCGGCTCAGGTACGTCGATTCATTCATTTCAAATGTATGCGCTGATCTACCTTAGGAAACCTTTGAAGTTCTCCGTTAAACGTGATCTTTGTTAAATGTCCATTATTGACGATTCATTCCTTCGGTTAAATGTTAAATTCCACGTCAATGTTATTTCATTATTTTGTTTCTTCGAAATTATTTATCATAATCCTAGTGCTAGACGCTCCTTCTTTATTGTCTGAACTAAATTGCTTTATTATGTAAATGTGAAGTGTAGTTCCGTCATCGGCGACTCTTATGAAATAATCCTGATTTTTCATGTGTGGATTTCCATGAAAACAATAATTGCGGTTATCAGAACAGTTTTTCGTAGATAGTTAAGTAATGTTATGCACAGTAGACACGAAACTAACCTGTACTCAAGGAGTTATCGCATCATTGTTAACCAAATCTAGGTATTTATTTAGACAAGTATTTACAAACCGTGCTATCCAGAATAGTGTAAAGTTGCATGGCGTCGAAATCACAAATATAAAGTTATGTTGCTGGTTTAATTCTTATTCTATTAAATTATTGAATTTTTTTTTTAGGTTATAAAACCCATACAATTTTTTTTTTAAATTCCGCACGCAGTTTTTATTCATTCATTGATGTATATTTGTTTTCTATAAATACTTGTTTCACTTTCTTTGATACTTCAAGAAAATGGGATTGGTTTGTAAATAAAATTTTTGTGCTATATACATAATCGAAGGACCCATTATGATTAAGCTTTAGGGAGCCCTATATCCTGTGATAGGCCTGCTTGATAATTGAGTTGATTAAGGTGGCTTTTGATGTGTAGCGGGCGAAAGTGGTGCTCGTTTCGGCGTGACGCCGGGGGGAGGCGAAGGGCCCGGCGAGGGCGGCTACGCAGAGTGGCTGCATGCGATGCGCCTGGTCGCTCGCCTGCCCGCCGGCGTGCCTACACACTTCCGCAGAAAGGTAACTCATATGGCGCTGAGCAGACGATGGACAATTTATCCGCGACGATAGAAGGCATGGAAATCTATGCAATAACGCACAAGGAGGACAAAATAAACGCGCCGCCAATGCTTGCCGGATGATGTTTCTCGCGGTCATTATTCGCGAACAAAATGACCGCCGTCTGCGGAGCGCCAACGAACAACCTGCACAAATATGCAATGATTTTACTCTCAGTCTGAACTGTGCTTGTGTGTTGTGTTTTTTGTTGTTGCACTGAGTTAATGTTGTATGTATGCATATCTATCTACTTACACTACTAACATAACGTTCCGACCCCAACACAATTGGGAAAAGACAAGGCCAATGATGATGATCCGTTAAAATAGAGTACAGTTACTAACTTATTTGTAAAATGGACTGTGATAGAAAAGCTCGTTAGTCTTCTGTCTGTGATTGCGTCTCCTTAAACGCCTCAAAACCTTTTTCAACCAACTTTCAACATCCCATAACCCCGCAAATCTCTGTATCTTTCCCGCCGATTAGCCACCAGCTACCTAATTGCGCAACGTATTTTGATTACCATTCAAGTAGAATTTATTTCAATTTGAATCGAATTGCTTTTATTTTACGACTTTGGAATTGCAAAACTCCAATATTTTTTAAACAAACTGCGGTCTGTTTGATACTCCATTGAGTGAACGAAATGCGTCTAAAAAGGCTATTAATCGAATTGCGTAACCATTTTGACAGTTGTAATTTTGTTTCAAACTTTATAGTAATTTGTTTTGTCTGTCAAATTAAACAGAAGCCACTGTAGTGGTCGCAATAGATTTTACTTAGCAATCTTTTTGGGATTAACTCATGAAATCTCCATAATTATTAAGAAAACAATTAAGTAATAGTCTTCCTGATAAATTGTGAATGTGTTTTTATGTAAAACCTCAATGATAAATCAATTTTATTGGTATGTTAAATATCAAAGCAGCGAGGTCGATTTTTAATAATAATTGTGAAAGTTTTCTTGTGAGTTTAGTGCCTACAACCTAAACTAAAAACAAATATTATGATATTCCAGAAACGAGGTATTTTGGTGGCATTTTAACGAAAGACAAATTCGTACCTCATACCGTAACAAACTTGAGCCACAAGCTTAGCAACCCAGTCGAGCTTGTAATACATTGGAAAAGCAAAAACTTATAATTGAGGAAGAACAAAAAAAAGCAGTTTGAATCATTTTATATTAATGGATTATGTAAGGACATTGATGAACATACCACTATTGCCACATCATTGTCTGTTTAAGGTATGTACTTACTTATTATTTTCTTTCTAAGTGTTGAACATTGAATGTGTGTTAAGTACAGCAACAATGTTACACACATAGGGATGTATTTATAAACATTGCTTATAGTTAAGTGACGTTAAAACCTCAAAAATGTATGATTAAACAGTTGCTCATCATAACATAACTTTATGCAATATTTATAAATAAACCCCATATTGTTTATTGGTGAATACGAAATGCACCATCAAACGTAAACTTACCATACATTTAAATACCATACATATATTTTCAGTTGCCTAACCTACTACTTATATGAATATTTACTTAGCAATTATAACAACAAAGTAAAGAAAGTAGGTAGGCAACTGAAAATATATCTAAGTACCTATCTTAAATGTTTTTCACTTATTGTTAATATTATTAAAAAAATCGATCTGCCCAGCCTTTTCCCAACTATGTTGGGGTCGGCTTCCAGTCTAACCGGATGCAGCTGAATACAAGTATTTTACATGGAGTGACTGCCTATCTAACCTCCACAACCCAATAACTAGGTAATACGATACCCCTTGGTAAGACTAATTGTCACTTTCGGGCTTCTGATGACCCATAACGACTGTCAAAGATCCACAAATGACATCCGGGACCAACGTTTTAATATGCTTTTCGAGGCATGAAGGAGTCTCGGTATGTAGAAATGGTCACCCATCCACGGACCAACCCTGGCAAGCGTAGCTTAACCTGATGGATTGCCCCGTGCGGCTGTTAGTACTTAGCCTATTAATATTATTAGTAGGTAAGAATATTTAAGTCAATTGTTGCTTATAATTGACCCAATTGTTGTTTATAGCAGAATATTGCTATTCTATAAAGTGACTGTGGATGGATGTAATGGATGGTGGAATATATTGAAGATTTACTATTCTTTTTTTTTCAGGTGTCAGGCTCAACTACATTATTCAAGATTTTTTTAACTGTCTCTCATACACTTACAACAAGCAGTACATACATAATCCATGATGATTTCCACAGGAAGACATTAGATTCCAAATTCCACTAATCCTTACAGTATGTTTGTTCCAATTCCTTTTTGCTCTATGTCCAAATATTTCATAATGTGAATAGATGGTAATGGTGCCGATTCTCTTGTCCAGTGTTGAGTTAAGGTTGTATCAATTTAATAAAACAGTTTTATTTGTTTACCATAATTTATTTCTCTCTATTTGACAGTCAATGACAGTTAATTTAGGTAAACACCTTTAAATAGTATCATTATAATTATAAAATTGTCTGTGTTTGTATAAAACAAATAGTATGCCATTGTTAATTATTTCATTTAAAGTTATTTTTATTTGTCCCTCTATAGTTCATAATTAAAACACTCTATTAAAGTTTACACTGTTATCAATTAACACAATAGTTTATATCACTGTCGTACAAGACTATAATCAAGTTTTCTAAAAAAAATATTTCATGAAGGATCTTCAGTTTCTACTTTTGTACTTAAGAAGCTTGAAATCTGAAGTAGCAGAGCACCAGTGCAGCACAGCAGGGGCAGTATCATTCATGCTGCCTTCATGTCTTCGTAGGTGAAATTCCCCAGGAACTCTACATTTTAAAACAAAGTCATATTATTTTCTGCTCAAATAAAGTACTCATGTGGCAAAGTAGGCATATCAACTAGGCCCATGGCTAGATGAAAGCCTGTCATCATCATCGTCATGCTGGTTGTATAATTTCTTCTTTATTTAGGGCTGATTTTTCAGTCTCCAGATATTTTATAATACTAAATTATAATGGTAATTGGATAAACATAAAATATATATTATGATGTGTCTGTCAAAAGTTCAGCCAAGGAAATATATTCATAATTGAGTTGCTATGCTTAATTCTTAATGATGTGTCAAAAAGCTTACCTTCAATGATTAATACATAAGATTCTTAATCCAATCCATGTTTGCCACCTTGCCACCAACTTCTTTGTTAGGAAGTCAACAATATTGATATTTGGTAGTGTTCCATTCTTGTGTTTTCAGCACGTCTGTGAAAATATTATGAATATGTTTTGTAGTTATCTGTTATTTGGTTAGGTAGTGGATATTATAGTTTATTTCAGCATCTACTTATGTACAAAAATATCAATTAACAATTTTAGTTAGAATGTGAGACATAGTACATAACTATTATTTTAACCACAATAAATAGTTAACCTCGCGTAAGATGCCTGTGTCTACGCAACAAAAGAATGATTGTCCGTATACGTAGACTCACCAATAATGTACCTACAGCTACAATAATCTAATGAGATACGAAGGTACTCTCACACACGTTATTCCTATTTATATTGGTTTACTTACTTGTAGTGATAATATCGACTTAGATACTTTTCGCTATGGAGCAAAACAGCCTAAGTCTTAGTCCATGTACTTAATTGTAGTCTGTGATCTTGGTGAAGCTAGTACAAAACGAAGGCGGTGTCTCGAACGAGAGAATTTTCCAAAGTTCTTCAGACTTCCACAAGCCACAAGAATAATGTTCCAAAACTGCTTATTACAGGCCCATGTTTCTGTACGTGAATAGTAAATATAATTTTGTATGTTGAAAAATATAAAACAACTATTAATTTAAAACAAAAACTTTACCGAAATCAACAAAAATAAAATATAAACAGATGCGTCGCCATGATTGATATCGTATTCTCCACAGAATTCAAAGAATATTCATTCCAGCCCAAATTATTGTCAAAGGTTTAACATGTGATGTCATATGCCTTTCCTTTTCTTTTCCCTACACTCTGATAAAGTTAGAGCAGCAAAGGTATACTTTAGACAGGCAGTAGTTTGCATTAAATCGTCAACGCATAACGCAATGAGGGCAGATCATTCAACTTTTACTCTCAGTGTTGCAATTTTTTTCCCCTAAGTCCACAATAGACTTGCGTCTAGATACATCGAAACGAATCAAAAATCCGATTTCAATCAGAAACGGAATCGTATCGATAATCCGAACTAGACAAACCGATTTCACAAAACCACGGAAGTGTGGTTTTGCCTAAGCAAGTTTTTGTTTATATTTGAATAGTTTTGATCGATGCACTTACAACCGAATAATATTATTAGAGACGATCGAAACTGCGAGCCGGAGCCTCTCCTGAAATTAGTTTTCTGTTACCAACATTCGGTCGCTGTTTTGGGAGTCCATTTGAAGATTTGAGTATGAAAATAAAACATAACTTATGTAATCATAGTATTTTTAGGGTTCCGTACCTCAAAAGGAAAAACGGAACCCTTACTGATAACGAAGTGATCCTGTAAGGGTTCCGCCCTTACAGGATCACTTCGTTATCAGTCTGTCAAGACCCTTTTTCTCAGGAACGTACGGAGGTATCAAGTTGAAATTAATATCAAATACGTCTGTGGTCCCTTAGAGCTCTAAAAAATCAAGCTTCTAAGTCAACACAATAAAAAATTACGGCTATTTAAGCGACATATTTTGGTACTCGCAAATAAATCAAAAACTACACGGTACTTCCCGTTGACCTAGACTCATAAAATTTGGCACAAAGCCCGTCTCATTGCACAAGTAAAGGAAAATGACAGAAAATTGTAAATTTTCAGTTTTATCACATACAAAAAGAAAAAACCATTACAAACTTACATTTGCAGTTGGAGAATTGACCGTGACATATATCAATATAGGGGAAATGTTTTTCAACTACAAAGTTGTTTGTTTTTGGGATAAAAACTCCCAGGTTTAGTGGAAATCCCTCTAAGTTGACAACACTGCTTTTCTACGATTTTGTCATAGGCCACAGATAACAAAAACGTGAAAAGAAAAACGTTTTATTACGTAGTTCAATTGTGGTAGAAAGTATTTTAATAATTGGTTTTTCATTTTTCGGCAATCATTGTACATTTTTATTTATAAGCACTAGTAGATCATCAGTTGTAATTAAAACAAAATTACATTATAGCACAATAATTTGAATATTAACCATTCATAGATGCTGTAACTAAACATATAAATTTAACAATTATAGACAATTGGTTTGAACATCCCTATACAATTTCAGTCGTATGGTAAAAAATGTACATCGCAATTCCAATTATGGCATGCGATTAAGATTGGACTTGCTTTCGATTCAGAATCGCAATCAAAAATAAAATATGTTACGCAATTAGGCTGCCAGTTCAATAAAGTATCCTCATTCTTAACGGTTTTGAATGGAGTATAGATTTTTAATAAAAATAGCTTCGGTTACCGTTTATCGATCTAGCTAATCTACTGAAAGTACACTAATTTTTTACACATATAGTCCTAATCTAGTCACATTTAGGAGTCACTTTGTGATAGAACTAAATGTAACCCAAAATACGTGAAAAATCTAAAAGTATCCAAATACGTAGTTTATAAACTTCGTGTCCTCGTAAGGTAAACACACCAATTATGGACACTTTAAGAACGATTTCCTACTATTTTTGAAATTTCACTCATCTCTGTGAACATTTAACACTAAACGTATTGATGGTTGAAAGTCCTGAGTTTATTCTATATTTCTGCTGTGTTTTATGTAAGATACTGCAACTGGTTTCAATATAACTAACAAATAAAAACTTTAATTTTTTTAACCAGTCATGGACAGCAAAAATCTAGTTATGAACACCCAGTAATGAACACGAACCAGTCATGGACACCTAGAAATGAACATGAACCTAGTCATGGACACCTAGTAATCGACAGACCTCTGGTGAATCGCTTGATGTGGATATTGAATTTAGAATAGGTATAATAATACGAACTTTTATTTTCAATCAACTTTTAATGTAAATATGTAAGTCTTGAAAATTAACAATGAGATCAGCATTGAAGAACTTAATTACATAATCACTATGAAAAGTTCAAAATATAGGTACCTAGTTAGGTACTCTTATTCAGCCTTTCATATATTATTATTGTACTTCACGAGCATTAACTTGTTTTTCTTAGTCTATAAAATTGAAAATGAGATAAACATTGTAACATATTCTAATTTCTTGTTAGATTAGAATTTATTCAATTACTTTGGCAAGTATAAAATATATATAAAAACAAAAATAAAAAATTACTTATCTGTAAATCACAAACTCTTAAAAAAATCACATATTAAATTAAATATCTTTAAATTTTGGGTAACACTTAAGAAGTAAACACGGAGTATTTTTCCATTTCTTTTACGGTGTAAAATCCTCTTTTGTTTATCAAGATTGGAGGATTGATGTGCTCTACGACATCTTTTCCTTGATACCACATTTTGTCAGGTTTCTCTGGCCATTTGTAGGTGTTTCCTGTTGAAAATGTCATCGTGCTAACTTCAAACTCGTTTTTATTTGTATTTTCAATAACTCCAGGAAAATGTTGCCCTTCATATAAAACTATCACGTAACTTCCTTTCGTGTGTTTCTGTCGTGAAGAGACCAACGTACGAGTACTCATTGATGCTTCGCCGTCGTCCGATCCTTCAGACAAGACACTATCATCACTTTCGGCATAAATTATTTCAGTCTCACTTTCAGATGATTCAGACCTGTCTTTTTGTTTTTTTGACACTTTTTTCTTATTAAGTTTCTCCAATTTCTTTTCTTCTCGTTTTTTTGCTCGCAATTCCTTCTCTTCTATTTGTTTCCTTTTCTCTTCTTCCTTTTTGGTATTGTATGCCTTCCATGCAGGGCTTGTAATCGTAAATGGAAATTTCTCTTTTAATTTGCGTTTCTTATTTTTTGTTACTTCATCTATTTCTGGCCAATATAAGCTTCGTTTAAAAGGCGATGGTATCACATAATTTGAAGTGCTAGGATTAAAACTCTTGATAGGTGTTTTGTCACTTTTTGGTAAAGTAGTGATGTTTGATAAATCTCCCTGGCCGAGACCTGAAGGGCTTGGTTCTGAATGGTTCGTATTATGAGACAAGACAGCAATAGTTTCGTTTTCTTTTGGAGAATCATTGTCATTTTGATTGTTAGTTTCTGATAAGGGATTTGACTTTTCAACGGAGGTAGTGGGTGCTGATACTTCATGACCTACATCATGATCAGTTTGCTTACTACTGGCCCAAATCAAGTATAAAGATATGTCTTCATTAGGTAATAGATTATCAAGTTCGAAGCGACTTTTATAATAGAGATCTTTGAACAGCTTTAATTTGTCACTTGAGAAAGTTGTTTCTATTCTGTTTTCTAACGATTTCAAAAATTCGTTTTGGCACATGGAATCAATTTTCTTTTTGTTTTGAGATTTGATTTTACTCATGTCTACGTATTCTGGACCAAATGGGTACAGTCCCCCCGCTCGAAATCCATTTTTGAGTGTCTCAGTAGTAATTTTTTGGATTGCTATCTTCAAAACTGGAGCAAAATTATGTTTTTTGAGGACTTGTCCCAAATTTTGCATTTTCCAGGTCTTAACCGCTTCTCGCCATGATGACTTCAAAGGCCTAAAGACAGCCAAATCCATTGGCTGTAAAATGTGTGTAGAATTTGGATTAAGTGCTATAACTTCAATCCCATTTTCAGAGCAGAAATTAGACAGGTGCAAAGTTAAATGTGACTTGTGTCCATCCAAAAAAAATAACACTGGCTTTTCAATATTTTCGTTTATCAGCCAAGGATTAAAAACATTTGTCATATATTCAAAGAATGTCCCTGCGCACATCCATCCGCTTTCTGAGCGACCGATAGCCCACTCATTGGGGAATGTTTCTGAAATTGATGACGGTATCCTTGCATAATTAAAAACTACCAGAGTAGGTGCTAGATCTCCTGCGGCATTTCCAGTAACCAAAACTGTTAAATTTTCTTTATCGTCGCCTGAAGAAGCATATACATTTTTTTCTCCCTTTGTAGCAAGGACACGTCCTGGTTTTGGATTTAAATAAAACGCACTCTCGTCTGTATTGAAAATCCTTTTAGGATTTTTCAGTATTTCAGTCAGCCGTCTATCTTTCAAATCACCTTCAACTTCCGAAAACCATTTCTCAATATCGTCCTGAGTAACATTATCTCTTGCTGTACATAAATTTTGAGCAGTACGTTCAGAAATCGTAGGATGTCGTTTCATAAATGAGGAATACCATTTTTTGCCTGGTCTGTTATTAGTGAAAGGAGTCACTCTGTTTTTGTCGAATATTATACGTTGGACACTGTCTAATAATTCCTCTTTCGTTATTGGAATATGTTTATCTGCCATATCTTTAATCCAGACTTCTAGAATATCCTCTTCTTCCTTCGACAAAACGGTACTGGGTCCCATTGAGCACTCTATGGGACTTTTCCCGGTGATTTTATTGTGCAAAGTTATTCTAGGCACATTGAATTTTTTTGCTGCTTCGGATATTTTTACGCCTTTTCTAACAGCTTCGATAGCCAAACCCATTTGTTGCGGTGTATAATCCTTTTTAGGCGCCATTTCTAAAATTAAATAAAAAAAATCTATAACATTTTGTTGCAATGTCCATAACTGGGTTTCTTAGCGATTCCCAATAATGGACACATACGTCCATTACTGGTACGGATCAACATATTACAATTTTCAACTAGCTTGTAATATAGAATAAAAAGGAGAATAAAATTAAATCAAAATCTTAATAAACAATAACAAAAATAAGTTTGGACATTTGTCCATTACTGCAATCGTTCTACCTTAGTGCACCAGTAATAAACATTGGCAAAATATCAAAAACCATAACCGCTCTGGAGTAATAACACAGTGTATTGTCGTCTTAATTTCATGGTTAAACCAAGCAAGAAAACACATTCTGGTTAAAATAAAGCAATACCAAATTGACAGGGAAACTTTCTACTTACCTCACTAAGAATTTCCTTTACAAAAACCGTTAATAAAATTTTTCGAACACACGAGTACCTCCTACTTCACGCCATTTTGAAACCAAAAGACCGAACTGAACAAAACGTCAAAGTTTTGCAGCTAGATGACTTTTGTCTATGTCAAAGTGTTGCCAATATATAAAAACGAATTCCTGTCCTTAATCTACAAGATTTGTTTTTTTTTCGTCCATTACTGGTTCTTTGTCCATTACCGGTGTGATTACCTTACTGAAACTAAGTTATCATAATATATCGAGAACACATATCCAAATCTCCTTGTCTATTTACTTCCACGAAATCGTAGTTACGAAAGTTCGAAAAGCTCACTCGCGTAGTCTTACGTAAATAAGTTACTTTTGACGTCATTCCTATTTCCATCTTCCCTTTTATCAGGTATCCTTGGTTTTCAGAAGGTAAATAATTATCATACCTAATTAATGAGTGGATAACAACAAATCAAAAGATTGCCTCGATGTTGTTGTTCAGACTTAGTTAAAAGATAGCAATCTATGCGCTATTTGTAACAGTCGGTCCATAACAACTAGTGATGAAGTCCATTGTGGCTTTCATCCGCGACTCCACCATTGATGTAAATCGATGGACTCCACACAATTACGGTTGAACAAAGTGAGAATAATGCGGTCATTTCCACTTTTATTTATGGTATAAATATTAGTTGTCAGTATAAGATGTATCTCGAGTAATTTCGATTTCATGGTTTGTGTCCTGTTCATCTAGATTTGGAATTGATACCACGACAGTTTTAATGTCTATATTTTCTAAAGATTTTACTCAAGTAAATTAGAAGGTTCGGCACAGCAAAAAAAACCGCCAATCACTCTAAAAATGTAGAGATTCTAACGCCCTCTTGTTTTGAAGGGAGAACGAAATTGTTTTTATATTTTATCTCGTTGCATAGAATAATATCATCTTTATTTGTCTCATAGAATCAGGCATATTGTTTGAATTTATTATCACCACTTTGTAGGTGGTTAAAGTTTTAAAATATTCATCGGTCAGGCTAGGTTGTATGATCTCTCGCGTCCGGCCCTGATTCGGGCCATGCTACGGAGCGAGAGGAAATGGGAGGCCGTCACCTCGTTCTGCGAAGCAGTAATGCTCGCGAAGGAGGAGACGGAGCGCGTGAGGGAGAGGCAAATTTCGCGCCCTCGCGCCCCTAACCGCCGCAGCAGGAGACGCCCTGGGCGTCGGGAATCACGTGAAGATTTCCGGCCACCGTAGGCGCGGGCTTGCGAACGGTGAGCAATGGGTAGCTCGCCGTCCGATAAGGACCAAGCCCGGGTCGACGGCGCGTTGTGTTCCACGCGCGCCTCAAAGAGATGTCAGCAGAATTGACGGGGTCCGCTAGGGCCAATGCCTGCCGGGGGTTCGAAGAAAACCGATAGGGACATCGTGGCCCCCTGGCACACGGCAACTGAAGGAACACGGGTGGGTTTTAGTCAGTAAGAGTCTGACACGCCCTCCCGCTCCGCCCAGAGCGGGAGAAGTTATTTGATGATTTCCCACCCAAAAAAAAAAAAAAAAAGGCTAGGTTGTATAGGACCGGTCGTTGTAATGATGCACGGGCCCAGCACGTCAATTGAATAACACATTTTCGATCACTATCCGAAGGATTTTGAAGGAACTTACTTAATCCATTGCTTCATGTATTAATATGTTTCAATTTCAACAACAAACATTACAACAATTCGACTGTGCAACAACGTAAAAACGCAATGAATGTTGTTGAAACAACATGAAAGGTATTTTTGCCTAAGTATTAAGTGTTTTAGGTAATTACCCCGCAGCAATGGACGTCTGAATGATGATGATTATGATATCGATGCTGGTTTTTTGTATGAAACCTAATTCTAATCCCAGCTATGGCTGACACTGGCGGACCGTCACCTGACGGCGAGGAGCATCGACTGGCCGTCGGCGGAGCGCGGCTGTTTCCGCGGCACCGCACAACCCGATGACACCGAGCTTGGCGCACAAATACTGAAAGTAAGCAATAAAATCTAAATTTCTTGTGTTGTTGAGCGATCCTCGGCTTCAATTCTAAATGTGTATGTGAAGATATGAAGAAAGATATCAAGTTTTTGGTCAAAGTTTAATACAGCAGACAACGCACAGCCATACATTATGTAGGTATATGGTTAAACTAAATATACATACATATAAATATTATGTAGGTAATATCCAAATGCTAGACGTAAATTTCTCATATGATCAAACAAATTGGATGTATGTCTAGTCTATAAAAGAAATGTGAGTGTAGAGGTTTTGTGAAGGTTGTCGGAGGGCAAGTGCCTTGTTAGAAAATAATACTGTAGTTAGAAACAAGATATTCTTCGTGAGATTAGAAGAGATTGCTGATTTATTTTTCTCACTGAAACTTAATATTTTCCAAGGATTTACACCGGACGGGGTGCTCTCTGTTCTGCGGAGCAGAAGGGCGGGAAAATCAGGCGATGCTTCGAAGAGTGCTGTTAGCTTACGCAAGGTATTATAAATATCTTTGTATTTTATATTGTTGGTAAAACGGGCTGATGTCCGCCACTCCACGTCAAAGCACGTATTTTGCGTACTATTGTTTGATCCTTAATACGTTTATGAAAAGTAGATGATAAAGATAATCTTGTTTTGTAAACGAAACATGCGAAGCCAATCTACAATTAGGGAATTATCCCTAATTAACATATGTTATAGCTCTATCTATGGAATTGATAAACAGAAATTGTATAATTTTAGATGGAACAAAGACGTCGGTTACTGCCAAGGTTTCAATATGTTAGCTGCCATCATACTAGAAGTTATGGACAAATCTGAGTCGGATTCACTGAAGGTAAATATTATTACATTACTAAAGCGAAGTAGAGCAGAGAACTAGTCCCTAGATACGATCCGAGAACTAAATATACCTACATGATTTTCCTATGAGGAATAACAGAGAAATCATTTTAAACAAGTGCTCTTCTCATTTGAAAAATCGCATTATTATTTCGTTTTCTTTCTGTTCTGATCTTCGTAATATTGATTTGTAGGTAATGATATACCTGGTCGAGGCCGTGCTACCTGAGGGCTACTTTGCAGATGACCTTCGCGGCTTATCAGCAGACATGGCAGCATTTAGAGATCTCCTTCGAATACGCCTTCCTCGCCTAGCGCAACACATGGACCATTTACAACGGGTATCTGATGGTAAACGCTTTCATTATAATCATATTTTAAGTTTAATTTATTTATTTTGAGTTTGACGTTAAAATACAAAGCGTAAACAACAAAAGAAATAAAAACTAAAATAAACTATTTCAATAAGACTGAATGCCGGACATATCAGCAGTAAAAATAATGTTAAAATAATATGAGTTTAGAGTATTTATTATCTTATTCTTATATTTCCAGGTGGAGGCGTGGAACCTCCTTTACCAGATGTGTTTACAATGCAATGGTTCCTTACATTGTACGCGACGTGGTTACCGAGAGAGTTTCTTTTGAGGATATGGGACCTTGTCCTTCTGGATGGGAATGAAGTGCTTCTTCTCACAGCGCTGGCTATCTGGGATATGCTCCAAGAGTAAGTTTAACACAGTATATTATTTGGTACTATCGTCTACGACTGTTTCATGTTTCTATTTTGGCAAGTATACAAGTAGGTGCCTGTTCATTACTCATTTATGCCTATCATTAAAGCTTAAGATTATTTGAATCTGACTGTAAAGTATGAGGAAAATTCTACTAGGTATTTGAGTGTATGACATCAGCAGCTCAGGAATCCCGAATTGATATGCGTTCCTCTTTTACATTTAAATTGTATTTCAACACACGTGAAGGTTAAATAACACTCCAGATTAGAGAGCTATCAAGGTTAGTAGGAAGAAACGCTTTTTCCACATCTTGGAAACTGAGTAAACAGTAACGCAATTTCTATCTTTAGTTCACATAAATGTTCTTTTTAACCGACTTCCAAAAAGGAGGAGGTTAAATTATGTTCGTCGCGTATGTTTGTTTTTTTTTTTTTTTATGTATGTCCACCGATTTCTCCGTCAATTGTGGACCGATTTTGAAAATTCTTTTTTTGTTTGAAAGGGTGTGCTCTCGAATTGGTTCCATATAAATTTTATTAACTTTGCTTGGATAGTTTTTGAGTTAGCTACAAAATACGTATTTTTTTCCCACTTAGTATGTAGATGATATGATAAGTTTCTGTCACTGGTAGCAGGTAGTGGTATTCGAATGTGTGTGGGGTAAGGTACCACAATTAAAAAGTGAAAAATAAAAACTTTTTACAAAAAAAAAACAACCGACCTCCAAAAAAAAACACTACAAAGTGAAAAATAACTTTAATTTCGGAAGTCGGTGTCTTGGGTTTTGTATTTTCGTTTTTTGCCACTGACTGATATAAAAGTATACCATTTAAATTCAAATTCTGAGACATGACCGTCACTCACAATGTATGCCATAAATAGAACTTTTTGGGGTTGCCCATTTATTTCATTGCAGACTTAGCATGGCTCTATATGCAACTCTTGATGGCATGGGTGAAACTGATATGAAACGCATAATCACATAGGAGACCACCCCCGCTTTCCTGATATCAATGTTATCTATATCCGAATGTGACCGATAAGCGATAAAAGTTTATATTGCTCATTCTTGTTTTAGTTAAAGGACAGGCAAAATAATTTTGCCTGTCTCTAGTTCTATAATTAGTGTAAGTTGTTGTCGATAATTGAATGTGCATGTTGTGTGATTTTTTATGTACGGTATTTATTTTTATTTTTTTTAATTATTAACTCGTTGGTTGAATCGTTAGCAATCCTATAAATAATATGATTAATGAAAGTAGCTCTCGATAGGCTATTCCAAAAGTAGGTTGCGTAAATACGAGATGGCATCATGGGTACCATGAAATCGTGACACAGATTAAAGAAGATTTTAACAGGATAGAGAAGGCTGATGCCCAGCATTGGGTCGAACCCCCCTGATGATGGGAATTGCTCCATCCACCAGATAGACGATTTATTTTGCCAAACTTATAAAATTCTTAAATCAAGTTTTTTCTTTCAGTCGTATTCTATCGGCTCGCTCGGCAGACGAGTTCTACAGCTGCATGGGTGGAGGCGCCGGCGCCGTGTGGGAGGCGGGTGACTCTCTCGTGGCGAGGGTCGTTGCGTTCGGATCGGCTCCCGAGTTGCCCCGACTGCGCAGCCTACACAGATACCGGGTTGCACCACCAGCACCGCCCACTTCAGCCCCCATTTATCACCCGCCGTTACACTCTGCAGTACGGTTTTCCATATTATTATGGACTTGTAATGATGCAACTAGAGTGTGATTGAGCGACGACATCGTGATATACTTTGAGATATACCATACGAGGTGACATATTATTTTGAAGCGACTGTCGACATCGATCAACCGCAATCTAGTAGCACCCTTAGTTGGTACTTAGGTCAGCAGTTGTATAAATAGTTGGGGAGCTATAAAGATCTATCGAAAGGTTACTATATTTCAGATGCAGTCAATGACAAAACGCGGACTGCGACTATTTTATTCAGAAGATGAAGGAGATTCCAGTGATGATGGCAATAAAATGGCTTTAGCTACGGTAAGTAGGTATATCATATGAACTAATCGTGTATGATGAAGCACATGAATATTTAAAATACGAGTTGTTTTAGTTCGTGCCCCGTCGTGAAGACCGTTTGGCAGCAGGCGACAGACTTTCTTTAGACATTGGGGCCTTGAAACGTCAATACGCCCGTCTTCGAGAAAGGCAGAGACAAGCTCATGTAATCTTAGCTGCGGCTTGTGCTCGTCATGCTGCAGGTATAAAACATAAATTCTTATTCTTGTCACTTGAGATGGACATGTTATACTTTTGCTACATGAAAAATACCATTTATTTTCAGTGGGAGTACCTACCTCTCCAACATCACTTACGGTGAACAATCTACTTCTGGGCAAAAGTGCACTAGTAAGTTCTAGAGGACGAAGACTTGGTCCACCTCCTGGGGCCGTGCCACCCTCACGGCAAACGTCTACACTAGATAAAATAGAGCACCGTTCACATGGACCATCCAGTGAAACCATCAGTTGGAATGAAGAAAAAAGTCGTAAAACACTAAGCAGGCGGAATTCAGTTAAATGGAAAGATATTAAGAAGGATAAAACCAAACAAAAGGAAAGAAAAGCGTCCATTGACTTAGATGAGGCTGGCGATGGCATCATAGTTTCTGAAATTGAAGCCAATCGAATGATTGCTACAGTGAGATCTCGCAGCTCAAGTGACACATCTTCTTATTCATCACATAGTGCTTCAAGTACAGATACAAGTCTTTGTGATGAAAATGAACGTGGTAGTGAATCTGAGCCAGAAATTCCAGAAGATGAAAAAGAAAAGCATACCTTGAATATTAAGAATAAGAAGATTTCCTCCTCCCCGACTCTTAAACAAACCAAAATTAGCCATTCACAAACCAAAAAAGAAACTGCTAAAATACGTACTCCTGAAAAGGAAGCAGAAATAAACTTGATTGATAAACCCATCAAAAATATTTCAGACTATTTAGATTCTGCAGCAGGGGAACCGTTACGTACTTACATCGATGGCTTTGAAAGTAAATTGAAAGACAGTCTGAATCTTACTAATGAGATCGCTGTTTTTAATCCTACTAGCCTATCACCCTGCTCTCCACGCATGACTTCTGACAGAAATGAAGTATTGCAAAGACTCAATAGAACAAAATATGAAGAAAACTCTACAAGCAGAGAAATAATAAGGCCTACAAGTTTTACAAAATCACCAAATATTTTTACTGAACTCAGTCCTATTGACTTATCACCCTGTAATTGTGGCATAGGTCATAAATCCCCGTACGAGTATGATTTTGAAACTAACTTTAAACGACCCTCTGTAAATGAGTCTATATCTAGACCCCCAGACATCATCGATAGCTTCACGATGTATCCAAATTTTGTGCCTGACATAGATTTATCTGATAAAAATATATCTGACTTTGAAAGTCCACCAGGAAGTCCTGGTGCAGAAAGTATTATAGTAAGTGAAGATGAACCACCAATACCTTTAAAAATTGATAAGTACTTTGAACATAGTCCAGAGTTCTTTGGTGCACGTGTAACGGATCCCAATAGCATAGATATTCCAAATCGGCGTTCCACCAAACGACTCTCACGGCTGCCAAAAAAACCGGACTCATTAACATTACAAAGTAACCACAATGATAAACTTATCAAAGAAGAAGTAGAGAGAGCATCATCATTACCACAAAGTCATAGTTTTGCAAAGAAAATAATCGATGACTACAAAGAAACCATGGATTTTTATTCCATTCAAAAACAGGAAACGCCGGAAAAAAGCAAAGATCATAAAGATACATTTTCTCCAAAAGATTATATTTTACAAACCGGACGAAAAAATAGTGAAAGAGCTTTACAAATTATTCAAGAAAATTCAAAAATCTTGAGTAGGATCTTGACAAAACAAAATATTACTGAAATAAAGAGTCCTAGTAAATATCCAGTAACGAAAAGTGACGAAAATGTGCTCGAAAAACAACGAAATATTTACTTCAAAACGGTTCCTGAAAAAACTGTTGAGAGTAAATTAATTGAATCGCCTTTGCTGAAAGAATCTACGTCTGATTCGTTAATAGGCTATAGGAAAAGAAATCTGAATGCAGGAGCAAATGAAAATAATGATTTCGTGCGAATACGACCTATTTCTATAGATGATCCTTTTTCCTTGGAAGTTCGAAATTCAACCACAAGAGAAGAGGAATTTTCTATTAAAAACACAAAAAGTCCAAGTAGTGAATGTTTAGGTAATAAAACCGATTTATATGGATGGGAAAATAAAGGGTTTTTAGCAAAATGTGATCACAAAAGTTTTTTAGAGAAAACTGAAAATTTTGATTTCGATTACCAAAGAAAAACCAGTGACCTATCAAGTTACGGTGACTTGTCAAATAAAGAACTCAAACCTGCAACCGCGTCAGACTGGACACGACATTCTTTTTCGGGCGAGTCCAAACCGTCAGTTACTTTACCGTCTTCGGAACAAAAAGATACCTCGACATACGAAAAACGTTTCACTTCCGATGACTATAATTACCCCTTTTCAAGCAAATATAACGACTTTGTGTTATCCAAAGCTAGTGATATTTGTAGCAAAACGGTTAATCAAGGACCGAAAGTTTGCGAAAATGTATCTAAGACTGATAACAGCCAAGTTAGTGACTTTGCTCATGTTGTGACTTCCTCTATTAGTTTCACGTACGAAGCATCAGCGGAGGACGACTCACCGACGGGAGCGAAGACCAACTCTAGTGATACTCTGTGTCAAATCACGTCGTTAGATCAAGTGTCTACGCCAATATCGCCTAAAATATTTCCCAACAGAGAAACTCCCACTATTCCTAAAGACTACACAGAAAAGAGTGATAGAACAAAAGTAGAGTCAGACGATACTTGCAGTGCTATCACTTCGCTCATCGAGACGGACACGTTGTCGTCACTATCTTACCCCCGCAGTCCATCGACAGGCTCGTATCATCCCTTTCCCACACGCCCTGTGCTCCGCATGCCTAAAGAGTTAGGAGTGAGATTGGGTATGTACCCAAAAGATGTGATCAATTCCCCACCAAAATAAGAATAATTAAATAAGTTACCGATAGTAAAGACACTATTTCTAAGGTTGTTTTGTGTCTTGAACATTCAAGATCAATTTTATTACGTGAAAATGTTTTTTTTTATTGATATTTTTGCTTTAATAAAAATCTAGAAAACTTCAACACAGATTTTTAGAACTTCATTGTTTGAGTCTAGTTTTATGTTTTACGTAATTACGTTGCAGTCAATTTTTTTTTATTTGAATCTTGTCTGCTACTAGTTTACATATTTAAGTCTTTGATTTGTGTTAAAGCTTCGAAGCTGAAAATGTTTGCTCTATTAATATTACAGTTTAGAAATATTATACGTACATTTGAAATACAGAATGTTTCACTAAATATAAAATGCACGCGGGAAGTTTATAAATTAATAATATTTATTGTTATGTAATGTGAAGCCTTTGGTATTTCAGATAGTTACTTGAGCTAGTAACAAAACAAACACGTTGCCTTGAATCCAATTTAAATGTTATGCGTAATAAATAAATAATAATCCTTCGCAATATTAAAATATTTGTACAATATTAAGGTAGATAGATTACTGTTTGAAGTCAATATAATTTACGGCAATTACTTATTTGTACTGCTATAGATTAATATGCAAAATGAAGAAGATTATGTTGTTAGAAGACAATATTTTATTCTACAACAGTATTGAGAAAATATACATAATGCGACAGAAGGTCCACTTGTTTATTATTCATGGTCAGAACCCTACATTACACAATAATAATACAAAACAGAGGGAGATGAGGATCTCAACATAATATTTTGATTTTATGTTATCCCTTAAAATAAATAGATAATTAAGTTAGAAATCGTCGAGCACCGGTGGACAAGTGCAAACAAGATGTTTATCTCCGTACATGTCATCGATACGACCGACTGTTGGCCAGATTTTCGTCTCTCCTTTTACGAATGGCTGAAACATAAATATGTAATTTAAACACTTGTTGAAAACTTACCACTATTATAAAAAACCTAATCTGCATAAAAGCTACAGGGACTAAACTCACTGCAGGGAAAGCGGCTTGTTCTCGACTGTATGGGCGGCTCCAATCTTCAGAGATTACTTCCTCTTGCGTATGTGGTGCCATCTGAAACAACTCAACATATTGTAACAAAACCATATCTATCTAACAGAATATTTTATGTAAATTCAAGGACGTTTCCCTAAAGAAAACAAAAAAGACAGTTATGAAAACTGTGACTAAACCTTCAAAGGATTTAGTCGCTTGTCCATGGTTCCATCTTCGATGTCTTTAATTTCCTTCCTGATGGCAATAAGGGCTTCACAGAAGCGCTCCATCTCCTGAAGATCTTCAGATTCGGTGGGTTCTATCATCAGAGTGCCAGCTACTGGCCATGACATCGTGGGGGCATGGAAACCTGCAACATAAAATGAATATCTTTTAGTCTTATTTTCCGGTTAAATTATATTCCGATTTAGGGTACCTAAAGCAAAATTCAAAATATCCCATTCTTTATCAGTTATAATTTTGATTAAATGCACGATTGGACTTAAAGTGCTATCAACAGGTAATTAATTATACATTTCGAACTTACCAAAGTCCATAAGTCTTTTGGCAATATCTCCAGGCTCTATGTTGGCTGTCTTCTTCAAGTCTCTGACGTCAATAATAAATTCGTGCGCAACAAGTCCTCTCTCGCCTTTGTACAAAGTTTTGTAATGACCTTCAAGTCTTTTAGACATGTAGTTAGCATTGAGAATGGCCACCTGAGTCGCACGTCTTAACCCTTTGGGACCCATCATCTAGAACAAAACAGAAAGTTTTCACATTTCAACTTGTTTACTTATGTAAAAGTTTTCGCTTCAAAACAATGAAGACAATTTCTTCCAAGCAGAACAAAAATATAAACTTACTTTAATGTATGCCCAAGAAATCGGTAGGATAGCTGATGATCCAAACGGTGCAGCGCTCACTGAGCCGAAACTATGAGCTGCATCACCCAAATCTGCTAATGGATCGATTACTGGATGTGACGGCAAGAACGGCGCCAGGTGAGCTTTACTAAAGGGGAAAAATATCATCATCATCATCACGTTACATGAATCTGACAATAATTTAATCGCACACGAATCCGCGAGTACGCGATCGTTTGTATGAATTATTATGACTTTACAAACGCGACTTGATTAATCGCACCAGTGTGTCATATTCATATAAAAGAGCGCAAAGATCGCGGACTCGCGCGACGGTAGCTTTTGGTTAGGACGCGGCCTAAGAAGAAAAACATTTTTTTTTAAAGATATTTATATGGTTTTGAAGATTCTTACACTCCAATGGGTCCCATGCCTGGACCTCCTCCACCATGAGGGATGCAGAACGTTTTGTGTAAGTTCAAATGTGATACATCGCTGCCGTAGTCTCCGGGACGGCAGAGTCCCACCTAAAATAACAAATGATTAAATATTACTAAAGTTACAAAACACTATCAGTTGTTTTCTAATGTCCGATTACAGACCTACCATACGTCCGTACTACGCTCTTGTTATTACAATTAACAATCTCATATGTCTAGGAAATTCAGCATTTGTCTTCATTCCATAGAAACCTAACCTTTCCTTAACACTTTCGACTCCACCCACTTTTCATAAAACTCATACACCATGCCGCCATACATATTGGAAGTGAACCCTCCGGGAGGGTCACCGGCATTACGTTTGCGCTAAGGTTAACCATTGTGGACGGTCAACGGCATTAGGTTTAAAACAGTGTCATAAAACACTGTAAAACGAAGTAAAATAGTGTTTTCACGGGGTCTTGTCGCTATACGTATTTTCCAACCTTTAAATTTTTTAATGAATATTAGTAACCATGAATTTTTAAAAAAAAAAATTGCATAGGTTTTAAAACCAACGCATATACTAATAAATCTTGTTAAAATATAGGTACAGTAAGCTGCAGAGAAATCTCACCCCCTAGCAATGTATTTTTACATTGCTGGGGGGTGAGATTTCTCTGCAGCTGACTGTACATCAGATTTTATTTTCACGGTTTATAATGCTATACTCGCTAAGAAAAACCTACATGTCAAAATGAGCCCTCCGCGAGGGCTCCCAGCATCCCATATGCGACTAGGTGAACCTTCTAGGAGGGCTTACCTGTTAACGTGTCAACGTGTTTTAAACATCCAATTTCGACCTAGCTCAGGTCCAGTTACCAGTTATTAAGGGAATTATCGATGAACAAAGTTACGTTTTGTAGCAAACTCAATAGAAATAGACTGAATGTTTTATACCCGTGAGAACCTGTAATTGGCTCTATGTTTCTTAAATAACTGTTATCCATTTGTTATAGCTGTTGGTTCTCCAATAAATAAATAAAATTTCGACAAACCTGTGCATTCATATTGGCACCATCCAAGTACACTTGTCCACCATGTTTATGCACCAGCGCGCACACGTCCGCCGCACGCTCCTCGAACACGCCGAAAGTACTCGGGTATGTCAACATCAGACAGGATATTTTGTCACTGTGCTCCTCCACCTGACATGTATTATTTTTTTACTAAATACGAATGATGGAACTTGCGATAATTATTCAGATGCTGATTAGCAAGAAAATATACGTTGGTTGAACATTAATTTACACCGTGATGTACTGAAGGTAAGTTTAACTAAAGCTGCATATACGGTAGCTACGTAGCGTCTACGCGACGTAGCATCGAGAAGTCGATGCGGCTGCGGCTGCTACAAGGCGTCTACGCCGCGTAGCAACAATACGTCATGCCTACGCTCTACAAACACTCAGTGTGGATGTGTGTTTTTTTCTTCACTAAGGTTGTTATGTTACACAAGATCATTTTTATTCATATTGCTGATAAAAAACTTGCTCTTGAAAAAATGGCTTTTAGGAAAGATGAAAACTTTTTTGATGCTGATACTTATACCAAGAGACCTTTACAGTTTCGACTTTAGAACCTAAAGACTTACCTTTTCTTTAAGATGCGCCATATCTATATCACCAGAGGGCGTAACTCGAATGGCGCAGACGAGCATACCAGCCATATGCGCGGACGCAGGGTTGGTGCCGTGCGCGCTCACTGGGATCAGGCAGATGTTACGCTTAGTGTCGCCGCGGAACTCGTGGTACCGCTTAATTGTACGCAAACCGGCGTACTCACCCTGGGCACCACTATAAGAAAAAAATCAGGTACAATTAATACTGGCCTGTAATTATTCCATGCACTATTCCACTTCTACTTCTTTATAGTTCAGGTAATACCGACATATGGTGGATATTCTGTAGGTATGTTATATCATCATCTGCCTAGCCTTTTCCCAACTATGTTGGGGTCGGCTTCCAGTCTAACCGGATGCAGCTGAATACCAGTATTTTACATGGAGCGACTGCCTATCTGACCTCCACAACCTAGTGACTAGGTAACACGATACCCCTTGGTAAGACTGGTTGTCAGACTTTTTGGGCTTCTAACTACCCGTAACGACTGTCAAAGATCTACAAATGACAGCCGGGACCAACGGCTTAACGTGCTTTCCGAGACACGGAGGGGACTTGGTATGTAAAGATGGTCACCCATCCACGGACCAACCGCGGCAAGCGTAGCTTAACCTGATCGATAGACCCGTGCAGCTGTTATTACTTAGCCACAAGCCCCTCCTGTAGGTATGTTATATATTAGATAATACCTAATATATAGTTCTTAACTATCGACAGTTAACATCGACTTGCCTGTTAGGTTGGAAAGAGACGCGATCGTATCCAGTAACTGCGCACAGATCGTTAGCTAACTCTTTAAACAGCTGGTGGTATCCCTTGCACTGATCTAGTGGCGCAAATGGGTGTATGTCAGTGAAGTGTTTGAAAGAACACGGCATCATCTCCGTCGTTGAGTTCAGCTTCATCGTACAAGAGCCCTGAAATAAACCAAAGTCATGTTTAACAGCAAGATAAACATGTGCAAATAACCTGATGATAAAGACCCCCCGAACTGTCCACGTTTTCTTCTTATCTTAGTAATAAGCGATACATGTTTTTGTATAAGTAAAGGTACCTACGTAGTATTATATTATCTGTGGTAAAGGTCAGCAGATAAACATATTTCTATTTGTAGTTTAAAATCATTAAAACTTCCACATAGCAGACATACAAAATAATATTCAAATGAACTAACCAAAGGTATCATAGAATGTACGAGAGACACATCTTTGTTCTCAAGGCGCTTCATATAGCGAACTATCCTCGTTTCAGAGTGGTGCATATTGAATACAGGATGTGTAAGGAATGGAGATGTCCTCCTGAATGGACCTTGCTGTACACTGCGGGCTCTCACGTCTCCAATTTTTGTTACCTGTAAAATATCAAAATAGTATTTTGAATGCCAACCAAACTGGCAATAATCTCGGGCCAATGTTGACGAGTTCTAGTAGTACATATGAAAGGCACGGTGTTTGGAGCCGATATGCCTACTTTTATGCCTTAGCAGAATAGCATCGGCCCCTTTCAACTTAGTGAAGGTAACCATGAGCTTGGTAGTAGTTTATGATTGAACCCATCTGGATCTCTTAGTTTCAGTAAGAGTCAACTGTTTATATTTGAAATAAACAAGTATATTTTTAACTTTACCTCTTCAACAGGCTTGCAATCAAATATCCACAGAAGGTCATTAACATCCTCCATGGTTGTAGTCTCGTCTAAGGCCACTCCCACAGCACCGTCATCAAAGTACCTAAGGTTAATCTTCTTTTGCTGTGCGCGCACTTTGATCTCCGTAGCGTCATGTTTAGAAAGAGGAACTACATGCAGAGTGTCGAAATATACGTCGTTGGATTGCTTGTGTCCACGTTGTCTTATTCCTGAAAAATCATAACCTTAGTAACATTCGCTCTTTTCGCGTAATCATTATTTTTTTAAAGTTAGGCAGTTTAGCTGGGTAAAACTAGGGTATTCATTCATATGAACATATGTTGCCTTACCATGATCAAGTACTAATGTGGCGTTATGAACTCTGTTTGCGATGTCCCTCAAACCTTGAGGGCCGTGGTAGACTGCGAACATAGCGGACATATTGGCCAAGAGTGCTTGTGCTGTACAAATGTTGGACGTCGCTTTGTCTCTTCGTATATGCTGCTCTCGCGTCTGGAGTGCTAACCTAAACGACGAACAATCATTAGAGTTACATTATGTGGCGTATGGAAAATTTTCAAGCGTGAGGTCTTATTCGATTTTTAGGCCGGATTAAAATTAGATTTGGTTTGCAAACGTTGTTTCAACAAAATGGTATTAGACGCGTCCCTTGTTGCGCTGGGTTTGAGACCAATTCGCTGCCCCGGCGAATAAAACCGTAATCGTAAAAACCAAATTTAACAGGAAAAATAAAAAACGGTTTTTTGTGAATATCTTATTAACTAATATAAATAGCGGAATTGATCAAATACCAAAAAAAAGTGATTTTTTACGTTCATTACAATACACCTAAAAATTTCGTAACTTCTGAAATAACCGTAGGAAATGAAAGAAAAAAATTGACAGAGTGTAATCGGACCTCTAAATATCGAATATGCAATAAAGTTAAAACTATCGTAATAGCACATTACCATTTTATTCGCCGGGGACAGCGTTATTCATCATTATTCGGATGAAAACATCATATTTTTTATAAACACTTTAAATTGTATTGCAAATTTGCAATATTGACTCTACCTGTAAGCATCTCTCCCCGTAGCGTCTCTGGTGACACCGACCATACGACCAGGCATAAGGCGCACTAGCTGATGTTCAGCTGCAAAGAAACCGGCATGAGGTCCTCCGTAGCCTAGAGGTACTCCCAAACGTTGCGATGTTCCTACTGCAAGGGCTGCCCCACATTCTGCTGGTGGTCGCAGAAGAGCGAGGGCTAGCAAGTCGGTAGCCACGACCACTAAGGTCTGTGAACAGATACTTAGAATTTGTCAAAGTGGTCATTTTCATGAAAGTTAAATAATTTATTCAATTAGGCACATGAAAGGCACGTTTCCAAGTCTACAAGAATATTGAATTGATTCTAGTTTTCCCTTCGAAAAGGCAGTTTTTGTGGAGAAGAATGGACAAGAAACTCCATAATTACTGTTTTAAAATATTTTCAATATTTTTATTTATTTATTAAGGATATGTGAAGACTATACATGGTGCTCACATATATATTTACAAATATTGTAACCGTAGACGATTTTCCGAATATTTTAACACATTTTGAATCAGTGTGCGAGTTAAAGTAATCACAGATTGGTGCCGATTCCCTTGTTCACAAACTAAACTAAATTTAAGTTCAGTGCATCTTTTTCTTTCTATTTCATTAAGAAAAGGACAGAAGATAAATTTTAGTTTAGTCCTGTCAAATTAATCAGCGCCTGTCACTACTCCATACAAGTTTAGACGTGATTAAAAACTTGCCTACTAAAATTACGTCAATTTACGTCAAGCGCTGATTAATTTGACAGGACTAAACTAAAATTTATCTTCTGTCCTTTTCTTAATGAAATAGAAAGAAAAAGATGTACTGAACTTAAATTTAGTTTAGTTTGTGAACAAGGGAATCGGCACCAATGTATTGTAACACCAACAAATTAGAAAACTCACGCCATGTTCATGTGCAGCAGCTGCAAGCCCAGAATAGTCATAAACCAAGCCCCTGGTGTCTGGACACTGTAGTAGCACCGCAGATATGTCTCTTTGAGCGAAGTCCACTTGCCTAACATCTGGCACCACATCGACCTCTAAACCCAGAGCGTCCAGGCGTGTTTGGACTACTGCTAAAGTTTGAGGGTGCAGTCTCTCTGATACCACGAATTTCATTCTCTTATTGAGCCTGTGGAATAAAAGCTATTTGTAGCTATTATAATTCCTATAGGTAAAGCCTATTTCACATCATCGTCTTGGATCGTGAACATTACGGAAAGAAAACAAAATGTCACGTTTCGCGGAGGTTTTTACTTCTATAGGTGTAAAAACAGCGCCTAATTTCATGTTCTGTCTTATTAATTAAAAAGATATATCTTGACCTTTTATCGAACTTGATATTTTTTATCATTTGTTTAGTAACTGAATAATTAACTACATATAACATGAGTGCACGTACCTATGGCAAAGAGACAACCCTTCGGCTGCAGCAGTGCCTTCATCCAACAACGATGCATTGGCGACATCCAATCCAGTGAGATCACTGACCATGGTCTGATAGTTAAGAAGGCTCTCCAATCTTCCTTGCGCTATTTCTGGTTGATACGGTGTGTATTGAGTGGTCCTGGAAAGTAATCAAATCAACAGCTAAAAAACCTGTGACAGACAAAATAGTGATCTTATCTTATCTTATTATTTGATTTTATCTGTAACATTTCTATTAATTTATGTTTGACAATGGGTGTTATTTACCTGAAAATAAATGAATTTATTTATATTTATATTAAGATTGGTTTTTCCTTCTTAGGTCGGAACCTTAATCTTGTAGCTTGTAGGTAAAAGAAATAAGAGAAATTATGTCAGACTGTCGTTAAGTCTCTTAGTTAGACCATAGATGATATAATGGTACTAAACTTAGTAATTAGAAAAAGTAGTTACCATCCTGGGTTCTCGAACAAATTGCGCATAATAGAATGTGGGACACAGCAGTTGTGATACCCCATGCCTATGTACGACCGCCATATTTGATTCTTTTCAGATATTTTTTGCACTGTTTTAATGAGATCATGTTCACCTGAAATATGTTTTTTTTATCAATTAACAAACTGTTACTTAAACCAAGTTAGTATGCACATAACATTTATGTAATGATAAGGGTAGATACTTACTCACGGGGTCACTGATGTCCATGAGACCTTGGAGTTGAATTTTCTTTGGGACTGCATCGTCCGTTAATTGATCTAAGCTCTAGAATAGATTAATGAATATATTAAGGAATATTAGTTATCACAATTTAAAAAGAGCACGATGTTCCAATGATGTGGTTATAACGTGATTTACTTACCTTATAACCGAGCAAATCCAACATAGTTACTACATCTTGATCTCTAGGTCCAATATGCCTGCTAGGAAAGTCTACACGTTCAGGAAATAAACTATCTGATTTTGGGCTTTGAGTTATACAGCGAACACCATTTCTCCATAATTTTCCACTAGGAAAATCTTTTTGGAGACTATGATATGCATTTTTTGGAACTAAACCACGTTTAATAAATCTGTACATTTTTGATTATTAGCAAATGTGCAACAACTAAAATGTATTAACCATTTTATTGTCCGACTTACGAAAGCGACAGTTGTGTACTGATAGAGGGGTCAAAGCGACTCTCAAGTACAGATGATAACGAGAAATAAGTAAATATTATAATGATTATTGTAGTACACAATTGTGGTCATAAGAGAGGTCATTATCTATCGTTATTGGTATTATTGACTCCATCAGTAAATGACGACATTCAAATACAGTTTTAGAAAATAATATTTTCCACTAAATCAATAAGTGAATAAGTACCTACAATTATCTATTATTATACTTATGGATTACGATAATAATGGATGGATATTTTAAAAATACTTCAAGGTACCTACTGCAAATCCTGCTAAATTTAATAAAAATACTTATGATTGCTGCAAACCGAAAATAAGCTTTTCTGATTTCTTCAATCATGCAAGGTAGGTATCCAGTACCTATTCCTTTATGTAAGGAGGGTTCCTTACAAAATGAGAGATGATGCTATGGGTAGCATCTTAAACAAGATGAAATAAAGGAAATAATAACTTTATTTCAGACCATTCATTACAGATATACATCCACTGTGTTAGTAGGTAAGTACTCAAGAACTATGTTAGGAAACTACAAAAACAAACGAAAACAAATTGTTAAAATATTCAAATAACAGACTATATAACTAACCTAACAACTGTTATTGTTACTATGGTAAGTAACTAAGGATGGCTTTGTTCTTGATTAGAAATAACGCTTTTGTAGTTTTTAGGTGATGTTGGTGAAAAACACATTATTTAGGTAGATATAGAAAGTAAATAGAAGTCTCTCTCATTAGGTAACTACTTACCTACCAATTAAACTAAACTGCGCACTCTCCATATCGGTATGCTTTGACTGCTTGTCTTTTGTGCTTGGCACACGTCCGCTAGATCGTTAAAGTAAAAAGAATATTTTCGTCTATGTTTCGTTGTACCCCTTGATTGAAAGATTCTGGTGATTTCAAATGCATAGATTTTGAAGTAGCTGTAACAGTTTCTTTTTGTCGATGCTTGACCTCATTAGCAGCACCTTCTTTGTTTATTAACGGGACTTTTTCAAATTACCTACTTACCTTTCACACTAAATGCTTAATCAGCAAACCTTTAAGTTCTAGGGTCGTCACATCATCGTTTACTCTTCATATTCAGATTTACTGGTAATGTTTAGGTAGGTATTGATACCTGCCTGTTTCCCTACATCATGATTCAATTTCAAGGCGGTTAAATAGGATCTAGGCTGGCGTGTAGGGTCTACTTATTACCTACATATCAAACTAAAAAGTTAATGCAGGAGTTCAAGATCAAAATGGTTATAGGTAACCTACCTATATAGATCTTCAAATCTTTGAACGTCAGATGACGTTTGTATAACTCAGACTTCTCAGACCAAATAAAAAACCAAGACATAGCGTTGCGAACAATACAGTGAAGCATGCCAAAACTACACCTCCGCTCTGTGCATACACGCTTACATGCACACATTTACAACCATTTGTGTCATACTTTCTAGCGGTGACATGACTTTGTACGAACTTCTGTCTAATGTCAAAAATATGTACGAGAAATGTACGAAATTTTACGCTAAATAAAAAAATGTACTATAAAGACTTCGCAGAAAACAATAATCAACTTGTCGCCGCCAGGAAGCATTTTTTCTAGCGGGCGCTATACAGGGTTACTGGTAACTCGACGTATTCCTTGCAGGACGTCATAGTAGAGTTAAAATGCAGCAAATTAAGCCACCAAATGTTCTACCGAAATTCAGTAGTTTTTGAATTAGTTAAGAGTTTTACTTTTTTTATGAAAAATCCCAGATTAAATCATTTGAAACCAATTTAAAAATGATTTACGGCGCGACTGTACTGAAATTTAAGTTATTATCATAGTTGACGCCGTAGCAGACCTTTGTTAATAATTAAAAGTTCAATAATGCCTAAAACTTTGGCAAATATCACTAACCAAACATTTAATTTTTTGTAATTTTTGCTATTACTTCATAAAAAATGTAGTCTAGTGCAAAAAAAAAAATACTACACCTGGTGTACAAATTACTAGGAAAATATCCTTGTCTTATCAGTTATTCAGAAAGGTATGATTGTCAATACTTTTGCATGTGTGCCAGGGAAGAGAAGAGTTTTATGGGGGGCAGGTAAAATTGCGAGACGGTCAACCTATTGTTTCGTATTCGTATTATTCGTAGTTTTTACCTGCGCTTGAACTCCAAACACTCGGGGAGCTTTGTGATTGGTCGCTATTGTTCTCTCGGCATGACAGGGGGTGCGATTTTGCAAAATTTGGTCGTCAGCGTTAGTTAGTTTCAACTCTACGTCGCGCAAGCTCGTGTTTTGTTACTGGCTATTTCCCTAACTGTTGCTGCGTATCTTGCTCTTGTGCTGTGCTGTGCCTTCATAAGCGCTGACTATGGCTGCATATTCTAATCCTGAATACGCTGACATAATGTACTGTTACGGACTTTGTGACGGTAACGCTGCTGAGGCGCGGCGAGAATATCAACTTCGCTTTCCCAACCGCCGACTCCCCCACGTTAGTGTCTTCGGATCGACTTATCGGCGAATATCTGAAACTGGCAGCGTCCAAAGAAGCAGGCAAGTTGACACTGGTCGTTCCCGGAGATACACGGCTGAGGACGAAGAGCTTATTCTTCAACGTTTTATTGACGATCCTAACACATCGACAAACATCGTAGCGCGTGAGCTTGGTATGTCACAGTGGAAAGTCTGGTCTGTAGTTCACTTGTCAGGCCGACATCCATACCATTACCAACCAGTCCCGTCATTAGAAGAAGGAGATCCGCCGAGACGGCTTGAATTTTGTCGTTTTATGCTAAGTGCCGACGCCGACAACGAAAACTTTTTAAAAAACATTCTGTGGACCGATGAGTCATGTTTTGATCGTGATGGTATCACAAATTACCACAACTTACATTACTGGGCACCGAAAGCAGAAACAAACCCTAAAAAACCTGAAACCAACCGCATCCCAGCGAAGGTTCTCGCTTAATGTTTGGATGGGTATTATTGACGACAAATTAATTGGCCCACATTTTTTACCCCGAACACTAAATGGGGAACTTTATGAAGATTTCCTCAGAAATCATTTATCAGCACTGCTCACGGATGTACCGGAAGAAAGAAGAGCAAACATGATTTACCAACATGACGGATGTCCAGCCCACTTCCGAATCACAATTCGACAATTGCTGGATGAAAACTATCCAAACCGATGGATAGGGCGCGGTTGGCCGATTCCGTGGCCTGCACGAAGCCCTGATCTAACGCCGCTAGACTTTTACGTCTGGGGTCATATGAAAGATCTAGTTTATGTGACCCCAGTAAATTCAATTGAAGAACTAAGGGAGAGAATTACAAATGCGGCGGACCAGATGAGGGCAACAATCACATCAAGAATAACAAAAACCGAAGTAAGGAAGCGAATAAGAACATGTATTCGAAACCGAGGGCAGCACATCGAACAAGACGTGTGAAATGTGTGTAATTAAAGTTTTTAATATTGATTAAAAAGAATAATAATGTTCACAATTTTGTTTTTAATTTTTCGAATAATCACCTTTTTGTGAAACGCACGCCTGTACTAAATCAAAAACGATTTTCATAATGTAGTCCATGATTTTGTATTAACTTTCATACCTTTTTGGATAGCTGATAAGACAAGGATATTTTCTTAGTAATTTGTACACCAGGTGTAGCATTTTTTCTTTGCACTAGACTACATTTTTTATGAAGTAATAGCAAAAATTACAAAAAATTAAATGTTTGGTTAGTGATATTTGCCAAAGTTTTAGGCATTATTGAACTTTTAATTATTAACAAAGGTCTGCTACGGCGTCAACTATGATAATAACTTAAATTTCAGTACAGTCGCGCCGTAAATCATTTTTAAATTGGTTTCAAATGATTTAATCTGGGATTTTTCATAAAAAAACTAAAACTCTTAACTAATTCAAAAACTACTGAATTTCGGTAGAACATTTGGTGGCTTAATTTGTTGCATTTTAACCCTACTATGACGTCCTGCAAGGAATACGTCGAGTTACCAGTAACCCTGTATATTTCACTAAGTAGTATTCCACTTTTAGACTATATTTTGGGCCAAGAAAAATGTACGGAAAGTGTATGTTCAATTTCTATAACAGTTTGGGTATATCTTATTCAATAAATGACACGTAATTGCCTTGGATGTTGATCTTGATACTTTCCGTACATTTTTCTTGGCCCATAATATGGTCTAAAAGTGGAATTCTACTTAGTGAAATATATAGCGCCCGCTAGAAAGAATACTTCCTGGCGATGACACGTTGATTATTGTTTTCTGCGAAGTCTTTATAGTACATTTTTTTTATTTAGCGTACAATTTCGTACATTTCTCGTACATATTTAGACAGAAGTTCGTACAAAGTCATGTCACCGCTAGAAAGTATGACACAACCATTTACAATTAAACTACACCTCACTAAGTGCACACATGTTTACGAAACCGGCCTCACGTCACTGTTGACAGCGGCGCTGTCTTGGTTTTTTATTTGGTCTGAGTTGTAGAGATAATTGCTTTAGCGATAGGTACCTATGTCACAACATCGAAACTTCTATTAGTTAAATGTTAATGGCGAAATGTGGGTGTACTATTATACCTACCTACACCAGTGTCGAACCCTTCGAGGAATACTCGCGTGATGCTAAGTTATGTTTTCTAAGTTAAATAAAGTAAAATAGTCCTCCTAGCAGTGGTGGCCCAGTGGTAACGGCCGCGACTTACGAGTTGTAGGTCGTAGGTTCAAACCTAGACAGGCGCTTTACTTTGTGTAAATTATTTCATCACCACTGCTCTCAAAACGGTGAAGGAAAATATCGTGAAGAAACCGGCATGTCCTAGAACCGAAAATTCGAAGACATGTGACATCTACCAACCCGCACTCGGCCCGCGTGGTGGATTACGGCTCACTCCCTCTCACATAGAGGAGGCCTGTGTCCCAGCAGTGGGAACATTTATAGGCTGATGATGATGATGAGTCCTCTTGACTGAATTTCGGTCATGGTGGCCAGTCTTAGCGGAGACTAGCCATCGACACAGAAGATTTTATAGACTTTAGTGCATAATTAAGTGTGTGAAGAGCTACTGGTGCACTCGACTGTCTTCCCTCACTCTTATAGTCCAATGGGACGGCAATCCGACACGAGATCTACGAGTATTCTGGCGCAGGATCGACGGCTAAACGTGCTTTGTGAGGCAAGTGGCGGATTTTGGAAGTGACGGTGTACCACACCGTCACTTCCAAACTCCGGGCTACTTGATTCCAAATGGAAAAAAAACTTGAAAACTCTTGAAATTTCGGCGGCGGCGGTCGCGTTTCGACCACGAGATGGTCACGGGATAGTTTAAGTTAAGGCTCCGTGCCGCCGCACCGCACGAAATCACTGATTTTGATCAATTTTGTTTATTCGTTGTGAGAAAGGGGACGAGAATTTAAACAAAATTATTTGTGATTTGAAAAGTCCAATTCTTCGTCTTGTACATAGGGGAAAGGGATTTTTGAAATAAATTAAGGATTCGTGGGAAATCACTAAAATTCGCAACAAGTTTTCCAAAAAATGACGCGAGACTGACGTTTGATCGTTTCGTTAGAAGAAACTGCTTTTGATGTTGAAAATTAAAAAATATCATCAACATCATTATATGGTCTACTTGTACATAGGGGAACCACTTTTTTCAACTTTCATACAAAATATAGCAGAAAAAAAATGTTGAAATAACGTAACTTTCTCAAAACTTCAAGCCAAATAAATATTTTTTTCCAATACTTAGAAACACTTTTAAGAAATTTTAAAAATTATATATTAATTTTAAGTTAATTGTTTAATAGAATCTAAATTTTATTTTATAAATAAACAATTACTTCATTACGTAAATAAATGGCAAAGTGAACTATATAAACGATCGCGGAAAATCTATTCCGTCAGTAGCGAACGGGCCTTCCCAGCGTGAGGACGTATCACTTTGCGTCGCAGCACGCACACACGCACGTACGTGTCCGATGTTAACATATTCCAGAAATTGTACGTCGACTACCACATTTTGATCCGCATTTTATTTTAAAGTACTTTGCTTGTTTTTGAAGAACATTAAAATTTTGCATGCCTGGCAATAAATAAAATACCGGTGTCCGTGTGTTCGTAATTCTTCTTATCCTAAACGGCTTGACTGATTTAGATGTTTTTTTTTTAAATTCTTTTTGTGTAACTTGGATGGTTCATAACTATAGTTGGACTCGCGTGGCGCTGTTGTCGCAGGACAACATCTGCCTGCTGGGTTCACTAGTTATATTTTGACTTTAGATTTCATAGTTTTGAATGATTTTTGGTAGGGGAAAAAGTTATGGGTTCGCGTCACCGATATGCCCGCGCCGATATGCTGTTGTAGCAATAAGTGAAGTATTTTTGGAACGAAGTTCTTTAACGCTACTGAAGACTACTTTAAGTCAAAATAAAGATCCAAGATGACGGCTGCGAACATTTAAAAATATTTCGTCATGGGTATCGTTTTCATAGTTTTCGAGGATGCTAAAGCTGATAGTGAGGTCAAAATATAAATCCAAGATGGCGGCTGTGACAATATTCAGATTTTTCGTCATAGGTGTCTTTTTCATAGTTTTTGAGGATTCTAAAGCAGATTTTGATGTCAAAACGTAAATCTAAGATGGCGGCTGCGAAAATTTTCACATTTCTTCATAACATCACGCCATCAATTTCAAAGTGTTGGGCCCTTTGAAATTGATGGCGTGATGTTATGAAGAAATCTCATTTCCGCAACTTTTTCGCGCAAGTGGGTTCGCGCAAGTGTCTTTCGCGAAAATGTCTTTCGCGCAAGTGTCTCAGATCCCTTTATGGATACTGGTGCCAATTCTCTTGTCACAAATTAATGCCTCAAAACTAGACTAAAAATCACCAAAGTTTCGTTCATTCCTGTCAAACGATGATTTCCTATCGTGAAATAATTTTAGAATATATTTTATTTTGACAGCACTAAGATGGCAATATGGTGCCGATTCTCTTGTATACCGAACTAAACTTACTAAACTATCACTAAAATTCCTTACTTTTGGCTATGAAAATCTTGAAGCTATTCTGCAACTAAAATTTTCTAAATTAAATTTAAATATATTTTGACACACTAAAATTATATTTGACAATCGCGAGTCCACGTGGTACTTATTTGCCCTACCCCGTGAATTTTTTTTAGAGCTGGAGGCGCACAGGGGGCAGCCTTGACGTTTTATATAGAATTTTTACTTTTTGTAAGGAAAATAAGAAAAAATATTACCTACATGTAGAGTGTCAGGGGTTTAAGGGTTTTATAAAGGGGATCGAAATTCTCATTATTTTTGCGATTGGACACACCGTTTTCGAGATATATGCAAAAGAAAAAAAAAAGATACAGTACTGTTTTTTGCACCTGAAGCGAGGTGTTGGTGTGAATTTTAGTTCAAGATAACTAATTTTATTCCGCACCTTTTTAATCGCGATTAAAAAAAGTCATATTTAGTTAGACATGGGTGCCGATTCTCTTGTACACCGAACTAAACTAACTAAACTATCACTAAAATTCCTTATTTTTGACTATGAGAATCTCAAAGCTATTCTGCAAAATAAATTCTCTAAATTTAAAAATAATTTTGACACATCTAAATCGAATTTGACAACCGCGACTCCACACGTGATACCTAACCACGTGAATCTTTTTAGAGACGGAGGCGCGCAGGGGGGGCAGCCTCGACGTGTTTTATATGGATTTTTCACTTTTTGTGTGGAAAATAAGAAAAAATATTACCTACTTGTAGAGTGTTAGGGGTTTAAGGGTTTTATAAAGGGTGTCGAAATTTTCATTATTTTTGCGATTGGACACACCGTTTTCGAGATATAAGCAAAAGAAAAAAAAAATTCAGTACTGTTTTTTCATCTGAAGTCGAGGTGTTGGTGTGAATTTTAGTTCATGACAACCAATTTTATTCTACATGTTTTTAGTCGCGATTAAAAATAGTCATATTTAGTTAGAAAATCTAAATTTTAGGTTAAAAACGTCAAATTCAGAATAGCAAAATTGCCATTTTCACTAAACTAATATCTCAGTGCCATCTTAGTGCTGTCAAACTAAAATATAGTTAAGTTGTGTCACTTTAATCTATTTCAGAATGGGCAATCGATTTCCCATTCTGAAATAGACTAAAGTGACACAACTTAACTAGATTTTAATTTGACAGCACTAAGATGGAACTGAGATTTTCATTTAGTGAAAAAAGCAACTTTACTATTCTGAATTTGACGTTTTTCACTTAAAATTTAGATTTTCTAACCGAATCTGACTATTTTTCGCGATTAAAAACGTGTGGAATAAAATTGATTGTCATGAACTTTAAATTCACACCAACACCTCGATTTCACATGCAAAAACAGTACTGAATCTTTTTTTTTTCTTTTGCTTATATCTCGAAAACGGTGTGTCCAATCGCAAAAAATAATGAAAATTTCGACTCCCTTTATAAAACCCTTAAACCCCTTATACTCTACATGTAGGTAATATTTTTTCTTATTTTCCATACAAAAAGTGAAAAGTTCCATATAAAACACGTCGAGCGTGCGCGCCTCCGGCTCTAAAAAGATTCACATGGTTAGGTATCACGTGTGGAGTCGCGATTGTCAAATTTGATTTAGATGTGTCAAAAATTTTCTTAAATTTAGAGAATTTATTTTGCATAATTGTGCCGATTCCCTTGTTCACAAACTAAACTAAATTTAAGTGCATCTTTTTCTTTCTATTTCATTAAGAAAAGGACAGAAGATAAATTTTAGTTTAGTCCTGTCAAATTAATCAGCGCTTGACGTTAATTGACGTAATTTTAGTCGGCAAGTTTTTAATCACATCTAAACTTGTATGGGTGGTGATTAATTTGACAGGACTAAACTAAAATTTATCTTCTGTCCTTTTCTTAATGAAATTGTAAGAAAAAGATGCACTGAACTTAAATTTAGTTTAGTTTGTGAACAAGGGAATCGGCACCAATAGCTTTGAGATTCTCATAGTCAAAAGTAAGAAATTTTAGTGATAGTTTAGTTAGTTTATTTCGGTGTATAAGAGAATCGGCACTAATCAAAATTTTAGGTGAGAAAAGTCAAATTCAGATTGGTGCCGATTCTCTTGTCACAAATGCCTCTAAACTAAACTAAAAATCACCAAAATTTAGTTTATTCCTGTCAAACGACGATTTCCCATTCTGAAATAGACTAAAGTGACACAACTTAACTATATTTTAGTTTGACAGCACTAAGATGGCACTGAGATATTAGTTTAGTGAAAATGGCAATTTTGCTATTCTGAATTTGACGTTTTTAACCTAAAATTTAGATTTTCTAACTAAATATGACTATTTTTTTATCGTGACTAAAAACATGTGGAATAAAATTGGTTGTCATGAACTAAAATTCACACAAACACCTCGACTTCAGATGAAAAAACAGTACCAATATTTTTTTTTTCTTTTGCTTATATCTCGAAAACGGTGTGTCCAATCGCAAAAATAATGAAAATTTCGACACCCTTTAAAAAACCCTTAAACCTCTAACACTCTACATGTAGGTAATATTTTTTCTTATTTTCCACACAAAAAGTGAAAAATCCATATAAAACACGTCGAGGCTGCCCCCCCTGCGCGCCTCCGGCTCTAAAAAGATTCACGTGGTTAGGTATCACGTGTGGAGTCGCGGTTGTCAAATTCGATTTAGATGTGTCAAAATTATTTTTAAATTTAGAGAATTTATTTTGCAGAATAGCTTTGAGATTCTCATAGTCAAAATTAAGGAATTTTAGTGATAGTTTAGTAAGTTTAGTTCGGTATACAAGAGAATCGGCACCAATAGCGAATTTTTCATTTTCACTAAATTAATAACTCATTCAGTTGCAAAAACTGTACTTTATCTTTTTTCTGTTCTTTTGCTTATATCTCGAAAATTGTGTCTTATCGCAAAAATAATGAAAATTTCGACCCCCTTTATGAAACCCATAAACCCATAAAACTCAACATGTAGGTAATAATTTTTCATGTTTTCCATACAAAAAGTATAAAATTCCATATAAAACAGAATTGTTATAAATATACTAAACGAATATACACAAACATTCCAGACTTATTTCATAAACGTACCTACGTAACTTAACAAAATACCGTCTATAGGATCAAAACTGTTTAAGCGATCACTACGCTCGATGTTTAGGCGTGTGTGCGTGAACGGTGCACACAAACATAGCATCGCAAGAATTTACCTAAACTCTGTCGAGTGAAGTCACGGCCAGGAGCCTTAAATATTAATGTATTAAACACAGCATAAATCTTTTGGAATTAATTTTCTAAATGATCGTAAAAACCGCATCGCATTAGGTAGATAAACTGTGCAAAGTCAAGTTTACCTCTGCAGACTCTGAACTCTGTAGGTAGCTTAAGTACATCGCCATTAGATATATCCCAAACAGAGAAAGCACATACATTAGTTATCTCCTGAGTCCGCCTCATTGTACCTACCTATCTTCTTCATTAGTTTAGTACCTCATTATTCATGAATCTGTAAAACAGCCACATTTTAGGCATATGAAGATTATACAATTCTGTTCTATTCAAGCCTTCGAAGACCATAAGTATAAGTCATCAATCACAATCATGCTCTTCACACATTTGGCAACCATTTACCTACGTTACTTATGTTTGTTTGTGGGAATGCAAGTTTGTATTATGCAACCCGATATCAATGCTAACAGTGCACTAGAGATGTGTCCCTCACTCATGAGGTGCCTCGTTTGAGGTACTCGTGATTGCAAATTGAAAGAGTTACTCGAATTTCAACATTGAACCACCTCACTCGTTCACGCGTCCTCAAAAATTTTGACATTGACATTATTGACGCGAGTACTCGCGAGTGAGTATTGAGTTATTGAGTGAGCTATAGAATGAGTGAGGTGAGAAATTTTGAAAACACAGTAAACATTACAGCAGCTATTACTATGAACTCTATACGTTAACTATGAACTCTAAAAACATAAGCATTAGATTGGTAATCAAGTGTCATTGATTCATTTATTTTGGTAATCAAAAATTTATGAGCGAAAGAAAGTTATGCGTATGAGGAAGACGTAAAAATTGGAATCGAGAGTACTTATGAGTCGATGCACACGTCCGCCCCGCTACCTCGGACTATCAGCTGAATTCGGCTGAGTTCGGCACGGGTTCGGCTCGTGAGGTGAATACGCCGACGTACGACTCCTCGCCTCAAATGAGGGGTACCTCGTGAGGACCTCGCGAGGTAAAATGAGGTACTCCCTCAACCTCATATAAAAATGATGAGTTACCCATCACTACAGTGCACTGCTACGCTAAACGGTAAAATGATGCTGCTCTACGTATACCCTCTACGTGGAAATGGGAAACCCCCTTTCGTAAATAAAATGACAAAAACCGATGCGGCAGTTCTTTTTACGACGACACTGTAATATTAATGACAATTGTTTTTTTGCAAAGCTTGATACAAACCGTGTTTAAGCTGACACATCAATAAAATTAACCAAATAAAAGTTTAATAAAGAACATACATTTTTTTTAGTGCTTAGTTCTCACAAAATCCTATTCAATTAGCAATGTTTGCTATATTCTAAGTTATGGTAAAAGCATTAAACGAATTGGAATGTCATTACAAAATGTCATTGTCGATTTTGACAGGAACAGTGTACTCTTGAACGAGCTCAGCTGAACTGGAACTCCAATAGTTCGAAAATTAAATTCAACTACTTGAATTAATTATCGAGTTAATATTTTAAGTTGCTGCATTATATTTCAACTATCACAGTGTTACATTTTACTTCTTGACGTTCTAACTATTAATTAAACATACCTAGCTACGTTGTAACTTGAGTACAGTGTATTATTTCCTTTTCTTTAAAAGTTCAGTGTTAAGACTAGCACAGTTCCAAAATGACTTTATCCGAATATTGTCAATTAAAACAATACATAGTATTCTCAGTGGGATCAAACGAAAGACATAGTGAAATACTGAGTTCCATGAAAGAGTTTTTCAGAGACACCATCAATTCAGTGAGAAGGTTTGAGCAAATAAACAGCATTGGAGAGCTGTTGAAGGTTTTGGAAATAAGAGACTTGTTAACTGAGGATAATGTAGAATGCCTGAAGAATATCGCTTTGAAACTCCCCAACTCCAAAGATGTGTTGCAGAAAATAACAGACTATGAAAGCAATCACATGCCAAGAGAGTATGGCAACTATTATAGTGAGTAATATTTATCTGTAAATATATACACAACCACACAAATAGTTATTCCCCTGGGCCTCATTCTGAAAAAATATTGATTGCATTAATTATCTATTATACCAACAAAACTAATTTATTCTGTACTAGCTTCTGCCTGCAACTTCACCTGTGTGAAATTTCTTGTTTCAACATGAAATAATTATATCCTATGACACTAGGCAATTCTGTAGATTCCCATTAGTGAAAGAATGTTCGGAATGGGATTGGTAGTTCCAAAGATTACCTCCTATATATAAAATCACAAATTTTACCTCTTTATAATTAGTAACTAGGCAACCAAGCTCTGCTCAGGTGGAAATAGAGAAAACAACTTTTCCCAAATACGAGACCTAGCTAGATCAATTTTTCACCCCCGAAAACCCTCTATTGCAAATTTCAATGAAATTGTTAGAGCAATTTATGAGAACGTGATTACAAATACAAATATTGCTCATTTAATAATATAGGATATGAGTAATAAGCATAGTAAGATGAGTAATATACTTCTTTTTTTTTTTCCTTTTATTTCAATTTGCAATTGGTCGTCAGACCATAAGCAAATTCGTTGCATGACGAGCAATATACTTAAATTTTATTAATAAATCATTTAATATCACAAAGTAGAATTAAGGGGTAACCAACCAACTTATATAATTATGATGCTTTTAACTAAACACTTCTGCTCAAACTTTTCCAACAAGCGCAGTAACACTTTTTCAACATGCAATCTTCGAAGGCTAGTACTATCTACAAAATTCTATTCCTATGCATACTTACATCATTCAAAATAATTAGTTATTATTTTTATGTTACAGCTTCAACACCTCAGAGTCATAAGAAAGAGCTAGAAGACCACAGATCAGGACCAGGTTTTATAACCAACAGTCCATTGGGTTCTATGAGCAAGAGAAAGAGACAGAGGATTTTTGATACTATAATTAAAGAGATTGGTAGTTTCTGGCGTGACCTTGCAAGGAATTTGAAAATTCGTGAACGTGACATTGATGATATTGATTTTCAAAACAAAACATTAGACGTAAAAGCTACAAAACTAATGGAAAAATATGATGACATTGCAGACCCACAAAGATGGTTTTTCGTACTCTGTGATGCATTAGAAAGAACACGAAGGAAAGACTTAGTAAGATCCATACAGGAAATTATGGCAATGAATATCTGACAGTTAATTTTTAACTTGGTTTCTTGTTTTTAAGATATATTATAATGTTATTAAAGAAGTGTTGTATCATGGATTTAATTTAAGGTTCGGAAGAATCAAACATGGCTTCATAGAACATGTACCAGAGAAAACGAATAATTTTGCAGTCATCGCGAAATCGCACGGGGGTCATACATACATTATTAATATATATATAAGATTTGTTTCTTAAAATAATATAATATTTTGAAATATAATAGACTTAGATATATTTAGTAACTATTCCTAAGAGTCCTAAGAAACCCTGTAAGAAATCGACATATGAAACTCGTTTCGATTTCTTACAGGGTTTTCTATGACTTTAGGAATAATTAAGCAGAATAGTTTACTAAATATAGGTATCTACGTCTAATGTATTTTATAATGGATTTCCGCAAGGTGACGCCTGAATTAATTAACTATAATATTTTGATACAATACCTACATAGGTGCATGTTGTGATTGTATACTGTATATGTACAGTACCGACCAAAAGTCCATAGGCAATCTCACAAAGCAATAGCTTGACGTTTAGTTTTACTTACGACCTTTTATTTTCAAAAGACACATGCATCATTGTCGTCAACAAGTGATTGTAGTTCATAATTTCAACATTAAAATACAAGTCAAGATGACCTAGCGGTTAACGCGTTCAGATAGATGCGTGAATCGGTGAGCCATGAGTTCAAATCTCACGCAGTACTATTAAAGGTTTTTTGTAAGTTTTTACTCAATTGGAAGTAATGGGACAGAAATATAATATTCTTTATGTTCACTTTGTTCACACATTTCGTAAAGTTAGAAAGGTAGATCATAAAATAAAACTAAATAAGTTTAGACTTGTGAGGTAGAATATGAGTTTATGACTTGATCGGAATGAACGTTGTCGATTTGTTGTGACTGTTGGTGTGATCTCAAAATGCAGGCAAATACTATCTAATATTGAGGCGAGGGCGACTATTATTGCGCTGCATAAAAGTGGTCTTAATAGAACACAAATATCTGATGAAACCGGTTTGAATGTGAGTATTATATTTACGAATTGTAACTTAAACTTTTATTTGAAATTTACCTAGACTGTTTGGTGACATATGGATTAGTTCTTTTTATTGTTATTTTTTAAATCCATCATGAGGTCTAAAAGATAAATAATTAGTGTTTATTATTGCATTTGTAAATGCAGAGTTTTAATATTACTTATACTGTTATTTTAAATAAATATTATTTCATGTTATTATAAAAATTATAAAATGACGTCAGTTTAGTATGTTGTTATAACTGCTTAATATCACTTTTCTTTTTGTTTTAGAGGAATACTGTAATTCTCTGGATTAAACAGTTCTACTTATGTAGAAATATTAGACGATGTCATGCTACCTACTGTGCGCATCATTCACCCAGCTGATGAGTTGACACGATTGACATTTGTCCAGGACGATTGTCCTATTCATCTATTCATCGAGCGAGCATTGTGCGTGAGTGGTTCCAGAATCACCCGGAGATAATTGTTGTTCCATGGCCAGCGCGATCACCCGACCTTAACCCCATAGAAAATCTATGGGGTTTAATGGTGCAAAGGTGGGAGTCACGGGATGAGAGGTGTATACAACAATTAAAAACCCATTGCATGGAGGTGTGGGAAAATTTAAGAGGAACCGAAATATGTGGTAATATTGTGTAGGGTCCATGCGCAAACGTCTACTTGACTGCATTGAAAATAATGGGGGTAATACAAAATATTAATACCTAGATGTTTTGGTTTTAATAATAATTGGACGGTGTAACTAAATATTTAGTAGTATTAACACATCTGTAATTATTTAATGATCTTAAATTGAGGTTTAGTTTCAATATTCTTTTCGTCAAGAAAATGAACACTTAAGCTATTACCTCAATATTACATTAATTGTGACGTTACATAAAAAATCGAAACAGATTGTGTTGTATTACGCAATTAGGGTACTGGTTATGTTATTATGAATTTACTAGGTAATTGGGTACCCACTTAGTAAATAAAAAAAAAATCTTGTGAATGGTAGGTAACAAGAGAACTTCTTTTGTCTAGGTAGGAATGTGACATCACAATTCTCATAAGAGTTTGTTAATTTTATAAATAAATAAAACGAATAAACATTTTTGTTATCATTCAACACGACTTTTTATTTCCACCTTCTAACACCAAAAAGATAAATTAAAAATCACTTATATAGTTAAACAATAATACAATAACTAATATTTAACTTCTTATAAAAAAAAAAAAAAACAAGTAATAAGGAAAAAACAAATATAAATATAATTTTTCTATGAAACTAGTAAAACCAGCCACACGTAATTACTTAGATTCGAACTCAGACCTCACTGATCGTGAATCAATTGCTTAGCCAAAACAGCTATCAAAACATGATATTAGAATGCGAATTTTAGCATCAGGTCGCCACTGTGACGCATATTCTAAATGAAACAGAAATTTAATGTTATTTCATGTTACTGTGCGATGACAATTCATTAGTGTGTGTTATCAGTGGAATGTTGAGACATCACTCATACACGCACATGCACACGCACTGACTGTATCGTGCTCGAGCTCATCGCAATGTAATTCTTAGCATACTTACGGAGTTTTGAGGTGTACTGTACTTACAGAAAGTTGTATAAAAATATTTTGATTTTGTTAATACATACTTCATAGAAAATAAACTAACTAGTAATATAAAATGTCATTTCTTGTCATTTATAATAAAAAAATATGTTTTATTATTATTATTTTAGTTGTTTTACATTTCTCGGGACCCTGAGATCCCGGACCTTTGGAAGGCGTACGAGGGGCCGAAGCCAACTCGCAGAGGCCCCTTAGACATTAATAAGTGTTGAGGCACCAACCGACGATTATCCCTGTATGCACCATACAAGTGCACCCAAGGACAACCCCCGGTTGGTGTAGGACTATTGCAGAACATGGAAACAAAACATATTGGGCTATGGATTTGGGTGGCTATAATGGATTGGTTAACTGGAACTATGGAAAGACTATGGCCCCTGCCTGATCAATGTTTTAAATGCACACGGATAAAATGGCAGGGGGTGACTTGCACACTCAATAATGGGCCCCCGAAAACGGTCGCTAGCACAAAGTGTCGTAGCGACAAGGGGGCAACATGTCCTGAGGTGCTTGAGGAGTGGAGAGGTATTCCACGGCTTTCAGAACAATCCCAGAGCCCGGAAGATGGTCAAGATCCCTACGAGCACTTACTGGAATACTTCCTTCCTCCAAGCACGTTTGCTCTTGCGAATCTCCACTCAAGCCGGCCAATTAAGGCAAGAATGAGATGGGAGCTCTGTTCCTCGTCAGTGTTCACTCCAGCCGGCCAATGAACGCAAGCCAGAGGTGAGGAACAAGACTTCTCCCGGGAGATAGGGTCCGTGGGGTCGCTACTGCCCATCAGCTCGCCACATGCTGCCCTGCGGGTTTTTGTATCTCTCTTGGTCTGGCTCCTCATCCTAGACCTGTTCCGGCAAAGTAAACTCTACCAGCACAGACCTAGAGTTCGGAGCGCGCAAGCCCCACCACGACGTCAACGTAGAGATACGGCGATGGGGATTATTATTATTATTATTATAAATATATTAGGTTTTTAATTTTATGTATAAAATAGATTTCGTAGCAATGTAATAGGTACCTACATTACTAGGGGGTGAATTCCTCTGCAGCTGACTGTACGAGTGAGGCTGCGGTCACCGCGCCTTACCACCGCACCACGCAGCGCTACGGGTGCAGCATCATGGCCACGTCCTTACCTCGGCGATACCCACTGTTGACAACACAAGTCAAGGCTCTTACAAACAGGCGCGACATGCGACGCGATACAAAGACAACGTTCGTCGCGCGACGAGCAGTGTCTTTGTGTCGCGTCGCGTGTCGCGCTGGTCTGCACGAGCCTTCAATGTCAGTTTTGTTAAATTGTTATCGTAAAAATCTGAGCTGCCGTATGTCAAGTCTGGTTTGTCGTATTTTATTTATGGCAAAAAATACCAAACTGCCGTATTTATTTAAAAATATCTATTCCGCATTTGTTTCTTCTCCATAAAGGTTTCTTATCGTTTCTTTACTTTAGATTCATGTCTATCTAATCCTTGCTTCTCGAACATGTCGCACGACACCTTAAAACTTGGTACAGACGCCATCACATCAGGCTAGTACAATCTGTCAAATTTATTTAATAGATTTTCAACTTTATTGCTGATGTATAAGGTTCAAAGTTGATTGGGAAAATTTGACAGTTTCGGGTAGCTTGATGTGCTGGCGTCTGTACCTACTTGATTTTTTAAGGTCATTTTCAGTTTTGACAATTCGTGGTAGTTTCTGGGTTAGATCGGTAAAAATGGTAAAATTGACGAAAAAATATTTCTAGTGGCGTACAGGTACAGCCTATTCAGGTGACAGATATTTTCATTTCATTCATTAGTCTTTGGAATAGTAGTTAACAACTCGACACCGGCTTTATTGCCATGAAAAAATGAAATAAAGTCTGTGGCCCCAAAAGTCCCGAACTAAGTCTGTGACTCAAATATTTGAAATAATTAATGGGCTAAGATAATTAAAAGTTACGGCATTATATTTTATATAACTCAGTGTTTGTAACTTGAGTGCATTGTATAATTTTATTTCTGTATTAAAACTAAAACAGGCCTCAAAATGACTTTGTCGGAATCGAGATATAGATGTCCGTGATTACCGCAGGACCACCAACGCCAATAGCTTCCATAGTTAGTAAATAATTAGTACCCAATTGTTACTAATTAGTGCTCGAACGACAAAATTGGTACCTTAGTAGTTTTCGAGAAACTCGACTTTGAAGGTGGTCCGGCAGTAGTCATGCTCCCTTCAGCAGGACCACCATGAGCACCGAAAAAGGGGGCAGGCTATTCTCAAAACGGTGAAGGAAAACATCGTGAGGAAACCTGCATGTCCTAGAATCAAAAATTCGAAGACATGTGACATTCACCAATTACGGCATCGATTACGGCCTAATCCCTCGCACAGAGAGCAGACCTGTGTCCTAGCAGTAGGAACATTATAGGCTGATCACATTCTAAACTATGTTTGTGTGCCTTTCATCCAAATCCATTCAGCGCCAACCTGAAACATACTTCCAGACAAATGGACATAAATTTTAAAAAGTGTATTTTCGGCATCAGACTACATCGTAGCGATTAAAAAAAAAAAAAAAAAAATTCGATGTACAGTTTTGACTTCGGTACTATTTTATTATGCAAGTATCTTAGAGTCGAATCGATTTGAAAGTAGTTTTTATGACCGTGTTATAGCATTTGCTCTTGTACTTTTACAGAGGGGGAAGTGTTCGTAAGGCTTCTCCAGTGATATATACTCTGTGATGCATTAGAAAGAACACAAAGGAAAGACGTAGTAAGACCCATACAGGATATTATGGCAATGAATATCGGACAGTTAATGGTGTTAATGATATATCGACACTGGAAATTTCAATTGTCAGAAAGAACGTTGTATTCCGTCCTTTACGACATTTGAAATTTCCAGTGTCGATATTATAAAGTTATTATGGACTTAATTAAAGGTTCGGAAGAGTCACGGCTTTATAGAATATGTACATATTCTATAAAGCCGTGACTCTTACACATTGCCAGAGAAAGATAATAATAACGCAACGCGTCATCGCGAAGTCGCATGGGAGACAACCTACGATAGGTACTAAATATTATTCGTAGGAGACATTATTTAATTATAGGAAAATAAAAATAAATAAAAACAGAGTGTTTCTTAAAACAATTTAATATTCCGAAACAATACTTACATGTAGTGATTGTTGATTAACTACTAAAATAAAATGTTGTTTTAAAATTTTACAGTACAAAAATATATTACATTTTTGTTATATTTTTATTTTATAAGCATATAAAAAAATTACTTCGTATAAAAAGGGCACAATGCATTAATAACATGGAATGTAAATTGGAAGACAAAGTGTGGCCTTATAATAATTTTTTTACAGAACATTATACCATTACTGCATGCCGCATAAATGTTTATACTGGGCGCGGCTGTGGCCTATTGAAACTTATAATATTAATCACATAATTATTATGAGCTCTGCTCACCAAACTTAACAATATTCGAGAAAAATAGGAATGCCATTTCTAATTACATATAATATTCATCTCTAAAAATACTCTTATTTTAACATTATAAATAATGCATCAAAAACGGGTGGACTAAAGAATTAATAGCTCTTTTAAATATCCACATGTGGTTAAAGTGGAATGCTGGAAAACATTACTTCCTCAATGAAGGAGTCTATATAGGGTGTAAAAAGACCCACCACATAGCTGTTATCTCATTATATCATACCTCATATCGCATTCTAAACATCAAAATATGTAACATTGAGCAAAAATCATTGCTGGGGAACAGACTTTTTCAACATCTCTGTAACTAGAAGGTTCCCAGGTATGGTTTAGTACAAAAAAATATCACAATGACGGGGAGTATAAATTAATGTCAGCTTCGTAAAGGTGAACGCACACTTATCCGATCCGATCGAAGTCAACGAGATCGCTAAGAATGGTCTTCCAGATTCGGACGATTCGACGTGGGCAGGTGTGCGAGGTTTCATAGAATTTCACATAAAGAATTCTAAAATTCGTTTGGTTCGGCTCGGATAAGTGTGCGATGACGTTTAAGCGTATTTTTACACCCGTTATTGTCTTTCTTCTCAATCTATTGTTGTGAAGCCCACGAGTATGCGTTCTGGAAGAGTCTCGTCCAGGGCGCCGCCTGGCTGGCGCGGTGGGCGGCGCCGGCGGGCGCGGCGGCGGCCAGCGCGGCCTGCCAGCGCCGCACGGCGCGCTCGGGGTGCGGCATCATGGCCACGTGGCGCCCGTCGCGGGACCGCAGCCCGGCGATGCCCACTGTTGACAACATGGCATTGATTTTCTTCACATTTAAAAAATACTTACTAAACTCAGCAATTTCCCCATAGAGTAAGGCAGAAACAACAGAACCAAGTACGATTCAAACCAATTTTTATTTCATTATATCTAAAATTTTGATGAGAGATCATTTATGAAAGGGCCGAGAGTTAAACTCGCACTCCCATAGAATTGAAAATTAACGTGAATCACGAAATTAAAAGTTTTGAAACATCACAAATTGGGGCAACAAGATTTCGCACCTATGTATGCAATTTGGAAATGCTGTTGTGACACCTACACTTCGGTTTTGTAATGTAAGAATGCTTAGTAAGCTTTTTTTTAACTACCTGGGCTTCCATTTGGATTCATAGGGTAGATCTCGGTAGGCGCGCCATCATCGTCAACATATTGCATGGCAACTTGTCCGTTGTTCTGCAGTTGTTGAAGCAGACGCGGCTCAGACACCGTGAAGCGACCCTCTCCGTGCGCGACCCACACGCCGAGCACACTGCCGCCCATGCCACGGAACCATACATCCGATTTATCTTCAGTTATCTTCACTGCGCTCCAGCGACATTCAAATCTAGAGAATACAAGAATTAATTTATAACATGCTTAAAAGATCAAAACTAGTGTATTCATTTCAGTTAGGCGACATTCGCACGGACGTAATAAAATCGCGGCGGAATTTATCGCGCACTGGATTTTCAACTCTCGGTGTTAAGCCGAGCGTTGAAAATCAAGTACAAGAAAAAAATCGCCACAATTTTATTACATCCGTGCGTGGGCTTAGAGTGAATTCTAGCAAACTTTTACACATAGTATAAAGTCATAATCCTGCAATTTGTCTACGTCAGATATCAATTTTATTCCAAGGATTAAAGATCTGACTTTGGATAAATCACCATTAGGCACTTTTGAACTGTCAAGAAGTCTATAGTAAATTCCCTTTCCCAATCATACTCATATGTGCCGTTATGTCATGAGTAGTGGTGGTTAATAAAACATACAGCCCCAAAACAACACGGTATGTGTACAAAACGTTTAGCGGTTGTTATATCGGTTCTGACTTCGTAACGCATCAACGAACTAAACCTGTTAACGTCTAAATGCACACAGCGGGGCCAGAACGAGATGACACAGCGCGTCGGGCGGCATGCGGCAGTCGGCCCGTCAATTTTATCCCACGGATAAAAGATCTTAGATAAATCAGCCCTTAGACCATTAGACATTTGTGAACTGTCTAGAAGTCTATCAGTTCTTAAGAAAGTTAGTAGCCCGTTCCTTATCATACGTATAGGTGCTGTTAACGCCATGAGCGTGGTCGTGAGCCCATTTTACACTGACATGGCGCGTTCAAATTTAACAATTATTAGTGTTATTTATGTAGTGTGATTATAAATAAATGAGATTTCGGTACCTTTCTGAAGCATTGTGGTCCAGGAATACTTGAGTCTTGTTAGCGCTCTTTGCTGTGGATTCTGGGTCTATCCAACCGAGGAGAGCCATCAGTTGACATCCATTGCATACTCCCAAAGAGAATGTATCATTTCTATTCTTGAAGTGGGCGAATTGAGAGCTTAGTGAATCGGAGAATAGAATGCCTGCCGCCCATCCCTTTGCTGAACCTAACGTATCTGATAGAGAAAAAAAATGTTATTAAATGATTGTTTTAATGTATTAAAAAGAAAATACTATTTTTAATTTACTTAATGTATTAAAAAACAAACTAAGTTTAATTTACCAGCATAACTAAAACCACCAGGGAACACCAAGCCTTGGAAGGCATCCAAAGTAATCTTCTTGTTTTGTAGATCACTCATTGTTACATCGAAAACATCGAAGTTCGCCATCATTAGAGACGCAATCATCTCCCTGTCGCCGTTTGTGCCTAGAATATAGATTTTAATTATAGTCTAAACCCAAAAATAAAAAAAAAACGAAATGTAATAAAATTTGAATCTGGTACTGTTCACGTTTTGTAAAAGCACCAGATTAGTCAAATTGGAAAAAGCGTAATACGGTTTCAAGTTTTTCACACAAAAAGCCTTTGGCGGCTTTCCCTTTAATTTTGACGTCCCCACCGTAAACTAGTTTGCAGCCAGTCCATTTTCGAATTTACTTTGTAATTTAGTGATAATAATAATTATTTTCCCACCTTCTTCACGAAGTACAGCTACTCTTATCGGTTTTGTCTTCAAAACAGCCGCTGAAGGGTCGAAGGTAACATTGTATGTCACTCCCTTGCGCTTCTCAAGTCCTAAAAATAAATATTATTTCATTAGTTAGTCTACACATTCAAAGGGTCATATAAAATTAACTTGCGAAACTTCACAACATGACGGATATCGATATTTATACAGTGTGAGTCTTCATAATGTGCACATATCGAAATGAGGGAATCTATGCTTAATTTTATCGACGGAAAAAAAGGTATTTTTTTTTTTTGTTTTATTTTTAGTATATTTTTAATTTTTTTATTCTCTTGGGCATCTTATTTATAAATTTTACAATTATTGTAAAAATTGATGAAAAAAATACAGATTTTTGCTAAAATAACATGTTTATTTTCCATTAAGGGTAGTTTTTTTCTCAATTTTAATTTTATGTGGACGCCTACTTACTTCCAATCATTATGGAGTATGTTTTATTGCGATAGCTGATTCAGTTTAAAAGTTACACAGTTTTGTTATAATTTTTTTTTAATTCCATAAAAAGTATTAAAAAAATATTTAGATTTTTTTAAATATTTTGTGTGTCGTTATAATTAAGCATAGATTCCTTCATTTCGATATATGCACATTATGAAGAATCAAACTGTATTCAAAAATCATAACAAAAATATGTGTTTATTCAATAATTTTTAGTCTACAGGTGCTAAGGATCAACGGCCGCGGGATGCACGTATAATGAAAAATAATACCCGTCATGTTTGTAAAATTTCGCCATATAAATTAATTTGGCTTTATATATTGTTAAAATTCTTCAATAATATACTACCTCGCCATTCCTGACGAACGCAGTCTGTGTTTGCTTGTAAGCATTCTAATTGATAACTTGTTTCTTCCCACATTCGGAACACTTCAATTAACTTTGTGTCGAGAACTTTTTTACCATTGACGTTTACAATGACCTGAAAATACAATTAAAATAGTAAATACAATGGTCTGAATATAATCCATACCTAATATCTTTAAACAAGCAATTCTCAATTCTTTATTTTTCTTATAATCGGAATTTCGGAAACGGCCCCAACGATTTTCATGAAATTTTGTATGCAGGGGGTTTCGGGGGGCGATAAATCGATCTTAGCTAGATCGATTTATCGCCCCCGAAACCCCTTTCAGAGGTCTCGAGTTCGAAACCAAGGCACGCACCTCTGACTTTTTGGATTCATGTGCGTATTGTATAATTATCACTTGCTTCAAAAATGGTGAAGGAAACATCGTGAGGAAACCGGCACGCCTGAGATATTTCTCGACGGCATGTGAAGCTGAATCAGAGGCCCATGGGCGGCTTCAAAACTCTGACACCAGGTAAGTCCCTAACCATACGAAAATATGAAGATAACTAAACAAATTTTAAAATAAAAGTACATACCTCAGAATTCATTCCATATTTCCCTGTAGTGCCAATTTGTTTGGCATTTACTCCACTCTTCTTGAACTCGTTGAGTACATACGATACATTACTGCGTGATACTTCGAGAATGATTCCAAGTTCCTCATTGAAAAGTGCTTGAATTTCTGATACATTAGGTTCTACATTGATATCGATATTCATACCGCGAATACCACCGATACCCATCTCTAGGGCTGTGGTTACAAAACCTCCTTCGCTGACATCGTGTCCTGATAGTAGCTTACCCTCTGAAATAGGTACACAAGAAATAAGTTTGAGCAAAATAGAAGAGTTACAATGCAATTCAACTAAGAATAGAAACGTCAATGACCTCGACCTATCAACTGAAACTTGAAATAAACGACTTACAAAGAAAATTATGTTATCCATTTTACATTATATTTCACTGATTTTGCTCAAAAATGAGTAAACCAGGTGCAGTTTTGCTAAAAAGTCACAATATGGAGCGAGGTCATTCTTTTTCTTGGTTGAATCGCGTTGTAAATGCATAAAAAGAGAAAGCATCTATTCGACACATCGAGTTAGCTTCTACGAATGTACACAACTTACCCTTCAAAAGCTTCTGGGTAACTTTGAACAAAGATTTAAGAACAGCAGGGTCATCAAGATCTGGTGGGTTGTCACCGAGTTGTTTATAACATTGCGCAAGCGCCGATCCGCCAAGTCTGCAACAATATAACTTTTTATAGGGAAATCATTTCAAAGCACTATTTGTTTGAAAGCAAATGAATTATCTACTAGTTTTAGGTTAAATTTTTATAGTGTTACGGTACCATCGCGGAAACCCATAACTAACCACTTTGATAACAAAATCCCGTGCACACGATGACCACATCTGTTACCGCCGCAGTTCTTTAGCGCCCGAGCGCTGCAAGCAAGAATAGTCCTTATGGTGGTTCTGGTTAGTTATGGTTTTCCGCGATGGTACCTACCCCACACCAAAAATAACTACAGTGGCAGGAAGTAAATACGTATTATCGAAGCTAGCTCAAAAACTACCCAAGCAAAGTTAATCAAATTTATATGGGACCACCGCGCAAGGTTCGTCTAAAAAATAAAAATCTAAATCAGTCCACAATTGACAAAAATATCGACCTTTTTTGAAGTCTGTCAAATATCTCTATGCATTACAAACCTGTACTTTCCAGGGCTGGCTGGCACATAAACGAGAGCTGATCCTTCTTCTAATAAAGCTGGTTCGATTTTGACCGTTATATCTGGGCAAGGCGCGTAGGTTGACACTACCAAAGTTCCGGGCGATTTCACTGTAATAAAAAAAGATTACTATCTACTTTATGATTTTTAACCATATTTAGTGAAGAATTCCTAAAAAAATTATGCTTGCACTGGAAACTTTGTCATGTACGACAGTGAATTTGTTCCAAAACTTGATAATTATCTCAGATTCTAAATTCAAAACAGACCTTTCTCCCCGGCGACTTGCGCGCACATAGACAGCGAGTCCTTCCCGCCGTCGACGGCCACCCCGAGGCTGCCCATCGCGTCGCACACGGCGCGACACGCCTGCAGCAGCGCTCCGCCCTCCGCGCCTGTCTTGCCTGCCCACATCCAGTTTCCTGAGCACTTCACGTCTTCTAGCTCACTTATGCCCGCAAATACCTGGATATGGTACATGTTTAGTAAAGACAATTGATATAAATGTGAGTTTTTAAGGCTTATCAGCAACTTTTGAATACACACTACACTGGATAGAACAGAGAATAATTATAATTGGCCGCGATACTCACATCCTAGTAGGGGAACTATTTCATGAACCCAAATAAAAAGTATTTTATCTGTTAATCCAGTGCCAAAATTCATACAAATCTATTCAGCCTGTTATGCATGATTGAGTAACAAATATCTTCACAAACTTTCCCATTTATAATATCAACGATGATAGAGCGAAATGACCTTAAAGCTACCTGAACCTGAACCATAAGAATATCATGATTATCATTCTCTTGCCTTTGTCCCAATTTAGAGTTTAAAAAAAAGTGGTGACACTCCGGGAGTGCCGACAAAAGTGAAAACTTGAAAAAAAAAATCGGCACCGAAGCAATCAACGCGTTGCTGTCTTTTACTCCACGCACCGCGGTAATCAACGCGTTGATGTCTTTTTAATGGTCAAAAGCTGGTGTCGTAACAGTGTCGCGAAATCAATGGTTTAGTCCCATCTCAAAAATGCCCAACGCGCCTAAAAAGATTTCACTTCAAAACAACAGTAGCACTCCGGGAGTGCCGACAGAAGTGAAAACTTGAAAAAAAATCGGCACCGCGGTAATCAACGCGTTGATGACTTTTACTCCACGCACCGCGGTAACCAACGCGTTGATGTCTTTTACTCCACGCACCGCGGTAACCAACGCGTTGATGTCTTTTATTCCACGCACCGCGATAACCAACGCGTTGTCTTTTTAATGGTCAAAAGCTGGTGTCGTAACAGTGTCGCGAAATCAATGGTTTAGTCCCATCTCAAATATGCCTAACGTGCCTAAAGAAGTTTTCATTTCAAAAATAAACTTACCAAATTAGTAAGTGCTTCACCAAGCGACATGCGTGCACCAGCCGCAGGGTCCAATAGACCCTTGATGTTCTGAGTACCGATGGACGTGGCAGACCCGACGAGGTCGTAATACGACAGCGCGATGATCGCACAGTCCGCGAGGGGTGTGTGTAGTGGACCTACACACTGCTGTTGAGCTACCAGACCTGTGACACAACGGTCCACCTAAAGAAAGAAAATAAAGAAAAATATTTATTTGGCAACAGTTAGTGAAACAAAATAACTTCTGTATACAACATACCTTATTCGTCAAATATCTCTTGCTAGCAACATTGACGAGCCTCAAAACTCTATTGAGAGCATCATTAACTGTTACATTTTGTGGCAGAGACAGCGGTAGCTTTGTTCTCTTCTCAGTGAGCAAGTCGAATGTCTTCCGGGGCATATTACCTAGTCAAAAAAACATTATTTAGCCAAACATAAAAATATAATACATCACCTATATAACCCATACCGACGGATTTCATGCCATCATCCGCAAAAAAACGGCATCACTTCTGAGCAGAATAAGAGGCAGTCACAATAGTATCCTGAAGGCTGTGGCGGCAGATACTTCCTCTGCCATAATAAGGCAATTTGTGAGAAGACTCATACCATAGTTAGACCAATACTATTTCTCATTGTGTCTAGATGTTGGGTGGTCTTCTCACAAATACTGGTTTAAGTGCATACATGTTACTAACAATTTATGGATCTTTTTATTTATCTGAAATAAAATGATTTTATTTTATTTATTTTTATATTCTAGAGTAGTGGTGGTCCAGTGCTAACGGCCACGACTTACGAGTTGCAGGTCGTAGGTTCGAACCCAGACAGGCGCTTTACTTGTTTAAATTATGTCATCACCACTGCTCTTAAAACGGTGAAGGAAAACATCGTGAGGAAACCGGCATGTCCTAGAACCGAAAATTCAAGGACATGTAACATCTACCAACCCGCACTGGGCCCGCGTGGTACATTCCGGCTGACTCCCTCTCACCGAGAGGAAGCCCGTGTCCCAGCAGTGGGAAGATTATAGGCTGATTATGCTATATTTCCTGAAGAGGTTCACATTTTGCCAGTTGTGCTACAAGTCTCATGGGTGGCCAGACATATAAATAGTAGGTGGTGGCGAGCAGATTGCCATTAGTTGAGCCCAAATTCAGTTACACGGGAATCGAACCTAGAACCCCACGGTCAACAGTTCACTTGCCACAACTAGACAAACGAGCCCATATTACTTGACATCATTATTCATACATCATTATTAAATACGAGGTCATTATTTTCGAGATACATACTATTGGGTATAAACAGATTATTATTGACTCTCATTTGACGTAAATGCTTAATTTAAACGCTCTTATCTATAAATCGGTATTGGTATAAGTAAACGGTGTGTATGTTGCTAATATAGCGAGATTTAATGTGTACATTTATGACGCAAAAGTGTAAGTGACCTCGTCTAGAATTTAAACGATAATTGTGTGGAAAATTGTCATAAAAACAAATTAATACAACTGATGACATACCTATTAAGAACAGATCAAATAGTATGTACAGGATAACGTAATGAAATGACGTCTTCTAACATGAAATACAGGATGTTTCCAATTATGTTTTCACAACAATCAAATGGCGTACATACCTAGTACCGCTTCTAAATGAAGATCAAATGGCAACTTAGACTTGATGTCAGGTTTGAGCCTCTCAGTTCTGTTCAAATACTTGTCATTGTATGAATCTTCCACAAGACTCATGTAACCATCTCCTGTGACTTCGCCTACAAATGATACAGGGCATCTTTCACGACGACAGAGACCTGTAAAGAAAAGAAAACAGTCGAATTAGGCAGCATTATGTAGCCACTAACTGGAGACAAATTGTGACAGAGAGATAGAACTCTGTTTTTTATGAAATGCACTAGATACAATGGTGTATCACTACATATTATAAAACAAAGTCCCGCAGTCGCGTCTGTCTGTCTGAACGCGATAAACTAAAAAACTACCGAACGGATTTTCATACAATTTTTACCAATGGACGGAGTGATTCATGAGGAAGGTTTAGGTGTATAACTCATTAAGGTGTTATGTAAATTGGCTGAAATATGACGATGATGTTGAGGATGTCGGAAAAAATCATGCCGACTGGGAACTTTACGCGTGCGCCACGTAAACCAATCGAGTTTTATGAAAACAATGTATTGCGGAATTAATACATTGTTTACCTGGATTAACACATAGGGTACCTTTAATACCGGTAGTACGTTCCCGTGGGATATTTTCCGACATGCACGCGGGCGAAGCCGCGAGCAAAAGCTAGTATGGTATAATTGAAATTTTCAAAACAGATTACTGTCCCAAAAACTAACAAATTGACTTTAGAAGTCTTTCCACTTCTCTATAATTATGAGGTGTTCTCATAAATATATCAGATACTAGTTATTTCTAAAGACATACCTTCAAGAACCTGTCTATTTTCTTTGGAACAAAGTAAAGCGTCATTTTCCTGGTACTCAGCGCCCCAAAGCTCTAGGGTCGTGATAGTTGGGTCTCCCAACTGGAACTCTTTACTGTAAACGACGGCCCCTTCTGGTTCTACTAACTCTTTGAGCACATTGCCGTTACCACCGGCGCCTTGGTCATGGATGGCTGTGAAGAAAACAAGGAGTTAAAAATTCTGTCTTATTTGTTAAACTCAAACTCAAACTCAAACTCAAATCATTTATTTCAATTAAACCATTTACAGGCACTTTTGAATTGTCAAGGAATCGGTCAGTCAGAAATAGGTATGAAGCTAGTTGCCCATTCCAAAGCGTAGTAGGTACCTATGGAGAAGAACGGGCAAGAAACTCCACGGACACTCTTTTAAATAAAAAATTGTTACAAAATATTGGTTACATCATTCATGTTGAAATTATACATGTGAGAACAATGTAGAAAGACGTGCACATGAGAAGCGTCCGTAATAAAAAGATAAAAAAACAATTCAAAAAAATTAAAAATAAAAATAAGCCCTGGCAGCTAAGAGATAACCAGTCCCAACTGACGGCGCCCGTTCACGAACATGACGCATGGATTAGCACCATTCAGCTCAACCATTTTGAAGGGAGCTAAATGATCCAACACACGCGCCACCATCAGCGAAACATTTGAGTGAGCATGACATACTCACAGCCGCCAGGGCACATTCAAGTCAATGCAAGATATATTACCCGGTAAATAGTAACTCTTTAGTACATAGTGCTCACATAGTGTGCTATGCAATTATATAATACAAAAGAGATTGAGTTTATACAATGCAAAGATGGTCTTACAATCTTCAGCAGCTCCAACAGTATTTGCAAATGTTAATCAATTAGTTGTGGTTGTGGAGCAGGACCAGCATTGAGCCAAGCATTTTTATTTACTTGGTAAGATAAAAAAATAAACATTTAAGTTCGTAATGTCAAAAACAAAATTAAAAAAAGAAAAGGGAAAGCAACTCTTCCAAATATTAAAATTTTAACTAGTGAGCCCAAGTGGCTGTGGAGCAGGACCAGCATTAAGCCAAGCATTTTTATCTACGATATAATCATCCAACTTATAATATGCTTGTCTACATAGTGTGCGTTTAATGCATGTTTTAAATTTCTTCTCATTTAGTTGAAGAATATCGAGTGGTATTTTATTATAACATTTTACACAGTACCCCATAAAAGAAGTGTGAACTTTAGACAATCTAAAACGTGGTTGATCTAATTTATTCCTATTTCTAGTGTTAAAATTATGCCTGTCACTTATCTTACTAAAAAGGTGTAGATTTTTTCGAACATACATAATGTTTTCATATATATACTGACAAGGTACCGTCATGATGTTAATTTTCTTGAACAATTCCCTTAGAGATTCGCGTCTGCGGAGGTTGTAGATGGCTCTGACGGCCCTCTTTTGCAGAATAAAGATAGAATCAATATCTGCAGCCCGTCCCCACAGCAAAATACCGTAAGACATGATGCTATGAAAATAACTAAAATAGACCAGTCTCGCGGTATCCACGTCTGTTAGTTGGCGGATTTTCCAAACAGCGTAAGCGGCTGAACTTAACCGCCCTGCAAGTGATGTTAAGTGAGGACCCCACTGTAGTTTGGAGTCAAGCGTTATCCCCAGGAAAACTGTCTTTTCGACGAATTCTAGTGTCTCCTTATTCAATACAACGTGACATTCACTACTTCTAACATTCGGTAACGCGAATCTTATGCATTTAGTTTTCTTCTCATTTAATACCAAATTATTTACAGTAAACCAATTATGGACCGTAACCATAGCGTTATTTACGTCGTCAAGCTCCTGTGCACGTCTGTCTACTTTAAAAATCAGTGATGTGTCATCAGCAAATAACACCATTTGTGGTCGATTTTTCAGTAAATTTGGTAAATCATTTATATATACTAAAAAGAGGAATGGACCCAATATCGAGCCCTGTGGTACACCCATTTTGACTTTTAAACCCAATGAATTTACACCGTTTATTTGAACTTGCTGCAGTCTATCATTCAAATATGATTTTACTAAGCTCGTCGTCGTTAGCCGTTAAGATTCAATTTTCATTTTACTTACATTCAACAGGGTTGATTTCCGCTTCTAGACATCCTCGAACAACTCTGTTGAGACGATTTCCCATTTCCGGATCACCTGTAATAATGCTTTGTATGTATTAGTAAAATAATTTGCTTCATAAAACACTCTATTTAATAGGACAACAATACTGTCTTTAGCAAACTTTTTGTAGTTGGAATATCAGCCTTAAGGGCACGCGACAGCGTATTTTATGTTAGTTTTTAATTTGTTAAAATGTGTTCTTTGTTGCCAAATAAACATTTTTCTTTCTTTCTTTCGACAGTACAAAATATCCGCTCAACCTTTGGAAGGTTAAAGGCTTGATGATTATATGAATATTTCATAAGATTAGGTCTGTTATCTCACCTCTTTGCACTGCTCCAAAATCTAAAGCGTGATCTCTTGAGTCGCCTCCCTGTACGGCCACTGACGAAGCGGCACCGCCACCCACTCCAATACGGTAGACTGGACCACCGACCTTTACCAGCATCATACCTGAAAGGAATTACTTACTATAGTAAACAGAAAAGTATTATTAGCTGCGCGACAAGAAGCAGAGATAATTGTAAAAAATCGTTAAAACATACTGAATTCAATTCATTTTTTGCACATAGTGCATGGGACAAAACACTGTTTGACACACAAAGGTCATTGATCTTCAAAATTAAATTTAGAAAGGTCTATGAAACATTGGATTAATATTTATTGGGTTAAGAAGGTGCCTCAAACCTTTTTCTGGTTTATTTTTTTTAATCATGTCGTGTGGCATGTACCCAATACCACCGCTAAACATGATTGGTTTCACAAATTCCTCTCTGACATTATCACTATTCTTCAAGCCATATGACTGAACGAATCCTGCAATGCAAAATTAAACAAACATAAGTAATTATAGTAATGTACATTGAAATATTATTTTTCTCGTTATAATTGGAGATTAATACATATAATAATTTTACCTGAAATCAATGGCTCTCCAAACTTGTTACCGTAGTCCGATGCACCATTACTGGCATCAATAATGATTTGCAGGGGACTAGCAAAGTTGTTAGGGTACTCCCAACCTTTCTCTTCCCAAGGCATTTCATAGCCTAAAAAATAAGAACAGAAAATTATAAGTTAAATAAAGTATGTAATGCACACAATGCAACACATAAAATGTATGAAGTTTTTTAAAAAACTATGTTTATTTATTTATGTTATGTACTAACCCGGTACATGCAGATTGCCAACACTGTAACCAGCAGTGCCAGCAACAGTGTGTCCACCACGTCCCACTCCCTGAACATCTCTAATACGTCCACCAGTTCCCGTAGTAGCTCCACTAAATGGTGCCACTGCAGTCGGCATGTTGTGAGTTTCAGCCGTAAATATGATATCAGACTCAGTCACCTCCTTAACAACCAAAGATGGATCGCAGACATTTGTTGGCCGCAGTTTTGTATGTTTAAAACCTTTGATGGCACTATAATGAAATGAAAATTGAGGTTTAGATATTATTTTAATTTCCTTATTTAAAATCCTATTGAATAATTTAACATACCTGCTGTTGTCACCAAATTTAATGACATTATTGTCATTTGATGTTTTCTGTGTTGAAGCTACCATATCAATTAGAGACTCTTCTATTTCTTGACCATCTAATAATAATTTCCCCTGTGGAAAAAAACATAATCATAATAGGTAATATTTGTTATAGGTTTTTTATTAGTTTAATGAGTTTTCAATACAATGTACCTTGAAGAACCAATGACGCGAATGTTCACTATTACTCTGAGCAAGGTCAAATAACTCAACACTTGTTGGATCACGCTTCAATTTATTAACAAACATATCCATATAAAAATCCATGTCCCAGGAGTCAAAGGCAAGCCCTACAAGAAATAATAATCAGTTAGTTTACATTAAATTACTTGCTTAAAAATAATAAAAGCAAAAATTAATCCTATAACACTGACCCAATTTTTGGTTGACTTTCTCCATAGCTGGTCTACCTTCTTTCTGGAGAGGTACCACAAACCAAGGTTCTAAATCCTTTGGTAATCCTTCATTGAAACTAGTCCTAGGAAGATTGTCCTTTGTGTAAATACATTGTGTCATCCTGTCGTGCAGTGGTGCAGCCAAAGCCTCATGTAACTTTTCAGGAACATTTTTGGCCTTTGCAAATGTGATGAGGTATCTTGTTGAAACTTCCAACCTAATGACATCACGCAAGCCAACACTCTCGCAGATTTGAACAGAATTACTTGAGTCAGCTGTTGAGAAATTAAACCTGCAAGATTTGTTTAATTACGTACATATTCCACAATTTAATTTGATGTAATTCATGTAGGAACATAAATGAGTAAATGTTGCAAACATACCTTGGCCCAATCTCAATAAGAATTTGATTTCCTTGCATATTCTTGTATACAGATTCATATCTCAAAGCTTGAGGCTGTAGAGGGGAACTGAGTAACCATTTCAGAACTTTAATCTGATTAATGTTGAGATAGTCACAACCTTCACGTAGCTCCACATGGTAACAGAGTTCAGTTGATAACTGTGCTACGTCAGAATCAACTAGTTGCAACTTCTCAAGGATCTCCTTCGTCTTATGTGCACTAAATGCTTCAGAACAGAAGAACCGTAATATACACATGTTGAACTCAATGTACAAACAGATCAATATTCAAATTCAGAATGATTGGAGAATGAAGTTCATAGACGTTGCTAGTAAATATCTTACATCAATGTCAGAGTTCAATTGTTATCAATTATTCAATGTTATCTGTAACAAACAAAAGACAAACAACTTTAGCTTATGCAATTCTATTAATGAGCATTCAAATAAATCACAGTAGTTTGCGGGGTCAATAACAGTGATTGTTGGAAAATAGTACTTGGGTAGTTCTCTTCAAGCATGAATTTCAGAAAGTTAAAGGTCTAGGTCTCCAACTACACTGATACCTATAAAGAGTACCTGTAGAAATGAAATCCGTTAGTTATTAACTTATAATTTATGAACTTTTCAACTTTTGTATATAAACCTTTTAACCTTTTCGATTATTATGTTCATATCGTTGCCTACCTATTGTTTATTTAAGGTATCCCGTGTAGAACGTTTTTTGTCCAAAATTGGAAATTAAATGACAGGGCCAAGGAACATACTTACAGGACAGGGCAGACAAAAAAAGACCTACTTACTAGAAAAAAGAAATTACGAAAAAAAAAAACTACACGTGCTCGCAAGAGGCACGCACTGGCTTACTGAATAAAAAAACAAAACTACATTCGTCGATTCGATCAAAATCAAGCATGAAATTGAGTAGAGTAAAATAGGTATTTAGTACTTAGTACGTAGGTATATAGTACTTGTTATTTTTTTTTTACCTTCATTCTAAAGTGAAGTATTTAGCGAATTCCAATTACTCATTATTTAAAACCAAACAGAAAGATAGAGGTATTAATAGGTAGGTACTTAGTTACTAACTTTATTCAACTTTAAACTTTTAACCTTATTTTGCAGGTTTATTCATAAAATCGCAAGAACAAGACGTAGTCGAAGTCCCTGAGACCTAACTATTTTCAGCAAAACAATTATAAGTATTTACTTCTAATTAAAATTATGATAGTTAACATTTTTTGGAAACAAAATCAACGAAACTCTAAAGCGAAATCTTGGTTTTAAAAAGTTAGAAAATGTGACTGGGCAAAAGTACACAGCAGCCATACAGCCACTTTTTTTTTTTTAACAATGTTTACTCGCAGTGATTGACCACTAAGGTCGAGGCTGCTTAACCGGATTTTTCCTGTGGGAGCCATAAGCTTCTACACTTAGAGCCTCCAGCCAGGAGCTTTTCAAACTATTCTAAATTAAAATTAGGCGAATGCTCGCTAAGGGCACCCTCTGTGAGGTACGGACCTCGGCTTAGGGCATCGCTGACGGGAGGACAGCAAGAGGGGACAGGCTGGATCAAATTTATATTTATATCGTAATTATTATTCGGGGTATTTAAAGCTACGTGCTCAGCTGCAACAACTGCTGGCACCTCGTTTTCGAGCAAGGGTCGGGGGGGGGGTTGGGGGGGAATTCGTTTACTCGGGGCACAGATAATATAATACTACGTACTCGGGGAGTAGATCGCGTACGTAAAGGACCTCGGCGGCGAGGTCGGAATGACGGGAGGCGTCTGTTTTTGTGCACTGTACTGGTGGCCCTATTCTGCTCCTGGAGGAGTGTAATGGGGTCATCTGGGTCGGAGAGTACATGCCTCGGACGGCGGATCTGACTGATTTGGGACGGGACATAATTGGCTGTCTCGACTATCAGAGGATTCCGATGTCGAGGAGCGGACTCAAAGTAACGCTTGGACATGCGTTTGAGAAACTGGTGGATCGTAGGGATCTTACAGTCGAGATGGAGGATCTCGTTTCTGATGTATGTACCACTGGGCTCCCGTGGCCTTGCTAAGGAATCGGTTCTGTAGGATCTGCATCCTATGGATGGAACGGGGTTTGGCGTGGGCGAAAACTGCTCCCGCATAGGTCATTATGGGACGGACGCACATACAGCCACTACCTCCCATATTATTATTATACTCTTTGCACTACCTACTCTACTATAGGGTTATTAAAAAATAATCGATTTTTATTTAAATCGATTATTATTTTCTTATAATCGATTTTTTATTATCGATTTTTATAGTATAAATTGATTTTTAGTAAATCGATTATATAAATTACGTGTTTAAATCGATTTTCAGAAACAGCTCGTATCTATGCGACAAATGAAAAAATCTTGCAGTATGTTTGAATTTTATAAACTGTGCCATCTATGTGTTGGATGAAAACTCTCGAATTAAGTTCATACGTATAAGTTGATTAAATAAAAACGGCGCCATCTGTAGGCATTTTTTTAATTGGTTTAAATTTTAGTTTTTGAGACAATAAGTTTGTCATTTTGTTGGGATGCTCATCATTTCATTTTTAGGGTTCCGTAGTAAACAAGGAACCCTTATAGTTTCGTCATGTCCGTCTGTCTGTCTGTCTGTCCGCGGCTTAGCTCAGAGACGCTTAGTACTAGAAAGCTGTAATTTGGCATGGGTTTACATATTAATCACGTCGACAAAGTGCTAAAATAAAATCATGAAAAATATTTTTTTTTTTATGGTACCTACCCTACACGTAAAGTGGAAAAGTCTTTTTTTATTTTCTATCCCTTGGTGTTGGGTATCGTTGAAAAGGTCTTTCAAAAATATTTGAGTATCCTAAAACCATTTTTTAATTTAGAGATCCGTTTGCGAAATATTAACTTTAAAGTGAAAATTACTGTTAGAGTCAAGTGTCCCCCCACCCTGCCAGCTAAATGGTTGGTTTTAGATATGTGAAAAAATTCACGGCAGTAGCTTATATAACGAATTTAAAAGGAAAACTATCACAGCTGAGTAGGCTGTACTAGTTAACGAGTAATAGTCGACCAACTTAGATTTGCGGTTGTAAAAACATATTCTCCCATACATTCTGTATGATTTTTTTTTTCAACTACAAAGTTAAGTTTGTTCTTCGGATAAATTCATCCCAACTACGGAACCCTACATTGTGCGTGGTCCGACATGCACTTGGCCGGTTTTATTATAATAAAACAAAAATAAAATAGTACTACATTTTTTATCAATAATGCTATTTCTTGAAATTTTAAAGGAATGTTGCCTTTGATTTTTAGTTTTTAATTGGTTATTTTTTTATTCATTTATTTTTATTTGATTTTTAATCTGATAAATTGTTAATATGAATTTTTTAGGGTTATTATTGGAATATGAAAAGTATGTACAGACGCCAGCACATCAAGCTACTACAATCTGTCAAATATATTTAATAGATTTTCAACTTTATCGCCGAAGTTTAAGGTTCAAAGTTGATTGGGAAAATTTGACAGTTTCGGGTAGCTTGATGTGCTGGCGTCTGTACTTTAAAATAATACAAAAAATCGTTTTTTTCGCAGAAATCGATTTTTTGTTTTTATCAAAATCGATTTTTGACAAATCGATTAATTTTGAATAAAGAAAAAACGATTTTTATTTAATCGATTCTTTTCCATTAATCTTACATCCCTACTCTACTATTGTGCTATGTGACTAAACCAACCGATTAGATTCAACCGTCGTGCGTCGCCACATCGACCAATTCGACCATTCCATTCCCGTCCCGTGTGTTCTGTGCACAGAGCATGTAACCATAGTATAAAGTACTCTGTGCATGAAACTTCTTTGTTCTGTGGTCCCGTGCTTCAGTTCGTTGTCCAGTAGAATAACAATATGAGTTTTGCCAGGTCAATAAAGCCACCTTGTAGTACATACACACAGCATGATGACCGATGCATTCGATGCAATAAGGTTAAGTATGTTTATTCTAGTTTTATGATTCACGGCCGTAAAAATATGGCTTTATTGTTTTTATTATAAACATTAGAATCAGAAAAAAAACTTCATATGTTAGAATAATCCTAAAATGTCATGATTTTATGAAATAATCATTCAATAGGATAAGTAAGTATATTCCATTGATGGTTTTTATGTTTATAATTCTATAAATAAATATTTGATACGGCCACGAATCATATAAATACAAGTATACAACATACAACCAAATTGCAAATAAAAAAACCGGCCAAGTGCGTGTCGGACCGTAGTCCGACACGCACTTGGCCGGTTTTTTTATTCATTCAATTAATTATTATTGAATTAATTTGGGATTAATTCATCCCAAATACAAATGTAAGTTTGTACGCACAATATTGAGAGATTTACCATGTTATTTTAAGACCATAGACTTCTTACTTACTTACTTCTGACTTCTTCTTACTTACTTCTTCTTACTTACTTCTGACTTCTTACTTCTTCTTACTTCTTAATTACTTCGGAGTTCCACAGGGAAGCATCTTAGGGCCACCACTATTCCTTGTATATGTTAACGATCTGCCACAAGCAATAGAACAGGATTGTGTTCTGTTTGCTGATGACACAACGGTTATTCTTGATTGTAAAAATGAGGAATCATACGAGTCTGATACAAATAAGACTTTGAATAAAATTATTACTTGGTTAGATAACAACGCTTTAAAAGTTAACGTAGAAAAAACTAAAATAATCAATTTCAAAACACAGAAAAATAAATATACACACTTTAAAATATCGCATAGAGATCAAATAGTAGAACAATTACATAAAACAAAATTTCTTGGTATAATACTTGATGAACATTTCACCTGGAAGCAGCATATCGATGAAATATGTATATTTTTGCATTAAAAAAAAGTTAAAAATGAGACATCCAGACAAACTGCTTTAATGGTGTACCACGCCTATGTTTGCTCCGTCATCCGGTATGGTATAATTGTCTGGGGAAACTCTTCTGAAATTTCTAGAGTTATGTTAGCACAAAAAAAATGCATACGAGCAATTTTCAATATGGACTGGACTGATTCCTGCAGGCCAGTGTATAAATCCAACAACCTTCTCACAGTTCCTTGCATTTATATTTATGAAATCGCTAAGTTTGTTAAAACAAATCATTCACTTTTTGAACTTAATAATAATACAAATAAACGAAAAGCAACACAATATTTATTAAAAATGCCTGTTCCTAGGATCGAACTATTCCGACGCAGTTGCGTGTATATGGCGCCACTTATTTATAATTCAATTCCAAATTTTATAACTGATCTTACTTACAGAAAATTCTGCGTAGTACTAAAAAAATAGAAAAAAATGGCTCATTTCACATAGTTATTATTCAATAGGTGTTAGATATTTAAGTATTGTGTATCCGACCTAATATAGTTTTAGTGATTTTTTACAATGGTAACACTAGTTGGTAAGAAAATGTAAGAAAAAGAAGAGTCTGTGAAAAATATAATCGGGGTGAAAAAGGTTATGGTGTTGTTTTAATAAAACCTGCAAAGGACTCAATAAAAGGCTATCGAGAAAGAACAGTTACATCAGTTTCTTGATATATGGCGACCGTGACCGAGAAAAATAAGATGGAACAACACCAAAGATTACGTGCGGCGCTCCGAACACAGTTCACAAAAAACGCAAATAAATTGAGCGAGCAAATGGACCAAGGGGAAAACAAGCAAATTATAATGGAGAACCTTGGAAAGATTTATGGAAAGTTGGAGGAAGTAAATGAACAAATCCAGTCAGAAATTTTGAAAAAAGATGATTTTAAAGAATCAATGATTTTGACGGATTTAGAAGAATGCGAAAAATACACACTAAAATGGCTGAAAATAAAAAGAGAAATGGTGCCACAAACAGGCTCAGAAAATAAAGGAAGCACCCAAATGAAATTGCCAAAAATAGACATCCCAAAATTCGACGGGCAATTAAAAAGTTGGATGCCATTTTGGAGCCAATTCAGAAAAATTCACGAAGGGAATATAACTACGGTAGACAAGTTTGTGTACTTGGTGCAAGCAATGACCATCGACTCTGAAGCTAAATCACTGGTAGAAAGTTACCCTATTACTGCTGAAAATTATCCAAAGTGTATAGAGCACCTGAAATCTAGATATGGGCGAGAAGATTTACAAATTCAAGTTTACGTAAGGGAGCTTTTGGTACTGGTACTACAAAAAGTGAGTGGCGATGGAATTGAATTGGCCATATTATATGACAAGTTAAGTGCACATTTAAGGGCATTGGAGACACTTGGAGTCACAAAAAACCATGCTGCTTTCCTATTACCGCTAGTAGAGTCGTCTCTTCCCCAAGAAATATTAAAGACATGGCAAAGAACAAAGAGTAATGTCAATATAGATGAAGAATTGAACAATCTATTGACATTTATACAAAAAGAGGTTGAAAATGAACAAAGGATAAAAATGGCTAATACATTTTCAGAAAACCATGTAACAAACAATAAGAAAGAAATGCCAACCGCAAATTGCCTTGCTGCAACGGTGAAAGAAGAACCAAAAAATATTTGTTTATGGTGTGACAAAGAAGGACATAGCAGTATTGAGTGCTACAAATTACAAAAATTATCGGTAGATCAGCGCAAAGAGATAATAATGAAGAAAAAAGCTTGCACAATCTGTTTGAGAAAAGGACATTTCTGGAAAAATTGCAGAGCCTCAATCAAGTGTCTGATCTGTAATAAAAGGCATTCAATAGTGTTGTGTAGGACAAATAAACCAACACCAAACAATAATAACAATGAGTCACCGGTATCAGAAAAGAAAATAACGGCAGCATCATCTACTATACAAGGAACCACACTTCTTCAGACTGTAATTGTTGAGATACAATACAAGGGCAAAAAACTTCATGTTTGTGCACTTTATGACAGTGGTTCACAGAAGACCTACATTAAGCAGGACATCATTGAAAAACTCCAAATACCAGCAATGAAAGAAGAAGTACTTACCCACAACCTGTTTGGTGGAGTGCAGACAAATTCTCAGCTTCATAAAGTTTATAACCTAGAAATAAGAAGCTTAGATAACAGTTTCCAAATTAATCTGGAAGCGCTAGGGCGCTCATGTGTTTGTACTAATGTTCCTAGATTCAATTCTAATGACACTGTTATTTGTAATTTGTTAAAGTCACACGAAATATCTCTGACTGACAAAGGTGATAGTACTGATATTGGGTTATTAATTGGGGCAGATTTCTCAGGTCTTCTGATGACTGGCACAATAATTCAGTTGCAAAATGGACTTGTTGCCATAAAGACAAAGCTGGGCTGGACACTACAGGGCAAACAAGTAGGTGCTTTAAGTAATATGACAATCTCTATGTTTTGTTCTGAGTTGACAGGTTACTGGGATTTAGAGACATTGGGTATCCAGGATCCAGCGGAGACAAAATCAAAGGCCACAGTCGCAGAGGAGGTATTTGCAGCGTTCAAAGAAACAGTGAAGATCAATGAAGAAAACAGGTATGAAGTTCAACTTCCCTTTAAAGTAGGTCATGAAGATTTATTATCTAACTATGAAAGAGCAAAACAAAGGCTTGATTCAACTACTCGAAAGCTAATATCAGGAGGTAAATTCAAAGAGTATCATGAAGTTTTTCAGGAGTGGCATCAGGAAGGTATTATAGAAAAGGTGCCACCATCACAAGTAGATCATGATACAGGTCATTACCTACCACATAGGGCTGTTATTAAAGAGTCTAGCCTGACCAGTTCAATCAGACCAGTATTTGATGCATCGGCTAAAGATAAAAATGGACTGTGTCTGAATTCTTGCTTGGAAAAAGGTACCAATTTAATTGATCGTATTCCCAACTTACTTATCGGCTTTAGAACAGGGGCAATTGGTATTACAGCAGATATACAGAAAGCATTCCTTCAAATTAGCATTCCTACAACTGATAGAGACTATTTAAAATTTTTGTGGTGGGAAAACGAGGACTGTAACAATAGGGTAGTATACAGACACTGTAGGGTAGTATTTGGATTGACATGTAGCCCATTTTTATTGTCTGCCACACTTATAAATTACCTTAACAATGTAACAGGAGAACATCAACAGACTGCACAGCTTCTGAAAAAATCGTGGTATGTAGATAATTGTTTAACAAGTTTAGACACTGAAAAAGAAACAACAAAATTTATAGAAGATGCCAAGAGGATCATGAGTGAGGCGAAATTCAATTTACGCATGTGGGTGACATCACCGCTGAAAATAAATGAGTCAGGTAAGGAAATAATACCAGTACTAGGTCTCAACTGGGATACTTCATCTGATCAGCTGTACTGTAACATGGAAAACTTTCCTGCCCCAGAAGATGTACAATATCTTACAAAAAGAGATTTGTTGTCACTCACACAAAAGATTTTTGACCCGATTGGATATACTTCACCAATAATGTTGACACCAAAACTTATATTGCAAGAAGCTTGGAAAAGAGATCTGTCATGGGACACTCAGCTTGACGCTGATCTGATGAAAAGATTCCATGATTGGTATCAACACATTAATTGTTTAAAAGAATGTAAAATACCACGAAGATTAACCGAAAATATTATGAAAAAGTGTGAGGTAAGTTTACATTTATTTTGTGATGCTAGTAAGGATGGGTATGCTGCAGGTGTGTTACTAAGGGCTGGAAAAGATAAAATGAGCATACAACTAGTTTCAGCCAAATCACGTATCACACCACCCAAAAAGATAAGTATTCCCAGACTGGAACTATTAGCTGCTTTGATAGGCGCAAGACTACTCACACAGGCCAGAGAAAATCTTTTTATTTTAGAAAATTGTCCAGAATACTGCTGGACGGATTCCGCGGTTACTCTGTGCTGGATTAAACGTGAATTACCTCTAAACACATTTGTAGGTAATAGAATAAAAGAAATTAGACAACATACTAATACAAAAGATTGGCGACATATTTCTGGTGAACACAACTGGGCCGACCTAGCGTCCAGAGGCTGCAACGCGAGAACCCTACTCGAGACCCGATGGTGGAAGGGACCGGCGTGGCTGCGTCTGGAACCCGAACAGTGGCCGCAGTCCGACTTCACCGTGGACGAGCTGCAAGTACACCTGGAAACTAAGAAAACCGTATGTAATGCACAAGTATGTTGTGATGAAAGTCTGTTAAATAAAATACAGTATTTCTCCAAATATTCAAAAATCATTAGGATGTTGGCGTGGATGTTAAGATTTACATATAATACACAACATTCACAGAATAAAAGAAAAGGAGAAATAACTTATAGTGAGTATAGTAAGGCAGAAAAAACTGTGATCAAATTGATACAAAAGGAAAACAGTGAAATTAATGGAAAAAGGAGTGAACATTTAACACAGTACATAGATGAAGAGGGATTATTAAGAATCAAAACTAAACTTACAATATCAAATTTTCCAGAGACCACCAAGGCACCTTATCTATTGTGGGGTAAGAATCCAATTGTTATGGCTATGGTGAGACAACGACATGAACATCTACAGCATGTAGGGGCCAATCAACTCATCATAGATATACGGGCGAGGTTCTGGATAATCGGAATACGTCGATTAGTAAAGTCAGTAATCTCTGCATGTGTTATTTGTAGACGTTATAGAGCAAAAGCTACACAGGCACCGGCAGCGCCACTGCCACCAGAACGCACTAACTGCTCCGCGCCGTTTCAAACGACTGGCGTCGATCTAGCGGGCCCATTATTACTGCGTAACGGCGAGAAGTGTTGGATCGTATTATACACTTGTGCAGTGTATCGTGCAGTGCACTTAGAATTAACGAGATCACTTTCTACGGAGGCCTTTATTATGACATTGAGACGATTCGTAGCGCGTAGAGGCCGCGCAGATTTAATTATGTCTGATCAAGGCACAAATTTTTGTGGTACTAAAAATTTGATTTTTTCTCTAGATTGGGAGGAGGTTCAGCGTAACTCCACCATTCGACGTATGTCATGGAAGATGAACGCACCGACTGCAGCTTGGTGGGGCGGCTATTGGGAGCGACTGATACGCATTATGAAAGATCTTCTGCGACGTATCTTAGGTAAAGCGTCAGTGTCATATGAGGAACTTGGAACCATATTATGTGAATGTGAAGCAGTTATGAATGGCCGGCCTCTTACATATATAAATGAAGACGAGGGTGACTGTCTAGAGCCACTTACCCCGGCACATTTCATCCAGCCCACATATAACACTGACATGACAGATTTTGATTGCATAGATGTTAACAGTTTGAATAAACGGCACAAATATTTACAAGAACTTCGAGAACAATTCAAACAACGTTTCAAAAATGAATACCTTACTTTATTGGTCCAAAAAGGGAAAGAAACAAGAGATATTATAAACATAGGTGACATTGTCTTGATAGAAACGGATGAGAGGAGAATAAGATGGCCATTAGGCATTGTTTTAGATTTGTTTACAGGCAAAGACGGAATCGAAAGAACAGCTCAAGTAAAGACTGCCACAGGCACCAAGGTTCGTCCAATCCAGAGGCTTTATAAACTGGAAGTCTCCAATCAGACAGGTGACGAGGTACCATTGGTAAAAGCGACAAGTCAAAGTCCAATTTGTTCTAATTCGGAAAATAATTTAGAGCAACAAAAACACGACAAACATTCGTCGTCTGAACTGCTTGGAAGACCTCAGAAATCTACTCGTTCCGGTAGAATGGTAAAAATGCCTAGTAAATACAATATTTATACTTAATAACTAATTACTAATAAGTAATAAATATTTATTCGATTTATCTTTGAAAGTCGAGATATTTAGTAGTTTCTGTGACTTAAATATTGTAATAAATAATATGTGTAAGATAAAACTCAAGACTGTTGTGTAACGATATGCTATTTTTAAAACGATAATTGTATTAATAATTATATTTTATAATATTCTAATTCATAGTTAAGACATCTAGTGTTGAGTAGAAGATTATACTCGTTTCAGGTGTGTTCGCTAGATGGCGCATATAATATTATTGTGTAAAACGCCCTCTAGACGCAAGTAGCAATATTAAAATTTGTTAATGTTAATTTCGGACACATCCTATTTTTTTTATTATTTCCTTTTGGCGTTGGAGGATGTTAGATATTTAAGTATTGTGTATCCGACCTAATATAGTTTTAGTGATTTTTTACAATGGTAACACTAGTTGGTAAGAAAATGTAAGAAAAAGAAGAGTCTGTGAAAAATATAATCGGGGTGAAAAAGGTTATGGTGTTGTTTTAATAAAACCTGCAAAGGACTCAATAAAAGGCTATCGAGAAAGAACAGTTACATCAGTTTCTTGATAATAGGTGAATTTCTAAAAAAAAACTTCTTGTCGGTCCTATCATTACAGGAATGCATTGTAGAACAAACTAGAATATATTCAAATCTATGATTGTAGATGTATTTTGTCCTGTTATTTTGTGTTGTGCCAAATGTATCATATATATTATTTTTTAATTAGTTGTGTTGTGTAAATTCAGGATTAATTTACTTTAATTTCATGTCTAAATAACATTTTCAACTTTAGTTGGAGATAATTGCTTTTTAGCCTCACCATAATATTTGCATGCCAAAATATGGCGAAATGTGTCATCGCACAAGAATACTTAATTAACACCTTTGTAACCGCATTCAAATAAATTACTTTGACTTTGACTTCTTATAGGTTTTATATGGACGTTATTTCACGTCACTAGTTACAATAACTGGCTACGGGGCATATAGCCTAATAACTAGTTTCGAGTCATACATAAACACGTAATTTTCGTAACTATTGTAGTTACATCACAATGCAGTGATCGAATAAAAAGTTTGAAACGAAACAAAAGTACGTTGCGAGCGTGTGTTGTTTCTTTCGCGCGTAATAACTTTATTATTACGTTAATAATGTAACTGCATATGTAGCTACAAAAACTTATTCTTTCCAAAAACTTAAAGTTTGTGATATGTAACGTATTACGTAGATAATCATTTATAATTTCGTTTCGCAAATAACTGTAATACTTCGATAGAATCACCGTGTTGAATTGCCGAATAGAATTTGTAAAACAACTACAGTTACTAAAATCACTAGCTTTCAAAACCGGTGACGTCCTCGAAGTCACTAGTTACGTTACGTTTGGCGAAAATCACGTAACTTCCCAACCCTAGGTTTTCCTGTAATCTATGAGTAAAGAGTCATACCTTGTATTTTAATTTTATTTTAGGTACAGACGCCAGCACATCAAGCTACCCGAAACTGTCAAATTTTCCCAATCAACTTTGAACCTTAGAACTCAGCGAAAAAGTTGAAAATCTATTAAATAAATTTGACAGATTGTAGTAGCTTGATGTGCTGGCGTCTGTACAGTAGTTTCGGAGATAAGAAGGAGGGAATGGTCTCCTGGCTGGAGGTTTTAAGTGTAGTAGCTTAAGGCACCTACAGGAAAGCCCGGTTAAGTAGTCATGATCTCAGTGGTCAACTACGACACGCCCTACTTACCTAAAAAAAAGGGATGGAATCAATTTTCATCGAATTTCTTAAATATCTTTAAAAGCATTTATTTTAAAATTATGTAAAATATGTTTAAGATCCTCGCAACAAGCCCTTTCATTTCATATGTCACACGGTACTATTAGCAAAACTTATTTTTTTAAATTTCTTGTTTAAAGTTAAAATTTATTTGTCAAACATGCGTTTACATAGGTACAAATCGAGCATGCAACATCTTAAATAGGTAAAAAGTCCGTACATGTTTTGCCTGACGACGCGTACAATTTTTTTTTTAGAAGTAAGTACCTATAACAAACAAATAATTACTTCAATAAACCAGACTAAATACTGGTTCACTAACATTCATTAATACATTTTACGAGAATAATAAAACTATAGAAATAATAATAGTATCTGTCTGTTCAAGCATGTCAAAAAGTATCTGTCAAAAAGTCATTTTTATTTTTTATGTTACTCACCACGTCACACCGGGGGTCGTTTTTTAGGGTTCCGTTAAAAAACGGAACCCTTATAGATTCGTCATGTCTGTCTGTCTGTCTGTCTGTCTGTCCGTCCGTATGTCACAGCCACTTTTTTCCGAAACTATAAGAGCTATGCTGTTGAAACTTGGTAAGTAGATGTATTCTGTGAACCACATTAAGATTTTCACACAAAAATAGAAAAAAAACAAATAATTTTGGAGTTCCCCATACTTAGAACTGAAACTCAAAAAATTTTTTTTCATCAATCCCATACGTGTGGGGTATCTATGGATAGGTCTTCAAAAATGATATTGAGGTTTCTAATATCATTTTTTTCTAAACTGAATAGTTTGTGCGAGAGACACTTCCAAAGTAGTAAAATGTGTGTCCCCCCCCCCCTGTAACTTCTAAAATAAGAGAATAATAAAACTAAAAAAAATATATGATGTACATTACTATGTAAACTTCCACCGAAAATTGGTTTGAACGAGATCTAGCAAGTAGTTTTTTTTTAATACGTCATAAATCGTAAACTTATCGTTACTTGCTGCTACGGAACCCTTCATGGGCGAGTACGACTCGCACTTGGCCGCTTTTTTAAAAAAAATTTAATAGGGTTCCATTGACAATCAATTTTGTGGTATGGTAACCACACATTTTTTATTTTATCTAGATAATCACATGTATCGTCCCCCTCGTGGCAATCCAAGAAGTCCGATTTGACGTTTCCTATTTGTACAGACGCCAGCACTTCAAGCTACTACAATCTGTCAAATTTATTTAATAGATTTTCAACTTTATCGCTGAAGTGTAAGGTTCAAAGTTGATTGGGAAAATTTGACAGTTTCGGGTAGCTTGATGTGCTGGCGTCTGTACGTGTAATAAAACGTTATGACTCGAGAATCAGTTTTCAAGCAATGTAGATAAGTCGTCGACTCATCGATTACAAAATCTCTCAGTATATTATATCGACATGTTTCGAGAATCGGTTTTATTTCAATTGCAATCAAAGGATTTTATAGCTGTTAAATCAGACTTCTTAGATTGTTGCTTGGCACACGCAGTGACTCGCTGGCGATTTCCAAATTTCATTTCTAGATTTTGACAGCATGTTGATAATGCGGTTTCAAAAGATGTTTTTGGAAATGGAAAAAGACAGTGAGTCGCTGCGTGTGTATATAGTATAAGAGCACACCCAAATAAATAACTTACTAATTCATGTGCCCACCACTATTAAATTCTCTACTTCTCTATTCTTTCATGTTTGTTTTCTTTACTCTATGCCTGTGTAGTGTATTCTATTGATCTATTCTTTTCCTTGATTTCAAAATGGCGGTTAGTCACATTTTCGCTTTTTGCAGATTTTTTGTAATATTTTGTGGATTGTGTTGAGATTTATGTATAATGAATTCTGTTATTTTCAGAAATCAGCAACTAGTTATTACGGGCAGTTGTAGTTTCGCGTTCTAAGAGAATTCAAGTGAGGACGACTTCGGCGTCCTCACGCCTTGGGGATTTTCACCCTAGGCTCCATCGTGTGAAATATTGATTTTATTCTTTCATCCTAAAAATGATGATGTATACGGTAAGTTATACGAAATTTATTACATTTATTTGTCTGGTGTGTTTATAAAATGCATGCTTATGTTTATATTGACTGCGATCTGCATTTAGGTATTCAGTTTCGCAAAAGGAATGAGCTACATAGTAGTAGTTTAGAGTTCAACCTAAATGCGAACGCTGCCCGGCTTGTTTGTAATAAAATCGTACCTTCTCGTAAGTATACCTTCAGTGATCAGGGTCGAGAGCTATATTTTCCGAATTTGTACACAAATCTAAAGATGAAATTGATAGGTTAACAACTTTTGATTTCATAATTTTTTGCTTTATAAATGCGCCACTGTTATAATTTTGCGTGATGGATCATTCCAATGTTTAAAATCCAGTGGAATCAGGGTATTTGTTGTTTTAATTTCTCAAATATAATGATAAAATTATAACCTCAATGTTACTTTAGGGCACAAGTACGGAGCAGGACACCCGCTTCAGCGACAAGGAGAAGAAGCTAATGAAGCAGATGAAGTTTGGCGACTGTTTAACTCAGCAGGTATTTAAATGAGAAAAACAAATAACCATGAAATTCTTAAAAAAAACAAATAAACAACAGAGCCTTTTAATAAAATAAATTTTATATTGATGATAAAAACAAAATCTTTAAATTGGGATCAAAAGTCATTTGTAGGGTTAAATGGTAAATAAAACACGTAACGTGTAATTCAATCAGTTGCAACAAGTTTTAAGCAAATCAACTTTTTAAACTATCATTTCATTCGCGATTGTGTCTACACGGATTTGGTACTTACCCCAGTGTACTTCAATACCCCCTACACCCTCTTTAAAGGGTAGTTTTGGAAAATTAGTCATGATTAGCCTTTCAACTGTCATTAACGAGACACAATAGAATTTTAATTGTTATCAACCTCAATGAGGCATAGTGACTGATAATGAGTTATGTACCTAAATAAGTATTTGTCCAATGTTTTAAGTATTCATTCATACCCACTGTTTTACCCTTTGCACCCTTTCAAAGGTAGTAAGTAGTATTGTACTACTTTCACACAATTAGGGGTTAATTTTTAAAATATGGCAAAACTCATAACTCAAATTTTTTTGGCCAGTATTACCAAGTTTCAAATTAATCAGACTGCACATCACGATTCCTTTAATATATTCTTAACCACTTTGAAAATTTTAGAATGTTAAATTTTATTATTTACTTAAATATGTGTTTGTGCCAAATTTTTTATTTATAAACCTAAGGCATAAGATTTTTATATGTATAAAGAATTCCCCCTTTTCACTCTCTAAAGGCTTGATTTTTGCAAAATCCTTTCTTACACCTTCATTTTAAACTAGAACTACTGTTCAAAATTCAAGTTTCTATCTTCAGTAGTTTGGACTGTGCAAGTCTTACGTACATACTCTGTTCTTATATATGTATCAATTATTATACTTTTTCATGGCAACTTCTTATATTATTAATAAGCTCTTGTATGTAGGTGGACATGTCCAAGGTGAAGCTGGATGTGCTGAAGCCTTGGATCACCCAGAAGATCACGGAAATTCTCAAGATGGAAGATGATGTAGTCATTGACTATGTTAACAACCAGCTTGAGGAGAAGGTGAGTGACTATCCTTTATTTCCTATGTTGTGTATTCCTATTCATAACAAAATGTAATCATTGCAGTTTCTTTACAGTTAGACTTTAGATTATATTACTAAATATTACTAAATGGTATGTACTTATGCAGGAAGTTTATATAATCTATCACTGTTCAAAAGAAACTGCAATTGAAGTATGATGTCAAATGTATATTGATTGCGTATGGATATTTTTATGGTCCACACCGGTTAGTGCGCCGTCGAAGCCGCCTCAGCCCGCTGCCGCCAGCTCCCGCCGCTGCCCGCCGGCTCCGCTCTTTCGGAGGCCCTTAGCATTCTCAATCGGTATTTACGGGGAAATTAAATACTATAACCATGCTAACTGTAAAGCATCAAACGCAGTGGAAATTCCCTTGTTTGCGACATTTAAATGGTCAATGTATTGATAACAAATTTGTTAAAGTCGTTAAGAGATTGATTGATTTGACTCGAGGTATGGAAGTCCCATGTTTAGGCCTTGCGTTCAGCATAATGTGGTTGTGTTCGCAAAACCCTTACAGGTGCAAGTGGTTGAAGAGAGAAGAAAGAAGACCGCGCTGCATCGTCGTCCGGCGGCGCCGCGCAAGCTGAGCTTCGTAGCAGCCAGCGCGCGACGCCGCGTCTTCTTGCTGCCGGCGCGTCGTCGTCGCTGATCCTGCTCCAGCACTAATGAAAATTTATATTACACAACATGTACATACTACTTGCTTCCTTACCCGAGTCATTTCTATGCTGACCATCGAATGCCAATTACCTAAACGCGGCGCTCTTAACGACTTTTCAATTATTTTTATTTTCCTTAAAACTTGTTTTTATTTTTTTGTGCAACTGAGAAAACATTAGTGGAACAAATAGAGTTAAAATATGGGCAAAAAGGTAGGGTGTAAAATAACGAATTTGATGAAGATTAATAATGCAAGCTCTTTTCTTTCCCGATCCTGTTTCCTCGACTCCTAGTTCCCTTGTCCCAAGAAAATGCAGATCAACTTAACTGGGTTCTTGAACGGGAAGAATGCGCGTCTCTTCATGGGCGAACTTTGGGAGTTGCTGCTGAGTGCTCAAGCCAGCGAGAATGGTATACCAGAGTCATTCACACAGCAGAAGAAAGAAGAGATTAAGAAAAGAATGGTAAATAATTGATTTCATCTTGTTCCAGTAATCAAGCAATAAGTATTTCATTTAAATACTATCCATTAGCCAACATCTTTATGTATGTGTAAACAAATTAATGTGTCTATAACTCTAGGAGGAACAGCAGAAGGACAAGGATAAAGAAAAGGATCGTCGCAGATCGCGAACTCGGTCGCGGTCCCGGCGTCGTTCCCGGGAGCGGCGGCGCTCGCGATCTAGGACTCGAGACCGTTCCGCTGATCGCAAGTGAGTCACATTTTTATTATTTTGGTTAATAATATCTTTGTAAGAGCCTTTTTCATGTTAAATAATTCGATTTCATACTTCCCTGTTGGCAAAGGGAGCTATGATTTCTAATTCAATTCGCAAGTCACATTTCTAAGTATATGCTGGTCTCATTATTCTTTCATAATTGTTTTCATAATAAGTCCGTGTTTAAGGTTTCTTATATCTCGATTGTTTTAATTTATTATTTAGGCATCGCAACGGAGGCAGCCCGCGACGCTCGAGGAGGCGCAGTCGCGAAAGGAGCAGCCAGTCGAAGTCTTCACATGTAGAAGAGATTAAAGCAGCTGAACCTAAAGGTATGCGGTTATTCAGCATGTCTTATTGAAATATTTTCAATAAAAGCTCAGTAATACGGTATCATGATGTGTTTATACACACTAATACATTCTCGGAACAATAAAAGAACTACATATACAAATAAAATTTAAGCAGAGTTTCTTTTGTGGGTTTATGTATCATATAAATGTGTTTTGGTAGAAAATGGAAAATCTCCAGAGAAGGAGAAGAAAGAAGAGCCAGAGGTAAAGGAGGAGGTGAACCACAACACAGCGAATGACACCAGCAAGGATGAGAGCAAAGAAAATGTGCCCAAGGAAGATAAAACTGAAGAAGAAGGCCACAAGTCTCGATCAGCTTCACCCGCAAAGTGAGTTAATAATGAATTGAATTTTTAAAAATTAAATGTACCCATCATATTTAAATCAAGTTTGAAAGAATCTGGAACTATTAAAGAATTACCAAAACGCTTCATCAGGTCCACTGGAGATAAAGGCGCCGAAGAAAAACCAGCTGAAAAAGCCAGGCGGTCGTCCAGTGAAAGACGATCCACGTCTGCATCATCACGTTAGTATAATTGAAATCTCCTGTCCTCCTCTTCTCCCACCACTTGTTTATGGACTACCTCTTATGGGATAATTGTTCACTTAGAAGTTCTGTTCTTATGCTTTAACAATAAGTTAGTAAAATGATTATCGTTGTTATAGGTGGTAGTGCAAAGAAAAGGTCGTCACATAAAAAACGCCAGTATCGCTCAAACCGCGATTCGTCGACTAGCGTCAGCCCCCGACGCAGTTCCCGCAGAGAAAGGTAAATAACCGAAACAACTTTATTTGCATTATATTTGTCGGGGGTACCCGATTAATTTATAAAATCAGAGCCTTTACTCATGGTCTTACGCGGCTAGGTCGCGACCGCGCGAGAGTTCGGCTCGTCCGGCGAGTCCGAAACTGTGAGTATTGCCGCACAAGGACAATATGCTGAAAAATTGCACTTTTGCAATTTATCCACTAATATGTTCTTATTAATGATACAGGAGTAAATCTCGCCGTCGCAGCAGCCGGCGTCGGTCGTTGGAGCGCCGCGACAGGGAGCGGGAACGGGAACGCGAGAGGGAGCGAGAAAGGGAACGTAGGCGACGTGAAAGGGAGAGGAGAGAAAGGTGAACTTGCCTATCATTTCTTTGTACGCATAATAAAAGGAGATACTTATTTGTATATCTAGTTATGTAAAACAATATGATTACCTAAAAATATTACTTTTTTGTTTGATATTTATTGTACCTGTTTATTTGCATAAATAAATAGTCGGTATGTCACAGCAAATGAAACTGAACACTAATAAACTCTTAATAAATTATATCTGTCCTTATCATTTCAATATAAATCAACGCCTTTTTAATTTTGATTATGGTGATGAAGTTGATAAATTACTAATACCTTTGCCTTGACCACGGCGCATACAAATATCGATCCTGCCGCTCTCATATATAATATCTACACTTTTTAAACTTATTTCTTTATAAAATCGTAGTAGCATCCACATATCTTAGACTTTACTGGATGATTAGAATGGTTTTTAATCTTTGCCTATTTTCTTTTAATTAGGTCCCGAGAACGTCGCCGCTCACTGGAGCGACGCAGGCGGACGCGTTCACGTTCACGAAGACGCGTAACTAGAGAGAGGTACCATATTTCTTATTTTGTGTTCAACTCAGTTGAGGAAGCTTGTATGCTGATTAGCTTAGTATTCACTTGAAGGGGTTGAATGTATGTATTGTTCGATCATTTGTGTGATGAGGTCTCGTGATCGTCGACGTTCCCGGTCTCGCAGGCGGAGCGCATCTCGTTCTCGACGCCGCTCGGGCCGCGGCTCGCGCGAGCGACGCTCGAGAGACCGACGATCCAGGGATAGGCGCTCGAGAGATAGGTCTAGGTAATCAGAAATTGGCATTTCTTTTTCATAGTCCCTATCAGTTTCGTGTAAACTGCGTTCACAATTTAGTTTCCAATTTATGTGATTTCAGGAAAATAGCTCTAATTATACGTTATGTTTAGTTTTCCACTACAAATTCAATTCCTTTATGTAATTTTCAATAGAATTAGTCATTCTGAAATTAAATTAATTAAGACTTTCGTAAAATGTATATTTGAAATTGGAAATAACGTCCAGTGGAAAGGATATATGTATAATTGAAATGTCTGATATGTAACTCTTACCGCAGGGAAAGGAGATCCAAGGACCGCACCAAGGAAAGAAGATCGAGAGACAGGAAGTCACGTGACAGAAGATCCAGCGACCTGATCAAAGAACGATTGGAAAAGTCTGTCTCCATTCCTCGTAAAGGTTAGTTATTCTCATCTATATCCCACTTATGAAACACTTGTGTGGATCGAGTGTTACAACTACCTACCCATACCCAAAAAACGTGCTCAGACGTAGAGGTGTGGACATAATCCGTTAAACCAATACCATTGATGAAACCAGTAACAAATATAAAAATGACTCTTTATTCTATTCATTTCATAGAAAACTTGGAGAAGCTGCGTAAGAAGTCGTCCGAGCGAAAGTCATTGCCGCGCGAGCAGTCTAAAGAACGAGTTGTGTCTAGTTCAAGTAGGGAATCATCTGTGGCGAATGAAAAGCCTGCTCCGCAAAACGATAATCAGGCTAAGCCAGCGCAATCATCTGATGACGAAGAAAGAGAAGATATCATTGCGATTCCGACATTGCGTGAATTTTCAAAGAGTTTATCTCGTACTCCTTCACCTTTCCTACGAAAACACGAAATTGAACACAAGAAGTCTGATAGATCTGGAGATGAAGTGTCAGTGAAAGAACAACACGAAGAGGAAACAGCTAAGCCGAGAGAAGCAAAGAAGGGCAAACGCAAAACGCAACAATCGGAATCTGAGAGTGAGAGTAGTGAAGAAGTCAAGGCGAAGGCCAAGCCTAAAATAAAACGCAAAGATAAAGCTACTTCTAAAAAAACCAAGAAACCCAAGAAAGAAAGCTCGTCAAGTGAAAGTGATTCAGAAGATAGTTCGTCAAGCGATTCAGAAGATGATAGGAAGAAGAAAAGCAAAAAGAGTGCTAAAAAGAAATTGGCAAAGAAATCACGTAAAAAACGTGCGCGTTCATCTAGTTCGGAATCAAGCTCAGAAGAAGAAGTTAAACACAAGACCTCGAAATCTAAGCAAAAGAACATTCCAGAAGAATCTGATGTAGACAAAAAGTCGAAAAAGCGTAACAAAGATACTACCGTTGAACACTCGAGGTCAGAAAAGGGGGATGGAAAGCAAAGTAAGTCAAAGAAAATTGAAAACACTGATGATTCACGTGATGACAGTTCTGAAAGTGATGAAAAGTCTAGCAAGAAGAAAGTTGTTAAACGAGACACAAGTTCCGAAAAAGAAACGAGACGGTCGAAGAAGATAGAACCTTCGAAAGAACGTGCAACTTCACCAGATGGTGGTGGTAAAACTAGAAAGACAGAAGAGAAAGTTGTAAAAGCAAAGCATTCAGAGGAAGTTAAATCCAAATCACGAGATGATACCGAAAAGAAAGGTAAGAAACGTGAGAAAGAAGAATCTTCTTCAGACAGTGATCAGGTATCGAAGAAGAAGGCCAGGAAGAAGGTCTCTGACTCTGATTCAGAATCTGACAGTGATGAACCCAAGAAGTCTAAAAAGACCAAGAAACATAAGAAGCATTCTAAGAAGCATAAAAAACACAAAAAGCATAAGAAAACTTCAAAGAAGAAGGATGACTCTTCTGACAGCGAAGAGGCCGAGGAGGAGGAAGAGGAGGGAAAGGTGAATAACGAAGACTTGGAAAAAAAACTTCGTGAAAGAGCATTGAAATCGATGAAAAAGCAAACGAGTGTTTCAGGGTCTGACTAGCCCATACTGTTTTTGTCCACCGCGCTTACAAAACTGACTTTGAATGGAAGTTCAGTGGCTTAGAATAATTGTCTTTATTTTACGTTACGGTATGTATGTTAGTCTTTAACATGATATAACATCTATGATTTTAAGATAACGTGTATGTCACATTGTTAGTAATAAAGTTTTAAATTGTGCATTTCTTGTTTCATTTTTACATTCATCCAACAGTAGTCGCAAACAATTAAATAAACCTAATGTACAAAATAACTAAAATTAACTGTCGTCAAAGTCAAGAAAACGATTATAATTTAAAGTACATAATTTATTAAGAATGTGGGCTATAGTTACAGTTGGTAACGAGACTGCGATGATATAGGTACTTAAAATATAAACTTTGGATGTACTTTGGTAACTTACACTGAAAATAAATAGCATCTTCCTAAAACATAACTCACTTCTTTGAGTAACCCCTATAACCGGTAACCAAACTTGGAGTAATGCCGCTGTTGTAAATATTGCCGTATCCTGGTCTTCTATAATAGCCGTATCCTAAATGGTTTGCTCCCTGGTATGATGGATTGTTGTAACCGTAGTAGGAGTTGAGGCCACCACTGCCAGAGTAACCACCATAACCTCCATAGCCTCCGCTGTAACCGCCTTTGCTGTAGCCGCTGTAACCTGTGCTCGCGGGGTAACTGCCGTAACCCGAGTTGCCGGCATAACCCAAGTTACCGGCGTAACTTCCATAACCTGAGTTGCCAGAGTAACCTGCACCGTATCTCGGATCGCTGTTAAGACCATTGTAGCCGTAAGGGCTATCGTAACCCCTGAATCCTCCATAATTGTATCTGCTGTCTATAGAACCGTATCCTGTTACTCCTTGAGCACTTGGATATCGACCCCAGTCCGAATAGCGATCAGATGCGTCTGAAAAAAAAAAACAAATCTATATTTCCATTGATTTTAGCAGAGGCGGTACCTGGATAAGGAGATTGCTAATCATTATTAAACTTCACTTTACGTTAGGCTAAGGACTTATTCCCAACAAGTCTTAAAGTAGGCATATTTTATCCTAACTATAATATTAATATAAACGCGAAAGTGAGTTAGTTTGTTACGCTTTCACGCTATAACGACTGAACGGATTTGGTTTAAATTTTGTAAACGAGTAGACCAGTACCATAATTGCGTAATACAACACAATCACAATCTGTTTAGATTTGAAACAGTTTGCTAATCCATTGCTTCATAAGTTGGAAAAAAAAATTGCTCAACAACGTAAATAACGCAATGAATGTTGTTTAACTGTCAAAATGAAACAAATTAGGCAAAATTGTTTACGAAAATAAGTTACGCAATTAAGGTACAGGACCTGGGTTAGGACAGGGGATACTTTTTATCCCGATATTCCCACGGGATCGAGACATGCTGGTGAGTCGCGCGCGAATAGTTTGTTATAATACACACAATGTATTCCCACTTACATCCACTGCTCGCAGCAGTTTTCAAGTCGTCTTTCTCATCGTTCAGACCCTGAGAGTCTGCAACAGATTTAAGTGATCCTGAAGATTCGCTAGCCGGCGCAGCACACGTGTGTTCAAATAACACTACAGCAGCCAGAAGAAGAATGATCCGCGAAGTCATCTGGCGGGCAAAAGTATTCACATTATTAGCAATTAATTTATGGGTACGAAAGCTTGTCACCTACTAACAAATTCACAGTTTAGGTACATACCACAAAATGATAGAAAGAAAGAAAAAATATTTATTGAGACTCGCACAGGAAATCACAAATTTAGTTTAATTTGTGATTTCCTGTGCACACCTTCATTAAAAACATTAATAAAAATTATAAAAAAACAAATTAAAATAAAAGCAGAAAGTCTTGTACGAAGCCAATAGGCTTCTATCTCAGCATATGCTGCGAAATTTAAAAAAATAAATGTCGCAGCGCTGGTATTCTGATAGGAACTATATGGTATTAGAGGAGGTGTAGAGCTATTAATTGACTAGGTATCTAAACATGGGCGTACTCATTGCAAGGTTGCATCTGCGCCACCCTGGTCCCTTACTCGAAGCTAAAAATGTAGGGCAAAATTAAATATTTATTTGTCAAATTCAAAAATTACCGCGCGATACAATACAGTGGTGCCAATTCTCTTGTACACCTAACTAAACTATCACTAAAATTCCTTACTTTTGACTATGAGAATCTCAAAGCTATTCTGCAAAATAAATTCTCTAAATTTAAAAATAATTTTGACACATCTAAATCGAATTTGACAACCGTGACTCCACACGTGATACCTAACCACGTGAATCTTTTTAGAGCCGGAGGCGCGCAGGGGGGGCAGCCTCGACGTGTTTTATATGGATTTTTCACTTTTTGTGTGGAAAATAAGAAAAAATGTTACCTACATGTAGAGTGTTAGGGGTTTAAGGTTTTCATAAAGGGTGTCGAAATTTTCATTATTTTTGCGATTGGACACACCGTTTTCGAGATATAAGCAAAAGAAAAAAAATATTCAGTACTGTTTTTTCATCTGAAGTCGAGGTGTTGGTGTGAATTTTAGTTCATGACAACCAATTTTATTCCACATGTTTTTAGTCGCGATTAAAAATAGTCATATTTAGTTAGAAAATCTAAATTTTAGGTTAAAAACGTCAAATTCAGAATAGCAAAATTGCCATTTTCACTAAACTAATATCTCAGTGCCATCTTAGTGCTGTCAAACTAAAATATAGTTAAGTTGTGTCATTTTAGTCTATTTCAGAATGGGAAATCGTCGTTTGACAGGAATAAACTAAATTTTGGTGATTTTTAGTTTAGTTTAGAGGCATTTGTGACAAGAGAATCGGCACCATTGTCGATGAATCGAGCGCGTATGTGTAGTTATTGAGTTTTATCGAGAGAAATTCCTACTACAATACCGAATTTATTTACTTCTGCCCCACCCCTAAAAAATGTTGGGTAAGCCCATGTATCTAAACATAAAGTAAACGCGCTCATTAGAAAGCATACCTAACTTCACGAGTTAGGTATCTAGTATGAAATAAAATCTACCTTCCTATACTCCATTTGAAATAAGATTAGACATTTAAACAAACCTTTTTTACAGTCTGTTCAACCGATTTTGACTTCTATGCCGTAGGCATAAGGATGGTATTAAAAGCAAAAAAGTGGATACAAAACCAACTGTTTACTGCAGCTGCCATTTGTCATACCACCAACGCAATAGAAGTCAATGGTGCCGATTCTCTTGTTCACAAACTAAACTAAATTTAAGTGTAGTGCGTCTTTTTCTTTCTATTTCATTAAGAAAAGGACAGAAGATAAATTTTAGTTTAGTCCTGTCAAATTAATCAGCGCTTGACGTAAATTCACGTAATTTTAGTCGGCAAGTTTTTAATCACGTCTAAACTTGTATGGAGTAGTGACAGGCGCTGATTAATTTGACAGGACTAAACTAAAATTTATCTTCTGTCCTTTTCTTAATGAAATAGAAAGAAAAAGATGCACTGAACTTAAATTTAGTTTAGTTTGTGAACAAGGGAATCGACACCATTATCGGTTAAACGAACTGTTTGAAAGGTTTATTTAAATGTCTAATCTTATTTCAAATGGAGTTTAGTTCCTTATGCAATTCCGAATTGAATATCATTGTATTAATCACGTATTAAGCTTAAGCACGTGAATGAGCCACCGTTTATTATGTGTGTAGGTACACAATCAATGAACGGCCATTTAGTGATTTGTCATTATAAATAATGGTTAGAAGCGGCCATGCACCGCTGCCTACTCTCTTGAAATAAAATGCATGTGCTCTGTAGTTGGTTACTTTTAACTTATGGACTATGAAACAAGAAAGTAAAATTAATAGATAATAGCGATATAAAACTATCCCATCGCCAACGCTTTATAAAAGTACCTAGATAAGGAAAGAGCACGTTTGCTCAATTAATATGACATTGTTACTTGTTAGTATTCGAACCCGCAATTTCACACTCGAGCTGGAGCCGTAACACTTCCGGGCCATCACGACATTAAAATTTTAGGTATAATAAGCATGCATCTTTAAACTAACGTCCTTATTATTAATTTAATATGAAACCTCACAATATCTCAAAATAATTAGGTACCTACCTAAGTAGGTATATTACATTACATTGTGCCGTATTGTTCATACATAATAGTTCCGTTCTTCCAAGTTCCGCTGTATTTTAATTAGCTCTATGCGAAGTTATTAACTAGTATGCCTTTGACCCTCGAAACAATAATGATCACGTTGTTAAGCCTGTTATTCTCACGAAACGTTTATGGGTAGGTTCAACAGTAGTTAGATAACGTACTCAATTATTCATTGTCGAGGTTCAAGTTCGAATACGGACTCGGGTGTGTTATGTGAGTGGGTATGGCTGTAATGTTCTTAATCTCAACCATCACACTTAATATTTACGACAGGGTTAAGTTAGGTACCTATCTACTTATTTGAAGTGGTTAAAATGGGTACCGTCAACTGCACTAACTTTGCCTCGCGTCCTATGTTAAGCAAAATGATAGTGATACTACATCCTTTTCATTAAAGGCAAACATAGGACGCGAGGCAAAGTTAGGGCAGTTGACCGGTACAATCCTATCTAGGTAGGTACCTACCTACTATCGGACCAGGGGCGTAGCTACCGCCGTATCTGCCGTAACAATTATACGGGGCCCCCGCGCCACGGGGGCCCCCAACGTGCGTAAGCAAAAATTAATAAAAACTTCTCAAATTCATCATCAGCTATAAATGATTTAAATAAATTAGTTTGCCGAAAAAAAGGCAAGGAGAGTGTATATTTAATTTGAATTGTTTGTAAAAATTTTGCTAAAAGTGACAGATAGATAATTATGATGAATAAATATTTCTTTTAATTTTATGCAAACATTTTTTTTTCTTTTGTGAGAAATCTTTACCCTTCATAAGGCCCCCAAACAAATTTTTATACGGGGCCCCGCGAAGGCACGCTACGCCACTGTATCGGACTCAGTAAAATTTGTCAGTGAAGATACTTGTAACTTCGTAGACCGTCCTTTTTACCCGACAGCAAGAGCAAAGACAGGGTTATCTTAACCCCGCGTAGGTATCTAGGTATCTATGTAATGTAGGTATCTTTTTATCTATGCTATGTGGATTTTTTATAATACTTACCCTTGAAAGATCCTAACTGTAGGATAGATTTTAATACACGAGTGTATATTGATTCGTATTGGTATATCGCGTAATGGATAAAGGCTAGGTTTTGTTTTTAGGGTTCCGTAGTCAATAAGGAACCCTTAGTATAACATCAAAACAATTTAAACAATTTTTCTATTAAGAAAAAAAAAAACTTTTTTCTTTCAAAATGGCTGATTTTAGACGTCAATAAATAAAGTCTTGAAAAAAAAAACATTTTATAGTACCATGATGATGTATGGTATCAAAATAAAGGGCTTGAGGAGATTCCGATTAAAAAATGTTACCGTACTTACACGAAAAAAAAAGAGAAACCGCGACAGCATCAAAAAAGTTCAAAAAAACAAGTTGGCATCAGACTGCCTGAAAAGTGAGCTTGTTTTGAACTTTTTAGTTGCAGTCGGGTTGTAGATGTTTCTAATTATTTTTATACAGGTGTTAGGAGGGTGAACCTGAGCATTAGACTCAGTTATAATATTAAATAATAATGTTCCGGAACCAAGAAGGAGCTGCTCAAGTAAATTCGCTTCCCACTTAGGTTATTAGATACAAACACCGGCCAAGTGCGAGTCGGACTCGCACACTAAGGGTTCCGTACCATATTGTACAAGATTTAACACAAATAGGTAATAAAAATTAAATTTAGAAAAGCGCAAAGATAATTTGTATTTCATATTGATACTGTGAATTACAAAGTATTTTTTTGCAGTTGCAGAAAATCGCCCATATTTAAATAAAATACCGTATGAATCGGCGTTTTCAATATTTTTTATTGAATACAGTTTAATGTTATATAAGATAGACAGAAGTTTCAAATCCTAACTTGTTTTGCTGTTGCGATAGAGCTCGTACAAAAATGATCTAAAACTGACAACTAATACGGCCCCCTATTTCTTAATTTTGGAGGATCAATAAAATAAAATTATATTTGTACTCTACTCGATGAGTTCTAGACAATGACACCCCACATGCCAGGGTAAGAATGTTCTTTTTTTTCGAAATCAAAAGTTTTGTATCCCACTCCCTTTCATTTTTAACTTAATATTTTTATTATTTGTTGTTATAGCGGCAATAGAAATATAATATTTACAACAGTCTACTTTTTACAGTTCATGAGATACCGCCCGCTGACAGACGGACGGACAGCGGAGGCTTACTAATAGGGTTCTGTTTGGCATCCTTCGGGTACGGAACCCTAATATGGACAAACGTTCATTCATTCATTTATACGACTACCTATTTTTGATAGCATTTTTCGAATTGAAAGCAATTACACGAGGCTTTAGCTTTGATTGCATTGATCACGGGCTGTTACGAACGATTTTATTAAGATTCGAACATGTTTTCCAGGTTGCCTAGACTTGGTACAGCCGAGATCTAGTCAATAATAGTAGTTACGTAGACCGTACTTAATACTAGTTTTATGTAGGTAAGTATATTATTTCAATCATGTACAAAGGAATGTTGGTTTCATTACCATTTTCATTTCTCTATTTTAATAATTGAGGACGCTAGCCCTCGGTCGCAACTTTCTTGAAAACATAGATATACCCTACTGAAGCGATCGTAAAAGCATTTTCAATGCTAAAAAATTCAGTAGCTCTAGATTAAAATAAAAATAAAACTTTTTACAAAAAAAAAAAACAACCGACTTCGGAAGTCGGTGTCTTTGGTTTTGAATTATTATTTTTTTGCCACCGACTTCCGAAATTAAAGTTATTTTTCTCATTTTTCGAGGTATTCCATGAAGCACACCCGAACGAAGCACACCCAGACGAAGCACATCTAAAGTATTCCACTTAGCACACCCGTAGGTGGGCTTCAAATAAAAATTTAAAATAATTAATTTCCAATTCCACGAAGCACACCTACGAATATCACTCGCATAGTGCAGGGACTAAGAAATAAAAATGTCGATAGGAGAAAATATTTATTATTTAAAAGACAAACATCTAACATCTTTCAGTTTCATTATAATAATGTGATACAATTCAATTTAAAATAATTAATTTCCTATTCCACGAAGGCGTGGAATAGGAAATTAATTATTTCAATTTTTTATTTGAAGCTCACCTACGGGTGTGCTAAGTGGAATACTTTAGGTGTGCTTCGTCTGGGTGTGCTTCGTTTGGGTGTGCTTCATGGAATACCTCTATTTTTCACTTTGTAGTGTTTTTTTTTGGAAGTCGGTTGTTTATTTTTTTTGTAAAAAGTTTTTATTTTTCACTTTTTAGTTGTGGTACCTACCCCACACAAATTCGAACATCACTACCTGCTATGTAAATAACACTGACAGGAAGAGTTATTCGTCCATTTGTCGCAATGCAAATTTAAGACATGGTTTTCTCATGGATGCCATTGTCAGAACTGGACCAAATTGAAATGGGACCACACGGGAACCACCAGCTTTCAAATAAAAAAGAATCATCAAAATCGGTTCATCCAGTCGAAAGTTCTGAGGTAACAACAAACATAAAAAAAATACTGTCGAATTGAGAACCTTCTCCTTTTTTTGAAGTCTGTTAAAAATAATAAGTTTACTACATCTTAGAAAATTTGTGCTCCTCAAAAATCATCAATGTATTCAATACTTTAACTGAGAAACCTAACCAAACAGGCTTCTGTACAAAACTATTTTATTTGTATTATTTAGTTTTTGTTGGTTTTATGTCAGTACCTATCTAAAACATTTCTTTAATTAAAAGTCATTGGTATTACATTATAGGTATCTACAAGCTAAATCTTAGCAAGAACAAAGAATAACACTAACCCATATAAGCCTAACAAAAGCATTATAAATCATTTATTCATGTTGGTGCCTGGTAGGTATCTGCGTACTTAACGTCGTCATGCAAATTGCTCGAATGAACTTGCAAAATTATGTTTTGCTTTGGTAGATACTTTACAATAACAACTTAATATTACATCACGCCTGTAATCCCCGAAGGGTAAGGCAGAGGTGTACCTAGGGTTGCCAACTATTTTTGTATTAAATACCTATAGTATTTTCAAAGCTAATGGTGGTGATTCCCTTGTTCACAAACTAAACTAAATTTAAGTTCAGTGTATCTTTTTCTTTCTATTTCATTAAGAAAAGGACAGAAGATAAATTTTAGTTTAGTCTTGTCAAATTAATCAGCGCCTGTCACTACTCCATATAAGTTTAGACGTGATTAAAAACTTGCCGACTAAAATTACGTCAATTTACGTCAAGCGCTGATTAATTTGACAGGACTAAACTAAAATTTATCTTCTGTCCTTTTCTTAATGAAATAGAAAGAAAAAGATGCACTGAACTTAAATTTAGTTTAGTTTGTGAACAAGAGAATCGGCACCATTGCCTATAAAAATATAGTATTTAAGGCGACAAAATATAGTAGGTATGTTTCAGAAACATTTTAATTCTTGAAATGCTTATTTTTTGGTACTATCAACAGTTTTTTTTCTGTCTCATAACTATTTTTATACTCTAAATTAAGGTTACAAAAAACCATTAATTCTTAATGAGATTAATGTTGGCCCTATTACGATCATTTCGTCATTTTGTATTAAAATAAAAATATAGTAGTTTCGCCTGTTATATTTTTTCTTTAAAAATATAGTAGGTATTTAGGCCTCTAATGTAGCAGGATATATGTATATTATATAAGTAGGGTTGGCAACCCTAGGTGTACCTGTACACCCACATTTCGCCATTTATGTTTAACTCCCATATTGTAATAGGTGGCGAGTTTATTGCCACCAAACGGGCACAAATCTAAACATCGGCCTGCTACTGAAAAATTCCTGTTGGAAAAACCCAGTAACACTTTGCTTGACTTGGGAATCGATCCCGGGGCCTCATGCTCACCGGTGGGGACAGTAAAATAATTATAATTTCTTCTAGTATTTAATCATATTTTATAATCGTGTAAGAAATGTACTAGGTATATTATAAATTGCATAATGGATAAAAGTAAAAGTGAACTAGCTATAGCAAAAAATAAAAAAAACATACGTTTGAACTGCAAACTTTCACTGAATTGAATATGAAATTGTAATTTACGGATTAGATAGTAAGCTATATACAACAAGTAATTTGACTGACAGGTCCTTTTGTTAATCTAGTGGTTTCGAAATTGACCAGCAGCAAAACTGTTTCAAGACTGTTTGTTTTGAGTTCGAATCCCGATTTTGGTGAACTGTGAGAGTAGGTATTGCGTATCTGCTATCTACTCCTGCTAAATTAAAGCGTGATAGGTAATTATTAATTTTAACATGATACGAGATATTTTAAAATATTTTTAGCTTTCAATCTATTGTTTATGTTTTTACAGTTTTTACTTTTACCTGTGGGTATTCAATTGAATTAGCTATTAACTTATAAACCATTATTTTATATTTTAGTTAGGCTGGACCACTCATACGAATCAAATTCAAATTCATTTATTATTTTGTGAACATAGGGTAAAAGATTATACAGCTGTTACAAATAAATATCGGTCCATACTACGTCCCGCCAGAAGGCATACAAAATTGTTTAAGTAAATAGATAGGTAATCAAATGTAACATTAACAAAATGAAAATAAAAATAAAAAGTCATGGTACATGTCACAATTTCATGCCAATAATAATAAAATGTCAATAAATTAAGATGACACATAAACAGATAGGTATTTAGTCACATTCTCTTCTAAAATAATAAATTAAATAAAAATAATAAAAATGTCAATATGAAATAATTATTAGAATATTACCATAAGGGAGCAACATTTCAACAAAAGAATTTCTCTGATAAAAACTCAGTCACACTGTAGTACGCCTTATCCTTTAAAAAATTACGTAGTCTACTCTATCCTATATAATCAAATATTATTTATTTAGCTTTTTACGGTAATATTTCCACACACCAAAATAAACGTATAAAAATCTCTAAATAACATTAAAGTGATTACTTACGGTAGCAATTTTTTTAAGGAACAAACTTAAGTTATTTTGAATTCCACGAACAGTTTAGAGTAAATCACAGACACAGGTAGTACGGTACAGGTGGAGATGCGCTCTGTGTACGTGTGCGTACGTTCCAACCTTTATAAACCGTGGGAGTTTTTGTCTTGTAATTGACAATGGTCACTGGGGAGGTAATGAGTCCGTTTGTAGGCAGCTCGTCCTTCTGTTAAGAAGACTACGACGCATACGTACGTAAACGTAATACAATCGTAATCGCAGTACATATAATGATACTTTTATGCTCCCAGGAGGTAGTGGTGTGATCCCAAACTGCATGCATGACAATATACGGAAGCTCTGCGGCTAACCCTGAAGCTAACTATTCGCATCGGAACTTCGATAGGTACCACGAAATGGACAATGGCGGTATCTATTAATATTTACGTTGTCAAGTTCCTGCATTTCATAAAATTATAGTACGGAATTTTTAATACTGGTTTTTATGAATAAAACGTAAATTATTTTGATGAAATGTACAAGTTTCCTATTAGCAATGAGTAAATCAAATTCTGTGGTAGCTTATTCCATCAATAAGTCTCATTGGTCTGACGTTCGCAGGCTCAGCTGCCGTGTTCTGGGTTCGATTCTGTTCAAGCAGTGACAGCATTCCCAATCCTGACAGTCTGATCTTTCGATGCCACTATACGAGCAGTGTTCAGCCTCATAGTGCATTAGATATAATAAACATTTTATTCTTCTGAGTTGCCATCATTTTTGCAGAAAAATTGTTTTTAGTTTTTCCACGGTCAAATAATGAAATGATACTTAAATATTAAGTAAGGATCATAGCTGGTGGCGTTCTACAGTTTCTGGCTACCCCCATGTTCTGCGTTATTTTATGTTTGTAAGATAAGTGTGCAGTAGTTACGCTATTTTACAAAAATAATGATGTATTCAAAGTGATTTATTTAAGAATAACGAAAAAACTATTTCAGCTTCGTCGTGAAGGGCACCGGTAATTTTCGATCGCATGCCGTTCAAAGTCAAACTACTTAGTTTCCGCTGTCCTGTCCAGTTATAATGGAACTCATGGAAACGGCGAAGGACTCAGTAAAGTTAAGTACCTACTAATATCATACAAAAGGTACGTTCAGCTCAAGAAACGTTCTGCTCACAAAGTAAACATAAAATACTATAATTAACGCAAATTATTGGTGAAATGTGTATGGGAGTGATGTACTGTTACGCTTGACTGGCTGGTGGGAGGTCGTCTCGCCAAGGTTGCACTCATCCCTTCGTTAGTCACACAACTTCTTCATACCATTCGTCATCATTTGCTTAAGTAGGCGAAGTCAGGGTAATTAATTTTTGAGCAAATTGACTATCAACAATTGTCTGTACCTAACAGACACTTTATGTTAGTAGTCAATTTACTTATTCAAATCACAACTTCCATTTTTCGCCAGTCGTACGAAATGTATAACACGTCAAATGGACGTAGGATATCAATTTGCTTAACTATGAATTTCCCTTACTGTACAATCGCAGTAAGGCTACGGACACAAAGCCAGCGGAACCGGGGCGGCCGGGCGGTGGCGGCGGCTCGTGGAGTGGCGCGTTTCAATGCATAGGTTTATATGGAATTGGCCTCGAAGGCCCCGCTGCCCGCTGACTTCGAGACCGAGGCCTTATGCGTTTAATTATCTTTACCTCTCTGCCCGAACAAGCAAGCTTGTTTCAATTTTCAATGTTAAAAGAACGAGTACGGGCGTAGCCGTAACCATCGTTTCCCTATTAGGATTGCCCAATGATGTACTTAATTAAGTAAGGCAGTGTTGTAAGTAGGGAAAACCGTTTTCTTGTGCGACATTAACCGACACAATTCTATGTCGAAATGGTGGATTAGTCATCCGTGTTTAGTTCTTAGTCAGTTTAGGTACTTAGGTATATATTGGTGCCGATTCTCTTGTACACTAAACTATCACTAAAATTCCTTACTTTTGACCATGAGGATCTCAACGCTATTCTGCAAAATAAATTCTTTTTAACAATAATTTTGAAATATCTAAATCGAATTTGACAATCGCGATTCTACACGTGAATTTTTTTAGAGACGGAGGCGCGCAGGGGGGTCTGCCTCGATGTGTTTTATATGGAATTTTTCACTTTTTGTATGGAAAATAAGAAAAATTATTACCTACATGTTGAGTGTTAGGGGTTTAAGGCTTCCACCGTCGGGTTCCCAGGTAATGGTGGGAGGGGTTTACATCGGTGTCGAGTCGACGATGAAGTATCTGGGACTCGTCCTCGACAGCCGGTGTAATTTCATCGAACATTTCCGATGTTTGGCTCCCAGACTGGAGCGGGCCGGGGCTGCATTGAAGCGGCTCCTGCCCAATCTAGGGGATCCAAACGCCTCCTGCCGGAGGCTCTACGCGGGGATCATGTGGTCCATGCCTCTTTACGGGGCACCGGTGTGGGCGCGTTCATTGAGGCTGCGGACAGCCCACCGGTTGAACACGTCCCAGAGGGTCATGGCCATCCGGCTGGCCCGAGGATACCGCACGGTCTCCTGCGAGGCGGCGAGCCTCCTTGCCGGATTACCGCCATGGGATCTGGAGGCAAAGGTCCTCGCACACATCTGGGAGTGGCGCAAGGAGGCGAAACGCTAGGGCTTAACTCCGATGCCGCAAGAAATCGCGGCACAGCGGACAGAGCTCCGGCGGGATCTCATAACGTCATGGAGAGTGCGATTATCGTAACCCAGCGCTGGGCACGCCACAATTGCGACAATAAGACCCCTTTTTGACGCAGGTCCTCACCGGACACGGCTGCTTCGGGAGGTTCCTGTTCAGGATAAGGCGGGAGGAAACGCCCGGGTGTCACCATTGTGTGGACCACCCGGAGGACACGGTGGAGCATACGGTGGAGGTCTGTCCGGCTTGGGCGGAGCATCGCCGTGTCCGGCCCTGGTTCAGGCTATGGTACGGACCGCGAGGAAATGGCAGGCCGTCACCTCCTTCTGCGAAGCGGTAATGCTCGCGAAGGAGGAGGCGGAACGCGTGAGGGAGAGGCAAATTTCGCGCCTTCACGCTCCTAACCGCCGCAGGAGGAGACGCCCGGGGCGGGAATTGCGAGCCGATTTCCGGCTACCGTAGGCGCGGGCTTGCGGACGGTGAGCAATGGGTAGCTCGCCGTCCTATAAGGACAAAGCCCGGGTCGACGGCGTGTTGTGTTCCACGCGCGCCTCAAAGAGATGTCAGCAGAATTGACGGGGTCCGCTAGGGCCAATGCCTGCCGGAGCTGCGAATACGGGCCGAAAGGGACATCGTGGCCCCCGGCAGCAGGGCAACCGAAGGAACACGGGTGGGTTTTAGTCAGTAAGAGTCTGACACCCTATTTGATAATTCCCAACCAAAAAAATAAAAAATATGATTGGATACACCATTTTCGAGATATAAGCAAAAGAAAAAAAAAAAATACGGTACCGTTTTTGCACTCGAAGTCGAGGTGTTGGTGTGAATTGTTCATGACAACCAATTTTATTCCACGCGTTTTTAATCGCGATTAAAAATAGTCAGATTTAGTGAAAAACGTCAAATTCAGAATAGCAATATTGCCATTTTCACTAAATTAATATCTCAGTGCCATCTTAGTGCTTTCAAACTAAATATGTTGTGTCACTTTAGTCTATTTCAGAATGGGAAATCGTCGTTTGACAGGGATAAACAAAATGTTAGTGATTTTTAGTTTAATTTGGAGGCATTTGTGACAAGAGAATCGGTACCATTACCTCTAAATGGTAACAGTGGCGGACTAAGCCTGTTGGGGGCCCGGGGCGGCAATACTAAACAGCTAAGTATGCAAAAAGTTTAAGAAGAAGGTATAAGAGCGAACGCAGCGAGCTCGAAATTTCAAACACACTGCCTCGAAAAGGTTAGGTTGTCTTTTGACTATTCATACAGTAGGAAGTACTTTGTCGACTGTTACCTACTGAACAATTTGAGCATTAGACGAATAAGTAGGATGATGAGCGAGCGCTCAAAAATTTTAGCACTCCGGACAGGTAAAATTTTCTTTTGAACATTTGTACATGCATAGGAATCTGTTTGTTTGAGAATTTAGGATGCAACAGCGAGCGCAGCGAGCTCGAAAATTTTAGTACCCTACGTTTAAGTATATATAGCATACGTAGATGAGAGAGATTTGGGGGCCCCCTAAAACCGGGGGCCCGGGGCAGATCGTACCTGCCCCCCCCCCCTTAGTCTGCCAGCAAATGGTAAGCAATGCTCTGGGAACAATTAGGTGTAATTAGTCATTTAAAAGCTCTATCAAGTTAGTTACGTGAGCCATTATATCGTTTGTCATCTTGCTGACTGGCAATCGGTGTAAGGTTAATTTCCTGGTTGTAGAAAAACACACATTGTGTGAAATCTACATTTCATACAAAATTTAACTTTTGTAGGAACTAGGTAGCATATACTTTTTGAAGATTGCCTGACACAGTTACCTACTTTTATTTCTTGAACCTGGTGCATTTGGTTGGACACAGCAAAAACTGTCTGTTAGCCAAACAAATGGTTAGAGACTACATAAATTATTACAAACTTTGATCTCTTGCCGTAATCGAAGATGCCACTGTACCCGAAATGCAAGACATATTGTTTTCTGAAGTGGAAAAGCTGATATTAGTAGACCATAGTTAGGTATAAATACTGTCTAGTGTCTGGAAGTGTAGGGATTGAACCCGTGCAAAAAGGCGAAACACTAATGTTTTCTAACACGGGTAGCAGCATCTCTCCCTGCACTAACTGTGTATAATAATGAGAGAGCACTGATATATAAAAAGGAAATATTATATTACTTAGTTTATTTTTACAAAATCACCTCTTCCTTTCTTATGTTAATAACTCAGACAAAATAAAAAACCAAGACATAGCGCTGTCGACAGTGACGTGAAGCCGGTGTTGTAAACATGTGTGAACTTAGTGAGGTGTCATTGTAAATGTCTACGTGTCAGCGTGTATGCACAGAGCGGAGGTGTAGTTTTGCCATGCTTCACTGTATTGTTCGCAGCTCTCTGTCTTGCTTTTTTATTTGGTCTGAGGTTAATAAGCATTTTATCCACACTCGCAATTTTTAGCAGCTCTCCCTTGTTGATGATGATTTGTGAGTCATTTCAATCTTGATGTTGGTGTGTCCATATTAGCTACATAGTTTGATAAAACTTCCGCATAATATATATATATATATGTGTATTCAAAGAACTTAGAATGATTAATATTCAGCTACCTACAAAAACCATTATAATCTTGTCATGAATTCCTCAAAATTGTCGTTTTTGTACAATTTGTGTGACAATTACGGCAGCTATGTAAGTATAAAGTTGAAAACAGTATGGCCGATGATTTAGTATGGTGGTCTCGGACAAGGACATGACTCACATAATATTGTAATGACCATGCCTTAAAAAAATAAGATTGTTGTATTTATGACAATTTTTTTAATGTATGAATACTTTGTGATTTTGTCATGGTAAGTAGTGAGAACGTACGTAAATAAATCTTATTGTTATGTAAAAATGTCTTAGCTGTCTGGTGTGGCTATTAATATTGACTGCGTGTATAACTGTAGGGAAAACTTTGTGAAATTACCGATAAGTTTCCGGTACTTAGGATATACCTACATATATACTTATACTTTGTGCAAATATGAAATACTAAATCCATTTATGTACTATAATATCCATTTTGTATCGTTAGGTAATTATCATGATTATATAAACAGTCACCATGAAGACATAGATATAAACCAGCATCTCATTAGCATTATTAACTAAGATTAAGACTATTTATACAGAAAGTGGGCAACGTTGCAAATAGCTGTCAAATATTTCGCTGTTTTGACTAGTTTGCCAATATTACTGTACAGAAATAAGAAATATGGCTAACTAGTGAATTAAAATATTGTTTATGAAATGCAATACTTAAATTGTAACAGCGAGTATTTAGTTTTAGATGTAAAAAAAGTATTTGGAATCTTTTCAAATGCCTTTTTACACTTAAAACATCAAATTCAGTGTTATAATTGCAATTTAGTATTAATGTTCTAGTTCACTAGTTAGCCATATTTCTTATTTCCATACAGTAATATTGCCAAATGAATCAAAACAGGAAAATATTTGACAGCTATTTGCGGCGTTGCCAACTTTTTGGATGAACGATGGCTCGATGCGTCGATAAAATGAAAAATACGCTGTCTGTTCTGCATTCAGCTGATTTAGATTTTGAGAACAAGGTCGGCGGCACTCGGCACGGTCTAGCAATGTAAAGCTTGATATTCACTAGCTAGGCGACACATGTTCTGCGACGCAACCCTGTGGCATTCCTGACCCCACACAGGAGACAATATTTTGTCTTGTGAATAGTTCAGACACAGATGATATACTCTGTACGTTCAGTTGAAGTCGGAGGAGCTGCTCTGCTAATGAGCGTAATAAATTAAACGTTTTGAGATTCTAGATCAGGGGTTCCCAAACTTATTTTGTATACTGCCCACTTTGAGAATAAATTATTTTTTAGCGCCCCCATTTTTTCACCTACTCATAAACGCTCCCATTTTTTTTTCTGGGTCTCTTACCGCCCCCCTTTAGGCCTGCAGCGCCCACAAGGGGGCGTTATCGCCCGCTTTGGGAAAGGCTGCCTAGATTATACTTTAAAAGTCCACGTTGATAAGTAAAGAGAAAATATATATTACCTGTATAAAAATTGTCAGATTCTTTAATTCAACTTTGGTAGAAAGTTATCGCAAACGAGGTACCTAGGTCCCTTATAAAAAGTGTTCAATTTTTTTTCTATGAAAGTTTATTCAATATTCTTACATTTACTTGTTGGATTATGTATTCTGAGTTGTATGGAAGCCCTGTGAGCTGTAGGATAATGTCTAGAGCCTCGCAGTGACCCGTGACGACGCATCGGAGTCACGGCTGTTGTGGTACACAATGCATGATACGTAATTCACTACTTACATGCATATATGCGAAACGTGCGATAGGGGGATTTTGTATACAAATGGTTTTATTCGGCAATGTATTCTAAAGCGATTATATTCCCAAATCTGTTCATTGAACCGGTTAACTGGGTAGGTGTATATGTTTAGCAGCGAACGTTGACGCTCATTATGAAAGTATTGTGAGTTTGGACTCCCTATTCCTAATCGAAAATTAGTAAAATAGTCGAATTTGTTATCGTTTACTGTTTTCTTGTTTTTTATTTATTCATTAGGTATCTCGTTGATTGTAGAGTTGTGCAATGTTAAAAAACAATAAATCATTTGTTTACTGCAAGGTATCCATAGCATCCATTATGCTTCCAACATAGTAGTTGGAATGATCATTATTTTTTCTAACCAAATTAAGTTTCGTGTTTAATATTACCTACATCGACCTGGAGCTGGTGCTGAGAAGGAATTATTTTCCACGACACTGAAAATCTACGTGCTTTAAGTTGATGTATGTGTGCTGTTGTTATTCGTGATGTGTGAGTTTTCAGGTATAGTTGTACCCAGCTATAGCATGTAGAACGTCTGTGCGCCAAACGCACTTGAATGTAACTTAGCTGTAACGATGGACTATATAGTGAGATTGATTAAAACAACAAGATTATTATTTGAAAATATAATTTATTACTTCTTCACAGTTCGCATAAATGATGGCGCTAATTATGAAATTCAATTATCAACATAAATGGCAACATTGAATTGAGAATTTTAATTTGTAAATATTACATACAGAAGCGTATTACGAAATAATAAAATACTAGTATACTTTAATATCATACAATTTTCTATAATCCTATAAATAATGACGTATATATTTGTGGTTAATAAATATTGTGCTTTACGTCATCTTCCAAATTTTGAGATCGTCCAAGAATTGCTATCATCGGACAGTCTCAAAATTATCTAGGTCGTATGTGCCCAAAAACTTTACAAAAATTCTTGGCATACAACTAACACCAACCAACTTAGTTACTTAGTTTTTCTTGACCTTAGTACTGGTTTTAGTTTCACTCTTATTTTCATTTTTAGTTTCACTCTTATTTTCATTTTTAGTTTCACTCTTATTTTCATTTTTAGTTTCATTCTTAGTTTCATTCTTAGTTTCATCCTTATTTTCATTCTTATTTACATTTTTCTTTTCTTCTTTCTTTTCGTTCGTTTCGTCGAGTATTCGCGGGTGAGCAGCAATAGTGTCTATGCTTTTCTTTAAAGGTTTGATTTGATTTCTGAGGAGGTCGTCTAATTCATTAAGAGATTTAATTTCTTTGAGATCTTTGAAGTAATCTTTGCCTGTGCTACGTCCTCTATTCAGTCTACCGAAGTACTGGTAGATGTCTCTGTTGGCCTGGCATTGTGCGCAGTTGTATTGCACAGGTACTGCATTTGGGAAGTTTTGTTGAGCGCTGTTCATGCCGGAACCGTTTCCTGGGCAGTATGGTACAAATACTACGGGAACAAATCCAATTATACCGTAAGGTGCGTACTGCGGCTGGTTCTGATGTTGGTACTGTGGCGGGGCGGTTGCCTGGGGCGCTTGTCCTGGCTGTCCTTGTGTTGTATTGTTCTGTCCAGGGTTCAGCAGATAGCACGGGCATGATGCTGGACTAGGAACGATAGGCAGTGGGTACGGAATAACGTAGATGGGGAATGGTGGCATTTGACCAGATGGTACATTTGCAGGTGGCTGGACTCCAGTACCCGATGGTGACCCTTCGGAATCTGTAAAAATCAGAAGACAATTTGGTTTAGTTAGAATAAACTTTGTTTAAAATGTAAAAATATTTATGACGAATACATAAAAGATACCTATTAAACATAATTTGAACTACATAACCATATTCATTTTGAAAATTGATGTGCAGAAAGAAATAATTATTATATCAATATAGAAATGTAATGAAACAAACCTGGGTATTGTCCCGGGTATCCTGGCTGTCCGGGTTGTCCTGGTTGTCCTGGGTATCCTGGTTGCCCGGGTTGTCCTGGGTATCCAGTTTGTCCTGGTCCACCGGGTTGTCCTGGCTGGCCTGGGTATCCAGGTTGGCCTGGTTTACCAGGTTGTCCTGGGTATCCAGGTTGTCCTGGTTCTCCGGGTTGTCCTGGCTGGCCTGGTTGACCTGGTTTTCCAGGTTGTCCGGGGTATCCCGGTTGTCCAGGTTGTCCTGGGTATCCTGGTTCTCCAGGCTGTCCTGTTTGGCCTGGTTTACCAGGTTGTCCTGGGTATCCCGGTTGTCCGGGTTGTCCTGGGTAGCCTGGTTGTCCAGGTTGTCCTGGGTATCCTGGTTCCCCAGGCTGTCCTGGTCCACCGGGTTGTCCTGGCTGGCCTGGGTATCCGGGTTGACCTGGTTTTCCAGGTTGGCCTGGGTAGCCCGGTTGTCCAGGTTGTCCTGGGTAGCCTGATTCTCCGGGTTGTCCTGGTCCACCGGGTTGTCCTGGCTGGCCTGGGTATCCAGGTTGACCTGGTTTGCCAGGTTGTCCTGGGTATCCCGGTTGTCCAGGTTGTCCTGGGTATCCTGGTTCTCCGGGCTGTCCTGGCCCGCCAGGTTGTCCTGGCTGACCTGGGTATCCGGGTTGTCCTGGCTCGCCTTTAATAACATAAAAAGGTATTTAAAAATGACAAGAATCCTTGTCTACAATGTGTAGAAGGTTTTGACTGTTACTCTGCACGTGCACGTCGTGGGTGCTGTCAAATACTGTTTTACTGTTAAATGGAAGCAGCACAACTCATTGTACATCTGGAATGATGGACGGAGTAGCAGATGACTACTTCAAGCCAATTTGTGTTAATTTGTTCTAACAAATCTACACATTTTATTTAATATATATCTTTTTAATAATTTCAAGGGGATGCAAAACTTAATTTTTACCTGGCTGTCCTGGTTGTCCTGGGTATCCAGGCTGTCCTGGCTGGCCTGGTTTACCAGGCTGGCCTGGGTAGCCTGGCTGTCCAGGTTGTCCTGGATATCCTGGTTCTCCAGGCTGCCCTGGTCCACCTGGTTGCCCGGGCTGCCCTGGGTAGCCTGGTTGTCCAGGTTGCCCTGGTTTTCCAGGTTGCCCTGGGTATCCAGGTTGACCTGGCTCGCCTTTAATAGATAAAAAGGATTTTAAGCAAATGAAAATGTAACAAAAGCATAAAAAATAACAAGAGATTAAAAAACTACATCTTAAAAAAAGAGTGACGGGTATGGTGCTGTCTGAAGTTAAATTTTACCTGGCTGTCCTGGGTATCCAGGTTGTCCAGGTTTTACTGGTCCTCCGGTCTGTCCTGGGTAACCTGGTTGTCCAGGTTGTCCCGGTTCACCTTAAAGGAAACGGAGAGGGCACAACATTAGATCTAGTTTACCCTTAACCCGAAAAGAGGTACTCATCATTGTGAACAATTACTAAAAATATGGGACTAAATTTGAAATCGCGAGAAAATCTGCTGCTCTATACATTTAGTTATTTTTTAAACATTATTGCATGGGACAGCTGTTTTTATACCATTTTGCTGTCCCATCATAACATGCTTGCTTGTATAAGCAAGATGAGTGTATAGCCGAACTTTTTTTAGTTATTTTTCTACAAGTATTTAAAATATATAAGTATTCATATTAGACCCGCATTAATTAAGAAATTTCTTATATTGGTAAAAACCTGTCCATTACCTTCCATTAAAAACACAGACAATGTTTTACGAAGAGATCCTAACATTTTAAAAGCACTGTTGAAGCCAACATGTTATTGTGGGGAATAATGTCTTCTGACTAAACTTGAAATCAGAATCTTAGATTATTATCAAGTTTTGGAAACGCAAACCAGCACCCTAATTGCATAACACACTTTAAATCACAATCAGAGAGTTTTGAAGGATATTGCTAATCTATTGCTTCATAGGTTTGAAAAATTCGTTTGGTCGACAACATGAATAATGCAATGGACGTGGGTGAACTGTCAAAATGAAACCCATTGCGATCAATATTGTCATTATATGTGTGTTACGCAATTATCACGCTGGTGTCATACATGTCAAAGTTCAAATTCTATTATAACCAAAACTTATTGGGACTTTTCCATAATAAAAATCAATGAATATAAATTATGTGAAATTCTGTATTCTAGGATTCTAGATTCAAATCATAATCATCAGCTTCGCCTTTTCCCTACATTGTATTTTGTGGTCGCTTTGAGTGTTCGAGTCGACGAGCAGCTGAATACCAGTTTTGTTTTTACTTTAAGCGACTCGGGCTCATCGTTCACATCCAAATTATTGTATAAGATGATTCTCCTTTAATTAGACTGGTAGTTAAACTTTTGACTGCCCTGGATCGTCTATCAAAGATCTTCAGAAGACAGCCGGGACCGGTACTTTTCGAGAACCGGAGGGGTCTGTCTGGGTATGGAATGGATGGTCACCTATCAACCGATTAACAATCCTAGCTTAGCTTGACCTTAATCGTTATAATGCTGAGCGATAGCCGATTTGCGTGGATGTGACGTATGCTTCCCCAATTTTTTCTCATTTTTGTATTCTAAATTATTTTTTGCGTCATGTTTACCGCAAATAAACGTTTTTTCTTTCTTATACACAGCTCTTACTTAGCCAAGAGTCCCTAAAAAGATTATGAAATCACGTATTATACATTTGTAAATTTATGGATATTGTATTTGTAATTTTGAATTCTTACCTGGTTGCCCAGGGTATCCCGGCTGTCCTGGTTCACCTGGCTGTCCAGGCTTTCCTGGATATCCTGGTTGTCCTGGTTTACCCGGTGTTCCGGGTTGTCCTGGGTATCCCGGTTGGCCGGACTGTCCTGGGTATCCTGTTTGTCCTGGTCCACCTTGCTGGCCAGGTTGCCCTGGCTGTCCTGGGTATCCGGGTTGTCCTGGTTTGCCTGGTTCTCCAGGCTGTCCTGGGTATCCGGGTTGTCCTGGTTTGCCTGGTTGGCCGGGCTGTCCTGGGTATCCTGGTTGACCTGGTTTACCCGGTTCTCCGGGTTGACCTGGGTATCCTGGTTGTCCTGGTCCACCTTGCTGGCCAGGTTGCCCTGGCTGTCCTGGGTATCCGGGTTGACCTGGTTTACCTGGTTCTCCAGGCTGGCCTGGGTATCCCGGTTGTCCAGGTTGCCCTGGGTATCCCGGTTGTCCAGGTTGCCCTGGGTATCCGGGTTGTCCTGGTCCACCTTGTTGGCCAGGTTGTCCTGGCTGTCCTGGGTATCCGGGTTGTCCTGGTTTGCCTGGTTGGCCTGGCTGTCCTGGTTTGCCAGGTTCTCCAGGTTGTCCTGGATATCCTGGTTGTCCTGGCTGTCCTGGTCCACCTTGTTGGCCAGGTTGTCCTGGGTATCCAGGTTGTCCTGGTTTGCCTGGTTGTCCTGGGTATCCAGGTTGTCCGGGCTGTCCAGGTTCACCTAAACAAGAAGGGACAGAGGTAATTAAGATGAAAAACAACACAAACCACCCACCACCACTAATTCTTGCTGTTTAAAGAGACACATCCGGTTGAAGTGATTTGTTGTGTATTATGTGTTCCGTAGAAAATTGACATTTATTTTTTCTGACATATGTTTGCAATGTTATTTCAATGCAAAGATTGAAAAAAATATGTTTGTACAGAAATTGGAAGAAGATTAAAAGTTTCAAACGTGCAACTTGAAAGGGCACTGCAAAATCTCATCAATAACATCATCAAGTTTGTGAAAAATAAAGATCAATCACATGTAGTCGATGTTAAAAAAGCAGTCAAGTGTGAGTCAGACTCGCACACTTTTTTTTAATGATAGTGCAGGTTTGTTGCAAAATGATAAAGTTGGGTTTACCTGGTTGGCCTGGGTATCCTGGCTGTCCGGGTTCACCTGGTTGACCAGGTTGTCCTACTTGTCCTGGGTATCCTGGTTGCCCTGGCTGTCCTGGGTATCCGGGTTGACCTGGTTTGCCTGGCTGTCCTGGGTATCCAGGTTGTCCAGGTTGTCCGGGTTGTCCTGGTTTTCCTGGTTCTCCAGGTTGTCCTGGGTATCCTGGTTGTCCTGGTCCGCCCTGTTGGCCAGGTTGAGCTGGCTGTCCTGGGTAACCTGGTTGGCCAGGCTGTCCTGGTTTGCCTGGTTCTCCAGGTTGTCCTGGTTGTCCTGGTTTGCCTGATTCCCCAGGCTGTCCTGGGTATCCTGGTTGTCCTGGTTTACCTGGTTCTCCGGGTTGACCTGGGTAACCTGGTTGTCCGGGCTGTCCGGGTTGTCCTGGTTTGCCTGGTTGTCCTGGGTATCCAGGCTGTCCGGGCTGTCCTGGTTCACCTTTAAAAGAAGGCACAGCGTTAATTTAGTTGAAAAACAAGTCAAAGCGACATTTTGATTTGATAAACGAAAAAAAAAACAAAAAAAAAATTGCAGCAATAAGAAACACATAGAAATGTTGTAGCCAGATCTTAGAATTGAGCATTTTATGAAGGACATTTCCGCGCGCCGGCGAGCGAAGCGAACGGTGCCATGGGAGCGGCCGGCGAGCGATACTTCCAAGTTGGTCGCGGTTACTTGGAAAGAAGAAAGAAAGAAGAAGAAAAATTGTTTATTCTGCACAAAATAAACGCACATTACACAAAAAAATATAACATAAAATACACATTCACCAATAGCAAAAAGCCTCGTATCCAATTTTCGAAAACTAATAAAAAGTTCGACAAATTTTGTCTATTGCTTATGTCAAGGCCAGATACCAAAGACAATTTACAGTTTTGTTTGCATTATTAGCAAATGAAAACAACAAACAATCAAAACAAACAAAATGCCGATAGCTGAGTGAAATAATAAAAAATAAAAATAAAAATTGTAACAAGCAAACCACATTAACAAGAACAATTAATCTGTGCGTCGCATCTATGCAAGAATAGGTCATTGCTCAGCGAAATGCCACAACTTCGGACGAACCTACGGTTATGGCGCTGATTTTCAGCAAAAACCTCGCGAATGACGTAATGACGTCCCCCTGTGTGACCATAATTAAATCAGGTAAGCAAAATTGACTAAGGAAATGAGTGTGAATATAACTGAACATAATATGTACATAAAAATAACAATAAAAAATATATATATAAGTACTTATGTATAATTAACTAAGCGTAACTTATAAAAAATAAATAAAGATACTGCAACAAACTGAGAGTTATAATAATTACAATAAAAATAAAAACAAAATACTAAGTTATTGTGGTGTCTTCCTAAATCTAATATTTTAGTAGGTAAATAAGTAATTATTTATAATTGCATGCACCATGGGAATTGCGATGGCATGGCGGCCATTTGCAAAAAGCATGGCGTTGGCGAGTGACAACCATGCTTTATTCTTAGTTGAATAAATGTATTACTTAATAGATATTCATTTTTATTATTTTAGTGGACCGAATGGGTCGCCGATTCTTCGATGTGTGAAGGAGCTCGATGTAAATCGATGGAAGGAGCAAGATCCACCGACATAAAGAAATGCTAAACCAAACCACCTTCCAAACCTCCTGATCGTAATGGTAAGTATTACAATAGGTGTTTGTATTGCCTTAGTAAACAAATTTAAAATTGTAACCAATACTTATATGGAATAAAGTTGGTAATCCTTGCAACACCATCGACTCATACCCACCCATTGTCCCACCTAGATATGCAGCTTCGGAAAGACACAGCAAATACGCCCCAGATGACTAAGGACTGCCATTCCGCCCGTGACAATAACACAGACCGGACGTAAACCGGGAGGAATCAGACAGAGGCCACTCACACTGTTGGAAAGCTATATTCATTGCCCGTAGGCCCTGACCCATAAGGTAAGTCCAATAAGAGCAGCTATTGTTACTATTTCCAGTTCGAAAATCATGTGGATTGCTGTATCTGCATGAAAATTTTCTTCAAAATACTCAAAAAATGCCTTTTTGTTCGCAGGACTCTTACTGGTGGAGGAAGGTTATTCCAACAGTGCGTGGCAGCATATCTGAAACTCCCCCTGAATGCTGCGGTCCTATGTGTTGATGTACAAAGGGGTTCGGTAGAAAAACGTGGTTCGTATTTGCTCTGCCTCCAGCTCAACTTCTCAAACAGGTAGTGTGGTTTTTGTGTTGTCACTACTCCAAAAAGTAAACTGGCCATATGTAACTTTCTCCTAGCAGCCATTTTCAAAATATTATTTTCGTTTATAAAAGGAGTGACGTGACTTCTACGAGGTATCGTCACACAGAACCGTGTACATGCATTTTGAATACGTTGTATCAGCTTCTCTGTTCTTGCTAACAGGCACGGGCCATATACGGTATCACAATAGTTAAGTCTTGATAAAATTAGGCTATCCACTAATTGTTTCCGTAGATCAACACTCAGGTAGTCTCTAATTGAATATAGGAGTTTCAATCTATAAAAACAATTTCTCATGGAGTTACTTATGTGTTTCTCAAATCGTAGTTCCGGATCCATGGTTAACCCAAGGTTGCATGCTATCTCTACCCTATCTATTTTTTCCCCCCTGACAACAACTTCTGGCTTGGCTGACAGTATTGCACTGATCATCTTCCTACTTCCTAAAACCATAAATTTTGATTTCAGTGGGTTTAATACCAGTGAATTATTGTCTGACCATGCCATCACTCTTTCCAGATCGTCATTCATTTTTCGCACTGCCTCTGATGTGTCAACTGGTTTAAAAGATATATATAATTGGATGTCATCTGCGTACATGTGATACCTGCAATGCTGAAATGACTTAATTATGTCTGCGCTGTAAAGAATGTACAAAAGGGGCCCTAAAATTGATCCCTGAGGCACACCACGTGACACCCGACGAGGGGGGGATGACATCTTTGATCCATCCTCCTTCTGGATTTCAACGAGCTGTGACCTATTTTGCAAGTAGCTAGCGAACCACTGTATTGTTTCCGTTGAAAAACCGTAATAGGCCAACTTGGAAAGTAACAGTGTGGTGTTTATTGCATCGAAGGCCCGTGAAAAATCCAGGAGTGCAAGGATTGTTCCCTCCCCCCTGTCCCGTGCCTCTAGGATATTCCCCACTACGTCAGAGAGGGCTGTGGCCGTCCCACGGCCCTTCCTAAAACCAGACTGAAGGTCGGGTAGCATCTTGTTTACTTCTAAATACTCCAACATTTGGTTATAAACCACCCTCTCTAAGACTTTAGATAAACAAGGCAAAATGCTTACAGGACGTAGATCCTTAAAAGTAGTTGGGTTTCCGATTTTGGGTAAAGGACGCACAATAGCGCACTTCCACAAATCAGGGAAAGTGTGGGTATCTATAGACTTATTTACCATTGTAGTAATAGCCTGAAGGGTGGTTGGTAACGTTAACATTATCATATCCAGACTGATGCCATCACTCCCTTTAGCATTTGTCCCTAAGCTCTTAATAATTTTCGAAATTTCTTCCTCATTAACATTTCGTAGCTCAAATTGAGTTTCACCAAATCTATTTGTTTCAAAATATGATAGTTGCGATGCGGGCAGTATGCACTGTCCTGGTACATTTAGAAATGCCTTGTTTATTTCGTCTGGGTCATTAAATTGTCCAGGAAGCGTACCTTCACTTTGTTCTGAAAAAACATCTGATTTAAGATTTTTCCAAAGCTTTTTGGGGTTTTTTATTTGACTATTAATGTGCCTGTCAAAGTACGCCTTCCTTTCCTGCATTAGTGCTATAAAAGATTGTTTTTTTAAATCCAAATAATATCTCCTTGTAGTGTCTAACTTGTCCTTATGATAATTATTTTTTGCCTCGTCTCGCAGCTTAAACATCAATTTAATATTGTCAGTTATCCACGGCGTGGGTCGGTCCCTAAATATCTTACTCTTTATGGGGGCATGTAAGTCATATAATTGCGTGATAAGGAAATTAAAACGTTCAATCATGCTATTAACATCTGGCAGTAAACCAATTTCAGACCATGGCATTAATTTCAGATCCACTGCAAAGTAATCCACCAATATATCCCTTAGAGACCGATATACAACTAGCCTAGGTTTGCTTTTTACCTTCCTTATGACAGTATCACATACAATAAACGAATGATGACCAAGTTCACTGACATGACTGACCAGTACATTACGAACCCCCACATCAGTACAGATCACGTCGATGAGAGTACTACTATCTCCTACAAAATGGGTTGGCGACTGCACTACCTGATTTAGATTCGTATAATTTAGGAATTCCATCATGTCTTTAGTTTTTGCATTGTTTGTATCTAATAAATTAACATTGAAATCCCCCAATAACACCAAATGATCGTAAGGTGCCAATGCGCTAATACTGTCAGTTATTCCATCCAGAAATTTTGACAGTTCAAACCAGGGTGGCCTGTATGCAGTGCCAATCAACAACTTTTTACCATTTACAGTTAGGTTTAACCAAATCTGTTCCACATCAGACTGCTCTGAGTGCGGCCGTACTCGCGCCCTAATTCCCGTTTTAATGTAAAACGCTACACCTCCGCCTCGTCCCCCGCGTATATTCACAGGGCGCGGCACGTGCTTCAACCTATATCCCGGAACCTTAGGCGCGCGTCCCTCCTCCCCATGTCTCAGCCACGTTTCGTTGATTGCCATTATATCCACTGAGTGTTGTGACATGGCAATTAGAAACTCGTCCTGGTTAGTTGCTAGAGACCCCGCATTGAATAAACCAAACTTTAATAATTTTGACTTAGTCATGGCATGCAAATAGTAACGGCTGTATAAGTGTATTTATATAGTAGGTAAGGATAATATTTTATTAATATATTCATTATAGTAATTTTGTTTATTCTTCTGTGTAAATAATTTTTGTACATAAGATTTAGTTTTGGTAGTAAATAAATAACTATGTTTCCCTCAAAATAATGCTCCAAATCATTATGAATTGTAAATACTATAATATATCTATTGTTTGTAAATAATGTTGTTGTTTGTGTGTATATAATAATATGTGTAGATAATATAACTGTGATCCTCATATGATTGTAGTACTCACTTTGATATTCCCAGCTCCCCAAATTACGACAGATACGACACACAGACACTATGTTTAAAAAACGATAACAGTTAGAAAGACTATGAACTAGTACAAAAAAAAGTGCAGCATCAAACAAAGATTTATTTGTTAGTGTCCGTGTATGGTCCAATAATTTGTTTAATGTCATCCTCAGATGCAATCCTGTGAGTGGATTCTTCAGGCTTTTGCCGGACCAAGATGCGACCGCGCTTCGTCCATACGAACCGCCATCCATGAATCCCTGCAGCTGCCTTTGCTTGACGAAACAACTGCTGATTCGACCTGGTCAGCCTCTCATTGACAAAAAAGCGTACGGGTTTCCCTGAAAGCCCGAGATTCTCTGTTGTGGCGTCGCGTCGCACGCGAGCGCCGTTCAACAAGGCGTCCCGCTGGTCCCGTCGAGCGAGGCGCACCATGATCGCGCGAGGGCGGGGCTCTGTTGAAATTATAGGGCTTGTCGCTTTAATATGTCTGCCGCCGACTCGCTCTGCGCACACGATGTCGCGGTCCTCCAAAGCAACTCCCAGCTTGGTGGCAATTAGCTGGAGCAGGTGTGATGGGTTTTCTGCTTGCATCTCAGGTACGTTCGCTATCATCAAATCGTTTGCCATCAGCTCCTGATCTCTGTCATTTAGGTCCCTCTTGAGCTGTTGAACCACACTCTCTACTGCATTTAAATTTACTGTCGAATCATATCCGGCATCGTGACGCTTTTCAAGCGCCTCCAGCCTTGACTCAATCCCATCCATGCGCGTGTGACACGAGTCGTTAGACGCCTTCAGCTCGGCGACGTCTTTCCGAAGCTCCATGACTTCAAAACGCAAGGTGCGTATCTCCTCCACTACCAATTTCAAAGTGGAGCCCACGTCCGGTGGGAACTCGGGGATCACAGGCGACGACGGTGCAGCGATTGACTGGGGCGTCAACGGTGCAGCAGTTGACAGAGGCGTCGGCGATGCGGCAGTTGACAGTTGCGTCGTCGTAGGCGTCGTGGGCTCCTCACTCTGTACTTCTGCACCGGCTGTACTTGGCAATTTTCGATATGGCTAAACGTCGACCAACACAACATTAAACATTGATGTTTAAACGATATGGTCAATTTTAGCTGGCCATTTCATGAAATGTCAAACACAATTACTTAGGAAAATCCTCTTTTAAACTACTACTTACAATGTTTGTAAATATGATGGGACCACCATGTATTTAAAACATTATTGATTTATCAGTCATTGCTTGATTCTGTTTATCTACTGTGATGCAGTAATTTTATTCTAGGGGCACCGTCTTCACATATAAGTAATGTTTACAAAATATTGTAAAACATTTTTAAAAGAGTAACGGTGGAGTTTCTTGCCCATTCTTCCCCATACAATACTACCTTTTGAAAGGGGCAACTAGAATTAACAAAAAAACAGTGGCACTCCGGGAGTGCCGACAACAGTGAAAACTTGAACGAGATTGCCTTGGTGGAAGAAAAATACTTGTGTAGAACATTGATCCGTAACCTTATCTAAATAAAGAGTACAATCGCGTTTACAGAAATGAGGTGTCGTCACAGTGTCGCAAAATCAACGGTTTAGTCCCATCTCGAAAATGCCCAACGCGTCTAAAGAAGTTTTCACTTCAAAAAAATTTGAAAAATTTCATGTTCAGAAGTGCCTATTTGATTTGAAATAAATGGTGTGCCTTTGAGATTTAATGTATTTAAGTGTAATGTTTAAAAAACATTAGTAAATTTTACCTGGTTGGCCTGGGTACCCAGGTTGGCCTGGCTGTCCTGGGTATCCGGGTTGTCCCGGTTTGCCTGGCTGTCCTGGATATCCTGGTTGTCCAGCCTGTCCTGGGTATCCGGGCTGTCCTGGCTGTCCTGGGTATCCGGGTTGTCCTGGTTTTCCTGGTTGTCCAGGCTGTCCTGGTCCACCTTCTTGGCCTGGTTGGCCAGGCTGTCCTGGGTATCCGGGCTGTCCTGGTTTGCCTGGTTCTCCGGGCTGTCCTGGGTATCCTGGTTGTCCTGGTTTACCCGGTTTACCGGGTTGGCCTGGGTATCCTGGCTGCCCGGGTTGTCCTGGGTATCCTGGCTGTCCGGGTTGTCCTGGTTGTCCTGGTCCACCTTGTTGGCCTGGTTGTCCTGGGTATCCGGGCTGTCCTGGGTATCCGGGCTGTCCTGGTTTGCCAGGTTGTCCTGGGTATCCAGGTTGTCCGGGCTGTCCTGGTTCACCTTTAAAAGAAGGCACAGAGTTAATTTAGTTGAAAACAAGTCAAAGCGGCGTTATAATGTGATAAATGAAATATACAACTCAATTAATTTAGTTGCAATAAGAAACACAGGTACCCTACATAGAAGTAATTTTCGACGCAGTTGTTGATGTACTGTAGGAACCATACTGTAGAACTAAATGATGAATGAAAGAAAGAAAACTGTACTGTAGAACTAAATGATGTCGTTACCGTAATGTTAACGTGAGTTAATATATATTTTTAAATAGAAAATAATGCTCGTTTCGAACAGAACGTTTAATAAACTGAAGAAAGAAAGAAAAAAAATATTTTATATGGGACACGCAAAGGAAAGACAAAAACTAAAAAAGGAGCATTTAAAATTAACATATTTTTTGAATAAACAAAACATAAAGATAAAGTACCTGTGCGAGGCCATGACACAACAAGATTACTTACTATGTATTTATTGTAAAAATTGTGCTTATTGCGTAAAATCTAAATGAATAGTTTAATTTTGATTAAAAATATACTTACTTTGAAAAATACTATTAAACAATATTAACCATACGTTTACTTTACTTCACGCCAAAATATTGGTACTAGGTCAACCAACTCTTATTTATGTATATGCAAATTTTCTCGAGAGATACTTCATTTCTTACCTAGTGAATGAGCGATAGAAGCAATTTAACGACGTCATCGGGTTGTTAAAACAAAGAAAATAGAATTTACTCATTCTAGCGGTACGGAACCCACACATTCGAGATTTAATGTATTAAGTGTAATGTTTTAAATAATTAGGTTAGCTATACCTGGTTGGCCTGGGTATCCAGGTTGGCCGGGCTGTCCTGGGTATCCGGGTTGTCCTGGTTTGCCTGGCTGTCCTGGGTATCCTGGTTGTCCAGGCTGTCCTGGTCCACCTTCTTGGCCTGGTTGACCAGGCTGTCCTGGGTATCCTGGCTGTCCCGGTTTGCCTGGTTCTCCGGGTTGTCCTGGGTATCCTGGTTGTCCTGGTTTTCCCTGTTCTCCAGGTTGGCCTGGGTATCCTGGCTGTCCGGGTTGGCCGGGCTGTCCTGGGTATCCGGGTTGTCCTGGTTTGCCTGGCTGTCCTGGGTATCCTGGTTGTCCAGGCTGTCCTAGTCCACCTTCTTGGCCTGGTTGACCAGGCTGTCCTGGGTATCCTGGCTGTCCTGGTTTGCCTGGTTCTCCGGGTTGTCCTGGGTATCCTGGTTGTCCTGGTTTTCCCGGTTCTCCCGGTTGTCCTGGGTATCCTGGCTGTCCGGGTTGTCCTGGTTGTCCTGGTCCACCTTGTTGGCCTGGCTTTCCTGGGTATCCGGGCTGTCCTGGTTTGCCAGGTTGTCCTGGATATCCTGGTTGTCCAGGCTGTCCTGGTTCACCTTTAAAAGACGGCACAGAGTTACTTTAGTTGATAACAAGTCAAAGCGGCATTATAATGTGATAAATGAAATATAAACCTCAATTAATTTAGCTGCATATAGAAACACAGATACCCTACATAGAAGTAGTTTCTGACGCAGTTGTTGATGTACTGTAGGAACTGTACTGTAGAACTAAATGATGACGTTACCGTAAAGTAAACGTGAGTTAATATTTAGTTTTAAATTGAAAATAGTGTTCGTTTCGAATAAAACGTTTAATTAATTAACTGAAGAAAGAAAGAAAAATATTTTATATGGGACACGCAAAGAAAAAAAAAAAGTAAAAAGGAACATTTAAAATTAACATATTTTTCGAATAAACAAAACAAAAATAATGTACCTGTGCGAGGCCATAACGTAACAAGCCTATTTACTATGTATTTATTGTAAAAATTGTGCTTATTGTGTAAAATCTAAATGGACAGTTTAATTTTGATTTAAAAAAAAACACTTACATTGATTAATACTATTAACCAATATTAACCATACGTTTACTTTACTTCACGCCAAAATATTTGTACTAGGTGTACCAACTCTTATTTATGTGTATGCAAATTTTCTCGAGAGATACTTCATTTCTTACCTAGTGAATGAGCGATAGAAGCAATTTAAAGACTTCGTCGGGTTGTTGAAACAAAGAAAATAGAATTTACTCATTCTAGCGGTACGGAACCCACACATTCGAGATTTAATGTATTAAGTGTAATGTTTTAAATAATTAGGTTAATTTTACCTGGTTGGCCTGGGTATCCAGGTTGGCCGGGCTGTCCTGGGTATCCGGGTTGTCCTGGTTTGCCTGGCTGTCCTGGGTATCCTGGTTGTCCAGGCTGTCCTGGTCCACCTTCTTGGCCTGGTTGACCAGGCTGTCCTGGGTATCCTGGCTGTCCTGGTTTGCCTGGTTCTCCGGGTTGTCCTGGGTATCCTGGTTGTCCTGGTTTTCCCGGTTCTCCGGGTTGGCCTGGGTATCCTGGCTGTCCGGGTTGTCCTGGGTATCCTGGCTGTCCGGGTTGTCCTGGTTGTCCTGGTCCACCTTGTTGGCCGGGCTGTCCTGGGTATCCGGGCTGTCCTGGTTTGCCAGGTTGTCCTGGGTATCCAGGTTGTCCGGGCTGTCCTGGTTCACCTTTAAAAGACGGCACAGAGATATTTTTCGAATAAACAAAACATAAAAATTAAATACCAGTGTGAGGCCATAAGGCAAGAAGACTACTTACTATGTATTTATTGTAAAATTTGTGCTTATAGCGTAAAGTCTAATTGGACAGTTTATTTCGATTAAAAAAACACTTACATTGATGAATACAATTAATATGTAACCATACGTTTACATTACTTTACGCTAAAACATTCGTACTAGGTCAACCAAGTCTTATTTGTGTGTACTGCAAATTTTCTCGCGAGATACTGCATTTCTTACTAGTGAATGAGCGATAGAAGCAATTTAAAGACGTCATCGGGTTTTTGAAAGAAAGAAAATAGAATTTACTAATTCTAACCGTACGAAATACATTAACTTTCGAGTGTGTGGGACACTCGAGATTTAATTTATTAACTGTAATATTTTAAATAATTAAGTTAGATTTACCTGGTTGGCCTGGGTATCCAGGTTGGCCGGGCTGTCCTGGGTATCCGGGTTGTCCGGGTTTGCCTGGCTGTCCTGGGTATCCTGGTTGTCCAGGCTGTCCTGGCTGTCCTGGGTATCCGGGTTGTCCTGGTTTGCCTGGCTGTCCTGGGTATCCTGGTTGTCCAGGCTGTCCTGGACCACCTTCTTGGCCTGGTTGACCAGGCTGTCCTGGGTATCCTGGCTGTCCTGGTTTGCCTGGTTCTCCGGGCTGGCCTGGGTATCCTGGCTGTCCGGGTTGTCCTGGGTATCCTGGCTGTCCGGGTTGTCCTGGTTGTCCTGGTCCACCTTCTTGGCCTGGTTGGCCAGGCTGTCCTGGGTATCCAGGCTGTCCTGGTTGTCCTGGGTATCCAGGCTGTCCTGGCTGTCCTGGATATCCGGGCTGTCCTGGTTTGCCTGGTTGTCCTGGGTATCCTGGTTGTCCAGGTTGTCCTGGTCCACCTTCTTGGCCTGGTTGGCCAGGCTGTCCTGGGTATCCGGGCTGTCCTGGTTGTCCTGGGTATCCAGGCTGTCCTGGCTGTCCTGGATATCCGGGCTGTCCTGGTTTGCCTGGTTGTCCTGGGTATCCTGGTTGTCCAGGTTGTCCTGGTCCACCTTCTTGGCCTGGTTTACCAGGCTGTCCTGGGTATCCTGGCTGTCCTGGTTTGCCTGGTTCCCCGGGCTGTCCTGGGTATCCTGGTTGTCCTGGTTTTCCAGGTTCTCCGGGTTGCCCTGGGTATCCTGGCTGTCCGGGTTGTCCTGGGTATCCTGGGTATCCTGGCTGTCCGGGTTGTCCTGGTCCACCTTGTTGGCCAGGCTGTCCTGGCTGTCCTGGGTATCCAGGCTGTCCTGGTTTGCCAGGTTGTCCTGGGTATCCAGGTTGTCCGGGCTGTCCTGGTTCACCTTTAAAAGATGGCACAGTGTTCATTTAGTTGATAAAAAGTCAAAACGGCATTATAATGATGAAATATAAACCTCACACATAGAAGTAATTTCTGACACAGATGTTGATGTACTGTAGGAACTGTACTGTAGAACTAAATGACGACGTTACCGTAACGTAAACGTGAGTTAATATTTACTTTTAAATATAAATTAATGTTCGTTTTGAATAGAACATTTAATTAACTGAAGAAAGAAATAAAAATATTTTATATGGGACACGCAAAGGAAAGACAAAAAGTAAAAAAGGAGCATTTAAAATTAACATATTTTTCGAATAAACAAAACATAAAAATAAAATACCTGTGCGAAGCCATAAGACAAGAAGACTAATTACTAAGTATTTATTGTAAAAATTGTGCTTACTGCGTAAAATATAAATGGACAGTTTAATTTCCATTCAAAAACACTTACATTGATGAATACAATTAATACGTAACGTAAGTGTATGGTTAAATACTATAAACATATATTAAACATACGTTTACATTACTTCACGCCAAAATATTCGTACTAGGTCAACCAAGTCTTATTTATGTGTGTGAATTTTTATCGAGATATACTTAGTTTCTTACCTAGTGAATGAGCAATAGAAGCAATTTAACGACGTCATCGGGTTGTTGAAATAAAGAAAATAGAATTTACTCATTCTAGCTGTACGGTACCCACACACTCGAGATTTAATGTGTTACTCGTAAGTGTAATGTTTTAAATAATTAAGTTAGTTTTACCTGGTTGGCCTGGGTATCCAGGTTGGCCAGGCTGGCCTGGGTATTCGGGTTGTTCCGGTTGTCCAGGCTGTCCTGGTCCACCTTCTTGGCCTGGCTGGCTAGGCTGTCCTGGGTATCCGGGCTGTCCTGGTTGTCCTGGGTATCCAGGTTGTCCGGGCTGTCCTGGTTCACCTAAACAAAAAGACGCAGAGTCAAAAAAAAATCGCTGCAATAAGAGACATTATATGGTGGTCATTTCGTACTCAGAAGTTAGAAAAAAAGAAAGAAAGAAGAAAGTCTACGTTAGGTAGTACATATATATATGTACCAGGGATGTTACGGAGCTTCGGTTCCGGTTCCGAAAGGTCGGAAATTCCGATTAATTTTACACCTCCTATTCTGTTTTCGGTTCCGATAATTTTGAATCTGAGTTATACCGAAGTTCGAAACGCAGCGATGCACGTGACTAGAGCGAGTAGAAACAAGTTTTAACTCGTCGCCAGTGTAATTTTAGTTTATTTTATACACGATTGCACTCGAAGTCTCAGTTTATTGTTTTGTTTGTGGATGTTATCGCTAATATTTGATTAATTAAATAGATTGAATTATATTTCAATTGTTTCATAAAGCCTTCCCATAACACATCTTTCTTCTACTTCTACTTTCGACTCCGGTTCCGGATCCGAATCCAATTCCGGTTCCGGTTCCGTTAAAACGACTTCCGTAACATCCCTGATATGTACATAAATAAAATGCTGAGGTGATGCTTTTTTGATAACATTGATTTAAATAGTATAAATCTGTGTACCGTTGCAGTGTGGGAAATTATCAGGTTGGGCAAGTCCGTCTTTCCCAATCTAGTTTTAAATAATGCAGTAAGTAAGTTTTACCTGGTTGTCCTGGGAATCCTGGTTGCCCGGGTTTGCCAGGTTGTCCTGGTTGTCCGGGTCCACCGTGTTGACTTTCTGATTCCGGCTTTCCCGGGTATCCTGGCTGACCTGGTTGTCCTGGTAATCCAGGCTGTCCGGGTTTACCAGGTTGTCCTGGCTGGCCTGGGTATCCTGGCTGGCCTGGCTGTCCTGGGTATCCTGGCTGACCTGGTTGTCCAGGGCCTCCGGGTTGTCCTTCCTGTCCAGGGTATCCTGGCTGGCCTGGGTATCCTGGCTGACCTGGTTGTCCAGGGCCTCCGGGTTGTCCTTCCTGTCCTGGGTATCCTGGCTGTCCGGGCTTACCAGGTTGTCCTGGTTGTCCTGGTTGTCCTGGGTATCCTGGCTGACCTGGTTGTCCAGGTACACCGGGTTGACCGGGTTGTCCTTCTTCTCCAGGGTATCCTGGTTGACCTGGCTGTCCTGGGTATCCTGGCTGTCCGGGCTTACCAGGTTGTCCTGGTTGTCCTGGGTATCCTGGCTGACCTGGTTTTCCAGGTACACCGGGTTGTCCTTCTTGTCCAGGGTATCCTGGCTGGCCTGGCTGTCCTGGGTATCCTGGCTGTCCGGGCTTACCAGGTTGTCCTGGGTATCCTGGTTGGCCTGGTTGACCGGGTTGTCCTTCCTGGCCAGGGTATCCTGACTGAGGTGGGTATCCTGGCTGGCCTGGTTGTCCAGGTTTACCAGGTTGACCTGGCTGGCCTGGGTATCCCGGTTGTCCTGGTTTCCCTGGGTGACCCGGTTGTCCTGGTTGGCCTGGATAACCAGGTTGTCCCGGTTGAATTGGCTGTCCCGGTTGGGAATCTGGTAAAAAACAACAAAAATAATATAACATTCGCAAAATTAAAGATTTTCTTCATATTCATAGTATGGTCAACCGCACATCACTAAATAAATTATTTGTCTATCTCAGGGGCGACGGCTCTAAATAACTCGATTCCTACCGGCTTAAATTCCCTTCGGAAATTCGGAACACAACCACTATATCGTCATTGAATAATTACACTTTATGTAATTGATACACCATAAAATTAAAACATTATAAAATAATATAAATTATTTTTTTTTTGTCTTAATATCGCAACAACAAAACATTTTGCGCTAAAATAACTCATAGGCGTGTCCGGCTTATCGTGAATTCAATTTCCTTAGAAAATGAAGTCCATCATGACGTCACTTCGGTCACGTGACACCGCGGTTTCTTAGCAGTTGGGTAAGCCGATTTGCAACGAATTACGATAGGTATAGTAGTAGAAAACGTGCGCGCAGGAGCGAGAAAGAATTATTGCTATTGCACCACCTCATTCTGGCACATTTTTTTCGGTTGTTTTCATTGAATTTCGTAATGCGTTCGCCTCGGAGTTCATAAACATTTCATCATTTGATTGACAATGTGTGGTTGTTTTTTGATGTAATCGCATTAGTCCATATTTTAATTTGTATTTTGTTCGCTCAGTTTTTATTGAATTCGTGTGATCTTAAGGAAACAACAACATTTTTTTTAATTACCTGGTCCTCCTGGTCCTCCTGGTCCTCCTGGTCCTCCGGGCCCGCCTGGTCCTCCTGGAGTGCCGGGTGAGCCGGGTGAGCCTGGAGATCCAGGTTTGCCGGGTTGTCCTGGGTAGTAACCACCAGTGGAGGGTCCACCGGGGCCATTAGGACCACCTGGACCACCTGGACCTCCGGGTCCTCCTGGGCCTCCTGGGGAACCTGGTGATCCTGGGCTGCCTGGTGTTCCGGGTTGTCCTGGGTAGTAACCGCCAGTAGAGGGACCGCCGGGGCCATTTGGACCACCGGGGCCACCTGGTCCTCCGGGTCCTCCTGGGCCTCCTGGAGTGCCGGGTGATCCGGGAGAGCCTGGAGATCCAGGAGATCCAGGCTTGCCGGGTTGTCCGGGATAAGTTACGCCACCAGAGGGGCCGCTAGGTCCACCGGGTCCACCTGGGCCGCCAGGACCACCTAAATTAAATTAAGCTTAGTATAAATTTAAGATAAATCACTAAATGCGTTTAATACTAAACGAATTCAAAACATTATTTATTTATTGCACAATGTACAATTATACCCAGTTTCAGGCTATGGGTTAATAGTTTAGTTATTCATGCAACTGTTGTATAATAAGGGGTATTTTGTTTTAATACCTGATTATAACAGTTGCATACAATACTTTATCTACACCCGTGATATGAATCCTCTATAAAAGTGTCTGAAACCATTGGGTGTTTGTAATTCAAGATCAAGAATAAATTTAAAATCCCACGAAATTCAGTACAACAAAACAAATGAATGTCGCCTGCAGCAGCACATCACACACACACATGCGTGCAGCGGGTGCTGCTGTCCCCCTTTGAACGTTCAAACGGGGGACAGCAACTCGTTTCAACGTTAAAACGAGTTGCGTAATGAAATTTAGTACAACATTATACCACTCGTTTGGATGATGTAATGGTTACTATGACACTGGCTGTTATAGTGTTGCCAATAAGCTAACTGTTTCAGAAACTTTTATAGAGGTTTTATAGCATGGGTGTAAACTTATGAGTACATGACCCTAGTTAATTAAATCAGGCGTGATCAGCGACCAGCGCTCGGTGTAGCAACATGCCGTGTTCAGGTTCGTGACAAGGTAATCGTCATCTTGAGGATGCCTTGTTGAGAGGTGAAACATGTGTTGATTTTTTACAGTTTAATGGCTCTTTGGGAATAGTTAAGCGGAGCAGTACCCTAATTGCGTACAACACAATCACAATCACAATTTGTTTCGATTTGAAACAGATTGCTAATCCATTGCTTCATAAGTTGGAAAAAAAAATCTGGTCAACAACGTAAATAACGCAATGAATGTTATTGAATTGTCAAAATTAAACAAATTAGGCATAATTGTTTACGAAAATAAGTTACGCAATTATAGTACAGGTTACTAAATATAACAACATTTATTGTATCTTACATGACCCTGTTAAGCAAGTAGGAACATTATTTAATCTAGTGACATTGTTCTGTTTCTGTCAATCGTTTGAAGAAATAATAAAGGAAAGAAAAAAAGAAAAAAAATTTATTTGACCCAAGAAGATGACACAGACAGAATGATGTTTTACATGTTTAGCGTGGTGCAAGCGGGCCTTAGTGTGTTTCTTCACGTTATTCATAGGTTAATCATTTACTTTCACTTCAGAGATATTTCATCGAAGACAATTAGCTAGTGTTTTATTTAATAAAAAGTGGAGAATAACCAGCCATTAAACTGTGGTCACCATTCAAAATGCTTGAAGTCGCTTGAAGAACCAGTTTAATAATGAATTAAAAGGTGAGTGTACTACTGAACATAATCATAATCTATCAAATTCAAAAATCGAATGGTGTTCGTTGGTTAGCGCATCACTTGATAACGGCTGGAACGATTTGGTTTTTTACTTTAATGTTCATAATTATAGTCTGATTAAGGTTTTTAGGGCAAGAACAATTGGAAAAGTTGTCCGGGAAATTGGGAAATTCGGGAAAAATAGAAAGTGCAATTTTCTTTGGGATTATTGTATAAACTCAAGACCTCAAGACCATAAACTTACGGTTCGAACTTGGACAGGCCATCTGTGTGGTCAGCTAGTTATGAATAAAACAGGTACAGAAGTACAATTGTTACACATTTGTTTACCTGGGCCTCCTGGTGTTCCTGGTGAGCCTGGTGACCCTGGAGAGCCGGGTTGTCCTGGGTAGTAACCGCCAGTAGAAGGACCGCTCGGGCCATTTGGACCACCGGGACCTCCTAGAAAAGTAGAAATTGATTAAATGCGTAATACATTAAAACCTGAAGTCGACGAAAGCGAAGAAGCATGTAACGAACAAAACATGTTTTTGTAGAAAGATTTTTACATGTTTAGGACCATTTCTGTACAATAGATTAATGAAAACTTAGTACTCGTTATATATCATTTAAATGATTTTAGTTGTAAAAAAATTATACTTAAATACTACTTTACTAAAGTTATTATGAACCGACAGAAAATCTACTTGTTATCTGCAAATAGACACCGCTAACATGCTATTTTGCTTTTATTTACCGAAATTTTAATTTAGTTTTTAGTTTTTACTTAATACTCATTGTTATTTATTTGATTATGTATTTATGCATTTCCTAGCCTGAAGTACAAGGTCAACCTAGTACAGGCAAATAAGCAACTGTGCTCTATTTTAAATTGGATATTTATTGTAAAAGTGTCCCTTTTTATAAATAAACGATTATTATTAAAGCATGAAACGTATAGTCTGATATTCTGTCCTCCATAAAATATAGGCGTGAATTTATGTTCGTTTAATAACATAATTCATTTAGTTTTTTTTTCGTTTTTATTAGGAACAAGCCATGCGCACGATGGAATTTCACAATCGGCAAAAATGACTAACTTCTATGCAAACTTTCATCGCCTATTTACTACTCTAGCAAATGAATTTGATAAAATTGTCTCGTGTTCATTTTCGGTAGAAAAGAAACTCTTGTGCAAAATGTCCTGCTTCTAGACCCAGCGGTTTAAGCTGTGCGTGACCTGTCACTGAATTTTAGATTATTATTATGTAGATAACGCCCGCACAAAAAATATAAAAATTTGAAAAAGAAACGAACCTGGGCCGCCTGGTCCGCCGGGTCCGCCTGGTGTTCCTGGTGATCCTGGGCTTCCTGGAGAGCCTGGGCTGCCTGGTTTTCCTGGGTAGTAACCGCCAGTAGACGGACCGTTAGGCCCATCTGGACCGCTGGGGCCACCTGGGCCTCCTGGTCCTCCTGGGCCTCCAGGTCCTCCTGGAGTGCCAGGTGATCCTGGGCTGCCTGGTGTACCGGGTTGTCCTGGGTAGTAACCAGTGGAGGGTCCATCGGGGCCATTGGGTCCACCAGGGCCACCTGGACCTCCTGGTCCACCTGGTCCTCCCGGAGTGCCGGGTGATCCTGGGCTGCCTGGTGCTCCGGGTTGTCCTGGGTAGTAACCACCAGTGGAAGGTCCACCGGGGCCATTAGGTCCGCCTGGGCCTCCTGGTCCTCCAGGTCCACCTGGGCCTCCTGGGGTGCCAGGTGAGCCTGGGCTGCCTGGTGTTCCGGGTTGTCCAGGTGGTCCTGGGTAGTAACCAGTCGAGGGACCACCGGGACCATTAGGTCCGCCTGGGCCTCCTGGTCCTCCAGGTCCTCCAGGTCCTCCTGGGCCTCCTGGGGTGCCAGGTGATCCTGGGCTGCCTGGTGCTCCGGGTTGTCCAGGTGGTCCTGGGTAATAACCAGTCGAGGGACCACCGGGACCATTAGGTCCGCCTGGGCCTCCGGGTCCTCCTGGGCCACCTGGTCCTCCGGGAGTGCCGGGTGATCCTGGGCTGCCCGGCGCACCAGGTTTACCGGGTTGTCCTGGGTAATAACCGCCAGTAGCGGGACCGCCGGGGCCGTTAGGACCACCGGGTCCTCCTGGGCCTCCTGGACCTCCTGAAAATAAAACAATAATTCAGTTATTTTCTGTGTGATTTTTCACCTCATATTAAAAAAACTTTCCAGTTAGCAGTGCTGTCTGCTGCAGACCATCGAGGCTCTTATGATATTACTAACAGTGGCTGTTGAGAATTTTGCAGGGTGTAAAAAAACCCACCACGAAACCGTCATCTACGCATTATTTTTGGTGAATTCGCTGTTTACGGTAGTGTGGAACGTAGCGCACGTGAAACATTGAGTTTATAGGTGATTTCTTTGTCTCCGTAACCAGAAGGTTCCCAGGTATGGTTCAGTGCAAAAAAATATATAATAATGGGAAGAGCAAGTGACTCTCGGCTTCGTTAAGGGTAGTTTTATAACCATTATTTCTATTTACCTGGTCCGCCGGGGCCGCCGGGGCCCCCGGGTCCCCCTGGTGTGCCTGGAGAGCCAGGACTACCGGGTGTTCCTGGAGTGCCCGGATAGTAACCACCAGAGCCAAATGAGCCATCAGGACCTAATGGCTCTCCTAAAGCCACACACAGTGATTGGTTAGACATAAACGGTTAATAAGCTGATTTATGATAAGTCACATTTGTTAGCACACACAAGCTACCAGAAGGCCAATTCCCACATTTAAAAACGTTTAAAACTTAGCTGAAATGTCATCTCAGCGCAATGAGTGTCATTAACTTGTCGAAGATATATGTAAAATCGATTATTAGGAGATATCTATTTTTGACAGACGGAGGGTGAGAATAGAATGCGAACGTTCTTATAAGCGTTTATTCTGAAAGTGGGCAACGTTGCAAATAGATGTCAAATGTTTTGCTGTTTTGATTAATTTGGCAATGTTACTGTATGGAAATATGAAATGTGGCTAACTAGCGAACAAACGTGGCTAATTAAAATATTACTAAATATTTTAGTTCACTCGTTAGCGATATTTCATATTTCCATACAGTAACATTGCCAAATTTATTAAAACAGTGAAATATTTGACAGCTATTTGCGAAGTTGCCCACTAACAGAATGCACGCTCTTAAAAATATGGGAATTGCCCCTCAGATTAGAACGCACCAGGTATATTCGTAAAGCCGGTACCTACAATTATATTTATACTAATGATTCAGATTTCTCATGTGTATCTAAATCTCGTATCTTTTTCATTTTTGATGATAATATGTATGTACTCGCAGTATTTTAATTAATCAATAGAATTGTATTGGATTCAATTTCGAAAAGAGGTACAATATTCTTTTACGGAGATTTTGAAGTAGTAGCAGTTGTTTTAGAATACGATATTTCCAATGTTAATCAGGCGTTTGTTCACATAAAACTATACTGATTGATGAACGTAGCGTGATTTATGATACTACCCTAAAAGGTTTGGCCGGATCACGTCATGTCAATGTATGGCGGAGTGCCATAAAAAGACAAATTCCTCTTTTTATTTGAGAATAAAAAATGTGTGATGGATCCATCACACAAAAACCCGAATATGATTTGAATTCTTGATCACTTTACCATTTTCAGAAATGAGTCATGTTACGATAGTTGTTTAGTATTTTATTTATTTAGTTGTTTAGTAGTTGATTTCGTACCTGGTCCTGTAGGTTGTCCTGGGTAATATTCTCCTGTGCCTGAAAGAGTTAGCACAAATGGATGGGTTAGCGACAAAGCTGCTGTTCGTTAAATTGCATTAAAAATGTTTCAGGCGCTTTTGAAACGATAAATGAATGTAATTTGAATGAAAACGACAATAAAATTAGGTTACTGCTGGCACTGAACCGATCATAAAGTTAGACTGTAAAATAAAAACTTCGAACGAAACGAATCACGGAATTTTGTGAAGGCATTTCGAGAATATCACAACTCTTTGTGACAATGCCTTCACTAAATTCCGTGATTCGATTCGTGTCTCTGTATTAAACGAAACTTGTATGGATATCCCGTGGTTTGAATGATCGAGCAACTAGAATGAGCCCAACATTGAATTATTATTAGGTCTGTTTTTTTGTTATTAGGTCTGCCAGTGGAAATCTATAGTTTCCAATTTAGGTGTTAATGAGCGTTAGTCACGTCTTACCTGGGTAGTAGCCTGGGGTGCCAGCCGTGCCTGGGAATCCTGGGGTACCTGGGCTACCGGGTGTACCTGGGGTGCCTGGAGATCCTGCGGTGCCTGGGGTAGGAGCGGTACCGCCGCTGCCTGGGTAGTAGCTGCCTGGAGGGCCGCCGGGGCCGCCTGGGCCGCCTGGACCACCTGTTACCAAGAGAGAGTATTAGAATCCACCACTGTACATTTGTGGGCTTGAAGTATCAAATAAACAAATATAATCATTTTCATATAATGGTTGCTGGAAACTCATTCTGCATGAAACTATTCTATGTATTATGTATAACTAGCGTGCCGACCCTGCTTCGCGTGGTTTTTACGACTTGACAAAACATCGAGATCATCTTTATTGTATTTAAGTTTAATAGTAATGTATTACACATTAACCTTCCGGAATAAATTTTCTAAATAACAGTGAAAACTGCATGAAAATCCGTCGCGCAGGTTAGAAGAACAAGTCTCACAGACAGACTCGAAAAGCGAGTTCAATTTATATTATGTATAGATTACGGTTTTTACCTGGTCCACCTGGCGTGCCTGGTGATCCGGGTGTTCCAGCGGTGCCTGGGGTTCCAGGTGTGCCAGGAGTGCCGGGCTTGCCGGGGGTACCGGGTTTACCTGGCTGGCCTTGCCCTGGAAGCAATCAATTGTAAATGTAAGTAAAATGAAGGTTTTAGCATTTTAAAGGCTAAAGCGGATTGGGGCGGGTCGTAGCGCAACGCATTTTCATACAAAAAAGTGCGTTGCGGCCCGTCTGTAGTGGGCGTTGGATCATAGAAAATATACGAAAGTAATAAAGCAAGATTTCTGCAATACTTTGCGTTGCGACGAATGAAAGATTCAAGAAAAAACCAGCTTAAATCAACTTAGCTGATCTTCAGTTACCAAGTTCTGGGACATAACAAAAAGAAAGTCCCCGAGACACAGATTATGCGACAAAAAAATATTTCCCGCTAGGAATAAATTCTAGAAAACTTACATGATCCAGGGCCGTTGGGTCCTGAAAAGATAGGAAAATAAATTTTGATCAGTCACGTTACTAGGCGATTTGGTAGTAAAAGGACACCTTTTCTCATTTTATTGAGAAGAAGGTCATGTCGAAAATGTTAAAGTAGGCATATTTTGTAACTTAATCGGAACCAAATGTAACTGAGGTGGGCGATTTATTTATTTTATTTAAATACAGAAAGTAGCAAAATTTTCAAAAAGTTGCCAACCGAATTACAATATACTCTCATCATCTGATCAGAATCTTAAGGAAAAACTTAAGTGAAGGTGTTTTTAAATATGGATGTGTTAAGCTACAGTTATTGCCAACCGTACTTTGAGAAGGTAGGTTTGAGAAGGGTTCCCTATTTTCTTTATGTCTTTACCTTGTCCAGTTTGTACGGGTTTGACGTTGCTGGATCCGCCGCTGCTGTCTATGGGACGAGGTGGTTTCGGTGTCGGTTTTGGCAAAGGCTTGGCTGGTATTCCGCCGGGAGTACGACCACAACCTTTGGGGAAGTATAGTTTCTTCCACGGGATGGTTTGACCTGGCTGAGTGTTTGCCGCTTGTCCAGTTCTGAAAAAGTAGTTTTAAATTATTTATGCATTTTGCATTTTATTTATGCATGCTTCTCCTTATTGGTTCGTTTATGCAAATAATGAATAACCTGATTTTAATAAATTAATGTGTACCACTTTGTTAAAAACAACTTAGTAGCATTAGCTTAGAATAATTCTGACATCAGTTTTAGATCATCGTTAAACAAATGAAGAACGTAGCCAAGGCAACAAAGTTATAGCTTTTGTGTAATATTGTCAATAACGTAGTATATGTCGACTTACGCTTCATCATATTCGTATTTCTCGTCAGGGAAGACTTCAACTGGTTTCTCTGGCTCCACTACTCTGTACCCGTGGCTGTCAGCGACGTAGTGAGTAGCGCGGAGGAAGTTGTCAGGGTCCAAGTAACCATAGCAACCATACGTGACGCCGTCCGGACCACGGTTCTCGTGGTGGAACTGCCCGTTCGGACCAACGTCATAACCGAATCCGTATGCACCTGGATCAAAGATAAAACCGGTTTAGATGAAATGACATAAGATATAAAATTTGCTACAGCCATGATGCTGCGTCTAAAACCTGTCTGTCGAAACTGAGCAACAAACATTCCAACGTGATTATTTCACGGATTGTGTTAAAATATATTGTGACTATTCTTTTTTGTGTTACAAGGTTTTTTCAGTAAATGTAGGGAGGTGACAAATTTAGAACATTTGTCTCACCAGGCGGCGCCACTATGATAAATGGCAAAGTTTATTACTGAAAACGGAAAACTAGCATGTGTTGAGGCAAAAGAGGAAGTTCCTGGTCAATCATACCTACCTAATAAATCTTATTATCAAATATTATGTACTCAGATATAAATAATAATCTATCAAGAACCACGGAAAATTAAAATCGTAAATCATAACAAATTGAATAATGACTTTATCAATTTTGTGTCAATCTGTTTAGGAAGCATTTTATTTTTAATATTAAACGGAATAAACGTTATTAAGTTAATCACATAGCAGTAGCTTAGCATTTATGATATCAACATAATATTTCGTTACTGGTTCTACAAGTTTTAAAATTCAAGTTTCACAAGAAATAAAATCTATACCTACCTACCTGCAACAATATCATATTCTCGATTGAAACAAAGTCTACGATACTTTCGATGTTTCTTATATCTGTACTCAAATTCAAATTGTTATAGTATTACCATTTAGGTACAGTAAAGCAATGCTTGTTTATGTTTATTTATAGGTATGCAGTTCATAATAAAAAGTGTTCGTCATCTTTCTTCACTAGAAACTGTTCATTCTTTAAATTTTTAAAGCTTCCTCTCTCCTAATATTATGCTGTTCCTAACAGGGTCCATAATGATCTCATAAAAATGTAAGTTACCACTACGTACATATTGTGGAATGCAATAAATGATTGAGTATTAAGTATTGAGTTTTGAAATGAACTCATCATCATCTGACTAGCCTTTTCCCAACTATGTTGGGGTCAGCTTACAGTCTAACCGGATGCAGCTGAATACCAGTATTTTACATGGAGCGACTGCATATCTGACCTCCACAACCTAGTAACTAAGTAACACGATACCCCTTGGTAAGACTGGTTGTCAGACTTTTGGGCTTTTAACTACCCGTAACGATTGTCAAAGATCTACAAATGACAGCCGGTACCAACGGCTTAACGTGCTTTCCGAGGCACGGAGGGGTCTTGGTATGTAAAATAATAATAATAATCATCATTTTAATTCAGAATAATCCATAATTTGTTAGTAAACATTAACCTTAATAACTATGTTAGTAAACATGCAGGTTGGACAAATAATGGACGAGCGGGCTATCAAATTTCCCCGCAATGACACTCAGGAGACTGTTCGAGCTGCCCCGGACCCTCTGCAGTAGCGACGCAGCACGCTTACGTCTGATCGCTGCGAATCCATCAGTGTGTGCATCAGCAAACATTCCCGACGCACTGCAGAAGCGAGGCAGCCCCAACAGCATCCTGAATGCATTGTTGTATTGGACTCGAAGAACATTGATGGCTTTCTGAGTACAACTTGTCCAGAGGCTGCAAGTGTAAAATGTCTGACAATATGCTTTAAAAAGCGTCAAAGATGGTCAGCCATCCACGGAGCAACCACAGCTGACCCGTGCAGCTGTTATTACTTAGCTACAAGCCCCACAAGAGTATTGAAATGAACTACTGGTATGTAAAGTTCTCATAAAGGAACAGAAATGAAACGGAAAAGTTGAATCATCTTTATAGTAATAAAACGTGTCTAAATTAATACGAAAGTTACTAGTGTCTCACGAGGAATAATTACAAAAGCAGCTGTTTCCCGTCAACAAACATTTAATATGCGACAGATGAAGGTAATTTGTAATTACGTCTTCCCTCATGTTAGTATCATTTTATGCGCTATATCTCTAACTCTACGTTTACATACCATCACTTTTACGGAACATTATCTTGGATTTCATAATGTTTTTAAAAGAATGGAAAATATCGCGATCTTTTTTACTTTTTATGGTACTAGAGTCTGGTTTTTTTTACCTTGATGCTCTGGTCATGGTATCATAGATAAAATAACGTTCGAGACGAAACGGTACATTAGCATAATATCAATAAGGTAATGCTATAAAACTGTAAGCAAAAATGCGTAAAGTTGCGAAACGGGTTTAATTCACTGCCGAAGTATCAAATAAAACGGTGTAAGTATATGGTTCTTTGCGGAATTTATTTTTCTTAGTGTGCACATTGTGTAGGTAGGTATGATTATTGGGTACCTGTGTGGGAATTCATATCCATTTCAAGCTGTCTCATTAAAATTCAAGATACGAATCCTGACCACAATTAAGTCCCGAGTGTGCTGACCACCTGGGACAATCCATTAAATTGAAACGAGTAGGCGGTATCTACAGTGTTGTCTGCAGCAGCATTCATTTTAAGTCCAAGATAATAAAAACAACAAAATAATGATTTTGTTATGCAGTTTTGACAAGATCAGAATTTAATTAAGTAATATTCATTTTATGAATTTTAATATGTACCTAAATTAATACATAACTTTCATTGTAATGCTGGGGCTACATTGTCGCGTTATCGCGAAAAACTTCGCGCGCTCTCTCTCGCACACCGTTTGACGTTTCGCTGAGCAACAGAGAGCGCGCGAAGTATATAGTTCACGATAACGCGACAATGTAGCCCCAGCAATACTAGCAAAATAAAGGCATATAAACCTTTACCTACGCTGTGAAATTAATATTTTATGAGTCATGTAACTTTTCTCAAAGGTAGCATGTAATAAACCATTCGCGGATCGACTTGTTAAGTACTTACTACTTTACTTTTACAGTTTGAACTGAGATTTATGTGAGAATACGCATTTTGGCAACTACTTACAACTTCGTAAGTAGGTACCTATTTAGCTTGGTTTATGTTTTTCTTATGCTGGGGCTACGTTAACGCGTTATCGCGAACTTTACTTTCCGCCCTCTTTCTCGCACATCGCTCGACGTCTCGTTGAGCAACAGAACGCGCGATGTATAAATTCGCGATAACGCGACAATTTAGCCCCAGCTTTTCGAAAAGCTACGACTTGTGGTTGTGGTAGGAAAAAAAAACACTTCGGTATTGTCTGTCTCATCACCTCAGGTGTAATAAGTGGATATCTGGTAGACAGATAGTACCTATCCGGACATTGCGAAACAGGCCCTCGGCGAGCTGATTGCAGAACACCCAAAAAGGCGTGAGTAAAAAGGTATATTCTCAAGAATGATTCGAAATCTTCTTATTTTCGTAGCTTAAATTAAAATTCCTTTCAAACAACAAGAATTAGCAGATCAATCACTCGGCTTCAAAACTGAGATAGGTATTAAAGTGTTTATCGTCTAAATAGGATGTTAGAATCAGCGGATGATCGATAGTAAATTGAGAGTTGACATCAATGTTGATCGCCTCACAGGGTCGAAAACAGCCGGTCTCTCCACAGTGACATAATATCGTATCGAGACAAACCTAACGAGTTGCCCAGAGGTACCTGTATACACCTATATATAGGTACATCACACATATAAAAGAATACCGGTTTGAAACGGAGATTAGACCAATTTGTAATGTGGTCGCGTGAATCGAATTATGCGTGTTGGAACTCTCTAAAATTGACTGCCTCGTTTGTCTAGTGGTCGCTAGTTCAACTGCTGAGCTGGGTTCGATCCCTGGTTGGGTGGGTCAAACTCAAAGTCAAACACATAATTTATTTCAATTAGGCACATAAAAGGCACTTTTGAACGTCAAAATTTACAAATAAATGTATTGATTCTAGTCGTCCCTTTTAAAAGGTAGTTTTAATATGTTACTGGGTTTTTCCATTATGAATTTTGCAGCATTTTGCCTTCAATTACATTGGACTAACCATCGTAATGTGGTATTTGTGAATATCCTACCCCTTCAAGATTATCTGATACTAGCTTCTGCCAGCGACTTTTTCCGCGTTGTCTATAACCTTCCTCAATAATTGGGCTATCAAACGCAACCATAATTTTTCAAATCCGATTTGTAGTTCCAGAGATTACCCCCTACATACCTACAAACTTACAAACAAACAAATTTTACCTCTTAATAATATTAGTACTATAGATAAAGTTATGTTTTTTAAACTCTACTTACTTGTGTCGTAGTTAGTCTCGTAATACTGTTTCTTCTCATCGTCTTCGATGTCTACGACCACTTCGTTGTTTGAATCGCCCTGGTACGGGGCATACTGTCGAGCCTCTCTCTCCACTGCTAATGCTTTGGCATCATCTTTTGGTGGTTTCTTTGGAGTAACCTCACTGGCTTGTATTATTGCCAGCGCGGCCTGTGAACAAAAGAAAATAACATTAAATTAAGAAGTTCAAGAGCTTTCTTACTTTAGTTCTAAAGTTTTTACTCTTCTTTTAACATGATAATGGTGCCGATTCTCTTGTACACCGAACTAAACTAACTAAACTATCACTAAAATTCCTTACTTTTGACTATGAGAATCTCAAAGCTATTCTGCAAAACAAATTCTCTAAATTTAAAAATAATTTTGACACATCTAAATCGAATTTGACAACCGCGACTCCACACGTGATACCTAACCACGTGAATCTTTTTAGAGCCGGAGGCGCGCAGGGGGGGGCAGCCTCGACGTGTTTTATATGGATTTTTCACTTTTTGTGTGGAAAATAAGAAAAAAATATTACCTACATGTAGAGTGTTAGGGGTTTAAGGGTTTTATAAGGGTGCGCCAAAGTTCACCTAAATTTTCAACTCCGATAATTGGAAATCCGAAAATGTTCTTTCTAACATTTTTCATCCTAACAATCACAATTCCTAACTACTCTGTCTCTAATGTTCATAATTCCGAAGCATTCAACTTCATAATGTCAGTAGCAATAAACATCTATTATACTTTTATTTGTTTCCCTATATTTTCTCAACATAACCATCTTTTATACTATTATTCAAAGTCATATCTTTTTTGTTTAGATTAAAAAAAAAAAGATAAGATTAAAGATATCCATAGGTTAGGTTAGGTTAGAACTGTGACCAACTACGCGCGAGCCGAGCGAGCGAAGCGAGCGGTGCCGCGGCAGCGGCCGGCGAGCGCTTCATCGAAATTGGTCGCGAAATTTTTCTAAGTATTTTTTTCATAGTGCCCCCAAGAAACGAATCGTTGTAAACATGCACGTAATAATGATAATACACCGACATGAACTTAGCAATAGACACAACACAGTACGTTATGTAAAGCATACCCCCAAATAATAAATAATCAAACCCTCAAATTAAAACTATAAATATCATCTTCTACCCACATATATTTTTTATAACACTTGGTAAATGTTTCTTTCTGAGTATGAGTGAAAATATTATGGTAATTATGTTTAGGGATAAAAGCGTTATGATAAAAAACAGTAGGAGTTTAAATATATTTACATTAATGATATTATTAATTACAATTTTCGGAAACATGAGTGTTATGAACATCGCTGGTAGCACTACAAATAGTATGAATGAAAACTTTAGGATGAAAAATTTTAGGAAGAGTGATCATTCGGATTACAAATCGTTAGGAAGAACAATTTCGGGTAAAGAACTTTAGTTGAGCCAATATGGACCCGTTTTATAAAGGGTGTCGAAATTTTCATTATTTTTGCGATTGGACACACCGTTTTCGAGATATAAGCAAAAGAAAAAAAAATATTCAGTACTGTTTTTTCTTCTGAAGTCGAGGTGTTGTTGTGAATTTTAGTTCATGACAACCAATTTTATTCCACATGTTTTTAGTCGCGATTAAAAATAGTCATATTTAGTTAGAAAATCTAAATTTTAGGTTAAAAACGTCAAATTCAGAATAGCAAAATTGCCATTTTCACTAAACTAATATCTCAGTGCCATCTTAGTGCTGTCAAACTAAAATATAGTTAAGTTGTGTCACTTTAGTCTATTTCAGAATAGGAAATCGTCGTTTGACAGGAATTAACTAAATTTTGGTGATTTTTAGTTTAGTTTAGAGGCATTTGTGACAAGAGAATCGGCACCATTGTCAACCATAAGCCGAACTTAATCGACTGCACATAAAAATATCTCTTTAGCTCTTTTGTAATTTATTTTCTAATTGCTTGTTTCAAAACGCTGTCAAGTTGGATTTGTCTCCTTAATTAGAACGGATTAACTTGTTTGTATTTAATTATCTTGCATTAAACTGGTTTATAAGTATACCATGAGATTTTAAATGAAATTAAATCAAAGAAAAGTCAACCTTACAAGATGCCTAATATGAACTACAGTTCATATTAGGCATTAATATGAACTAAGTACAGTTCATATTAGGCATTATATACATTTCTTAATTATTGGGTACTACCTTTGCTTCTCGCGATTTTTACGACTTGACAAAACATCGAGATTTTTTATTATGTAAGTTCTATATTAATATATTATGCATATAAACCTTCCGGAATAAATTCTAAATGATGGTGAAAACCGCATCCATATAAAAATAGATTTTACTTAGTTATTTAATTATTATATACCTATCGGACATATTTTCACTAAAGCGACTGGTGTAGTGTTGTCTAGTATGTATTTAGGAAAATTAGGGTAATTTATTATGTTTTGGTAATCAGCCGGTCACTCGTAATGTTGGGACTATCAAAATATAAATTATTAAAATATCATCTGCAAATCAGTTAAGGATCTACGTAATAATATAATTATTAGTAAATAGAAAAGGATATGTGTGTAAACATGGCATTCTTCCGAAACGTAAAGTAAAATAAATAGCTTTGCTAAGGAGTTAAGGAAAAGTTTAGTACAGTCACGTATGTTTTCATCATAAGCCTTCACGATAAAAGACTAATATTGCTCGACGTAAAGGCTCCTAGTAGAACAATTTCTATGAAAATTCATGGAAATTTATAGAATCGCGTCACACCGTCGCGTGGCGTCTGTCTGCTACAGAACTAAGTGCCTATATTAAATTAATTCCAACTGTAATAATAATCTGATGACGATATTAATTATCTTAACAAAATACAATTTAATGTCTGGGTGAATATTGAATTCCTACACATAATAAAATTATGGGAACGTAGAGTAGGCTGAGTTTACTTTGCCTCGAGAAAATAGCACGTTACATCCATAGTCAAAACATTAGAAGTAACTTGGAGTATGTGTACCTGTTATCAAATATTGGATTATATTTAAAGGCTATTTAGTCTTTAAATATGTAAGTCAAAAGGTTTAATTATCTCTAAAGCGTGGGTATGCGGAGATGTAAGTTAATGAAGTCAATGTCCTGAATAAGTCTCTGAATACATTAGGGAATGAATAATACTGTAAACGACGTTCCACCGAGTACTGAGGCGCGAGCGCAAATCAATCAACTCACTACACTGAGGTAGTCAAAATAATCACCATTATCACAGTCACAATGAATCAATGCCGGCTTTTCGATCAATCTCCGCGATCTCCATTTGTTTTTCATTTTGGCGGGCCGCGCCGCCTCAGTACCCGGGGTTACGTCACGTTGACAGCTGTCAAATTAGTTTTAAAATCAACACTGCGTTTTTTTTTATTGATTTTTTTATTTATATCGAACACAAATGATTCATATTGTTGTTAGTAACGTACCGTAGTTTTTTAATCGTCGCAAAACCTTTAGACGCGCCATCATAATCTTATAGGAAAGCAGATGCTGTTAAAACAATTTAAGTACCTATTTGTTGTTAATCTGATAAAGGAAAAATGGAAGCAGAAAGTGCAAGTAATTATTCATTTTGACTGTGTAGGATCTGTTAAGTGATATCAGTCTCCTAGCTGTTTGTTTAGGTCATATTGACGAACTGCGCCAGGCGCTTGCGGCAGGTTGCACAATAAAACTATTGGGCGAGGCACTATGCGCAATCGTTTACAAATATTATTGTCTAGAGGCACTACTATGTCACCTTTAACATCTTTCAGTCTATTTACTTAGACAATTTATTCGAAAGACTGTTTAGCATTAATATAATATTTGGAAAAGCGTTGATGTCTTCATATCAAATAAATCTTCCTTTCACTTTAGAATCAATGTCCTTAAATTTTGGGGTCAGTTAATCAAGGATATAATCAAGGATACATGACCTCACATACTTTAAGGTTTTTAACACCTTAAAAATTCTTAAGGCACACGAATAAGGTGTGAAAAAACAGGGTAAGTATCTGAAAACATTATTGTTTGCTCCTTGATTTAACATGAGACGCAAGACAAGGCAATGTGTTGCAAAACTGTCAAGGAGCCACTCAGCTGAGTACATCGTAAATACCAAATGTTCAACAAGTTTTATTGATAAAAGCAACACATGATGGCAAATTGAGCATCACTCAACGCATCAAGCTCATTGCGTGAGTACCTATTGTATAAATCGAAGTATTCAAGTAAAGGTTAGACAGACATACATTAGAGTTGTTATGGTAATTTTACGAACACATTTTATTGATCGGATTACGAAACACTCACAGCATACGTTGCATGATGTGCCTATTACATACACATTTGCAAATTTGCAGTTTAGTGCATATTTACAGAGTTGCGTGAAGGGAATATTGAAGAATGATAACACGGAAGCAAATATAGACACAAGGACAAATACGAATGATCGGCATTTTTATTGAGATTAACCCAATGACTCAACTTGGACTGTCGGTTAAATCAGTAGAATGAAATGGTTTTGTTTTTGTGTCAATTCTATTTTCGTGAACAAATCTGATCACAGATAACAATCAAGTCGGTCAAAGTAAAAGAAGTATTCAGTGAACGTTTGGGCTTTGTATAAATTCATCCTATTGTAACGCTGAACACGTCTGCTTCAACTTTTGCAGTGTCCGTCAATGTCCGTGACCGTAACCCCCCAAACTGTCGCCTTATGTTTCAATCTCACGTACCAGCGAGACAAGCATCAGAAACAAATTGTTTTTTGATCTGGGACATAAACGTGTAAGCATTTAAAAAAGGATTCGCAAGTCACGTCGAATTGTTAAAGAGAAAAATCGCTAAACAATAGAGTTGACACAGAAACCTAAAGTTAGTTCTGATCCTCTGTATAGCGGCACGTGGTCTAGAGTGGAGCGATTAAATTTACGAGTTCATCATTTGTCAAGTTAGTGAACTCAAACTACAGTTTATCATTATTAGAATTTGGAGTCACAGAAGGTTTCAAAAAGTGGGGATCCCAGGATTTATCGATATAACGGTTTGTTACTTCTGGTTTAAGCGACGCCGCCGCCCGTCGTATAATTGTTTTCATTTACTTCAACAACTTTGAGATTAATTTGCCTACTTTGTTTATCCAAAATCGATTGGATGTTTTAAGTCTTGTCTTTTCTTAACACCAAAATTTCGTTCAATTTGACGTAGAGTTAAAGATATTTCAGCTTTGGCACCAAATAGATTTTTTATTTCAGCAACATCAGTCTGTTGTTACCTTTGGTATCCGTTATGGATATGCCTCCTTTGGAGATTAAATAAATAGTGACTATGATTTATATTTAACTGCACCTAGTTTACACTGCTCTTGTAGGTGAGTTAGTAATGTATGCAGGTATGAAATGTTTCACCGTACACACTTCGCATTATCCCTACATTTATGGCTCAGCGGTTACTCAGGTTTTATTTCCAAACGGATTTCCGCGGCACGCGTGCCCTTGCTCATTGCCGTTAAATATTTATTTAATTGCAACTTCAACCAGTACATAATGCAAACATCTATTATGATTCTCTACCTCAACGTGACATTAAACAACGTCATTATTTTAAGCATCATTACTAGTATAATGTTGCTAAGTAGTACGCGTCAAACATTGTGCATGTGGAATTACTAACTACACCACGTTAAGCTTAGCTTACTTTGTTACCGATACTGTATTGTCACATTTTGTACAAAATTCTTCTGAATGCTAAAATAACCCTGTATGAATCACGATTTAATCTTTTACGTAACGAGTTTTATTGTTTTATTTCGTCAATAGCCCTTCAGTGTACTCTGTCTGGCTGTTAAGGATTTACATACTTTATTGCCAAATATGGCACGCAATCCTCGACATAATTCGAAGCTGCGAAAATGTTGTGTTGTGAAATATTAGGGTGAGACCACAATATAAGGACTCTCTGAATTATCATCGAATATAATATCGAACAACATGTTTTCTATTAGAGTATTCGAAAACATTGAATTAAAATGAGTGTCATTAATCAATGTATAATTTTCGTGGTTCGTAATATTTTTTAGCAGTTTAGTGGGAGTGTTTAAAGGCTAGAGTTCAAATGTCAACACTTGAGTTAGCGTAATATTTTCGTCTAGGTCGGCGGTAGGTACTGGTTATTCGAAGGACATTCCATAGTTGCCATATTAGGACGGAATATCAGCTTGGCTTTCAAAGCCAAATAACATTACCTACCCGTGGTAAATTGGCTGTATATTTACCTCTTGAATTTCTGAAACCCTGATAGAGATTCTCATCAGTAAATGCTGTATTACGTGGTAACAGCCAATCCGTCATCCGAATCCAAATTATTTGAGTAGTGACTGTTTGACGTGAATCCATTGTATTGAAGAGATGAAAAAGTCAAAAATATTATATATTAAATCATTTTTAAATCAAGGTAAATTAGATTAAAAACATGATTTTTTGGTCAAGGCGAATGAGGCCAGACCCCAAAATGTTAAGATTTATTAATACTTGCGTACAGTATAATTGGATGAAAAATGTACCTGAATTAGAAGTAGATTTTCGATCAGTAGACGTTAACCAGTATGTATATTATGTCAAGGTGCGGTTGGGTGACGCCACCGGGTTATGTCACACACTCTCCGACGCTCGCTTCTAATCTAAACGCTAAGTGAGACTGCAAACCGTCGAAGGTCGCTTGCATCCGGCACCCATAGTGCTCCGTGCTTATTTACTTACTCCGTGACTAACAGTGAAAGTGGTTGGACTCTTTTAACCTTTGCTATTGACCACTATTGATATCAATAGGTCATAATTTTGTATAATAAAATATGTAACCTACATTTTCCCATGACACAAACTTGCATCACAGGTTGAATATTTTTTTTTATCGTCAATCTTATCGGTGCCGATGTCGTCATCGATCCAAGAGGTCATTCGTAGTCTTCTTATGTTGTTTTTGTTGTTTGAACTTTAAATAAGAAGTCATCAACAAAAGAGATTTTTAATCTGACATTTCACGACGATGTTAGTCTTTATTTTTATTTTCAACAGTTAATGATCATTTAAAAAAAGTTAAAGGGCACATGTGTTTAATCGATATTATTGGGGCAAGCTTTTCAGAAATGTTTTTCTTATGATAATATCGTTACCCAAATTTATAATCATGTTTGTTAATTAATATGTAGGCATGTAAAGCGATCTTAACCTTGTATGCCTGCTTATCTACTCATTAGACTTGATTTGTTCATTAAGAAGACAATTAGAATTTCATAATAACGGTCAAACAGCGTGTTTAGTGGAGTAGTGTCGTGAGAATTGGACGTGATTGCTTCATCTGCGGGATCACGATAAAGCTTGCAACGTTACACAGATCGATAGCCAGCACACTTCGGCTAGATTAGTCCAATTTTCCTAACATTGTTGTCTAGTCTAGAACAATCCGACCCAGTAACGCTGGGTGAATGGGGCAAAGAAAACGACCTAGCGATCATCTGACATCTCTGTACGTGGCGTGAGAACTACAAAGAATTGCCCAACAACAGCGCCTATTATACCAAATAATATGTTCATCTTCAGCTTTAGTTACTATTAACAAGCCTACTATGCTCGGCATGTCGAACATCTTCGAAGCTAGTTCATCGTTTTATAGACTTTGCATGCAATTTTCAAACCCACAAATATTTTCCATGACGTTCTAATTTGGTGCTGTAAATAAAAGGTGACCTATTGCGTTATGTTGATATTGCAAAACAGACGTACATTTTAAATTCAATATAAATGTTATATTTAGTTTAGTATTCTCGAAATACGTATATTTTCTCTTTCATTTGATTGATTAAAACTGAATTTCACCAATAAAATTGAACATGTTCAGCACGTTGAAACAGTGTTCAACAGCTGTCAGTGTCAAAATTGACGTTGAATATTGACATTTACACCTCTTGAACGCGGCTTAGAAGAGCTGATCGTGTTCAGTTTCATTGGCGAAATCCGCATTATGAGATACAACTTTTTTTAAACGACGGAGACAAAATATTAATGACACATTAGGCCATTCGTTGAAGGCCATAGATTCGTTTGAAAGCTTTGTTTGGGCACCAAACTTTAGTTGGTTACTAAATTAATGGTCGACCCGGAAGTAATTAAAAACATTCTGAAAATGGCTCTACTCAATTGTCTACAAAGTATAATTGGAGAATCCTTCATGAAAACTTTTGAAAACTTTGTATGATATTTGAAGTAGCTTCCTGATATATTATTTATCCAAGAACTTCTTAAGCGAAACGGGCACAACCTATAAATAAATGATTAGGTAGGTATATATCGAAGGTATTTTTCTGAAAATATTTCCTAAAACAAAACGTAATTTGACTGCTGATAGTCTAATAAAAGCTTTGATAGCTTTTGAATATTTTAAACATGGCTTTTAAAGGGTAGAGGTATTTATTTGTAAATTAAATGCAGCACCTAACCACAAAGCACTTATGTAGTAAATTTTTGCAATAAAATTCTAAATAAGGTGCTAATAGTTATTCAATTTAAAATTAATTTGAATGCGCTAAGGATACATACTCTAAAAGGATTTAAATTTTTAGTTATTTATTTATTTCTAAGTAAATGGGGTAAGTGGTATACGATAAAAGCTTGTTTTGGCATCGTTTTTTGTTAGAAAACCCTTCGTGATTGATGACAGTAAAACCGTGTTAAGTAGGATATAACATTTTGTATACATATGCTTATTTGGTTAAAATAGTAGGTAATTTTCAAGAATGTTAAACTTAAACATCATTTATCGTATTAATATGCACCTGTCAGGCTGTAAACAGGTGATTGTGTTGAGTTAGACAGCCAAAACCTTCAGAGATTGATATTTTCGAAAGGCCGCTGCAGTCGCATCAGCTATAGGAGTCTTACGTCATGTATGACCCGGCAGTCGGCTTATGAGCTGACTAGCAAACATCCTCAACCTTTAAACTATTTGTATCCTCCTGTAGATACAAACGACATTACTTCATTATTTTATACCGATCGAAACAACCGGTATCTTTGTATCTGAAGAGTTTAAAAGTAGAGGTGACTCACATTACGCATTCTTAATATGGTAATTTAATGCTAGTGACGGATTCTTGTTTTACTAGGGTTCCAATCTAAAATAACTTTACCCAAAACGTGATCTCACTTATGTGGAATATTTTGATTATTCATCGGTGAGAGTATTTCAGTAATGAAAACACTTGTTTGCAACAGGCAAACGAGTGTTATATATACCAATCGATTTTATAACACTTTCATAAATATAAAAGGTAATGTTCTGAAGGCTGTGTTGTGACCTCCCATAATTTAAAAAGAGATCCTTATTTGATGACCTTTGAGTTCATAATATAAATAAATGTGTATTTAATATATGTTTATATGACATCATATGTCTAAAAGTCGGTACACAGACAAACAACCGGACATTTATAATAAAAAGAGCATCAACATAATTAATAATGAATTAAAATGAGATTTCATGGCTGCAAAATGTTAAACAAGGTGCAAGGCAAGGTACTTAGGAAATAGGAGAATATGCAAAATCAGATTATTATTAAACGGTAAAAAAGAAAAGTCACAACATGCATAACGATTTTATTATGTGGACTGTTTTTTCCAAATTGTAATCCGATTATAATGAAGACCTTACATGAGCTTGCGTTTTTGTAATCCTGCATAATATTGACGTCGGCAGTAAAAAATAAGAAGTTTAAGTGTTAATAATATTACGATGGATGTGTCCGGTGGTTAGCGGGCTTTTTAAATCATGCCAAAGGTTTTTGACGAAATGATTGACAGAACAATGGAGGAGACAGATCTCCATCGGCCGGCATCAGACCGCCCATCAGTAGTTCCTGGCGATAAAACAATGTCAATGTCCTGTTATAAAGATCTCGTGTGAGCCGTTAACCTTCTCACTTAAATCAAGTAGGAAACTTAACATGGTCGTCCCTCCCAAAACTGTATTTGTGGGGTTTCTCTAATTTTCATTTGTCGTACAAAAAAAACGGCTTAACACTGGTTTTACAAAAACGTTGAGCGTCGCGACATGATGTGGGCGACTAGTCGTCGTTAGATTTAGAAGACATAATTAAGATTCTACTTGTTATTATTAATAGATTTGATTGAAAAGATTTCTCAAGTATCGGAAGTTAGAAGAGGCAAATGTCAAACTGAATGATTACAATCTATATTTTAGGGTCAAGCGTTTCGCAAGTGAGGGGTCGCGGTCGTCGAGGAAGCGGAAATTAAGAACATCCAGCAAGAGTATGAGAAGTGCTTAGCGACTGGAGACAAGACAAGTGTAGACTGTGAGTCAGACAGCAAGTGTACGATACACGTCAGTCACGTCACGTCGACGTAGACACTCACAAATCTCTTAACGGACCGCTATTGTCGCGTGTCCCGACGCCACGGTTCACTATCCAATCATTCATTATGTAAACCAAACAATGCGTTGTCACATTTAACTTAATGATGTCTGCCGCTACACACCATGTCAATGAAACCAACCCAGTTCTTTCCACTTTTGTCTTTTGATCTATTCACGAATCTCGGTTGAAAGCCACTGAATAGTGTGACTAGCGACTACAGCTGAGAAGACAATGCTAAATTAATATTGCTTGGGGTTTACCAGTTCAAATATTGATCTCTATTTTATTGTGAAATGACAGGTTATAAAGAGAATAAACCAAGCCAGAAAGTTAGGTTTACAGCTGAAAATTTTGACGAATGGAGGTCATTTAAAATTTTGCACTGCGTCAATGCTAATGACACTACATTTTGTTTACTTTGTTCGTAATAGCTGTTACCGTTAAAAAGGAAATTCTTGTAAAAATACTTTTTAATTTTTTTCTGTAAGAAAAGCGGTTCTATTGCCCGCGCTATTTATGTCGTGTGCTTAGGTACAGTGAATTTACATTTGAAATTATTAAAATAGGGTCGTAGGTCGTATCGAAGCTGAAATTATAATTTATGCATGTCCAGCCACATCATTTGCACGCTCATATTAATAAAAGGTTTTTGAACAATATGTAGAGTTGGCACGAAAAAATATTTTAATTTGCAATAGCTGCAACTAAATCCTATATCCAATCAACTTGGGTTTATACAATCGTATTGGATAAAAAGTGCCAATATATATTGCAGTTCTACGCGATTTAATTGATTCCGAACGCGTGATATCCGCACGACAAAATCAAATTCACGGCTGCGAAAAAAAAGGCGTGGGTCGAAACATCCCTAATTCGCGCATGGAGCTGATGTCATCGCTGCTCCGTTGCTCTGTTTCAGCCAACAGAGAGCATTCAACTTTACTCTTTATTATAATATCATAATGCCTCTCTGATCGATGATGTCCCCACTGTAATCGTAGACTTAAAGAAAAATACGACATTAATGTAGATGGTAGATACAATTCAATCCTACGAGATGAATGATTAAAATACAGAAGCAATGTAGCTGTCATTTTATTCAAATGGATGTTACAATAGATTAATGTAAGAAACTAACTTACATTAATCTGATTTAACATTTGTAACAAACGGAATAGGTTTGAACTCTTGATTGACGAAAATAAAAATAAACAAATGCATTAGATTTAAATTACCTAATATTAGAAGTAGCAAATATGATATCATATTGAATGGAGAAAAACTGGAATTTATTCATCAAAAGGTTTTCCTAGGAATCACGCTAGCTAGACAAGAAATTACAATGGGGACCTCTTGCGGGGCGGCTAAGCTCGGCCGCTTATGCTGTTAGAAAGATAAGACAGTTAATCGATGTAGAAACCGCGTGTTTGGTCTATTTTAGCTACTTCCACAGTATTATGTCGTATGACATTTTACTGTGGGGTCTGGCTGTTGATATTGAATAAATCTTTATTTTGCAAAAAAGAGCTGTCAGAATCAACGTCGCTGAGAATCTCTCAGGGAACTATTTGAAAAGATTAGTACCTATTATGACGGTACCTTGTCAATTCATATAAGAAAATATTATTATGTGTGTAAGAAATCTACATCTTTGAAATAAAATAAGTGGTACAGTTATTTTATTCTAGGTGCATCGTCTTATTTATTAATAAATGTAGGTATACAAAATATAGTTTAACATTTTAAAATTGCCTCGTTGATCTAGTGGTCGCAAGCGCTACAGCTGAGCATTGTCCTAGGGTCGATTCCCGGGTCGGGAAAAGTGTTACTGTGTTTTTCTATTTAGAATTTCTCAGTAACAGCCAGGAGTCTGGATTCGTGTCCGATTGATGGCAATAGGCTCGCCCCTTATTACATGGGACTTAAACATAACTGGCGAAATGTGGGTGTACCTGTTATGAGGTTCACCTCTCTGTATTTTAATAGAGTAACGGTGGAGTTTCTTACCCAGTCTTTTCTATACGAAACTACCTTTTGCACTACTACTTTTACTTTTAAACTACCTTTTGACTAGAATCAATCTATTTTCTTGTAAGTTTTGACTTTCAAAGTGTCTTTTACGTGCCTATTTAAAAAAAATGCTTTGACTTTGATGTTATTGAGAAATCCTGCGATGGTACGAGCCCAAGAAAATTGCTTTACAAATGTTTTCCTCGAATTAAGGGAAACTCAATCACCCATGATCCTATGATCTGCTGGTAGGTACATAATCAGATTCTAAAGACGCGCTGTGACGAATTTATGAAAAATTTGTTTCGTTTATGTTTTCGACGAATCATGTTCAAATGTTTGGATGATATTATTATTAAGTGTGCACGGTGCACAAAAGAGGTCAAAATTGCTCTTTTTAAGGCATACTGCCAGATATTTTATACCTGCAGCCTGTGGGTCCGTTATATGCGTGGATCTTTCAATGCCTTACGGGTCCTGTACAATAATGGTTTTAGGATGCTGTTGGGATTGCCTCGCTTTTGCAGTGCATCGGGTATGTTTACGAAGGCCATCACGGACTGCTTTAGGGCAATAGTAAGAAAAAGAGTTGCCTCCCTGATGCGCCGCGTGCGGAGCAGCACCAACAGCACACGTAGCATGACCACCGTAGAAACGAGTTTTGTCGATGGAAGAATAGACAAAATGACAGATAAACAATCACAATCTGTCATTTTGTCTATTCTTCCGTCGACAAAATTCGTTTCTACGGTGGTTATGCTACGCGTGCAGCCTTCTGAATACTATTTTGGGAAGGGTTGATTGTCCGGTTGTGAGGCACTGGAACACCGTTCACGGCTCTGGAGGTGCCTTATATAATATTAAATAGCGGAATTGTAAATAATAATAATAATTTACTAACATAGTTATAAGTATTGTTTACTAACAATGTAATGTATGGAATGTTTTATTCTGAAAATAAATGATTAATTATTAATAATAATAAGCTTTTACTAAATTGCAGTAACTAGTTCGTTTAAATTTAGATGGAAGTGTGCCATTTCCAAGAAATTCAGTAAAACCATTCTAGCTAATAAAGGGGTTTCAAATTAATTTTGCAAGAAACTTTGAGATGGATGAGTAAGATAGGGTGACTTCTCTCATCTTTAAATACGCTTTGTTATGCGTCGTGACACATGAGATAAAAGATATAATCATTAGTGACAAGATCAAGATCGTGATTGAACTTTGTATGACCCGTTCCATTGACAACTTTCTAAAAAACAATAATTAAACGTTTGTCTCGATGCCTTTCCGTCATTTTTGGTTTAGTAAAGAAAACTTACATAATTTTGATTCGTTACATCAGATTTGTATTTATATTATTAATGTTAAAAGGGTCATTGTGGTATTGGTTTTGCGACATAATTATACTAAGTTAGTTTCGTTTTTTTTTATTGATTTGAATATATTTGTCGTAGAACTGAAGCTTGCACACATAATGTTTAATTTATTAGCAAATAAGTGTCATATAATATGCACAAAGTAATAAAATTTTCGCAAGAAAAGTTCAAGGACGAGATTATCGTTTAATTATTTTATTTTATTGATTTTAAAAGTACAATTCATTAATGTACTCTTTAAAGAAAATTTTGTGGAACTCCACAAATGTTTGACCTATTAAATAAACAAGTTTGATTTAAGCTACGGTCTTGTTTTCTATTTCCGTAAACTAGTTGAAATTCAAAGTAGGCCTTGCTTTATCGAGGCGCAGTAAGTTATTGAATCGGAGTATATTAGTACGTCTGTCACGTGTTACAAGCTCGTAAACGTCCAAATTGTCATCCTGCGTTGAGATAAAGTGTGAACATATTTTAACTTCTGTTTAGTTGTAGATTACTTTATAAACAGAAAACATTTTATTACCTCTTACAGCTATAATTTAAATGTTTGGTTGTAAAACTACATTGGGCAAAACTTTTCTCAGGAGTTTACTTTATTATTTTATGTTTATTGTACCTAAGTACATAATAATTATTAGAATAGTGGAATACTTTCGGTGTTTATTTTTTGTTGATAATGCTGTTAAGTACTTCATTAAACTCAAACAGTCAAACACTCTACCATAATTCGTTTAACGCAAAATTTAAAAAAAAAACGTGTGGCACTCGGGGACTGCCGCGGTAAAGCTATTGCATAGCATTTGTAACCTCCATACTTCCTATTTGTCAACGCTACACTTGGGATGATGACGTGATGACATAAACAAAAATTACGTTCCCATGACAACGTGATGTTGTCATGGGAACGTAATTTTGGGAACCGTCATTACATGGTAGGCGGAGTAGGGGGTGTTAGGTTTTTTTCGTTACGGAATTTCTTGATTCGGTCGCCGCGCTCAAAGCCCGCGATAAAAGCTATGCAATCGCTTAAAAAGTTTAAGTAGTTGGGAAGTATATACATTGTATTTCAGGAACCAGTACAATACACGTTCGTAACGACTTTTATCAACTTACTTAATATTAATAGTAAATGTGGCAATTTTCAGTAATGAATTTCAGCTGGTTGAGTTCATCTGTATGCGAAATGGTGGTGGCTGAATCAAAGGGTGTTTAATACTTGATTAACTGGAAACATTAGCATTTTCAACCCTCGTTTCATTAATGAAATAGGAACATTTAGGAATAATGCTGTGGCTAACGATGAAATGGTCAAAGGTCGAAATAGTTACATTACATTTTTGATTTATGTCTAGTGTTATAGGCAGGTCAACTTAAATATGTATTGAGGAACATAATTTATGAAAAAAGAAATAGTTGCTATGCATTTAGAGAATAGAAAATAATATTAGGTAACCGAATACACACCTTAAAATCACTGTTGTATTACTATTAAAAGTTGTGAAACATTTGAAAAAAAAATACGTCGCATTTATAGAAGAAAAAGGTATTAATGTAATAAGAAGCCAATCTTCTGGCTATCGACTTATTATAAAATCAATATTCCGTTTTTATACAACATCTATACCTACATCTATTAACATTTAGAAAAATAATTGGAAAAAATAACATTCATTTAATAAACATGTCTACTGTTTAGAAATAAATATTCATAAAACTATGAATTATCAAGTATATTTAAAATTACCTAGTAACCTTTTCCGACAAATATTATTAAAAAAACTTACCAAGAAATATAAGAGTGTTCCCGGCCCCATGGCACGGGATGCGGCCCTGTAGGCCTGGCTACGACCTTGACGCGCAGGCTGCTCGACACAACCTCAGTCCCGACAACACAAAGAAAAGCCTATAAGGCGCCAATCAAGCATTTATTTTGCTAAAATTCGCTAACATGACCCGCTCTCCAACGGCCGGCTTTTAAAACTAAAATGTGCAAACTCGAAGATGCGCCTCTTATATTACCTCTTACGTTAACGTCGGATACCGCAACGTATTTGGCATATAGGTGTAGTCTCGTAAGCATGTGTGGGTGTATTTCGGCGATGAAGTCTCTGATTGCTCATTCGTGTGCGTGGTTTTGGCGACACGCGTGATAACGACGCGCCTGTGTGCGCTAGGGAATGTGTCCTTTTACCATATTTTAAACTAAGTAGAAACGTAAATCTCTTATCGCCCTAATTAATTTATTATTAATCCCTTTGTAACTTTGCATTACTCTGATTTATTGCATAGATTAAATACATTTTGGATTAAGGTAGAACATAAAAGCTTCTGTTTAATTTAATGGTGTTCTTCAAGTATATACTATGTTCGCTTCACAGCCGGTTAAATAAGGTATTTAAAATTCTGGTAGCGTTGGTACATATCATTTGAGACGTTAAGGTATAAAAACTTAACATTTGTTCGTCGTGTTATGGCATAGAGAGAAGTTAATTATAATTCTTTCATCAGCCCATCGGGGAATGACAGGCCTCTTTAGTCGATTTGCTTTAATTTGAGCACCACATGATAAGAAGAGAAATAAATTCCCACGAGTAAGTAATGTAGCTAATAAATAACTTAGGTTTTACTTGTCGTCATACATTTTCAAGAAAGCTCTCTAAGCTTTCAGTGAAGTTATGGATATAAGATAAGTAACTTACTGTAATGGAGCTAAAAACTCAGGTATTTACATTACGTTAAATGTTTTTCTCAAAGGTTTTTGGTTTTCCTAATAATGAGAAAAGCATGATGTAGCAGTTTTATATTTCAATCTTGAGATTAATTTAAACTTGATTATATTAGTGACGTAGGTTAGACACAGATATTTTTCGGGGAATGTCGTTTACTAATTCTTGGTGAAATTTGTTTATTTGGCATCATTATAATGAATCGGTCTATTGAACTTGGACCAGAGTGCGAACATAACACGGTCGTGCCGCCCGCCGGCGCGGACGCATAAATTAATACATATTCTTAACAACCGTTTAGCTGTTACTATCTAGTTCTAACATGTAGGTTCATATCATAAAAATACACTGACATTTTAATAATATCCTTTAGTTAATCATCTGATGAGAATCAAAATATAATTGCATCTTTATCTATCAAGATACAAATTATGTAGTTATCATCCGGTTGTTGTTGTACATATCCCATAAAATGTTATTTTATCTCAACATGTTCTGAATTTCCGGTTAAACTTAGGTATCATGAATTCGGTGGAGATAAAATAAGTGCGGTTTTTGTTATACCTCTACTGACGTTAACTTGCGGTTAACGTTTGACACCGCCTACATTTTCTTAGAAACTTTGTAAATAAATGACAAATTTCTACGCAGCTTAGGTGCTTTTTTGTTTTAGGGTTTTTCTTTTTTAGCTTGTGTTTTGCACAATACACATTACCTATATGAGATACCTATAGGTAATGTGTGTTTAACTTGTTTTAATATTTTCCCAATAGTACCTGTTGGGAAAATATATTAAACAATTTTTTAAGTGAAAACTTCTCTAGGCGCGTTGGGCGTTTGGCAAAAAACAATTGAACTCGCGACACTGTTACCGACACCTCATTAAAAGTATTTCCTGCACAGTAAAATTGTTCAAGTTTTCACTGCTGTCGGCATTCCCGGAGTGCCACTGTTTTTTTTGTTTTAATAAAGTTATGAAAGCGCAGGTAAGTATCAATAATTGATGTTTCACTTGACTAGGTTCCTGTCAGATATGCCTAGTTTTCAAAAGAAACTGATAGGTACTATTATTTAATTTCTTATTATTTGGTGACCAACTTAAATTCCAATTCAAATCCATCGCTGATTCAAAGAAATTCCTTACTGATCACGTAATATAATATGCACATAATTATTATTTTCTACAGTTCGGACATTTATATTGATTGAAAACTTCTGCAACGTTCATCGTTATTACATACAGGTTTTATTTCGCCTTCGATTCGATGGAACTGTCATGGAGGGCGATGGTCCAGCGTACTTGTATTCATTTGACAGCCACGAGACAAGCAGCTGAGTGGCACAGCCGTTATGAGGCCAACAGCTGCGTCAGATCATTGTTTCCACAATTATGGGCATTGCTCGTTTTTATGTTTTATTTATTTTAATACTTTAAGCACACAAATGTACAGGGGCGGCTTTAATGCCATTATTTTGTTGTTAGTTTTATTCATACGAGTAACTTGGTTTTTACGATTTGACAAAACATCGAGGTTTATTTTTATATGCAAGTTTAATTTTAAAATTAATGCACATAAACCTTCCGGAATAAATTCTCTAAATGATGGTGTAAGCCGCATCAAAATCTGTTGTGCTGTTTAGAATAACAACGCGGTTACACAGACAGACACGAAAAGCGACAATAATTTTATTATAATAATAATCATTATAGCCGTATTTCTACTTTGACGTCGTGGTGGGGCTTGCGCGCTCCGAACTCTAGGTCTGTGCCGGTAGAGTTTACTTTGCCGGAACAGGTCTAAGATGAGGAGCCAGACCAAGAGAGATACAAAAATCCGCAGGGCAGCATGTGGCGAGCTGTTGGGCAGTAGCGAGCCCACGGATCCTATCTCCCGGGAGAAGTCTTGTTCCTCACCTCTGGCTTGCCTTTATTGGCCGGCTGGAGTGAACACTGACGAGAAACGGAGCTCCCACCTCATTCTTGCCTTCAAGAGCAAACGTGCTCGGAGGAAGGAAGCATTCCAGTAAGTGCTCGTAGGAATCTTGACCATCTTCCGAGCACTGGGATTGTTCTGAAAGCCGTGGAATACCTCTCCACTCCTCAAGCACCTCAGGACATGTTGCCCTCTTGTCACTACGTCACTATGTGCTAGCGACAGCTTTCGAGGGCCCATTATTGAGCGTACAAGTCACCCCCTGCCATTTTTCTGTGTATTTTATATAAAACATTGGACAGGCAGGGGCTATGGAAAGACTATGGTCTTTCCATAGTTCCAAGTAACCAATCCATTATAGCCACCCAAATGCATAGCCCAATTTGTTTTGTTTCCATGTTCTGCAATAGTCCTACACCAACCGGGGATTGACCTTGGGTGCATTTGTATAGTGCATACAGGGATAATCGTCGGTTGGTGCCTCAAGGGGACTCTGCGAGTTGGCTTCGGCCCCTCGTACGCCTTCCAAAGGTCCGAGACACTAGATTCCCGAGAGATATCAAAGATATGATTATAGATTTAGATAATATAGGAGAAGAATACATATAGATATGGAAGGTAAGTTCATAAACTATGCTTATTACTCGTTATTTATACTATTTAACCGGATACCACTGAATTCGTCACCATAAGACTTGAAAAACCACTGGTCAAGTAATTATGAGAGGTATAAAATGATTGTAATTATTAAAGAATGCGTAATACTTATTAATATTTATATGACATGCAGTGATCGTTTACATATACTTGTTGAGCAGGTCTTGTACAATATTTACCTAAGAGATTGCATAAATTGAATCCGTATATTTGCGGGTGCTGTGACTCAGGTAATATGTGGTTATTGCAGAAGTTTAATTGTTTTTACAAGAGAAAAACTATTCATAATATGGGTTAGTAAGAAAAACTAAATATTGATGTCTTTTGAAAAAACTTGCTGGCTATGATTGGTCAAAATGTTTATGGTAACTTGTTTACAAATTCCATTGACAGTTTCCGTCATTGTATTGATTTTACGAATGATCAATCTTTGTATGGCTTATGCTAGAAAATTATTAGCGTCCTCAAAGCATTATAAACTGAAGTTTAGGCTAGAAAATTTTTATTTAAATGACTGATATTTAACAATAATTCAAAATAAACACATTTCTTTTTAATTTTCTTAAATAACAAGGTAGGTATTTGTGAACATCCCTTCGTTTTTGGTCCAATAAAAAAAAAAGGGTGCGCATTTCTGTAGCTAAGCGTTTTTACGATACGCTGGATATCGTAGATGCGTAGCAAACATTAAAATTTGTACAATAATTAGAGCTACGAAGTGTCGTAGCTATTTATTCTATTCCTGTGGATGTCGTAGCCGCGTAGCTACGGCTACGCTGTCTACGCTCCCGTAGATCCCGTGTAGGCGGCATGGACATTTTAACCACAGGCGGTTGGGGACTATAAATCCTGTGGAACATTCTGGTTAGGGGTTACTGGGACTTGCCTTCGGAACTCAGCTGGGAGTAGTACTCTTGTCTTTTAAGGTACCTAAACTTGATGTGGTAAAGGGGTAAAGGATTATAATATTTCCAGTAGTGCTAGTTTAAATTGATTTAAGGAACTATAAATACTTTTTTGTTTTATTTAATGAAAAGTCGTGGTTTCTTTTTAACCGACTTCAAAAAAAAGAGGAGGTTCTTAATTCGTCGGGATATTTTTTATTTTTATTTATGTATATTCCCTGATTACTCGAAGACGGCTGGACCGATTTGAAAAATTCTTTTTTTGTTTGAAAGGGTATACTTTCAAGTTGGTTCAATTGTCATTTGGTCACGATCTGATGATGGAATCTTGGAGAAATCGAGGGAACTCTTCAAATATTATAGCCACATCTATAGCGATTTGGGTATTTTTGATGAGTAGTTGACATAAGGCTATTGCAACTTAGATAAATTACAAATCAACCCACAAAAAAATGAAAAAAAAAAAATATAAACTTTTTTACAAAAAATACAACCAACTTCCAAACTACAAAGTGAAAAATAACTTTAATTTCGGAAGTCAGTGTCAAAAAACTAAAATACTGATCCAAAGACACCGAAATCCGAAATTAAAGTTATTTTTCACTTTGTAGTTTGGAAGTCGGTTGTATTTTTTGTAAAAAAGTTTTTTAATGTTACTGTGGTGCATGCTAATGAATGCACCTACTTAAGTATTGTTCTTTAACAGCTTACATATTGTTTCTATTGTCACTTGACAGTCGAGCAAAGAAGTAAGCATTCTCAAAAGGGAAATGAAGAGACAGAGTCGATAAGAATATGGGCATTCCTTTTCATTACAAACCAGTCGTACCTTCCTAATAAATAATGTTCTTATAAAGCGTGCGTAATGTAGCGTAACATTTATTTTGGGCGCAACAACGAGGTAGCGGTATATATGTGAAAAACGCGCGGCAATTTTGGGTCCACCGTCCATTCTTCGAAGTCAGAGGACGAGAATTTCAAGATTCGATAAATGGAAGATTTTTTTTCCTCTTGATTCTCTGGGTCAATGGCCTCGACTCAGATCCGCCCTCCTCGCAAGAAGTTTCCAATGTAAATGCGGACATGAAGCGAGATTTTTATAAAAAAACAAAAACAAACCTACCTTGTTTGTTTTCCCTTATTCTGTTATTTGACGAAGAAATTGCTACTTTGAATGTACCGTCATTAATATTATCAAGCTGAGTGATCAAAATTAGGGTCTTATTTACTTATTAAACTGTTAGGTACTTTTTATTTTTAACCTTGCCGTACCAAGTTTGTTTTAGCCATCGTTATAATTTAAGTGTTTATCTATTCTTATTACAAATATTTGAATTTTTTCGAAAAAGGTTGTTTAGTCGAAAGTTCTGTACAGTATTTTTATTTTCTTAATGTTCCTCGGGAATCATCGGATTTCCGAATACAAACGATTGATAATTTCTATGTCCATCAATTATTAGATTTATCGTGTATAATAATTTTAATTCAGAACTAAGTACTTTATTGTTGTTTTGTTTTGATTTCTGTGTAAACTATATAGAGCTGTAAAACTTTAAAATAAAATATATTAAGTTAAAAGAGTATTAACAACTCTATATACTTCCAAGTCAATTGAGAGCGTCCGGTCTGCACCAAGTGCAAAGGGCAACTGATAGAAATCCGACAACTGACGAAACACGAAGTTTGCCGAGGGACATTCAGAAAATAGAACTACAGGACATTGCTATTCTTGCAACGTATTTGAACCTAAATCGAAATCAAAACTGAATCTAAAACTTATTATTTACGAGGGCAATACTTTTATATTCTAGTTCTTCGTTATCCCACATTACTGCGCTAGATTGTGAGCAGTTCTTTGTTTTTTGCAACATTTAAAAACAAACAACGTTTTAAGGACATGGACGAACAGTTGTGAGTAAAGTAGGTGGTATACAGTAGTAGATGTTTGTGTACACGTACTGCATGTATTCTTACTTTTAAGGTAAAGAATGAGGAATGTGCTAGATGTACCGTTACAGGCACAAATTATCTGTTTGTTCGGGACACCCTGTATCACATTGTCGCTGAACATACACAAAGCAAGATCTTTATTATTATTTTTCGCAAGACTGACAGTTCATGACCCGAGTGTTGCTGTTAAAGTTATTGGTGATCCTTTTTCTGAGATTTCCCAAAGGTTTCTGAAGCCTAGCATTTCTTATAAAGTCCCTGATCGGTATATATCTGTTGTCAAGTCTTATGTTAGTTGATTAAAATATTGGTGTAATTGGATTAGCGAGGATAGGGATTAGTAGAAGGAGAATAATGATGAAGCGCTTTCTTTATTTCTCCTGTCCTCGACAGAAGTTGTCTAAACAATTTTAATTGGAATTACTTTTAAAGTCATTAATTTAAAAAGTTGAATTTTAAACATCTTTGTTTTAAGTTCGTAAATAAAAAAAACCGGCCAAGTGCGAGTCACATTCACACGCAGGGTACCGTGTTAAGATCGAGTAAAAAACACCGGAAAAAATCACGTTTATTTAATGGGAACCCCTTTAATTATTAACAATTTTGTTATTATTTGTTGTTATAGCGGCAATAGAAATACACAATCTTTAAAAAATTCAACTGTCTACCTATTACGGTTCATGAGATACAGCCCGCTAACAGACAGATGGACGGGCGGACAGCGGAGCCTTAGTAATAAGGTTCCATTTGGCACCTTTCGCGTACGGAAGCCTAAAAAGAAAGAAATTATTATCTTGTCAGTTTGATGCTAGAATGTAATATTAAGAAATCCTGTCACATATTCAATAAATGCAAAACAAAATGAGATACACTTGCATGACCAGAGAGACAGAGATGAAACAAGTTGAAACTTAAAAAACTTTCTGTTGGCAAAGCAAATAGAATTGCAGATAATATAATTATGCAAAAAGTTGTGATAAAATTCCGGGAGTTTCTCGAAACAGGTAACCAATCTGCTGACTCGCAGAACCCATTTAAAAGTTTGTGCATTTAAAGTTTGAAATATACGCGACGTCTTCTACGGAAAGTAAATTTTAAGAGGAATTTATTTGATACGAGACAGCATTAGGCAATGTATTAGTATTGGAAACACAACAAGGTCATATCGTAATTGATTTTATAATGCAAGAAACGCCTGACACTTGAGTGCATCAGCGTGTTATCGTCGATTCTTTGAGTTAGTTAGTGTTTAATGTAAAGGCGGAGACTGACTTGTAACGTTTGTTTGTAATGTACCTATCGAGTTTTTGTAACGTGTTACAGTAGTCCGTGCAGCGAGCCGAGTCACTTGATGCGAGCGAGCCGGATCCTCCACTCGATTGTCGGTTGTTTCGTGAATTCCTTTAACAGAAATATGCGCCATGTTCGTGAACGGGCGCTGTCAGTTGGGACTGGTCATCTCTTAGCTTTATCTTTTTCTTCTTTGTTTTATCTTTTTATTACGGACGCTTCTAACATGCACGTCTTTCTACATTGTTCTCATATGTATAATTTCAACATGAATGATGTAAACAATATTTTGTAACAATTTTTTATTTAAAAGAGTGTCCGTGGAGTTTCTTGCCCGTTCTCCTCCATAGGTACCTACCTACTACGCTTTGGAATGGGCAACTAGCTTTATATTTCTGACTGACCGATTCCTTTACAATTCAAAAGTGCCTGTAAATGGTTTAATTGAAATAAATGCTTTGAGTTTGAATATGAGAAACAAAAATTTCATTGTGCTCGAAGCGTGTGTTCGCCGCATCTTGTGTATCGTTGTTTTGTAACCAAGCTCGCCTTGAATGAAACATTACTGATACATTACAAAAAAATTACAAGTCAATCTCCGCTTTAAAGCTACGGCTTCGTAGAACAGCGGTGGCCGCCATATAACGGCTGCAGTGACGGCTTTCATGAAAACGATGGCACCGGAGTTTGACATTATGGTGCCAAAAAACGCTCTCTAGGAAAACAACTAGGTAACTTAATTTCATAAATAACGTTTCAGTGACGTCATTTGCCGGTAAATTGCAGAGGCTATGTGGCGGTCACCGCTCTTCTAGGAGCTTAAGTGCAAGACCAGATAAGGCGTTTCCTTCGCACAACCCCGTGATAGGTAGGTATACCTACCTAACTATCAATCTACCTGTAGCCTTTTTTCCAACTATGTTGGGATTGGCTTCCAGTCTAACCGGATGCAGCTGAATACCAGTATTTTACATGTAGCGACTGCCTATCTGACCTCCACAACCCAGTAACTGGGTAATATAATACCCCTTGGTAAGACTGGTTGTTAGACTTTCGGGCTTCTGATGACCCGTAACGACTGTCAAAGATCCACGAATGACAGCCGGGACCAACGGCTTAACGTGCTTTCCGAGGCACGGTGGAGTTTCGGTATGTAAACCTAACCTACCTAACTACTGGACGCAAAATAAGCCCGACCGAATTGGCAAGTTACGCTCGATTGGCCCATTCTAAGTATGCGTGTCAACGCAATAAATCCAAGCTTTTTTTTGTATTCGTCTTTGTTTCGAGGTTGGAGTTTTTGTAATAATTGCTTTATTGATATAGGAAGTGAAATATCAATTTTGTTGTGACTAATTTTATAATATCACCATTTATGATACCTGTAGTATGTAGGTAAAAATTAAAAAAACTTAGTTTTTTGTAATTTATTAGGATAACTTAATTTATAAGTAACAAAACGTTTCCTGAATTTTGTGTCACACCATTGTTTAAATCAGCAGGTGTAAGTTTTACCTGAATGCTGTACCTCATGTTTAAAATAAACCAACCCGTCTGAGTATATTTAAAATAATTATTATTTATGTTCACAAAAGTATAAAAGTAAAACATATTTTGCGTTCACATTATTCGTAATAAATGCCACCTAAAATTTTAATATTTAAAGGGACAATCCCAATAAAATCAAGATTAACCTGAACGCAATGCAATGAAAGGAACAGAGATAAAGTTACACAGCATATAATTTTTGAATGAATTGATAGGAACTCACAGGACGTTCGAACTAGTTGCTTAAAATAAGTGTCAGGAAAATAAATGATTGTCATTGATCTAGAACTAACAATTGATTTTGTTAATTTTGGTTATTAAAAACTATTTCTAAATGAATGAACATTATAACATAATTCAAAATGTTTAAATATCCATATTGACATCACGAAATAAAAAGCTCCAGCGAATTAAACGAATGGATACGGCGGCAGTCGATTGGTTTGCGTGCTCCATGTTAAAATAAAATCAATTCGCGACTCTCTTTTTTCGGCTAATTTATTCCGTTCCGTTTACGCTTTATTTATTGATCAGAAACATCTCAATATTAATTTATCGCACGAGTAAAATTTAGCATTAATTTAAGTATCATTAGTGTCTTAAGACTAAACGGGCATTCAGTTTTAATTGTTTTAAAGTTTATGACAATTAAAACTGAATGCCCGTGATAATGATTATGAAAGAATTTTAAAATTTAGAAGCTACTGATTAATGCTTCTACGTATGAGTTAAGACGTTTTTACTTTGTTGTGATTAGTAAAGATTAATCACGCAATTTTACGCAAGTAAATAAGATTGTTGATATTTCCAAACTTTGAAGATTCGTTAGATTGACAACACTCATTAATTCATTAAGTTTTGTTTACTAGTTTACCTTTCTGTGTTGGTAAAGTCGTTATTAAATTAGTATGCCTATTTGGAAATTTTAACATTGAGGCATGACAACAATGCGTCAATTCATAAAAACAATTAAATAAAACTTTCAAGGGTCATTAACACCAAACATCGCTACGTAAACTTAATCCTGAAGTCGATGTGATAAATGAGGATGCTGCTTATAAACTCTCGTCCATGGCGACGTTTTATTTTGTAAAAATTCCACACAATACCAACGCCAAAGATACGTTATCAAATAATTTGATTCTCGAATAAATGATGTGGTCAACAATAAAGTTTGTATTTATCTCCAATACAAATGATCGTGTAGCTGAACTTAAAGGCGTGTATGCACGAACGAACAAGAACATGGTGAACATGAACATCGAACACTTTGTTTGCATGTGCGTACCACTAACGCATAACAAAACTGTGTTCGTCAAAAATGTTCGTGGCGATCTCATTTTGAATCCATGGCTACTAAAGAGAGCGGAGCGCCTGAGCGCGCGAACACAAGTCCACCTGTGTTCGTATGGTTTTCCTATTCGCTTTGCTAATTTACGTCCACACGTACGAACCAAATGTTTCGTGTTCGATGTTCGTGTTCACCATGTTTTGTTCGTTCGTGCGTACACGCTTTTATACGCCTTTATTAATCCAATTTGGTATGATGTCAATGGGAAGGAATTCTGAAACAAATAATACTTAATGTTTTAACAGTCAATGCTTAAGCTGAACACACAGAGGTGCATAAATCTATTATTTCTATCTGAATTGTTATTCGATCATTAAATCGATCTTAATTCGAGTTTCAGTTCCGTTGTGAGCGGGTCTTTAATAGTTAGCGATCGATTTATATGATAGAATTAAATGGTCTACGAGTGTTCACCGGTAGGTTATGGGGGTGAATGACCCAACATGTGACAAAGAGGGTATCCACCTACATTCGACTATTTTGCATTGTAAATTCATCGTGGAAATTTTGTTATGATTCCCTTATTTATGACTTTTAATGCTCATTATAGTTGTATTTTAGACATAAAATTTTCATCACATACCGCAAACTCCAGGATGTAGAGACCGTTAACAATTTTATCTGCAACCAGATTTTTATCTAACAGGTAAAAAAAACATGGTTTAGGTCGTCTTGTCACATTATATGTAGGTTATATGGAATCCTGTATGTAGATTTAAGATTAAAGCCTAACGTAGGTACTTACATGCCGTTGTTTAAAATAAAGCCTCAATTCCTCTTACCGTATGTTTGGATAAAGGGTACCTTTCAGCAGAATTTATTTGAGGTAGAACATCAAAGCTCTTAATATTTCTTAGATATGATTTGATAAATCGTGTTTAAAATAAGACGGTTTATTACTAGGAGATCGAAATACTAATTTGAATGTGCTTCAGGAAACTTATGGTTTTAGAATCGTGATCATTTGTTCAGTCTTCTTTGCCACCCTTTGAACCCTATCCCTGAAAATAGCTGTAAAGATTACTTTTTAAATATCTCAGTCATTCATAAATATACCTACACATTAAGATACCCAATGCCTTTATGTAGAGTATTTTGAAAAATAACATTTAAAACGAAAACAGCTCTCATTTTTCTCTATTTTATTGGTGGAGTTACGGTTTTCATAATATAGTACTAGAAACTTTCTACCATTATGCTACTGTAGACTTGCTTCTTGTCTATTATTTTTATTGCTAAAACTGTTTTATATTTCGGAGTTGCCCCAATCAACCTGTTACGGTCCATTTAACGGTTCCTTATAAAATGTAATTTATTCGTCATTTTCTGCCAACTGTTTTAAGCTGTAATTATTCTAGTGATATTACTGGATACTGTTGACCTTGGTCCCGTTGCAAATGCTTATAAATTTAATTGGCTTTAAATATTTTACAATTTAATTATCTACTTGTACTTATCAGAGGTTTGTTTTCGTAAAATTGTTAATTTACGTAATTTTGTTCATCTCTCAAGCTTGATTGCAGTTGTATTATTATGCAAGTGCACTTGCCAATTTTTATTTCATTTACCGGTAGGTATTGTGTAAAGTTAACGAATGTAAATTATTTTAGAAAGATGTAAGAATGTAAATAATATTAGTTTCATCTTATATTCGAGGTGTAACATAATTTAAATGACTTAGAAATACCAACTTATGTCAGAAGAGATACCTATGCTATAAAATATTTGGATACTAACGGTGAAGTCTAAAAAAGTTGCATCGAACTTGTGTATCCTGTCGGTTAAACTAGTAAATACTTTGCTGTTTATGCTCACTATATAATAAATGACAGGAAAATTAAGTATGAAACATTTTTAAGCAAAAACACGACAAAACACGACGTGTAAGTGTTGCTAATTTTGTCCATTGATGTCAGTTTATCAACAAATCACACCTTATAGACCGAAAGACTAATGGCATCTATTAAATTTCTATTATAAGAAACAGTAAAAATCTTTAAGTATAAAAATATATACGTATTTTTAGTACGGTTCTAATAAAAAGGTACATCTAATGATTACGTCATTCGAGAAATAAACGAATGCAGCGTCTGTTTATTTTTGTTGTTCCCTTGCGGTCGTTACTTTGATAGCAATCTTGTGTAATTGAAACACAGATGCTTCCTACTTCTCAGTCGTGGCCTCTCTCGGGATCATCACTCTCCTCACGAAGATATCTTCTTTATTCCGGGTATCTACATGGTGTGTAGATAGCGTTGATGTTGATGTAAACAATGATTATTCTTTAATGTATTGTCACCTAGTGTACCACTCATTGTTTAAAAAGTACTTGTGTATTAGAGACATTACTTTAAAAAATGATTTTATTACCACCAGCACCTACTTCTTCTTTTCGTTGCGAAGGTACATCTATTTGTTTAGGCCCAGTAGGTGACCACATTTATTGCGGTGTCAGAGGATATTCAGATCGTCAAGGGTACCTACAATGTTTCAGGATGTTTGAGGATTTTAAGGATTCTAGGGACTGAACTAGGTAGTCAGAAATAAAAGATTCTGGAAAAAACTGTCCTAGCAAAAAGTCTTTTTTTAAAGTTTCTACCGTGGCGTCGAATCTGCCACTATTTCGTAATAAATACACATTCTTTTGAAATACTTGTAAACAAAATAATGAATACTAAGAGACTTTTCATTTGCATATTGTTCCTTGTAGAGATATCTCATAAAAATTCCTTACGGTTCTCGTACATTCACACATCGACTGCCTCTTAGCTACACAGAAACAAAGAAAGTATTATTGTAGTGTAAAAGTTAGGAAATTTATTTAGTTACATTGGGTATAAAAATGCCAAATAATAAAATGTTTATGACTTCATTTTACCAAAAGTCTACTGTATTATTTTAGGCGAACTGTTTATGTATTTATTATGCAATGTATGTGACCTATTGTGAATTGCGTACGTAATGATTATTTGGTTTAGGAAAAATTATAATATTTTATTAACATCGCAGTGTTAAATGCAATTATTTTGGAATGTTCTATAAAATTATCACATCGCAATGTCCGTAAAAGGAAGTGCGTCTAGCACTTACTAATTTGTGAGTACATACAAAGAGTACACACGTAGGTACACTAATAAAGTTTCCAATTAGGGAAACTACATAAAAAAATTGGAATTTTCTCATCAATAACTAAACGGAACTACTGAGTTACGAGACATTTATTTACTTACTGTAACCTTGGTTATACATCAAGTGGTACTTAATACAATTATCACATGCTCGGTGATTCCTCGGTAAAATTTAGAATTGTTTACCAAATTCGGTATGTTTACATGCTTGGTTATTTCAATTGGACCCTAGATCCGTTTCCAAGCGTAGGTGCAGATAATTTATATTTTTATTTTATTTTAAACTAGCTGACCCGACAGACGTCCTTTCAATAGTTCATAATTTATCTCTTAGAAAAAAGGACGTTAAGTTTTTTTAGGTGGGATATTTTCAAATAACTTCTCCCGCTCTGGGTGGAGCGAGAGGGCGTGTCAGACTCTTACTGACTAAAACTCACCCGTGTTCCTTCAGTTGCCTATATGTTGCCAGGGGCCACGGTATCCCTTTCGGACTTTCCCGCGACCCCGGCAGGCATCGATCCTAGCGGACCCCGTCAGTAATGCTGACATCTCTTTGAAGTGCGCGTGGAACACAACGCGCCATCGACCCGGGTATAGTCCTTATCGGACGGCAAGCTACCCATTGCTCACCGTCCGCAAGCCCGCCCTTACGGTGGCCGGGAATCGGCCTGGGATTCCTGACGCCCAGGACGTCTCCTGCAGAGGCTAGGAGCTTGAGGGCGCAAACTTTGCTTCTCCCTCACGCATTCCGCCTTCTCCTTCACGAGCATTATTGCTTCGCAGACGGAAGCGACGGCTCCGTACCAGGGCCGGGCGCGAGAGATCACCGCCGCCGATCTCCTCCACGACGACACGGCGCACAGTGGGTCGAAACTATGATTTTAGTGACTTAGGGCTCAACTTTGCTTTTTTACTTTTTTCTTCATGTGGATGGATAGAGCTCATTAACCTCAACAATAATTGTTCTGATGTATTTTTTCCTAAACTTTATACTTTGGGTAGAAAAATGTGTTTTGTTATTTTTTTGTATGGAGCGGATCAAATAACCTTAAATTCCTGCTAAGTAGCGTGTGATCCCGCGTTGAAACTTTATTTTTCATATACCTTGTCTAGTCTATTATCATTTGATGCTATTAACGTGTGCATAAAGTTGCAACTCTGCCAAATAAATGGATCGAAAAAAATGAAAAAATATATCGAATAAAAAGCTACATTTTTTACTTTCGTAAGTTCTTTTAAGTTAAATTTGATATGGAATAGTAAGTAAAAGCACGTAATAATACACATAGTTACTTAACAACTAACAACAATACATTTAAAAGGTCCCTAATTAGCTTAAATTTACTAATATATGTAGTATTAGTAAATTTGTAAATTTAAGCTAATCACACTAATCATAATACATTTAAAAGGTCCCTAATTAGCTCAAATTTACTAATATATGTAGTATTAGTAAATTTAAAGCTAATCACACTAATCATAATACATTTAAAAGGTCCCTAATTAGCTTAAATTTACTAATATATGTAGTATTAGTAAATTTAAAGCTAATCACACTAATCATAATACATTTAAAAGGTCCCTAATTAGCTTAAATTTACTAATATATGTAGTAGTAGTAAATTTAAGCTAATTAGGGATCTATGAATTTCAATTTCTTTGTTTTAATGACTTTAACATGTTTATGAAATGTTATTTTAAGTTAGATTTAATACTGAATAGTAAGTAAAGATAGGTACATAATAATACAAATTAGTAAAGGTAAACTAACATTACTACAACTAACACAAGCAAACTAAAAACTAACTATAAACAACATCAAACATTACTATTTCCTTTCAATTATGAGTTTGACATTTATAAACTAATAAAAAAAACAAGAAACTTACAAACTACCAAAAAATCTTATTCACTATCGCTATGACTATCTTGTAAATTATCTACATCAATAAAATCTATATCGGATTCTGTGGGAAAAATCAGCAGAAGCTCTTTGACTTTTGGAGAGAGAACCATTATATTTTGTTTCACCATTCGAGGTCTTAGACTTGTGATCTTTGGATCAGAAGACAAAAGAAGATTGTGTATAATATCCTCATTTGTCGCCGTTCTACTTACCTTTCTAGAATGACTCTCTCTATATTTCCGGAAATCTTTATTACGAGCTTCCGCTGCCTCTTCCGACAGTTTACCTATAGGTATGGCACCAAAGTGCTTAATTATATCACTCCCATGTACTAACAATTTATGTATACTGGAAGGCATATAATACCAGGGATATAAGTGAACGTACAATTGTGCAGTATCTCTACAAAATTCGGAAAACTTAGAAAGATCCACGCTCTCTCCAGATGCAACCGTCTGAAGAATCACATGAAACCTTTCTATTAAATCTTTATCTATTCCTGTTATGCGAGCTGTTGTTTCTGCATCCCTAAAAAATCTTCTGGCAGTATTGCCATCATTGGTTGTGCCTACTCCTTGCTTGACTACGTCAATAAGTAAACCGCATTCTTTCTTAAACGCTTGCTGTATAGCGCTCTTTCTGAGTGACATTTTTTCTTTGTCATCGCCCCTGCAACTCCATTTTTTGAAGTCCAAACGATAAGCTGCAAACAAAAAGAAATATCACTTAAATAAAAATCTCACAAGTAACTATATAACGTGAAAAAAATTATGAACTAATAAAATTATATTTACCGATATGAAGTAAGCACTCCATGCTTCTTATCCAGGCATGTAAAGATGACATTCCATACTGGAACACTTCTTCGTTGTTCTCTTTTTGAGCAAGTGACTCTAAATTGTTCATCTCTGACGGTTTTGCTTTGCAGATATCACAGACAGCTGAAGATGTGTCTGACAAATATGACGATATTTTGCCGTCTATCATCGTCAAGTGCAATTGATGCTTAACTTCAACTTGATTGAACTTGATTGGCTGAAGTCTTTCTATTTCTTCGGTTATGCTAGCTTTTATAGTTACCACTGTTGACTGCGTTTCTTTGGTAAATTTGAACATTATCGGACGGCAATAGAAAGTTGATGAGGGTCGATCGTTTTCCCAAACAATTGTTCCATCACATTGTTGAAGCCTTATAGGAACTAGACTGGCCATGAAGATAGTTGAGTCATCAAACTCTGCTTCAGTCTTTTGTTTATAATTACTTTGACCTGAGGCTCCATCAAAACCCCATTTGCTTATTAGCAGTAACTCAGTTGGCGAATCCAAATCTAAAGTAATCACTTCTAAAAGCCTAGATACCGTCAAGTTGAGTAAAGCTTGCAGTTTAATAGCAGCTCCTTCTTCAGTTATAATTATGTCTTCTTTCCCTGGATAACATTTTGCCTTCGCTTGTTTTATTTTATAATAAGAAGGGTATAAATCAGACCTATTTTCACTTGCTGCTTCTCTTAGGCTTATATACTGCCACTTACTTAATTTAAGTGAAACTAATAAAGACAGTGCCTTATCGGGTGAATATGTACTACTTTTCGGTTTACTTGTACTTAAACACTCTTTAACTTTTTCTAGATCTTCGGGGTGATTTAGTAAATGGTTCATAATTTTTCCTACATCCTCATTTCCGGTGTTTCTTAAACTAGCAATTGTAGTAGCTTTAAGTTCATCCGGGGATAACGAAAGCGATTGGTTAATTTGATCAACGCGTCTTCGTTTTTGCCTGGAGCCCAATTCCTCGAAAGGTTTTCGAGGTGTAAATGTAGATGTCGAAGCTTCTGTAGTAGATGGTGGTAGATTTTCGACATCTTCAGTATTACAAATCTCGAGCCTTTCCTGTTCAGTGTTCACAGCTTCAGGTATCATTCCTTCGGGCCAGTTTATTGCACGTTCCAACCAATCACCATTTTTTCTTACAAACTGTGCTAACGTGCGACTACTTCGTTCCCATCTTGCACTTATATTTGAACAAAAGCGCGTACAGAATTTTTGGAGCTCAACACTGTTCTCTTCGGTCACGTTTATTTTATGTTGTAGGAATTGAAAGAATTTTTGACTATCCGACAGTGACTTGACCTGCTCTCTTAAAATCATAAATAAATCTAAATTGTTAACTAAATTATCCATTATAACGAAAAAGGGACGATCAGAATCACGAGATGTTAGTAGTAGTACGAATAAACGAACACTAGTTAGTATATAATAAATTATGGTCATTTTATACTTCCAGAATCCAGTGACAAACAATGTTTACTAATTTTTCTACTACCCTCATTAACTAATTATCCTAATTAATATTACAGTAATGACTAAAAGTGAAAAACATTGTTTTTTTATAAGGTAAAAGGTTAAGCTAATTACAGTAATTAAACACACAAATAGAAATTAATTGATTTCATATCCACATTTTTAAATAAAGGTCCCTAATTAGCTTAAATTTACTAATATATGTAGTATTAGTAAATTTAAGCTAATTAGGGACCTTTTAAATGTATTGTTGTTAGTTGCTAAGTAATTATGTGTATTATTACGTGCTTTTACTTACTATTCCATATCAAATTTAACTTAAAATAACTTACGAAAGTAAAAAATGAAGCTTTTTATTCCATGTATTTTTTCATTTTTTTCGATCCATTTATTTGGCAGAGTTGCAACTTTATGCATTTGTTTATAGCATCAAATGATAATAGACCAGACAAGGTATATGAAAAATAAAGTTTCAACGCGGGATCACACGCTACTTAGCAGGAATTTAAGTTTATTTGAGCCGCTCCATACAAATAAATAACAAAACACATTTTTCTACCCAAAGTATAAAGTTTAGGAAAAAATACATCAGAACAATTATTATTGAGGTTAATGAGCTCTACCCATCCGCATAAAAAAAAAAGTGAAAAAGCAAAGTTGAGCCCTAAGTCACTAAAATCATAGTTTCGACCCACTGTGCGGCGGTGCTCCGTCCAAGCCGGGCAGACCTCCACCGTATACTTCACCGTGTCCTCCGGGCGATCCACTTCCAAACCTAATTCGAATTATTACGAACATTTTAAAACAAATAATAGCTAATCCGGTTCAGCCGTTCTCAAATGATGCGCTTACCAACGAACAGCATTTCATTTGTATTTATGCAGATTTAATGTAATATTATACATTGTAGGTAGTACAAAGATGCATTAGAATGACTTCGCCGAAGTAGGGCGTGAAACAGCAAAGTTTAAGTATACACATCATCGTATTTAAGTTCCTACATGGCGCGACATTCTGCTAAGTAGCTTACAAACTCTTACAGAGTGGCATAATTTGATAGACATATGTCCATAAGTGGTTACTCATAAGTGCATTTAGGAACTCATACAATTTGTATTGTGTATAAATTAAAATAAATCAATGCAGTTATGATGCTGTGTGTCTACTACTATTTACTTATCAGAGAGGGTTTAAAGTTGATTTTCTTGCCAATACTAAAATTATATCTAAAATTGAATATATGAGTTAAAATTATCATTAATTAATTTAATTGAATTGATTATTTTATTAATTCGATTTCAAAACTGTTTTTTCTCTACAAAACGGTTTATAAATGTTAATTTATTGCGACAAGAGTTCGAAGATCCTGAATATAGTTTATAAATCATAAGCTTGCTATCTTTGGAAGTACCGTTTTTATTCGTTTTTAGGGTTCCGTACCCAAAGGGTAAAACGGGACCCTATTACTAAGAATCCGCTGCCCGGACGAACAGACGGACGTCTGTTCGTCTGTTCGTCTGTCACCAGGCTGTATATCATGAACCGTGATAGTTAGACAGTTGAAATTATCACAGATGATGTATTTCTGTTGCCGCTATAACAACATTTATGAATATTTAAGAGGGCTTCCATACAACAGACATGATTTTTTTGTTGTTTTTATAGATAATAGTACGGAACCCTTCGTGCGCGAGTCCGACTCGCACTTGACCGGCTTTTATTAGACTTACACGTAGGATTATTTTACTTAGATATATTAGGAACCAGTTTGTATAAACGGTATACCTGCATTCGTTTAGTATAAAACGGAAATCATTTTATAGTGGAGTAAGAACCTACTCAGACTTTGAATAGAGCCTAGAATATTTCTGAATATATTATAGATTTTGTTAAAAAAAGAAAGGGTGCATGGTCAATGTTAATATTAATACATAGTAAAGTAGGGCAGAAAATACAACCATTAGTTTAACGAATTCCATACTCGAGATTATTATCCTAGATACCTAGTGTAAAATCAATGATCCAGTAATATTCTATCGTCCTTGTAATTTTTATCCAAAAGGTCTATGTTGCGATGTGGAGGTGTCGACGTTCATTATTATCCCGAAAGCAGCAAATATCCTCATTTTTTTTTATTTAGGGCATCTCGTAGTTGACCTCTGAGATCATGACTACTTAACCGGGCTTTCCTGTGGGTGTCTTAAGCTACTACACTCAAAGCCTCCAGCTAGGGGCATTACAAACTAAGCTTATATACTAGGTAAACGCTCGCTAAGGGCATCCCCTGTGGGGTACGAACCTCGGCTTAGGGCGTTAACCGGAGGGGGGACATCAAAGATAGGAATGGGGATGTTTGCAGAACGTCGCGTAGACTGCTTTTACGCTACGATGCGTAAAAGGTGTGCATCCCTGGTGCGTAGAGTACGTGGCAGCTCCAACAGCATCCTTAGCATGATCGCTAGTCGGCTGGACTGTGGTTACATCAATCATTGCTGCGCCATTTGTCATGGAGTGGCGCAGTAGTGATTGGGTTAACTATCTTTTTAAATGTTTTGTTGTCGGTAGTTTTAAGTATTACTAACACTAGTCCGTAAGAACATTGTTACTAACAAAATGGACACATGGTCTGAAATAAACTCTTTAATTAATTAAAGATGGGACGGGCCAAATATCCTCAGAATATGCTCGTGTTGAACAAGTGAAAATATTATAATCTCAGAGTGCATCCCGTGTTAGCATTACAGCGGCTCAGTACTCGAGGCACGTTCCTCAACGACTCGGCATCTGCTTGTGATTTGTCTCTTATCACAGTAGCCGTCGCTTGATCGCGCTATATCAGCTGTTGAATGAGAGTTGAATCGTAAACACCGGGAAGGAAGAATGTACAAAGCTTGCTAACTATGCAAAATACTTCGTTTATTTTTTAATAGCATTCATCATATTACTGTGGTCATAAAATATAATTAACATGTAAATGTGCAAAGTTTTACGTCGTTCGTTGTTCAAAAGTTCATGTATCTGATATTTATATTGTGGTATATTTTGTAATTAATATGAATCCTTGTGTTGCATTTAATATTTATTTGATTTAAATGACATGTGTATGTATTTTAATTTTATTTGATTTGAATGTTTGAGGATTTTTTTATTGTGTGTGTGATTTTTATATCAATTTTTATGTTTTAATTTAATATAGGTAATGTTATTATGGTTTTTTGTCTAAAATAAATGAATTATTATTATTATTGGAGATTTTGGAACATGGGATATGATATGATTTAAAATCTACACCAAATTCTCGTCGTGCTTCTGAAAAATATCAGTGGAAAAGTTTGCGTAAACTTATTATTTACTTGGAAGTACCAAGGTACAACGTGTTTGTCATCGTAAATGGGGAATTCACATTTACTTAAGGTAACAGCACCGTATGTGTCCTGTTAACAATATGAAATACAGTTTGTTGGTCCGATTTTCATGTTTGTACGAAGAAAACAAAGTACTTACTTGTTGTGTATTTTGTTTTATGATGTAGAAAAGTTAGTCTGTTAGCTCGAAGCTAATAACGTGAATATTTAATAGAAAATGAGACAATTATCTAACAACGGTAGCTTCGTCCTTTTCCTCTGAAGTTCTTATTTTGCCTGTTTTAACTTTCTCCATTCGTGAAAACTGGCAGCAGAAAATATACGTATCTAGGTATCGTCTGCAGAAATTCAGGATCTGTTTATACAGGTTCATTTAGCTCTATGTGGAGTCATCTTAAATAACGAATTAAAAGAACATGGAATTATCTTACACATAATATTTTAGAATAGACTGCTTTTAAATAAAAAGCGCAATTGACTCAGTAGTCACTAGTTCTAATTCTCTGCTCAAATAGGATAGAGGCACATGCCTTATAGAATATTTTGTAACTAGGTAAGTTGTGACCGCAGTGCTAAATAGGTTGACTATACTCGTATAGGTACTAATATCGTAAGTCATGATCGAATGCCTAATAAAAAGTGATGTCATTTATATTTGTTTTCCTGAAAACCTGTAAATATACTACCTATAAAATTATGTAATAGATACTTAAGTACTTTAAAGACCCAAACCTTGCGCTCAACGTCATAGATCTAAAAAAATACCATTAGATTTTGAGTCCTTAATTTTAAGTTTTTTTTTTGTTCCAGTTCATAATAGCACCAATGTAGTAGTTTAAATAATGAATGAGTGATGACATCAATTACTTTTCGTTTTGGACCCGTCTACGATGATAGAGCACTACTTAATACAACAGGCGTCTGGGAGCGTAGGTAGTTGATAATCCGTGCCTGCCTGTTTTATCACCCGTGTTCGAAAATGTCACAGATTCTATCTCAAACTGCGACTTGAATATTAAAATCCTGTAGGTAGACAACATTAAAAAAACGGTTCCGAGGATAACTGTAAATACGAGTTTAGTCATAATATTGCTACACGTTCGTCGCTAGACTGCCAAAAGTCGTTCAACAAGTGAAAAGGTCCTAATGTTTCAACAACAGCCTACATCTATAAATATTCTTAGAGGTTAATTTCACCGAGCATCGCTACTTTTAGAACAAGCGAGCTCCAAATAAATAAGAGTGTGGCCTATACGGTCACGCTGACAATAAATTAAACATGACAGAATAATAATCTATAGAATGTGAACGTATTTTTAAACCGTTAAAAGAAACGCCCAACGCAATTTATTTGTACTAGCGTTTGGCAGCGCGAACTTTATTTAGCTCATTGTATCTACAAAGTTTGATAGATAGTTAACACAACTATTTGCTGCCTGTCATCATACACGACACTTTTATGAAGTTGGTATACCGAGACAGCTTAATATGACATGTGTGATAGCATCAAATACCATATAAAGAACAATGCCTTTTACCGAATTGTGCTTTGTGAGTGTCCATAAGAAGCTCTCAGACAGTAATTATACCGTGAGAGGTACACATAATCACACTTATTGTTACAGAACATGATTATTTTTTGCTATCTATGTATATTACATATTATAATAAAATAGTAGGTAGCGAATTCAGAACTGTAAGTACTTTGAATATTTTTGAAAAAAGTAATTGCTACGAGGTCTTTTTTTAAGGAGGTGACGGCCTCCCATTTCCTCTCGCTCCGTACCATGGCCTGAACCAGAGCTGGACGCGGGAGATCACAGCTGCCGATCGCCTCCACGAGGACACGGCGATTCTCCGCCCAAGCCGGGTAGACCTCCACTGTGTCCTCCGGGCGATCCACACAATGGTGACACCCGGCCGTTTCCTCCCGCCTTATCCTGAACAGGAACCTCCCGAAGCAGCCGTGTCCGGTGAGGATGCCGTGGCGTCAGACGGAAGGTGAGAATGCCGTGGCGCCTCTCAAGCCACTCCTCAAAGAGGGGTCTTATCGCCGCAATTGTGGCGTGCTCAGCGCTGGGTTGCGACAATCGCACTCTCCTTGCCGCCATGAGATCCCGCCGGAGATCTGTCCGCTGTGCCGCGATTGCTTGCGGCAGCGGAGTTAAGCCCTGGCGTTTCGCCTCCTTGCGCCACTTCCAAATGTGCGCGAGGACCTTTGCCTCCAGATCCCATGGTGGTAATCCGGCAAGGAGATTCGCCGCCTCGCAGGAGACCGTGCGGTATCCTCGGACCAGCCGAATGGCCATGACCCTCTGGGACGCGTTCAACCGGCGGGCTGGCCGCAGCCTCAATGAGCGCGTCCACACCGGTGCCCCGTAAAGGGCCATGGACCGCACGACCCCCGCGTAGAGCCTCCGGCAGGAGGCGTTTGGATCCCCTAGATTGGGTAGGAGCCGCTTCAAGGCAGCTCCGGCCCGCTCCAGGCTAGGAGCCAAACGTCGGAAATGTTCGACGAAATTCTACCGGCTGTCGAGGACGAGTCCCAGATACTTCATCGTCCACTCGACGCCGATGTGAACCCCTCCCGCCGTAACCTAGAAGCCCGACGGTGGCGCGTTCCGAGGACCATGAAAACACATGGCCTCGGACTTGTGCAAGGCCACCTCGAGTCCCAACTGCTGGATCCTATCCACGATTGTCGCAACCCCGAGTGTCGCTAATTCGGCCGCCGCCTGGTGCGACCTCCCCTGCGCAAGGACCAACGTGTCGTCAGCGTAACAAACGACGCTGACGCCGCTAGGGAGGTCGGCGCGCAGCACCCAGTCGTATCTTATGTCCCACAGACGCGGCCCCAGGACCGAACCCTATGGGACACCACACGACATCTCTTGCCGGTTCCACTCTCCTTGGTGACCGGGGTCAATGACGGCCCTGTCCGTCAGATAGGCCTCGACCACACGACAGAGGTAGGTCAGCATCCGGTGATACCGGAGTGTCTCCCTGATGCAACTCCAGGGCAGAGTGATTTTTAGTTTTTTTTTTCTGTTTATCTGTTTGTTTGAATGTATGTTCTAGCATCACACAAATACTACCGGTTAGATTTTGTTAAACTTTTGTATAGTTATTCCCTATAAGTCGGGTCAGCCTATATATGCTACAAATTATCGAAATAGTCTACTTAGAGCACCCGTCCGAATAACACCTGCGACTCAGCAGCCTACTGCTGGGATGTATTTGTTTTACAGGACGTTATTAAATTAAAGATATCGATAAAACAAATTTCGTATGTACGTAAGTTTGTGTAATTAATAAACATTCTAGTGATTTTTATCGATATCTTTCATTTAATAACGTCTTGTAAAACAAATACATCCCTGCAGTAAGCTGCTGAGTCGCAGGTGCTATTCGGACGGGTGTTCTTAGTGGACTACTTCAAATTATCACGCTATTTGCTAAATCCTGTTTCTTATACGGATCAAAAAACTTTTTCAGATCAACTGAGGTTTGAGTACCTACTAGAAAAGTTAGAAATCGCAAATAAAATCCCATACATTTCGCAGGAAATGAGACCGAGATGAGAGAGAACACAATATACCAGTGTATGACAACAGTCGAATTATTCCATTACTTCACTGGGCTGAATAGGGAACGAATATAACAGATAGTTACAGATTTAACCTTTTAAATGATTATTATCAACCCGCTATACTTATAGAGAGCTAAGCAGTCAACCAAATCAATTATGACATAAAAAACGGCTATTTAATTTAATTTCCAACAAAGCAAATAGCTTAAAGATTCGAGCGACTGCTTTGCAAACCTAAGTTCGATGCCCAACAATTGATATTTATTTTGATTCTTATTTTTACATTTTGTTATTTATACGATAGTTTGTAGAACGTACACAGAAAAACATTAAGTTTAGGCCTCGTCTTTCATTTTTGGTTATTTATAAATATTTTTGGTTAGGTGACTGTAAATGAGAAATCCCGTACAATCTACTGTTAACAGTGTTGTGCCATTAGGTAGTATATGCAGGCCACGCAGGCGTTCCATAAATTCTCCACTAACGAAAAACTTCGAAATCAATGGGAAACTGCTACTGAAGGCTGTGGGTGTGGATCTCAGGACGAGCTGCTCCTCGCACTGACAACTGTACGTGCTTCCGCGTCACCAGTCCCAACTCTTTTCATATTTTGGCTGCTGAGACCAAAACTACAAACGTGGTATACTTACAGAGAAGTTTTATAAAAATGTGACTTATTTTTGGTGTCTTACGACTTCCACGCGAACGAAGTCGCGGGCAGAAGCTGGTTATGTATTAAGTTGCGAAGATATTTGATTCAGGTAGCCACAATTTGGATTCGTATGAATAACATTTTATAAGGGGAAAAACACTATTATTTTAAAATGAATATAATATATTTGTAAAAAAAAAATTGAGTATCACTTAGAATAAGTAAAAATATATAGGTACAAATAAATAGTTTTTGTACGATTAGTTTAAGCTTTGCATCTATAGTTTTAGTTATTTACAATCTGTAAATTTCAAATCCCGAATTTGAGGCGTCGACGTTGATGTTGGCTTCGAGGTCGACGTCGACGTTGTCATCGCCGTCGCCGTCGTCGTCTATATTATCTTCTACGTGGATTATCTTTTCAACATTCTCATTGAACGTTACTACAGATTTTCTTCGTTTTGGGCTAACTTCCCCAAATTCATCATCCGAGGCCTCCTCGGCATCTTTCAATTTATCTATTGATTGTATAACTATTGGCACGTTAGGTTCGAGTATAGGCAAATCAAGAATAGCTTCGACAGGAGCCTCCGTTTTCCTCGTCATTGGTTCTACTGTAACTTCTTGTACAGGAGCCTGCAACATTTTTTGCAGTCTTTTTTCGCTTTTTTTCAGATCTTCTATGTTTAGTCGCGGTTGCACAACTTCGGGTTTTGGAAGTTCCCCTAGTGATGCATTTCTTGATGCTAAGCTATTTTCTTCGTTAAATTTTTCGTAGTTTTTGTTCTTCCTCCTAGAGATAAAAGATAAAAGTATGAATCAGTTGTCTATCTTATAGGATTGGCATAACAGGCAAGAGCTCATTTTAATAACTGTCACTTACCATCTAAGGAAGAACCAAATGGCTACCAGCAAGATAACTGCAAAGAGCAGTACGCTAAGAATTATCGTGGCCACTAACAAGCCAATTTGACGATCTAAAATGTTCATATCTCTTAGATGATCTTCCAGTGGGATAGTACTGACAACAGTCGCCATTGCGGCATTAGTATTTATATCTCTGGAAAAGAAAGTATTTTTATTAAAAATAATTGCTAATTGCTCTGTAGTTATTATTTTCTGTATCTAGGTATTCAAAATATTCTTACGCGGCAAGCTGATCAACGATGACAGGTTCTCTGTCGTTTATTCCATAAACATACAGTTGTAGTGAAGCTCTAGTAGTGTCAAATTCAAGTTTATCCCTGGTAAGGTCTTCATCTATGTCATCAGATATGACGACTGACCTCAATGTTTTGATTTCATATCCAACGGCATCACTCAACTGAGCTAAAACAGTCGTTTCATCGTCTAGGAAGGCATCTCGTACGGTCACCACGGCTATATGGTTCAAGTCTAAAAGTTTTACCTGGAAATAGAAATATTATCATGACTTCAAGTTATGAGACATTAAACGGAATTAGCAGGTTAACGCACTGTTTACAAAAGACAACATTATATACCTACTAGCTTGCTTATTTAAATTAAATTAAAGTTTAAGGTCGCCCGTCACAGAAGCAAACAATATTTAGTTAAGGTGGTGTTGTTATTTCGTTGATTAAATTATCATAATTTTAATGTTTTGTAGTTTAAACAAGTAACTTTTTCTAAATAAGTTGTTTCTTTATTGCATGCATTGAGATTATTTGAACATTAACAGGATGTTGTCCCATCCGGTATGTTCTGTTGCCCCCGAGCAAGTTTTTTTGCGGGTCAATAAAACATTGATTTGTTACTGGAGTAGATTTATCAGGAGCAATAAATTCTAAACAAATTGTAGCTGGTTCTAATTTACTAAGAATTATAACTGTCTTTTCGTTAAGATTGAAATAAGAGAAGGTAGCAACTAACATCTTTAAAAAAACATAAGGACACGATTAATTACAGATGATTATCATTAACCTAAACCAACACCGCACACCTATCGATAGTAGTTAAGTGTCGACTTATTTTTTATTTAAATAATTAAGTGTTTGAGCATGTTAAACAAACTATGAACTTTCATGGCTAATTAAAGTCGGTAGCAAGTATCTAATCAATATAGAGCTTTTTTTCACCTAAAGATAGGAAGTAATTTTTACAATAATAAAAACAATTTGGCCAGAATTCATTTATGTAGAAAGTTTTGAGGTATTTATCTTAAAGTAAGAACCTAAACAGTTTTGAAGGATTGCGATAATGACGGTGACGAAAAGGTATTTTTATCAATCTTATACCTTTTAATGATAAAGGTGTTAAGGTCATTAATGTTTGACAATGTATCATTCATAGTAATTGTAAAAACTTCCGCCATTCAAATTATGGTGTCATTGTACCAATAAATCAAAAACTCAAGAATGATTCAATGACGACGCGTATTCCTAACTTAATAGAAGCCTATTATGGCTGCTCTAAATATTTCTTAGTCTCAATTAAAATGGAAATAAGGCTTTAATAAGTTTATCAAGTTTACCGATCTCTTGCCAAATCCGTACAAGTTGCAGCTTCTGGGCTTATTCGATGCTAAAGTATTATTTTTATTTATTCTATGTTTAGAAAATCATCATATGAGTGACGAGTGAGAACTTCTCTATTTAAAGATTGTCTTTACCTACGTAAAATTGTGTGGCAGTAGAGTCTTGTGTTTTATTTTAGAAAAATTCTAATTTTTTGCATTTTTCTTCCATACCGTCATCATCATCTGCCTAGCCTTTTCCAAACTATATTGGGGTTGCTTCATACATACAATATTGTGAATATCTTTTTTTAGAACTGGTAAAATACCATGATATTATAATTACCAAAAGTTGGATAGTTCCATCGAGCCCCTGTCCATTCTGGTCGGTAGCGGTGACGGTGAGCAACTGGTTGTGTTGCAGCTGTGCGCCAGAGCGCACGTGCACGAACCCAGTCGTTGGTGCTACAGCCAACACGCTTTCAGAACTCCAGTACCTCAATGCTGCGTTTTCGCCAATGTCAGCATCTGTTGCCTGTTTTATAAATTCGATTATGAAGTGAACTAAAAAGTAGCTTTGAAAAGAGCCTGTAACGCAGGTATAGGTGATAGAAACGACTCTCTATTGAGTCGGTTTTATTCAAAAACTCGATGTGACAATGGACGTTGATTAGCTATTTAGGTTGTAAATTACTAGTCTTGGCGTTAACCCCTCTAGGTAAGCTAAGTGATGCAACGAATACGAATACGAATATTCGTATTCGCCGAATAGTAGACATTTACCGAATATTCGTATTCGGCGAATACTAATACGAATATTTAAAAATTAATATGTTTGTACGCAAACTTAACTTAACTTGGAAAACGCGCGTCGTCGGCACGTAAAAATACGACGAGTGCAAGGGCCTTAACCGCAACGACGACGCGACGGGGGACTCCCCGGCCATAGTTTATACAGTGCCGCGGCCAGGGAGTTTTCCTATCATTACGAACCATGGACTGATTGATTCATTCATTCCTTTCATTTCATTTGTCAGTCGAAAGCACAAGTCAAGCAAGAGAGTATTGTTTTATTTATTTTCTGAGGTTGCTGCGAAGTGAAAGGAGTTGAAGTTGAATAGAAAATGTCTTCTCGTAAACGAGATCAAAGTGACATATGGAAACACATCGATAAATTACCAAATAAGTAGTTATATGGTCTGTATTTCTTTTGTATGAACAAAAGGTAGGATAGTAAGTCCTAAGTAACTTAGACGAACATTAGTAATAGCTGCGTCTATGTAGTACTAGACTATTAGTCTTTTATTACCATGGCGAGATATTCGTATTCGTATTCGCCGAATAGTATGTTTGATATTCGTATTCGTAAAAGTAGTATTCGTTGCATCACTACCATATGCAAGTCCACCAGGACTGGCTTAATCCAGAGTCTAACGACCTTTTTGAATTGAAACTGGACTGTTTAAAAGTCGTCAGTCTAAACTGTTGGTATTAGACCTCCCGTATTGTACGTCAGCACCATACTCGGCCACTCTCATCCAGCTCCTCCTTAGATCATCTCTCCACCTAGCCTGAGGGCATCCTACTCTATGCTTACACGAACAAATGATGCAAACTTTTTAAGTCCTGTCGCTCGTGAGTCCCGAGGCCTAAATAGTTGGACTACAGCCGCTTAATTATTACAATAACATGTCCCGCGTGCTTACTAATGTTTTGGAAAAGCTTATCGGATTTTATTACAGTTGTTTGTTAAAAGCCGTGGGCAATATACGATAAGCTTTTAAATATCGACATGACTGTGCAGTGTGCGGCCAAGCTTTTAGTGTGACGCCGTTTATTTCATGCCCGTACATTTATAGGTATTGGTAGGCAAACCCGGCTACCAGCCCTATATTTGTTTAATAATTTCTATGTCTTCAGAGAAATATTTTTTTAAGCTAGTCGACTACCAACTTAAGTTATCCGTATATTCAAATCACAACTGTCATTATTTGACAGTTGTATGAAATAGTAATAACACGGCAAATGACGAAGGGTGTCAATTTGTTTATCAATTAATTTCTCTGTCTTACAATGTTGGGGCATAAAGCGGACAAAATGCCTTTGGGTGTAATGAAATTGAGCTATGTACTACAAAATAAAAATAAATATTATCCGACAGACCCGGCGGGGTCTGTTTAACAATTTATGACGAAATAGCACCGAGTCTGTTAGTTTTCAGCGAAATGAAAAAGTTCAAATGAAAACATTTCAAGTAAATTGAAGCCGGCTACAAGTTTTAATTTGAATAGAACAAATGCAGGTTTCTATCAATATTGCAACTGAAATGGTTTTGTGCTTTATGTTGAATACTAATTCAATATTTTTTTTGTTATTAGAGAGTTGAAATAGATTAATTACCTACTTGAGTAGGTTAAATTTTTTAAATAGCCGTGATTATTATACCTGTCGTCATACATTAAACTTATTCGGCATTGACGAACGCTTGAAATACAAAACATCCTTGTCATTAATAACGTTGGGTTTGGCGGCAATGAGTCACTCAGGTAGGACAGTCGGTTTTATATTCAAAGATAAAACTCTCCGACGTGAATCATGTTACAACGTGGGAACTTAAAAATAAAATACACATACAAGAACAGAGTTTACGACGTTCATGGTGGAGATATACAAAACATTTGCATAATGCAAACCTACCTTTAACTCCGCCAAGGAACGGGGTAATATCCTCTCCTCGAGTTCACCAGTGGGGTATCCGACGGCAATCGGTTCGTGTTCTTTACCGATAAATATGGGATGGTTGTCGTTGATGTCATTCACAATTAGATTCACTAAGCTCCGTCTCGAGTTGTACGGTATTGTGTCCGTGAGGATCCATTTATTTGAACCGTAGTCGTAGGAATCGAGTCGTTCTGTTCTTTCTGAGCGTTTTTCACGTGTAGCGCTGTCAGTCTCGCAGTGTAATATTAGTTCTACTTGAACTTGTGAAAGCGGCATGAAGGCTATAGATGCGTGTTCTCTATCGATGGGTATTGTGTGCAGTCCGTTTTCGTCGACGTACAGCCACGGCTGGTTAGTCGGCCAACGGTTCGTTAGGGTGAAGTGGCAGCCTGCATGTTGCGTGGAGTCAAGAACGACAAGATTATTGTGCGCCGCTTCCTCATTTCTATCTAATATAACCAGCGGGGGCATTTTGAAGCCTTGGTCATCAGAAACGGTGACTGCTTGTACTGTTAAATGTACCTGAAAAACCAATTTACACAACATAATAACAAGGGTCGAGTAACTGACAAGCGTCTACTTTTCAAACGAAATACAATTTAGGTTTTTTCTTCAAAGGGGATAATCATTTCGAGATGTTGATGGTTGTGTTTAATATTTAGGTATTTATAGAAGAATTCATACCGAAGCTGTTCCCGTTGCTCCTGTGATAAATGTAGTGGCAATAACGTGGAAAGTGTAGACACCACTGTTAGCCGGAGCAGACAAATGCAGTTCACCCTCATTGCTTATAGAAAGACGAGTCTGAAGATGTGCTGCAACAATATGAGAATTTTATATTAAATTTTCAAGAACTTGGAAGGTCAACGCTCGCATTTTCACTATTTTTCTGTAGGAATAGGTATTCCTATTCCTACAGCACTTAAGTAAACACGTACCTATGTTTGTATTGCTATAATAAAACTTAGTTTGATCTCTACTACTTCTAAGATTCAAATTCAAACTTTTTTACCTACTACTGTTATGCATAGGTAGCTCATCGTGTTGTGTAGTAAAGGAGGAATTAACTTCACCTTGGCGCCTACTTAAGAACAACAATTACTTCGCGAAGTAAAATTGTTTTTGAAGAATTTCAGGCGCGCGCTGAAATTTACCGTTTGGGTACGATAAACAAACTAAGGAAACTTACATTTAAACACTAGATGATAAATACGTTTTTTATTGCTTGATGAGTTAGGTCTTAAAAAATATTCTATATTTTGTCAAAGACTTAAGCGAAAAATGCTATTTATTTCGGTGCACAGATCTCAGAATCCCCAGCAGTGGCGTAGCGTGCCTTGGCGGGGGGCCCTGTATAAAAATTTGTTTGGGGGCCCTTATGAAGGGTAAAGATTTCTCACAAAAGAAACAAAAACGTGTGGCACTCGGGGACTGCCGCGGTAAAGCTATTGCATAGCATTTGTAACCTCCATACTTCCTATTTGTCAACGCTACACTTGGGATGATGACGTGATGACATAAAACAAAAATTACGTTCCCATGACAACATCACGTTGTCATGGGAACCGTCATTACATGGTAGGCGGAGTGGGGGGTGTTAGGTTTTATTTTCGTTACATTACGGAATTTCTTGATTCGGTCGCCGCGCTCAAAGCCCGTGATAAAAGCTATGCAATAGCTTAAAATTGCTTGCATAAAATTAAAAGAAATATTTATTCATCATAATTATCTATCTGTCACTTTTTCCAAAATTTTTACGAACAATTCAAATTAAATATACACTCTCTTTGCCTTTTCTTCGGCAAACTGATTTATTAAATCATTTATAGCTGATGATGAATTTGGGGAGTTTTTTATTAATTTTTGCTTACGCACGTCGGGGGCCCCCGTGGTCCAGGGGCCCCGTATAATTGATACGGCAGATACGGCGGTAGCTACGCCCCTGTGGCCCAAGTTGCTATTTTTATAAATTCGTCATTCCAACACGATCCCATTGTCATTTTGCTAAAAGTTCGTAATCTGCTAAATTCATAATGGTCGATCACTGGTCGGTCAATGGTCTCGTAATAGAATTGTGTTATAATGGCACTGTCGTACAATACGACCAATGATACCGCCTAAGTCAGTCATTCATTTGTCATTATGTACGAGATTACCAATAAGTGTCATTTCTTTCAATGGAGTGTCAGTGGCTGACCATTGGAAAGTCATAATGACGCCATTATATTAGTAGATTACCAAACTTGTCAAAATCAACAATTATGAAATCAATGATAGACCATTCTGACACTTTTGTAATACCAGACTTGAGGCCCTGATCCCCAGTCAGTGTGCAATATAATTTGGTGAGTTAAAATGAAAGTACGTGAATTTAACGTCGGCACCTACATAAATGGGACAGAATAATGCTAACCATTCTTCCCAAATAGGGAAATTCATCTGCTTTGTGAAATCTCATTATGTAGTGAGGAGTGGGTGAATTTCCACATTTTTGTCCATACTTAACAAAATTCGTGCAATTATATAATTGCAACTCTGACATGTTTCTACAAAATATTTCATGATTAAAGCCTCGTGCAGACTAGCGCGAAACGACGGCACGACGCGACACCGGTAATTGTTCTACCGTGAAGTTTTCTTCGAAATTGTTTTGTTAGAGTCGCGTCGCGGCCGTCTGCACGAGGTATTGTGTAAGTATGGAATGTATAGGTATGCATAATAAATAAGGGTAGGAAAGAAGGCGCTCACTGGCCTAAATGAAGCAAATTGACCTAAATGTTTAAAATCGAGTTTAAACTTAAGAGAAATTTAATCTAAAAGCGTGCCTGTGTTCAAGATTGGCACGACTGGCTCTTCGGACGGTACAATCTCGCAGGTAAAACCGCACCTTGTACCCGGGTACCTAAGTGCTTTAAACCTGGATAATTAATGTGGTTGGGATGTTCCACCCGCGTAAATCTAGAAGAAAAACATTCTTCACTCAGTGTTATAAATCTACTGAGGCGGCTTGGGCTGAATAAGTAGATATATTACAAATAACTTTTGTCTTTTACCATTCAGACAGCAAGTTTATTCAAATGCAAAACAGATTTTGTGAAGTTTGATCCTGTTCCCAACTTATAAATACAACAACAAAGCGTTATTTTCTTTTTTGTTAACGCCATTCATGTCAACTTTTGTATTTTTTTAAGTTATTCATGGTTTTGGCAGTATAATGCAAAGTTATACTTTTCCATGGATCGGAATAAAAAAAAATAAAAACGGATTTTAAGTGTACTGCCTACAACAAATCTTGACATCTTCGAACAAGTAAATTGAAAATGTGTGTTGGAAAGGGTAATATTTACATTACTTAGGTCTTTTTGACGTATATAAATTAGTTCTGATGACTTACGAAAAGAAAATGTTGCCATATTCCTTCGTCCGAGGCATGCAGGATAACTCACATCACAGCATTTGAGGCTCATCAAGAAATAAGCTTATCCAGTATCCGCCAAACTTGTGCAAAGCTGTGTGTAACACTATTAAAACTATCAACTATCAGTTACTTAGTTTTAGCCGCCCAAGATGAAATTCTTACCATCATCGGTTCCGAGTGAGTAGATGAGCTCCTCCTTGTTGTCTGCAGTCGCGGAGACACGACCCACGAGGCCAGTCTGCGTCATGCTCACAGACAGCTCGTATGACTCCGAGGAGAATGTCACGGATGGCTCCAAAGACACATCTGGTGGAATCAAATAAGAGATCTTAATAAATGTACATCGTAGTTTATAGTCACGTTTGTTTTCGTTTTATGTGCAGTTGTATAGGTACAGTACCAGCAATTGAATTGCGCACACGCTTTCAATCTTGAAGGATATTGTTAATCCATTGCATTATATATTACTAGCTGCGTCCCGCGGCTTAACCCACATAAGTCTCGATCCCGTGGGAATATCAGGTTAAAAAGTATTCTATGTCCCAATCCAGGCCATGGTCTACATATGTGCCAAATTTCATCCAAATCCGTTTAGCCGTTTTACCGTAAAAGCGTAATAAAAAACAAACAAACGCACTCACTTCGCATTTATAATATTATAATTAGGATGTCCGAAAAATTTGTCTGCTCAACAATGTAAATAACGCAATTAATGTTGTTGAACTGTTAAAATTAAAGCCATTGCTAATGTTAGTGTGTGACGGAATTACCCCGCTGGTTGCATCGAGTTATAGAAAAAGTTTGAATTTGTAGAGTGTCGTTTATTTCCAACTAGACGGTGTTTACGCCTTGCAAAACATCGAGATCGCTTTACCAAAGCGTGGTGATTAATGCTCGTACCTTCTCTGTATGAGAAGAGGCCTTTACCTTGCAGTGGGACAATAATAGGCAGGTATAAAAAATAATAAAAATAAACAGACAAAACAAACTCTGGGAGTGCGACAGAAGTGAAAACTTGAACAATTTTATTGTGCAGGAAATAATGTATCGTGCGTTGATGTCTTTTTAATGGTCAAAAGCTGGTGTCGTAACAGTGTCGCGAAATCAATTGTTTGGTCCCATCTTAACAATGCCCAACGATTTTTTATTTTTAAAGTTTTTAATTGAGTAATAATGCATTATACACATGAACCTTCCGGAATAAAATGTCTATATAATGGTGAAAACCACATCAAAATCCGTTACGTAGTTTAATAAAACAACGTGGTCATACAGACAGACATGAAAAGCGACTTTAATTTATAATATGTACCTACTTATAGAAAAGCTAGATCTATCATAATATGCGTACAGTAATACTCCTACAATTCGCCAGTTAAGATATAAGAGGCATATAATAGGATGCGAGTCTATTGCCAGGCACAAATTCAGACCTCGGGCTCAGCTGTTGCGCTTGCAAGCTCTACAGATCAGCGAGGTAGCCTATATATATGCTCGTAAGACTGTTTTATGGAACGTTGCCATAATTACTACGCTTGGCGCTAAAATAGCAGTAAATAATTTAATGTATTCTTAATAGCGAACGACAAGGACACGGTTTGACATCCTTGAAATATTCTCTAACGAGAACGACGAGAAAATATTCTGATTTCAGGACGAGCAATGAGATTCTAGCCCCTGTTGCTTATCGCTATCTACACCAACTTGTTTTTTTTTGTGATTTCCTGTCTCTTTTGAATCATAAAAAGTAGGTACCTATTTTTTGTCTTTAGGTACCTCTAAAGATAATCCGGAGTTTCCTGTACCATGTAAAGTCACAGAATAAAAAAAAACAAAAATTTAAATATTGAACAGCTTACCTATGAACGGTGGAAAGTTTGGTATAAAACAAGAGAATAACCCTCGAATAATGTAATAAAGATTGAATACTAAAAGTGTAGCTATAACATGGTTTTTGGAGCTTGAATATTGTGTACTCAAATATTTATATCCTATCAATAGATAACAATTTTATGAGAGAGCTCTGTACAGCTCGGATAGATGTTAGTACAAGTTCTGGTTTTAGATATTGCAAGTTATCCTCTATCAGCTCGGTTGTAGATTCGAACCCAAACAGGCACTTTACTTTGTGTAAATTATTTCATCACCACTGCTCTCAAAAAGGTGAAGGAAATCATCGTGAGGATACCGGCATGTCCTAGAACCAAAAATTCGAAGACATCTACCAACTCGCACTGGGCCCGCGAGGTGGATTAGGGCCAACGCCCTCTCACCGAAAGGAGGCCTGTGTCCCAGCAGTGGGAACATTATAGGCTGATTCTGCTTAGTTATCCTCATGTATAGATCTAACCTGACTGACAATAAACTTAACTTAAATTTTCTCATAAATATGCACTATTCATGTCTGTCTATACATATAGGTATATTCAAATAACGAAATATCTGTCTATGTTTTGTTTAAATTCAATAAAATATATTTGGCATTATTTCTATTAAGATTATCCACAGATAGAACGAATATTTAATAATACGTTTCGGTGCATCTAAATATTCGCTTCGCTTGCCTTTTCGATCTCATTCTCATGCCCATTGATTGTATATTTTCTCCATATCAAAAAGTTTACTATTCACGAGACTGAATGATATATAATTTTATACTAGCGGACCTGACAGACGTCCTACCCGAACAGCGCCACCTACCGGGTCCAATTGTAAAACCATCCAGAGACCCTCAAACACACACAAACAGTTTCATCAAAATCGGTTCAGCCGTTTAAGAGGAGTTCAGTGACATACAAACGTAAAGAAAAGTTATATATATAGGGGACACTTTGTAGGTATATATAATTCTTCTTAATGATACATTCGCTTTACCACCATTTGCCTTTGGACCCACCCTTGAGACACCCTGTATAAAGATGGAGCCCACTCACCAAGTCGTTAAACCTTGCCTTTGGATAACCTCTGATTCAGAATAGTATATCAGTAATATCGATCACCAATCGAAGCTTCAGTTACGTCTGGTTAACATTGAAATTTAATTAATATTATGAATAAATGGAATTTGCTTTTCAGTTAGTTCAAGTACCTGATTCTAAGACGTCTAGAAGCAGCACGGCTCTGGCACCTGCTGCATGTAGTTCAAGGGCCAGGCTCGTGACGTCAGCGGGCAGTGTCAGCGACCCCACCGTCTGCACCCTCACTTCCCCATCCGACACGTGGCCTTCAAACAAGCTTGAGTATGCTGGAAAAAAAAATCTCATAAGATTTCATTTACAAAGTAAAGTTTCCATAGGTACATAAAACGTAAAATATCACCATGAAAATTGATAAGCTATGTACATTCCTTCTTCTTGTCCACAAGGATAATGTTTTAGTTGTTTTCGTCGTTGCTTGTCAATGATGATGTCAATTGTTTGGAAACTTTTCGCTATCTACCTCGTTATGAATCAGATTAATAATCTGTCTTACCCACAGAGATTTATATTTAAGGGGCCGTGTACGAAATTGACTGGTTTTGATAAATTTTGTTCACTGTGAGAAAGGGAAAATAATTTAAACAAAATTGTTTGTGATTTGAAAAACCAAGTTCTAAGTTTTGCAAGTGGTTTAAAGGGGTTGTTCAAATAATTTGAGAATTATTGGAAAATCACTAATATGGGCAACAAGTTTACCGACAAATTACGCGAGACTGACGTTTGATCATCGTTTTACAAGAAACTATTTTTGATTTTGAACATTGAAAAATTTCATCGACATCATTATATATGTCGGAGCGCCGAGCTCACAATCATCGTCAGAAGGGTAATTATCAATTAAATTATTCATTATTTAATATCAATAAGCTCTAAGCGCTAACAAAGACCACCATGGTCTTGAGAGTGAGACGAGGTGTGAACGACACCTTCGTCTCACGCTGATAAGAACTGAACGAGGTGTGAGTTGACACCATCGTCTCGCGCCGACACGGCGATCCTGACTCTCACACGTCCTCGTGTGCTGCAGAATTTTTCAACTTTTCATGTAGGAACCGTTCGGCTATCCTACCAACTATCTCACACACAGAAAGTCACGTCTCTACAGTTCAAAGCATAACTTATGATGAACCAAACTCAACAAAGAACAGTCACTGTTACACACGTAACAAAGAACAGTAATTTTATAAATTCCAAATTAAAGTTCAAACAGTAGTAACATAACGCGATGAATTTTTCAAACAACACCATCATGACTTTCATAAGCGTTCAACGCTACCATAAGTCACGACAACACCACAGTGACAATGACTAGGAACACAATCCATAAATCACAGCACCAACAGAATACATCTGCACAAAGCCAAGCTCACTACGGAGCACACCATCACATTCACGCACCCTCAACCCATTACCGCCGCCCAGTCTCCGACCAGCTAAACTGGGTTAGGAATATGACCTACGATCGGAAAATAGGAATAGGTCGTGAACAAAATAAATCACGTTACTCATAATCATCATTTATTCCATTTGCGCCAACAATGGCTAAACCTGACTGTTCCTCGTTATCATCCTCGTTATCTGAACTAAACTCAAATTCTGTAGGGACGTAACATTCCGGGATCGCTCATAAACATTCGTGAGCGTACTTGTAAGTTCTATTGCTGTCCAAAGATTTTAAAAGGTATTGATCACCATCCAGTAGGTCGATAACCTTAAATGGACCTCAAAACTTTGGATCTAGTTTAGTTTGATTTCTATCATGATATTCTATTATGACAAAATCACCAACAACAAATCTTTTAAGATTTTACTTTAGTTTTATCAAATCTATGTTTGTCTTGTACCTACAGCGTTTTTATTGATCAAGGTTACTTCACGTTTTCTGATTTCGATAATGTTGACTTCAATTTGGTCTTGGTCACCTAGGACTATAATGTAAGAGGTCTGGCTACTTTTTCCAATTAATAATTCCAGCGGACTTGCTTTGGTTACACGATTAACTGTCGAATCCAGGTACATTGGATCGTTTTTAGACATACTCTTAAAGACATACATAGTGTCAGATTAACAGTCGTGGGCGCAGAATTGGGATACGGGTAAACGAGAGAAATAACTCCTTTAACTTCTACCATGTTTCAGAATAAATGACTAACTACTGTATTAATTAATATTCTGAACTTAAAAGGAAATACTGAGCAGCTAATTCAGTATGTGTCGCGACCACGTCTCAACGACAACTCTTCGCTAAAACTTGTAAGTCACAGCAACCGTGAATTTAGTATCCAAATAGGCGCATTACTACAGTATTAAACGAATAATTCAAGTTACAGTAAAGAGATTCTAAATTCCTGTCCAAGTACGTTTCTGTTTACATTTACCGGCTCCGTATTATCCGTCTTTCAATTTGGATAATTCAATTATATTGAACCGCGAAAAGATAAAAGTGAATCATTCTATGTGAATACCTGTCGTTTCTGCCTCCCTCAAACGACATCAATTAATTCTATAAAACCGAACAACAGTCACAACGCAATAAAATATCACATAAACAACAAAGTCAAGTACTTAGCATGATTTTAAAATGCAATACGACACTTCTCGAAACCATGAAATAAATGTTTCACTAAAGAAACTCATTCATGTAAAGTTTATAAAATGGTAACGACTCACCGGATGTAACACCTTTACTCGTACTCACTCACTCACTCTGTTTCGCGACTTTTTCAGACATAATTGCGCATTGTACAAGTCTGTCTGATGGGAATCGAACCCAAGTAGAATAAGCTAGTGGCACGGGCCAGTTGTTTGACGCGCGAATAGGAATCAACGCAACCATGCAATTCTGTTTTTCGAACAGTCCACGCTATTGTCCATTCGCACTTTTTTTCACTATCAGAAGATTTCTCAACCCGCTCGTATCGTATCATTTCTTATCCCACTTCTGATGTCGGAGCGCCGAGCTCACAATCATCGTCAGAAGGGTAATTATCAATTAAATTATTCATTATTTAATATCAATAAGCTCTAAGCGCTAACAAAGACCACCATGGTCTTGAGAGTGAGACGAGGTGTGAACGACACCTTCGTCTCACGCTGATAAGAACTGAACGAGGTGTGAGTTGACACCATCGTCTCGCGCCGACATATATATAGCGTATTTGCAGGTCACTTGACTATTTTTTCGAATTCGATAAAAGCTATTTTTTTAATCCAGTCAGTAATGTATTTTATCCTATTATTTAGCAACACTTTCAAGTTGTTTAAAAGTCACACATTAGTCTTCAGCTATCTTTGAAACAAAATCTAAATTTTATTTATGAAAATACAATATCTTCATTAAGTAAATCAAAGGCAGAATTAAGTAATTACATTTTCGCGAGCGAAAAAGTGATGAAACTATTCACAGGTGCAGTGACTGACACGAATATTTTTGCGCTATGAAAATTGTACTTTTTAGTCACACAGACTTTAATGTTTAAATTTTTTCAAGGATTCCCACAATTGGATAAGAAATTGACAAAAAAGAGTTTTTCTTGCGCGAAACCTTAAATGTCTTTGGTTTAGCCTTTTATCTAGAGCGTCAGGATTTTTTTACAAACCACAGGTATTTATTGAAAGAAATCGTATCAAAATTATTGATATACCTTAATATGTACCTAGGTATAGATAGAGTAAAAAAATATATTTCTTCAAATAAAAGTACCCAAAAATGGTTATAACACGTTTATCCTACAATCAGGAATACAATCAGTCATTTAAATCCTATTCCCCAGAATTACAAATAGCTGAGTACGGAAATAGATGAGATCAAATCTCGAACTTAAAAAACCGGCCAAGTGCGTGTCGGACCAAGCACAATGAAGGGTTCCGTAGTTGGGATGAATTTATCCCAAAAACAAACTTAACTCTGTAGTTGAAAAATATGTTCTCCCATACGGAATGTATGGGAAAACATGTTTTTGCAACTGCAACGTTAAGTTGGTCGATTATTACTCGTTAACTTGTAAAGCCTACTTAGCTGTGATAGTTTTCCTTTTAATTTCGTTATATAAACTACTGTTGTGATTTTTTTCACATACCCAAAACCAACCATTTAGCCGGCAGGGGGGGGGACACTTGACTCTAACAAAAATTAGCACTTTAAAGCTTAATATTTCGCAAACGGATCCCTAAATCCAAAAATGGTTTTCACAAACTCATAATGTTTTTAAAGGACCTTTGCAATGATATTCCCTCACTATGGGTTAAAAAAATAAAACATCACCACTTTACGTGTATGAGAGGTACCCTAAAAAAAAATGTTTTTCATAATTTTGTTTTACCACTTTGTCGACGTAATTAATATGTATACTTATGCCAAATTACAGCTTTCTAGTACAAAGGGTCTTGGAGCTAGACCGCGGACAGACAGACAGACAGACAAACAGACAGACAGACGGACATCACGAAACTATAAGGGTTCCTTGTTTACTACGGAACCCTAAAAACAGTCAAAGGCAAGTCGCAAACTCCTCTCAGCGAAAATCAATGTCGAAAACTTGTGAAAAATGTAGGTAGATACTACAAGGAACTTTTGGCGCTTGATTGACATTGACATGGAGACGCTGCCGGTAAACATTTGTAAAATGGTTTTTTGAAATTGTATTGAAAAACAAAAAAAATGGCAGCGTTACTTCCGGCCTTGTACAGCATTATATATTTTTTATTTATGTAATAAAACGTTAACAAATGTACATTTAGTCAACAGTAAGATTTCCCAAACAATTATAGTGCCTAAAATAAACTAAAACTAAAATATTTTTATTATAGGTGCAAGTAATGATGGTTCCGATTTACAATGGTAGGTGGCGACCCGTCTGATCTAGGTTAATTCAAACTATAGGTAAATTGATTGTATTTTTGGCAGATTGGGGTTGAGATTAGAATGCGAACGTTCTTAAAATTACGAGAATTGCCCCTCAAATAGTGTGGCTCCCTATAATATAAAGTAATAGCTACCTACTGATATTTTTAGCCGGAAATTGGCTGAAATCGATTGGGTAATCCGATGCCGGCAAGATTTGTTAGAAAAGGGTTTGGATGATCAAGATCCTGTTAAAAAAGACGGCACTAAAACGAACGATCCAAGTATCACAGGGGTCGGTTTTCACTCGGATTCTGCTGAGAGTTCATATGTGGGGGCTGCGGCTGTGTTAGATATAAAATTATAAAAAAACTGTTACCATGAATTTAGTTTATGATTTAAGACCCACAAGAGTCGAAATTTAACGCCAGATAATAAAAAAAAATAACTGCATATTTTTTAAAATAAACAATGCATATATTTTGACCGTGTAAGTTTAAATAACCGATAAAAAAATTCTTCGCTTGGAGTCTTGAATTATGTGCTTGCACCGTATATATACTTATATTCTATTGACTTGTAAGAGCCATGTAATAGTCGGAGCCCGGGAAATTAGCCGCTATCAAAATGACGAACCAAAAAAGAGGATAGTTTTTCTGTTATAAAAGGATTGGATTGTTAACCTTTTTTCTGTGACCGATTACCGTTATCAACAAACTGTAGATAGAGTGTAGGGTTGGACTGCTTTTCTACTTAACCCTTCCGGAATTATACTGGTGTGAATATCCTTATCCTTACATATTATAAAAACAAAGTCCCCCGCAAGTCTGTCTGAACGCGATAAACTCAAAAATTGCCAAAAACACCAATGGACGGAGTGATTCATGCGGAATGTTTTAGTGTATAATTCATTAAGGTTTTGTGTAAATTGGCTGAAATTTGACGATTATTGTTGAAGAAGTCGGAAAAAATCATGCCGATTGAGAGCTTTACTGGCGTGCGCTGCGTTAACCGAAAAAGATACATCAAATTTATGTTCTACAGTATTATTCATCTTAAAAAGTTCAACAAAAAATCTGCAATGGCATATTTCTATCTTCTAAGAATAACTCATAATAACCATTGTTATCTTTCAAATTTGATAAAAATTTAATTATTATTTCCGAAGCTTTTTTGACCGGTAGATAGATAGTATTAATCCTTATCCAATAAAATATGTTATTTAAATTGGGCATTTAATTCAGATTAAAATATGCCTGTATATTATACCATTTAAATGAATGGTTTAAAAGATATCACAGTTTCAAAATTACGCGTAGCAACGCGGGCGCAGCGGCAGGAGTCAATGACCTTTTCCTCTGTTATTAGGTATGAAATCTCGGTAGTAGTACGTTTCCGTGGTATATTTTCCGACATCCACGCGGGCGAAGCCGCGGGAAAAAGCTAGTTATACGTATATTTCAATACGTTGGGTTCGCTAGAAGGGTTCCGGTTTTGAGGTAGGTAGACCAGTTTACAAAGCATAGTTGACCTTATAGTGGTAAATGTCGGATTACCTACACATCAACTGTTTTAATTATTGGCTGACGTCTAAAACCTGCCCATGTAGAATGAAGTCGCGCTACTTGAGTAAATATCACAAAGTAAAGTCTTTTCGATATATCTATACTCCGTTTGAAATAAGATTAGACATTTAACTAAACCCTTTTTACAGTCCGTTCAACCGATATTGACTTCTATTGCGTTGGTGGTATGACAAATAGCAGCTGCAGTAAACAGTTGGTTTTGTAACCACTTTTTTGCTTTTAATGCCATCCTTATACCTACGGTATAGAAGTCAAAATCGGTTGAACGGACTGTAAAAAAGGTTTGTTTAAATGTCTAGTCTTATTTCAAATGGAGTATAGTTACGTACACAACGCGCAACGGTAGGATAAAATATATGGTAAGAGAATTTAGTAGCTAAGAATGTAGATATTCAAAACAAATAACTGATATCAAAATTTCTTAAAATACGTAGGAAAGTAAGTACCTGCCTAGATTGCCATCAAGCAATAACAAAGAAAAATGATATACAAAAAATACAAAAGTGATGGGGAGAGAAAATTGATAAGATTTTCCGTATAATGTACCACGACCAATCACATTATGTAGTAACTAAGTAAGTACTATGTTTACGGTAAACTAGTTCAAGGAACTTTTCATTAAATTATCTAAAATACTTATTTATTGAATTATGGTCATTATCCACATATTTGTCTTTGTCAGGATAAACAAAGTGTGGGAGGTCGTTAAAATTATAACGTCTAGGTTCTAAGCACAGAGATGTACATGACACGACAAACAAAAATGTGATTCGTATGGAAATACTAAGGTATTTTAAATTAATAAGACTGACATTAAACCGGTACTGAAGTCATTGCCAAAAATAAACATGTAGGTATAAAATACATCCTTACTCATACCTATTAATACATAACTACTATATAAATAAATACGGTCTCAATAAAAATAGTTATCACCTATTATTTATATTTCTTTCGCTTTATTGTTTCTCTCTATGGCCGTGACAGAAGTTACGACTAAAACTTTTATTATTAATAATGTTATTAACATCAACTTCGGATCGTTACACGACTTGAATAAATATAACACAAAGTTTTATCGTGACCAAACCTATCTTCTTGTTACCTTTCTATTGCATTTTTACATAAGTATGAAAGAAGGAGGTATAACGTTATTTTCTGCTTGTTGGTTTCAAGTTCTTGTAACATTGCATAGGTTAAAAGTTTACAGGTAAACTTTTAACCTATGCAATCGTTTACGCCATATATTTCTTAAGTTTTAACGAAAACGTTAGTCTTTATAGATACAGCGTGTATCAGAAAGGTGTGGTCGCTGATTTAAGGGTATGTACAGACCATCAAACTGATCAACTTTCTCCATGGAATCAACTCTATAATCGCGAAAAAATAATCAGTAGTCCCATACATTGGGTCCGCGCCCATTCGACCCGCTTAGACTCGACCCGAAGAATAATACCAGATGTTTTACTATCAATTCAGTGCCATTTGTACAGTCAGGAAAAGTGACAACAAAACAAAACAAACAAACAAAAAACAAAGGTCAAAAACAGTGGCACTCCGGGAGTGCCGACAGAAGTGAAAACTTGAACAAGATCGCCTTGATGGAAGAAAAATACTTGTATAGAACATTGGTTCGTAACTTTATCTAGATAAAGAGCACAATAGCGTTTGCAAAAAAAAAAAAACTTCCAAAACATTTAAAGTAAAAATACTTGCATAGAACATTGATCCGTAACGTAACATAAATAAAGAGCACAATCCCGTTTACAAAAATGAGGTGTCGGTAACGGTGTCGCGAGTTCAATTGTTTTTTCCCATCTCAAAAATGCCCAACGCGCCTAAAGAAGTTTTCACTTCAAAAACTTTTAATTGTGTTGTTCCTACCTAGTTCTGTATTCTTTAAGATACCAAATGTTTATTTTTTAAAGATAACTTAGTCAATCATGTTTTTTTATATTTTAGAAGTTAGTACCTACTTGATAACCTAATACTTATAATCACGTATAAAGACTGATTCAATAAATACCACCGTGCTACTAGCTATAAGATTGTAATGATATTAACAATAATCTGTGATTTTTACTACAACTTTGTAGTAAAAATCACAGATTATTGTACTTACAAAGCATACACTATATTTAAAAAAAGGAAAAGGACTTACTTGTTTAATTATTGATTTATTTATCCAAACATTATTAAAATTTTACACTCTCTGTGGTGCAAGCATTAAATCGACACTTTTCTGTCTAACATACATCGTCGTTTTTACGCCTATCAAAACATAATTATATTGATTAAATGTAAGTAATACATTTTTGTATTTTGATACCCTTTGGATCCTAAAGTAATTACAATTGTTGAACACTTTAGCATTGGGGAATCTAAAACTATGTAGACTCTATAAAATGTATGAGAATTATAATGGCTTTATTTGTGGCTTTTATGAACATGTTAATTATTCAGATTTGTAATATGTCATGTCATTTTGTTTAAAATAGGTTTTTATTTTTATTAATTAATTTTCTCATGTAGGTTTATGAGAAATAAAATATTTTGTATTTGAATTTGAATGATTAGTAATACGTGGTTGGTAAGTGTATTGAGACAATCCCACTATAGGGTTACACCCGAGACAGAGGTGGACAAAACTTTACGTAAGATAACACATTCACAATCATTTTATTGTAAAGAAGACAAAACTGTATTAATTTATATAGAAACAATATAATATTATCCTGCATTATTGTACTGGTCTATATCCTAATAAGTAATACTATGCCATTCCGTCTCAGGATATGACTTATTTTAGGAATGCTTAGTGAATAAGTTGTATAGATCTTCAAAAAATTGTCAAAAAAAATTGATTCCCTTAAAATTATATGAACTGCACTTACCTCCAACTACCGTCACACTTGTTCCATCATAGCCAGTTATTGTGATCAACTCGTGTCGGATATCGTTCAGTTGAATAAATCCTTGGTAGAGAACTTTTTCGAACGATACATCGTCTCCAGTCTGCGAACCTGCAGGGATACACAAAAAACAAATTCAGTTTGTTCTTTTTTAGATTTCTCGTATTACTTTTTAGTCCTAACATAAGATACTTAACGAAAGCCACAGTATTTTGTGCGTGAAGCATTGCTGAAAAAAAAACACAATTTTATTATTATAAAGTTTTGATAAGAAGTTTACCTTAACCTAAGTAATATAAAAATTTATTGTTATCCTTGAATGTAGGTATTTATCATATCGCAGACCTTGATAAAAATATATACAAAACATTGTTTATCATTTCGGTAAGTTTTTAAAACACAATTGAAGAGTTCAAAATAGAGATAAGAAATGGTGCTGAAAATGAGGACAAGAAGAAAGTGATCTTATAAAGGTTCCGTTTATTTCCTTTTCTTATTTATATATCGACGGTTGAAAGGCTAATTGATCTAAGCGACATTTTGTAAAACTTGCTCCTGCAATTTTATGATTCGTCCTCTTGGACGGATCATAGTTATTTTTTTTTAAATCATATAAAAACAACTATTTGATAGACTTTTATTTACTTAAATCAATCAATCATAATAAGATCTTATTATGATTTAAAAAAAACAACCAATCCATCCTCCTGCAAGTTTTACAAAATGTCGCTTAAATCAATTAGCCTTTCAACCGTCGATATATATAGTTTTTGAACTTTTTCAACAAGTATATTTATTCTAAAAAGCATAATAATTCGGCCACGGATATTTTGATCGAAAACCGAAAATGAAATGCGGCCGGAATCTATTTAAAACTAAGTGTTATTAAAAAATGCTTCTAACAATGGATTAATTCAATTCTTATTGTTATTAAGTAGTTTTATTAAAATCCATATAATTAAAGAAAATAAACCTCGGAGGAGAGGACTTCTCTTTGGTTTAATTCAATTTCAAAAGTTTATGGGAAAAAATGAACAATCACATAATCATTATAATTCCACCCGAAATTAGACTCTAAAGACGTTTTGCAGATATCACCAGTTCAGCTACAACAGGTAATATCATCAGTAGGTACACAATTGAATACAAGAATGCGAATATTGTATATTTCAGAGTTTACTATAACACGGAATGCTTTGTTTGCTTTCAGACTTCTCCCTCAACTTCCTGCAATTTTCACAAGACTGTTAGGGATACACCAAAATGTTAAATCCTTATTACAAATACTTTAAAAGTTACACGATAAAGAAAAAGCCCATTTTTTTCAATATATCACCTTAACACACGGCACCGCACACCGTCGCGGCAGTGAGAGGTGAGAGCATCTTCGACCGCGCGGTCGGGCGGTGTACATGTGTTAGGCATCAACGGATTTATTAGAGGTCAATGCGACAGGAGATCCGTTTCACCGCCTAACGCGGCGGTACGCGGTGCCGTGTGTTAATCGCCTTACACGGCGGTTTCCATTGAAGGCGGCAGCCTAACGTTGGATGGGATAAGCTTTGAAGGCTATTCAAACGACGTTGCATATGCTTTCACTGGGGGTAAGCTTCACTACGTCTGAAAAGCGTGTGTTATAAATATTTCCATGGTTCTGTGGTGTATAAAGCTTCCAGTGTCTTTTAGATTACACGGATTATTCCCACCTTATCAACCAGAACAAAAATATATTAAATTACAATACAAAAAAAAAACAATAGGGATATTATAGGCTGATTATGACTGGCTTTTAAAGTGAAGGCACGTGAATATATTCATAAGAAGTTTTGCAGAATCATCCCAGCGCTGATTTGCTGGATTCGTTTTCTTCTCTACCTATCGTTATTTCTCCTGACTAAGTTTTTTTGTTTATATGTGTGTATGTATCTATGTATTAGTATTTATTCCTTTTCGAGATAACTATCAATTATGTTGCACGTGCCATGTATAGTCTCTGCATCACCCTAAGGTTGACTGGTAGAAAATGCCTCAGGCATTAAGTCCGCCTTTGTACAGTATTTTTTTTACTTGTGCATAAAGTTTTAGTAAATAATAATAAATAAATTATGCTTATACAATGGGAAATTCGTTTTTCTCCATGTCAACCTGTTATCAAAGTAAACAGGTTGGTCTTGTCAAGTACCTGTAGTCTGTTCGAAAAGTTTCTGACGAAAGTGTAAACAAACCCTGTTCAGGTTAAATTCTTATGCAAACACTCACTTAAGGGTGTTAGTAACCCATTCAAGTGTACCTATTATAAAGGTTTCAACTTTATATCTCCCCACTTTTTCCAACAATTATTTTTAAAATGATAACAAAATTTAATTTTTTTTTTGTTTTATGAAGTTCCTAAACTGTTTCTTAGTAATTTGAGTTCGCTGATTTCATATCTACCCTCAGTTTTTTTCTAGCAGCTCTAGTTTTTAAAGTGAAACTTTTATTACATCGTCTCAAACTTTTTCGTCTGTGTGTTGCATGTCGCGTGACGGTCGGCCGCGGAGTAGGGATAAAGTGAAAAGTTTTACTTTTACCGTGGTTTCATAAAACCACACAATCCTTTTTGTGATACAGGTACTTCTTAAAATTTCGTTACGCGGTTTACTAATATTTTTCATTCAAGTGTACCTATTATAAATGTTTCACCTTTCTATCTCCCCACTTTTTCCAAAAGTTATTTTTAGAATGATTATTAAATTGTAGATGCAAAATCATCGAAGAAAATCGAGGTGATAAAATTAACCTCAATCGTCAAATAAAAAATATGTAAAAGGTGATTTAAAATTAGAATATCGGGTATAAGTATTCAATTATTTACATTTTCATAAGATACTTTTGGACATTAATAATAATATTAAACTTTAATTAACAGACCACAATGAATCCACACAGTAGGTAGTGTTAGTATAGAAAACTCATAATATTTATTTCTAATGAAAATAGGGATAGAGCTAACAATGCCCCAGTTTTCAATAAAGCTCACTACATCGGCAAATATTCTGAGCAAAGTAGATTACTTCAGAATACAACGCTCTTGATACAGGGATTTGGTAAATCCATTTCCTTTACCTTGGGTGGTTGTTAGATAATGACGTGGGATGCCATTGCCAACACGACACGAGTTACGTTTAATTACAGTTCAAGGATTTCTAGATTGTCAGTCTGGGACGTATTTTCAGGCGCACAATATAGGCTAATCCCGAATAAGCTCTGATCAATCAATTTCTAATAATACCTACGAAGCATCCCGGATTAGTTTGTATAGTGATGTTGTATCTATCTATACATATTTATGTACTTTTAATAAAATAGTAATGAAGTTAAAACTATACATTGAATATTTTTTATAAAAACCGGCCAAGTGCGAATCGGACTCACACAAAAAGGGTTCCGTACCACCGTACAATATTTAGCAAATAAATGAAAATATTAAACGAAGAATATCATTATTTTTCATCTTAAATTTTAATAATCGCAAAGATAAATTTGTATTTCATAATGATACTATTAATTCCAAAGTAATTCTTTGCAGTTGCAGAAAATCACCCATATTTGAATAAAATATCGAATGAATCGTCGTTTTTAGTATTTGTATTATGGTACATGACATACAAAGTTTCAAATTCGTAATTTGTTTAGTTGTTGAGAGAGTTCGTACAAAAATGGTCTAAAACTGACAACTTTTACGACCCTGTATTTCTTAATATTTGAAGATAAAAATAAATAAAAATATAATAATGTTCTCTACTCGATGAGCTCTATGAGCCAATGACACCCCGCGTGTGTTTTTTTTCAAAATCAAATGTTTATTTTATGGAAAAATTCAATGATATTAAAAATTAAAGCCGTCCTTTAATTTTTAATTTCTTTTAATTTTTATTATTAGTTGGTATAGCGACAATAGAAATACAATATTTCAACTGTCTACTTAATACGGTTCATGAGATACAGCCCGCTGACAGACAGACGGACGGACAGCGGAAGCTTGGTAACAGGGTTCCGTTTGGCACCCTTAGGGTACGGAACCCTAAAAACTACTACAGTAAGTAAGTACTAAAAGGTTTGTGAACGAGTCTGATGCTGAAAATATAGTTTGTAGAATTTTTGTTTGTCTGGATGTATGTTCCAGATTGGCGCAAAAACGGCTGAACGGAATTGGATGAAATTCAGCACACAGCTAATTTATAGCCTGGATTAACACATAGACTTTTAATCCCGGTAGTATGTTCCCGTGGGATATTTTCTGACATCTATGCGGGCGAAACCGCGGGAAAAAGTTAGTTAAAGACATAACGAATATCTATTCGTTATGTCTAGACATAACGAATATCTATTCGTTATGTCTTAAACTTTATGTCTGTGTGTATGTATGTCTTTCCAGTTCAATAAGACATTCATATGAGAAGAAGAAAGAATTAATTCGACACTACGTCGTACTACTATTCAATCATTATTATAATCTTGACGATATATTTGACATGAGTGTACAGGCCAGGATCGTCAGACCATCGATTGGGTAACACAGAGCAATCCAAGCGTGTGCACATGACAAGCGGTGGCTGGTAAGTAATCATTCGCACGTGCTCAGTCAGGCATAGATATGGGTAAGCGATTGCTCTAAGACGTTTCAAGATTACTTATCCCATTTACATCTTATAAGTGTACAACATGGTACAGTCAAGCCAGTCAGCCTCGAAAAGATGTATACAACGACAATAATTCATTTGATTGTCTTAAATTTGTTATGTAATTGTACCCATGTGTAGCTACAATTAAGTACCCAATGTGTAATATATTTTGTGGATGCACATTCATACAATAATATGGAAAGAGATTGTAGACAATCAAATGACTTCTTCTCGATGCATCCTAAATCTTTTTGAGGCTGACAGCACGTAGGCTGGATTTACATTTAGCCACGTATACAAGTTGTTTCCAAGAGTCGTTACGAATCGTCTAGCTAGAAGACTCGACGAGTTTCAGCCACCGGAGTACGCTGGGTTTCGAGGAGGATACAGCACCATAGACCACATTCACAAAGTGCGGCAAATTATACAGAAGTCCGATGAGTACAATCAGCCACTGTGTCTTGCGTTTGTGGACTATGAGAAGGCTTTTGACTCTATCGAGACCTGGTCTGTTTTGGAGTCTCTGCAGCGATGCCAAGTCGACTGGCGATATATCCAAGTGCTGAGATGTCTTTATGAAAATGCGACAATGACCGTCCAAATTCAGGATCAGCGAACTGAATATATCCCCCTGCGTCGAAGGGTGAGACAAGGGGATGTAATTTCCCGGAAATTGTTCTCTAACGCATTGGAGGATGTGTTTAAGACGCTGAACTAGGAAGGGCGTGGCATAACGCCAACAGCGAGTACATCTCACACTTGAAATTTGCAGATGACATCGTCATACTGGCCGAATCGCTGCATGACTTACAGCAGATGCTAGCCAAGTTAGTTCTTCTGTACGTTTTGGTCTCCGGATGAACTTGGACAAAATCCAGGTTATGTTCAACGAACACGTTACTCCGGGGCCGATTGCTGTCAATGGCGGTGCCCTCGAGGTTGTTCAAGAATACGTTTACCTTGGGCAAACTCTGCAGTTTGGTAAGAACAACTTGAAGAGAGAGGCTAACAGAAGAATTCGGCTGGGCAGCGTTTGGGAAACTTTGTCGAGTCTACTCGTCGCGTATTCCACAGAGCCTAAAGACGAAGCTCTTCAATTAGTACGTCCTGCCTGTTATGACCTACAGAGCCGAAACGTGGACACTCACGGTACGGCTGGTCCATAAATTTAAGGTTGCTTGCTCAGCGAGCCATGGAGCGGGCTATGCTTGGAGTCTCTCTGAGGGATCGAATCCGGAACGAAGTGATCCGGCAGAGAACCAAAGTTATCGACACAGCTCACAGAATTAGCAAGCTGAAGTGGCAGTGGGCCGGCCATATCCGCCGTAGAATCGATGACCGTTTGGGTACACGTGTTCTTGAGTGGAGACTGCGAATTGGCAAACGTAAGGTAGGACGCCCTCAGGCTAGGTAAAGTGACGATCTTCGCTGGGTGGCTAGTAGCAGTTGGATGAGAGTTACCGAGAATCAAGCTGAATGGCGTGCAATTGGAAAGGCCTATGTCCAGCAGTGGACTGCTATAGGCTGATGATGATGATGATCATGATGATGAAAAACCGTTCGAAGCAGGGCCGGGTCGGTAATTATGTATCAAACAGTTTCTTGTGTATTTAATCAATCCAGGAAGCAGAACCACTGAATGAAGCTCTGACGATCTCTGCAACGTCCTTTTCAATGAGTTTACTTTTATTTGTTGGAATTCTGTCACTTAGAAATGAGGTCTCTATGACATTGACACCTGGTGATCAGTGCCTGCCACCCTATGTAAATCAGGTACGAAATCGTTAAGATATGTTACTCATGAGTGCCATTTACCTTTTTCAATATCGATAGATACAGCCGAGCGTGCAGTTAACGCTCCAGGCTTTGTAGCGACGACAGTCAATAGAATCTGGTTATTTGCTTGTAAAACTTCATTTGGTATGGGCGCGGAAGCAACGATGGTTAGCGAATTTGTATCCCTCGGCTCCAAGTTAAATAGCAACCTATGGTCTGTAACAAAATACAATTTTAAATAAAATAAGAACGTTGAATGTGAACTAAAACTGTTGCAAAATTATTTATTTGATGATTACCTCCTTCCAAGGAAAAGGAAACCGTTTCGTCGTAGCCGTACACTAAGGAAATTACTTGGTTGAACTGCAAACCCGATTCAGCGTTATATGCACCCCTGTAATACGCTTGTGTGAATACTGGAGTAATAACTTCTTGTCTAATAATATCAATAACTACACTTGTCCAATCAGATACAGCTCCTACTCTTCTGGCTTCTATCTCCAACACTATAAACGTGTTTTCAGTTGCATCAATGAGCAGAGGATTGGTAAGCGACAATGATACAACGTTGTTATTAGGCGTTATTGTGAAATAGTCGAAGTAATCTGGAATAATTAAAGGAGGATTAGTTCGTAGTCTTCTTAATTTTACGAGTGAATATTAATCTGACTAGCAGTTTGTTACAATTAAAATCATACCTCCAGTGAGTTCAAATTCAGTGCCTGGTCCATATCCTGTGCTAAGGACAATGCTATCAACTGTTAGACCATTGCTTCCTATGGTTCCGGTGTAAGTATTCTGCGAGAACCTCAAAATAACTCGATCTGTTAAGTCTAAAACAAAATATAATGATGTTATAAATAATGCTTTGCGCTACAGAAACTTCTGAGAGCTATATTTTTTAAATCTTTGACAAAATATGGGAGGCCTACGTCTTTTTCACGTGCCTACTAAACGTGTAAAAGCAACTCTATCCAAGCAAAACAAGATCTGGTCCACTGTTTAACCGTGAAAACTTTATCGATACATATTTTAACTAAATTCGCTTTTCGTGCTCGTCTGTGTGACCAGATTTTCTTATAAACTCCGCAGCTGACCTCGATGTGGTTAACGCCATCGTTTAGCGAATTTAATTTAACTAGCATATAATAAAGCAATCTCCATGTTATTCGAGTCGTAAAACCCGTGCGGAGTAGGGCTGGGTCGGTAGTTATGTATAAAACAGTTTCTTGTGTATTTAATCAATCAGGAAAGTAGAACCACTGAATGGAGCTCTGACGATCTCTGCAACGTCCTTATCAATGAGTTGATTTTTATTTGTTGGAATTCTGTCACATAGAAATGAGGTCTCTATGACATTGACACCTGGTGACCAGTGCCTGCCACCCTATGTAAATCAGGTACGAAATCGTTAAGATATGTTACTCATGAGTACCGTTTACCTTTTTCAATATCGATAGATACAGCCGAGCGTGCAGTTAACGCTCCAGGCTTTGTAGCGACGACAGTCAATAGAATCTGGTTATTTGCTTGTAAAACTTCATTTGGTATGGGCGCGGAAGCAACTATGCTTAGCGAATTTGTATCCCTCGGCTCCAAGTTAAATAGCAACCTATGGTCTGTAACAAAATACAATTTTAAATAAAATGAGAACGTTGAATGTGAACTAAAACTGTTGCTAAATTATTTATTTGATGATTACCTCCTTCCAAGGAAAAGGAAACCGTTTCGTCGTAGCCGTACACTAAGGAAATTACTTGGTTGAACTGCAAACCCGATTCAGCGTTATATGCACCCCTGTAATACGCTTGTGTGAATACTGGAGTAATAACTTCTTGTCTAATAATATCAATAACTACACTTGTCCAATCAGATACAGCTCCTACTCTTCTGGCTTCTATCTCCAACACTATAAACGTGTTTTCAGTTGCATCAATGAGCAGAGGATTGGTAAGCGACAATGATACAACGTTGTTATTAGGCGTTATTGTGAAATAGTCGAAGTAATCTGGAATAATTAAAGGAGGATTAGTTCGTAGTCTTCTTAATTTTACGAGTCAATATTAATCTGACTAGCAGTTTGTTACAATTAAAATCATACCTCCAGTGAGTTCAAATTCAGTGCCTGGTCCATATCCTGTGCTAAGGACAATGCTATCAACTGTTAGACCATTGCTTCCTATGGTTCCGGTGTAAGTATTCTGCGAGAACCTCAAAATAACTCGATCTGTTAAGTCTAAAACAAAATATAATGATATTATAAATAATGCTTTGCGCTACAGAAACTTCTGAGAGCTATATTTTTTAAATCTTTGACAAAATATGGGAGGCCTACGTCTTTTTCACGTGCCTACTAAACCGTGTGTAAAAGCAACTCTATCCAAGCAAAACAAGATCTGGTCCACTGTTTAACCGTGAAAACTTTATCGATACATATTTTAACTAAATTCGCTTTTCGTGCTCGTCTGTGTGACCAGATTTTCTTCTAAACTCCGCAGCTGACCTCGATGTGGTTAACGCCATCGTTTAGAGAATTTAATTTAACTAGCATATAATAAAGCAATCTCCATGTTATTCGAGTCGTAAAACCCGTGCGGAGTAGGGCTGGGTCGGAAGTTATGTATAAAACAGTTTCTTGTGTATTTAATCAATCAGGAAAGTAGAACCACTGAATGGAGCTCTGACGATCTCTGCAACGTCCTTATCAATGAGTTTATTTTTATTTGTTGGAATTCTGTCACCTAGAAATGAGGTCTCTATGACATTGACACCTGGTGACCAGTACCTGCCACCCTATGTAAATCAGGTATGAAATCGTTAAGATATGTTACTCATGAGTGTGTGATTGTCTGCCATTAGCTCCTATTTAATAACAAAATATTATATTTATTTTAAAATCGGCACATGGTTTGGGTCACTTAGAAACACATAAAATCTCTATTTTATGGGCTGACAGTTCGACAGACACGTTACACTAATTAATAACAAAAGATTCTATTTCTTTAAAATTGTAAAACAATATAGAAACTCATTCCATTTATATTTTATGGGAAGCGAGCTAGCGCTTTCTACAAATTCTAAGAAACAATAGAATAAACTCAACGCAACGGACAATGCCGGCGCTGCCATCTGGTAGCCATCGGTTGGGCCCGGGGGTGAAGCTGTACGTGGTGTTTTAGGAATAGACGGGACGGAGGAATAAAGTCAGGGCAGTTGGTTTTGAGTCGCGATAGGCTACACACGTGATAGTCCAGGCGAGTTAAGTTAGGAGTCTAGGTGAATACTAAGGGGTGATGTCTGTAGGCTGTCTTAAGGGACCGAGCATTACCTATTAAGTTGATCGTGAATCGTGAAACACGTTAGGTAGCGAACGACGTAGTCTAAGCTAGAGTTCGTTTTGAGGTGCATCGGAGACGAATCACGATCGAGGAGCGGTGTCTGAGGCGAAGTTGGTACGTGGTGTATTTTGTGAGTTGTAACCTAATCCTCTCTAAGGAATTGGCAAGTGTCAACTTTAATTAACTGTTATATTTAGTAGTAGTATGTACATTGAACTTTACCATTATGATTGTCCTTGCAAGTTGATTTGTATTGTTACTTATAGGTAACAGTTAGGTGATATGGCTGACTAGCTATTAATGATCGTTTATTCCAGAATGGCGAAATAACTCATACTTAGTATAGTGGTTTATAATTAACGCTACATTCCCGTGTATTACGTGCCCATATCCTAATCCACCCCTTGGCAGGGTAGTCACTTACTTTTGGTTATAGTGAAATGGCGAAAGCCTTCCACCATACTTGACACTGAGCATTAATGCTCCTGACCTTTGACGACTCTTGATCTTGAGCTGACATACTACATTTGGAAGGCAGAACCATAAATACTCGCAGCTCATTTAAAGCTGAACTAGGCTATAAAGCCAATGTGCAATTGCATTATAAAACAATCAAACGTTAGTGATGATTTCTGTATCCAAAAAGGTCTCGCCACAGAATACTTTGCGTGAGGCTTGTTGACGTAAATTTCCGGGAGAGGGGGTAGGCGTCACCAAGTACCCCAAACTGAATTGTTAGACGTTCAAAGAACGCTAGGGACCGTGTCTCGATAAAAAACCCCGTCCGTTCTGTAGGACTATTCTAAATCGTCACTATTTATCGAGACACGCTATTGGGACGCAAGCCGCTTAAATGCCGCAACGTATCCTCTACATGGGGCAGATTAACGAAATGAGAAGTGACGAACCACCACTTCGGCGTTCACCAGGTTCGATCGTAATGTATTCTGCTAGAGACTGAGTCTACGGTGCGCTTGTGCTAGTTTTATGTATATATCTTAGTAAAAAGGGGCTATACCGCAGTAAGGGTGTCTTTCACACAAGTACGCGATTAGAACTATCCGATACTTGCCTTCCTCAATAACAGATGGACTTCGCAGTACTCTGTCTTAGGATTGAGTAAGACATTTATTTTATGCTTAGGGAACGTGTTCCGTTAGAATCGTATTAGTTCCTCAGAGGTTCTATGTGTTAGGTCTAGCAGAACACGTACATTGAGACAAAACGTTGTAAAACGGTTCCCGGTCTCACTGAAGTGGGTAAATTGTAAACAGACAAATTAACGTAGCTATAAATAGTGATTTGAAGTGCAAGCGTAACGATCCCTTACCTCTTCACCTTATAAAGGTTATATTACAGTTATTGGTGCTCAACTGCGAGAGGAGAGGCGCTGGTGTTCCAACATTTATAATACTAAACATAATATTATATTATATGTTTTTGCATACCCTCTTGTCTTCTTAGCTTCATATTATTATACTTATGTTTACTAACTGTGAATTCCCAATATTAACTTCACCTAGTGTCCAATCCTTGTCCCTGAACTTTTTATAAGCCGGGACAAGGCAGTTTTAGGGTAAGGGAATTCATTTCTTTCTTATATCGGTGGGAGGGTGACCAGTCTGGGACGAGCCCTACAAAACTGTGCGGAAAGGAGGGGCACTGTTCTTCCCCTAAGGGGGAACCGACTTAAACACTAATATTAGCATAATTAGGAAAAACGAAAATTTTATCAGCCTAGGGTAATTCTCGTACAGTCACAAGTGCCATTTACCTTTTTCAATATCGATAGATACAGCCGAGCGTGCAGTTAACGCTCCAGGTTTTGTAGCGACGACAGTCAATAGAATTTGGTTATTTGCTTGTAAAACTTCATTTGGTATGGGCGCGGAAGCAACGATGCTTAGCGAATTTGTATCCCTCGGCTCCAAGTTAAATAGCAACCTATGGTCTGTAACAAAATACAATTTTAAATAAAATAAGAACGTTGAATGTGAACTAAAACTGTTGCAAAATTATTTATTTGATGATTACCTCCTTCCAAGGAAAAGGAAACCGTTTCGTCGTAGCCGTACACTAAGGAAATTACTTGGTTGAACTGCAAACCCGATTCAGCGTTATATGCACCCCTGTAATACGCTTGTGTGAATACTGGAGTAATAACTTCTTGTCTAATAATATCAATAACTACACTTGTCCAATCAGATACAGCTCCTACTCTTCTGGCTTCTATCTCCAACACTATAAACGTGTTTTCAGTTGCATCAATGAGCAGAGGATTGGTAAGCGACAATGATACAACGTTGTTATTAGGCGTTATTGTGAAATAGTCGAAGTAATCTGGAATAATTAAAGGAGGATTAGTTCGTAGTCTTCTTAATTTTACGAGTCAATATTAATCTGACTAGCAGTTTGTTATAATTAAAATCATACCTCCAGTGAGTTCAAATTCAGTGCCTGGTCCATATCCTGTGCTAAGGACAATGCTATCAACTGTTAGACCATTGCTTCCTATGGTTCCGGTGTAAGTATTCTGCGAGAACCTCAAAATAACTCGATCTGTTAAGTCTAAAACAAAATATAATGATGTTATAAATAATGCTTTGCGCTACAGAAATTTCTGAGAGCTATATTTTTTAAATCTTTGACAAAATATGGGAGGCCTACGTCTTTTTCACGTGCCTTCTAAACCGTGTGTAAAAGCAACTCCATCCAAGCAAAACAAGATCTGGTCCACTGTTTAACCGTGAAAACTTTATCGATACATATTTTAACTAAATTCGCTTTTCGTGCTCGTCTGTGTGACCAGATTTTCTTCTAAACTCCGCAGCTGACCTCGATGTGGTTAACGCCATCGTTTAGAGAATTTAATTTAACTAGCCTATAATAAAGCAATCTCCATGTTATTCGAGTCGTAAAAACCGTGCGGAGTAGGGCTGGGTCGGTAGTTATGTATAAAACAGTTTCTTGTGTATTTAATCAATCAGGAAAGTAGAACCACTGAATGGAGCTCTGACGATCTCTGCAACGTCCTTATCAATGAGTTTATTTTTATTTGTTGGAATTCTGTCACCTAGAAATGAGGTCTCTATGACATTGACACCTGGTGACCAGTGCCTGCCACCCTATGTAAATCAGTTACGAAATCGTTAAGATATGTTACTCATGACTGCCATTTACCTTTTTCAATATCGATAGATACAGCCGAGCGTGCAGTTAACGCTCCAGGCTTTGTAGCGACGACAGTCAATAGAATTTGGTTATTTGCTTGTAAAACTTCATTTGGTATGGGCGCGGAAGCAACGATGCTTAGCAAATTTGTATCCCTCGGCTCCAAGTTAAATAGCAACCTATGGTCTGTAACAAAATACAATTTTAAATAAAATGAGAACGTTGAATGTGAACTAAAACTGTTGCTAAATTATTTATTTGATGATTACCTCCTTCCAAGGAAAAGGAAACCGTTTCGTCGTAGCCGTACACTAAGGAAATTACTTGGTTGAACTGCAAACCCGATTCAGCGTTATATGCACCCCTGTAATACGCTTGTGTGAATACTGGAGTAATAACTTCTTGTCTAATAATATCAATAACTACACTTGTCCAATCAGATACAGCTCCTACTCTTCTGGCTTCTATCTCCAACACTATAAACGTGTTTTCAGTTGCATCAATGAGCAGAGGATTGGTAAGCGACAATGATACAACGTTGTTATTAGGCGTTATTGTGAAATAGTCGAAGTAATCTGGAATAATTAAAGGAGGATTAGTTCGTAGTCTTCTTAATTTTACGAGTCAATATTAATCTGACTAGCAGTTTGTTACAATTAAAATCATACCTCCAGTGAGTTCAAATTCAGTGCCTGGTCCATATCCTGTGCTAAGGACAATGCTATCAACTGTTAGACCATTGCTTCCTATGGTTCCGGTGTAAGTATTCTGCGAGAACCTCAAAATAACTCGATCTGTTAAGTCTAAAACAAAATATAATGATGTTATAAATAATGCTTTGCGCTACAGAAACTTCTGAGAGCTATATTTTTTAAATCTTTGACAAAATATGGGAGGCCTACGTCTTTTTCACGTGCCTACTAAACCGTGTGTAAAAGCAACTCTATCCAAGCAAAACAACATCTGGTCCACTGTTTAACCGTGAAAACTTTATCGATACATATTTTAACTAAATTCGCTTTTCGTGCTCGTCTGTGTGACCAGATTTTCTTCTAAACTCCGCAGCTGACCTCGATGTGGTTAACGCCATCGTTTAGAGAATTTAATTTAACTAGCATATAATAAAGCAATCTCCATGTTATTCGAGTCGTAAAAACCGTGCGGAGTAGGGCTGGGTCGGTAGTTATGTATAAAACAGTTTCTTGTGTATTTAATCAATCAGGAAAGTAGAACCACTGAATGGAGCTCTGACGATCTCTGCAACGTCCTTATCAATGAGTTTATTTTTATTTGTTGGAATTCTGTCACCTAGAAATGAGGTCTCTATGACATTGACACCTGGTGACCAGTGCCTGCCACCCTATGTAAATCAGGTACGAAATCGTTAAGATATGTTACTCATGAGTGCCATTTACCTTTTTCAATATCGATAGATACAGCCGAGCGTGCAGTTAACGCTCCAGGCTTTGTAGCGACGACAGTCAATAGAATTTGGTTATTTGTTTGTAAAATTTCATTTGGTATGGGCGCGGAAGCAACGATGCTTAGTGAATTTGTATCCCTCGGCTCCAAGTTAAATAGCAACCTATGGTCTGTAACAAAATACAATTTTAAATAAAATAAGAACGTTGAATGTGAACTAAAACTGTTGCTAAATTATTTATTTGATGATTACCTCCTTCCAAGGAAAAGGAAACCGTTTCGTCGTAGCCGTACACTAAGGAAATTACTTGGTTGAACTGCAAACCCGATTCAGCGTTATATGCACCCCTGTAATACGCTTGTGTGAATACTGGAGAAATAACTTCTTGTCTAATAATATCAATAACTACACTTGTCCAATCAGATACAGCTCCTACTCTTCTGGCTTCTATCTCCAACACTATAAACGTGTTTTCAGTTGCATCAATGAGCAGAGGATTGGTAAGCGACAATGATACAACGTTGTTATTAGGCGTTATTGTGAAATAGTCGAAGTAATCTGGAATAATTAAAGGAGGATTAGTTCGTAGTCTTCTTAATTTTACGAGTCAATATTAATCTGACTAGCAGTTTGTTATAATTAAAATCATACCTCCAGTGAGTTCAAATTCAGTGCCTGGTCCATATCCTGTGCTAAGGACAATGCTATCAACTGTTAGACCATTGCTTCCTATGGTTCCGGTGTAAGTATTCTGCGAGAACCTCAAAATAACTCGATCTGTTAAGTCTAAAACAAAATATAATGATGTTATAAGTAATGCTTTGCGCTACAGAAATTTCTGAGAGCTATATTTTTTAAATCTTTGACAAAATATGGGAGGCCTACGTCTTTTTCACATGCCTACTAAACCGTGTGTAAAAGCAACTCCATCCAAGCAAAACAAGATCAGTAGTGCTATTCTGTAACCATCTCACCGTGTTATCTTAGGTGAAGTGAGCGTGGAGTGAGCTGTCAGGTGCTAATTATTGACACTATTGGCAGCTCACTTCACCTAAGTTATCACGGTGAGATTTTTACAGAATAGCACTACTGGTCCACTGTTTAACCGTGAAAACTTTATCGATACATATTTTAACTAAATTCGCTTTTCGTGCTCGTCTGTGTGACCAGACTTTCTTCTAAACTCCGCAGCTGACCTCGATGTGGTTAACGCCATCGTTTAGAGAATTTAATTTAACTAGCATATAATAAAGCAATCTCCATGTTATTCGAGTCGTAAAACCCGTGCGGAGTAGGGCTGGGTCGGAAGTTATGTATAAAACAGTTTCTTGTGTATTTAATCAATCAGGAAAGTAGAACCACTGAATGGAGCTCTGACGATCTCTGCAACGTCCTTATCAATGAGTTTATTTTTATTTGTTGGAATTCTGTCACATAGAAATGAGGTCTCTATGACATTGACACCTGGTGACCAGTGCCTGCCACCCTATGTAAATCAGGTACGAAATCGTTAAGATATGTTACTCATGAGTACCGTTTACCTTTTTCAATATCGATAGATACAGCCGAGCGTGCAGTTAACGCTCCAGGCTTTGTAGCGACGACAGTCAATAGAATCTGGTTATTTGCTTGTAAAACTTCATTTGGTATGGGCGCGGAAGCAACTATGCTTAGCGAATTTGTATCCCTCGGCTCCAAGTTAAATAGCAACCTATGGTCTGTAACAAAATACAATTTTAAATAAAATGAGAACGTTGAATGTGAACTAAAACTGTTGCTAAATTATTTATTTGATGATTACCTCCTTCCAAGGAAAAGGAAACCGTTTCGTCGTAGCCGTACACTAAGGAAATTACTTGGTTGAACTGCAAACCCGATTCAGCGTTATATGCACCCCTGTAATACGCTTGTGTGAATACTGGAGAAATAACTTCTTGTCTAATAATATCAATAACTACACTTGTCCAATCAGATACAGCTCCTACTCTTCTGGCTTCTATCTCCAACACTATAAACGTGTTTTCAGTTGCATCAATGAGCAGAGGATTGGTAAGCGACAATGATACAACGTTGTTATTAGGCGTTATTGTGAAATAGTCGAAGTAATCTGGAATAATTAAAGGAGGATTAGTTCGTAGTCTTCTTAATTTTACGAGTCAATATTAATCTGACTAGCAGTTTGTTATAATTAAAATCGTACCTCCAGTGAGTTCAAATTCAGTGCCTGGTCCATATCCTGTGCTAAGGACAATGCTATCAACTGTTAGACCATTGCTTCCTATGGTTCCGGTGTAAGTATTCTGCGAGAACCTCAAAATAACTCGATCTGTTAAGTCTAAAACAAAATATAATGATGTTATAAATAATGCTTTGCGCTACAGAAACTTCTGAGAGCTATATTTTTTAAATCTTTGACAAAATATGGGGGGCCTACGTCTTTTTCACGTGCCTACTAAACCGTGTGTAAAAGCAACTCTATCCAAGCAAAACAACATCTGGTCCACTGTTTAACCGTGAAAACTTTATCGATACATATTTTAACTAAATTCGCTTTTCGTGCTCGTCTGTGTGACCAGATTTTCTTCTAAACTCCGCAGCTGACCTCGATGTGGTTAACGCCATCGTTTAGAGAATTTAATTTAACTAGCATATAATAAAGCAATCTCCATGTTATTCGAGTCGTAAAAACCGTGCGGAGTAGGGCTGGGTCGGTAGTTATGTATAAAACAGTTTCTTGTGTATTTAATCAATCAGGAAAGTAGAACCACTGAATGGAGCTCTGACGATCTCTGCAACGTCCTTATCAATGAGTTTATTTTTATTTGTTGGAATTCTGTCACCTAGAAATGAGGTCTCTATGACATTGACACCTGGTGACCAGTGCCTGCTACCCTATATAAATCAGGTACGAAATCGTTAAGATATGTTACTCATGAGTGCCATTTACCTTTTTCAATATCGATAGATACAGCCGAGCGTGCAGTTAACGCTCCAGGCTTTGTAGCGACGACAGTCAATAGAATTTGGTTATTTGCTTGTAAAATTTCATTTGGTATGGGCGCGGAAGCAACGATGCTTAGCGAATTTGTATCCCTCGGCTCCAAGTTAAATAGCAACCTATGGTCTGTAACAAAATACAATTTTAAATAAAATGAGAACGTTGAATGTGAACTAAAACTGTTTCTAAATTATTTATTTGATGATTACCTCCTTCCAAGGAAAAGGAAACCGTTTCGTCGTAGCCGTACACTAAGGAAATTACTTGGTTGAACTGCAAACCCGATTCAGCGTTATATGCACCCCTGTAATACGCTTGTGTGAATACTGGAGTAATAACTTCTTGTCTAATAATATCAATAACTACACTTGTCCAATCAGATACAGCTCCTACTCTTCTGGCTTCTATCTCCAACACTATAAACGTGTTTTCAGTTGCATCAATGAGCAGAGGATTGGTAAGCGACAATGATACAACGTTGTTATTAGGCGTTATTGTGAAATAGTCGAAGTAATCTGGAATAATTAAAGGAGGATTAGTTCGTAGTCTTCTTAATTTTACGAGTCAATATTAATCTGACTAGCAGTTTGTTACAATTAAAATCATACCTCCAGTGAGTTCAAATTCAGTGCCTGGTCCATATCCTGTGCTAAGGACAATGCTATCAACTGTTAGACCATTGCTTCCTATGGTTCCGGTGTAAGTATTCTGCGAGAACCTCAAAATAACTCGATCTGTTAAGTCTAAAACAAAATATAATGATGTTATAAATAATGCTTTGCGCTACAAAAACTTCTGAGAGCTATATTTTTTAAATCTTTGACAAAATATGGGAGGCCTACGTCTTTTTCACGTGCCTACTAAACCGTGTGTAAAAGCAACTCTATCCAAGCAAAACAAGATCTGGTCCACTGTTTAACCGTGAAAACTTTATCGATACATATTTTAACTAAATTCGCTTTTCGTGCTCGTCTGTGTGACCAGATTTTCTTCTAAACTCCGCAGCTGACCTCGATGTGGTTAACGCCATCGTTTAGAGAATTTAATTTAACTAGCATATAATAAAGCAATCTCCATGTTATTCGAGTCGTAAAAACCGTGCGGAGTAGGGCTGGGTCGGTAGTTATGTATAAAACAGTTTCTTGTTTATTTAATCAATCAGGAAAGTAGAACCACTGAATGGAGCTCTGACGATCTCTGCAACGTCCTTATCAATGAGTTTATTTTTATTTGTTGGAATTCTGTCACCTAGAAATGAGGTCTCTATGACATTGACACCTGGTGACCAGTGCCTGCCACCCTATATAAATCAGGTACGAAATCGTTAAGATATGTTACTCATGAGTGCCATTTACCTTTTTCAATATCGATAGATACAGCCGAGCGTGCAGTTAACGCTCCAGGTTTTGTAGCGACGACAGTCAATAGAATTTGGTTATTTGCTTGTAAAACTTCATTTGGTATGGACGCGGAAGCAACGATGCTTAGCGAATTTGAATCCCTCGGCTCCAAGTTAAATAGCAACCTGTGGTCTGTAACAAAATACAATTTTAAATAAAATAAGAACGTTGAATGTGAACTAAAACTGTTGCTAAATTATTTATTTGATGATTACCTCCTTCCAAGGAAAAGGAAACCGTTTCGTCGTAGCCGTACACTAAGGAAATTACTTGGTTGAACTGCAAACCCGATTCAGCGTTATATGCACCCCTGTAATACGCTTGTGTGAATACTGGAGTAATAACTTCTTGTCTAATAATATCAATAACTACACTTGTCCAATCAGATACAGCTCCTACTCTTCTGGCTTCTATCTCCAACACTATAAACGTGTTTTCAGTTGCATCAATGAGCAGAGGATTGGTAAGCGACAATGATACAACGTTGTTATTAGGCGTTATTGTGAAATAGTCGAAGTAATCTGGAATAATTAAAGGAGGATTAGTTCGTAGTCTTCTTAATTTTACGAGTCAATATTAATCTGACTAGCAGTTTGTTATAATTAAAATCGTACCTCCAGTGAGTTCAAATTCAGTGCCTGGTCCATATCCTGTACTAAGGACAATGCTATCAACTGTTAGACCATTGCTTCCTATGGTTCCGGTGTAAGTATTCTGCGAGAACCTCAAAATGACTCGATCTGTTAAGTCTAAAACAAAATATAATGATGTTATAAATAATGCTTTGCGCTACAGAAACTTCTGAGAGCTATATTTTTTAAATCTTTGACAAAATATGGGAGGCCTACGTCTTTTTCACGTGCCTACTAAACCGTGTGTAAAAGCAACTCTATCCAAGCAAAACAAGATCTGGTCCACTGTTTAACCGTGAAAACTTTATCGATACATATTTTAACTAAATTTGCTTTTCGTGCTCGTTTGTGTGACCAGATTTTCTTCTAAACTCCGCAGCTGACCTCGATGTGGTTAACGCCATCGTTTAGAGAATTTAATTTAACTAGCATATAATAAAGCAATCTCCATGTTATTCGAGTCGTAAAAACCGTGCGGAGTAGGGCTGGGTCGGTAGTTATGTATAAAACAGTTTCTTGTGTATTTAATCAATCAGGAAAGTAGAACCACTGAATGGAGCTCTGACGATCTCTGCAACGTCCTTATCAATGAGTTTATTTTTATTTGTTGGAATTCTGTCACCTAGAAATGAGGTCTCTATGACATTGACACCTGGTGACCAGTACCTGCCACCCTATATAAATCAGGTACGAAATCGTTAAGATATGTTACTCATGAGTGCCATTTACCTTTTTCAATATCGATAGATACAGCCGAGCGTGCAGTTAACGCTCCAGGTTTTGTAGCGACGACAGTCAATAGAATTTGGTTATTTGCTTGTAAAACTTCATTTGGTATGGGCGCGGAAGCAACGATGGTTAGCGAATTTGTATCCCTCGGCTCCAAGTTAAATAGCAACCTATGGTCTGTAACAAAATACAATTTTAAATAAAATAAGAACGTTGAATGTGAACTAAAACTGTTGCTAAATTATTTATTTGATGATTACCTCCTTCCAAGGAAAAGGAAACCGTTTCGTCGTAGCCGTACACTAAGGAAATTACTTGGTTGAACTGCAAACCCGATTCAGCGTTATATGCACCCCTGTAATACGCTTGTGTGAATACTGGAGAAATAACTTCTTGTCTAATAATATCAATAACTACACTTGTCCAATCAGATACAGCTCCTACTCTTCTGGCTTCTATCTCCAACACTATAAACGTGTTTTCAGTTGCATCAATGAGCAGAGGATTGGTAAGCGACAATGATACAACGTTGTTATTAGGCGTTATTGTGAAATAGTCGAAGTAATCTGGAATAATTAAAGGAGGATTAGTTCGTAGTCTTCTTAATTTTACGAGTCAATATTAATCTGACTAGCAGTATATTATATTTAAAATCGTACCTCCAGTGAGTTCAAATTCAGTGCCTGGTCCATATCCTGTGCTAAGGACAATGCTATCAACTGTTAGACCATTGCTTCCTATGGTTCCGGTGTAAGTATTCTGCGAGAACCTCAAAATAACTCGATCTGTTAAGTCTAAAACAAAATAATGATGTTATAAATAATGCTTTGCGCTACAGAAACTTCTGAGAGCTATATTTTTTAAATCTTTGACAAAATATGGGAGGCCTACGTCTTTTTCACGTGCTTACTAAACCGTGTGTAAAAGCAACTCTATCCAAGCAAAACAAGATCTGGTCCACTGTTTAACCGTGAAAACTTTATCGATACATATTTTAACTAAATTCGCTTTTCGTGCTCGTCTGTGTGACCAGATTTTCTTCTAAACTCCGCAGCTGACCTCGATGTGGTTAACGCCATCGTTTAGAGAATTTAATTTAACTAACATATAATTAAGCAATCTCCATGTTATTCGAGTCGTAAAAACCGTGCGGAGTAGGGCTGGGTCGGTAGTTATGTATAAAACAGTTTCTTGTGTATTTAATCAATCAGGAAAGTAGAACCACTGAATGGAGCTCTGACGATCTCTGCAACGTCCTTATCAATGAGTTTATTTTTATTTGTTGGAATTCTGTCACCTAGAAATGAGGTCTCTATGACATTGACACCTGGTGACCAGTGCCTGCCACCCTATATAAATCAGGTACGAAATCGTTAAGATATGTTACTCATGAGTGCCATTTACCTTTTTCAATATCGATAGATACAGCCGAGCGTGCAGTTAACGCTCCAGGCTTTGTAGCGACGACAGTCAATAGAATTTGGTTATTTGCTTGTAAAACTTCATTTGGTATGGGCGCGGAAGCAACGATGCTTAGCGAATTTGAATCCCTCGGCTCCAAGTTAAATAGCAACCTATGGTCTGTAACAAAATACAATTTTAAATAAAATAAGAACGTTGAATGTGAACTAAAACTGTTTCTAAATTATTTATTTGATGATTACCTCCTTCCAAGGAAAAGGAAACCGTTTCGTCGTAGCCGTACACTAAGGAAATTACTTGGTTGAACTGCAATCCCGATTCAGCGTTATATGCACCCCTGTAATACGCTTGTGTGAATACTGGAGAAATAACTTCTTGTCTAATAATATCAATAACTACACTTGTCCAATCAGATACAGCTCCTACTCTTCTGGCTTCTATCTCCAACACTATAAACGTGTTTTCAGTTGCATCAATGAGCAGAGGATTGGTAAGCGACAATGATACAACGTTGTTATTAGGCGTTATTGTGAAATAGTCGAAGTAATCTGGAATAATTAAAGGAGGATTAGTTCGTAGTCTTCTTAATTTTACGAGTCAATATTAATCTGACTAGCAGTTTGTTATAATTAAAATCATACCTCCAGTGAGTTCAAATTCAGTGCCTGGTCCATATCCTGTGCTAAGGACAATGCTATCAACTGTTAGACCATTGCTTCCTATGGTTCCGGTGTAAGTATTCTGCGAGAACCTCAAAATAACTCGATCTGTTAAGTCTAAAACAAAATAAAATTATGTTTTAAGTAAAACTGTGCCCCACAACACCTGCTGCGTGTACTTAACGATTTTTCACAAATGTTAGTCCATATACTTTTCCAGATGCTAGAGTAAAAGATACTCCTCCGAAACAAAGCTAGATCTGTTTCACTGTTTATTTTTTTCCCACGGTAAACGTAAGTACCGTTGCGTCTTTCCATTCTATACAAGGCCAGAACGCAAGGGTATGAAACTAATCGCGTGTAGATTGGAAATCACTTTTTTACTAAGGTCTTCCAATCTATACAAGAGTAGTACGCAAATACTCGCGTATACTTCGTATTCCATAATATACAGTGCCAGAACGCATAAGGACTAATCGTGTTTAGATTGCAAGAAATTGTGAACTGGTAACCAACTTGATGGCCACGTAATGCACCTTGCGCTAATATTAAATAGCATGCCTGGCTACGAGCAACATGGAAGTAGCGCTTGCCGGCCGCTGCCGCGGCACCGCTTGCTTCGCTCGCTTGGCTCACGCGCGGTTGGTCACAGTTCTAACCTAACCTAAGCCATTTCACCCAGTTCACAATTTTGTTCTTTTTTATAGACTATTTATTTAAAACTCTTGTCAGGCGTAAGTGATGTAGTATAGTTTGGAGCCAGAACGCGCGCGCCCACGTTACAAACTATACACGAGCAATAGGTACGCAAAATTTGTGTATACATTGTAATCACAGATTTAAAAATAGCATTACAATGTATACGCGAGCAGTTTCCTATGACTGCGTTCTAGCCTTGTGTAGATTAGAAATACGCAGTACCGTTACATATTTTGTAAAAGAACTATTCCCTATTATTTCACAAGTTATGACAATTCATTAAACCTAACTTTTGATTTTCCCAGACATTTTCTTGTAAATTGCTATGAACAAAAATTTATCTTAGGTGTGATCCTGTTTTTAAAGGCTGATCAATCCAATAATACGGGTTAACCTGTTTTGTAAGGGTCTAATCCGAATAAAACACATATACGGGTTACCCTATGGATGTCTGGTCTAAAGTTCTTGGGGATTTCTGCAACGTCCCCCGTCATTCAATTGTTTTAATTAATTATTGCTAATTATTTTGTCTTTTCCCGCAATTTTTATTTGTTTTAATTATAATGATTAATGAATAACGTTTACTTCAATATTATGAATATTGTTGTGGTATTCATTATAATTGTTATAGTTAACAGTGATCCCGGTGGTATTGTTTAGATAAACAATCTTATTACCGCTGGCTTTAGTTAATGAAAGTTTTGCTAAGTTGATAGAAACATTTTTCATCTATGTAGCTTACTCACCTGACGGAAATCTAATTGAAATAGCTGCGCTCGCGCCAACAGTAAATGCTTTCGTAGCTACAACATTAAAAATCAAAACCTTCTCGGTGAAAATAACATCTTCAGGGATAGCAGCTCGCGGAAAAACGAACACTTCTTTCCCGTCATTTGAAATTTCAAAGAATTCTGAATGGTCTGTAAAAAATTGTTCGAGTTTTTAGACAAGCACATTATACACACACAAGATAAGTACATTAGAAATGAATAAAATATTCTAGCATTTAATTACAAGTTAGCTTACCTCCATCGAGACTGAAAGTTACACTACTATCAAAGCCTTGTATCAAGTAAATATCGTTTATATTAAAGTTCGATGAGCCCAAGTAAGTACCGTAGTAAATATTTTTACTGAATACAGGTGTCGTCGTGTCATCCTTTATTACATCCAGTAGTACACTTGTGGTGGTCGTTACAGCGTTAAGACCAGATGCGGCGAGAGTCAAGATAACGAAATTGTTCTCTGATATAACACCATCGAGAATTGGTGTCACCAGAGTTATTATGGCCGGATTTTGATCATTCGTTACGAGGAAGTTATCTGCGTAATCTAAAAAAACAATTAAATTGATTATGTTTTTTTTCTCAGTAGAATATTCAAAGCGATCGATCTCATATACAGCTATACTCCGTTTGAAATAAGATTAGACATTTAAACAAACCTTTTTTACAGTCCGTTCAACCGATTTTGACTTCTATACCGTAGGCATAAGGATGGCATTAAAAGCAAAAAAAGTGGTTACAAACCAACTGTTTACTGCAGCTGTCATTTGTCATGCCACCATCGCAATAGAAGTCTAAATCGGTTGAACGGACTGTAAAAAAGGTTTCGTTAAATGTCTAATCTTATTTCAAACAGAGTATAGATATATATATTATCAGTAATTGACTCACCTCCAGTAATAGTGAATACCACGCTACTATCATAACCAACAGTTAACGGTATCGGATCAAGAGTAAGCACATTATCCTGCAAACGTCCTCTGTGAGTAGATGCTCCAAATTTCAATTCTCTAGCTGTAATAGGTAAGGTAAGAAAAAGTAGAGGAAAGATAGCCTAGCAATCCGCTTAGAATATGATATCTAAAGTAAGCTAAGTGGAGATTAATAAGATAGAGTAAAAGACAGAAATATAGATGTGGAAGAAAACAAAAGTAATGTTATGTTATTCTTCTCTTCTTGTTCTCACACCCTATTGTTTACCTACGTTTCATTTAAATTTCTCCTTTCACAGGTCTGCTACAAGAAATTTGTCACCTTTGTACTAAGAAATTATTATGTCGTTTCCCAATGTAAAACACATTGGGAAACGAACTGTGTACTTCTTCTATATAATAGTAACGAAATGCTGTTCGTTGGTAAGGGCATAACTTGAGAATGGCTGGACCGATTTGGCTAATTTTAATTTAATAATGTTCGCAATAGTTCGAGTTAGGTTTAAACGGAAATAAATATTGGTAAAGTTTCTCGGAAAATTGGAAAATTTGGGGAAAACTGAACGTCTTTTTTTGTATGAATTATTGAAATTTGGACATTTCTGTTGGGTCAGCTAGTAGCTAAATAAATAAATGTTATACTTAACATAACGCAATGAAAACAAACTTAGTGTAATGTAAGTATGTACACGCACACATAATACTGTGGTTTTCGTTTTACAAACAATTATTTAAAAAACCTAGCTTTATCTAAAATTATCATTTGAAATCATCAAGCCCAATTGTCTAATTCCAGGCATAACTCAGGGATCTTCTTAATCACATTGAAAATTATACGGCAGTGCAATAAATCTAATTTGTAAAGAAAAAGGAACAGAGGTTTTCCGAATTTAAATTAGCCGAGATGATCCCAAATGACCAAAGATTTTCCAGTAAACCATAATATCCTGGAACAAAACATAACTACGAAATGTTTTTCGTTAAGTAAACAAAGAATATTTTTAATGATGTCGTCATTGTTGTTAGTACGTAGCACAGGTATTTCTTGATTATAATTATCAAAAAATATTTCGATTTTGGTACGTTTTAATCAAGATGAAACAAGCTTATCTCAGATATGACTGAGTGAATTCCCTTGTATACTGTATATATCGATGGCCGCAAAGAATATATGGTTATCTACAAAATCATGATTTTACAGGATAGAGTTGTGAACACAAAACTGTGATAATTAATAGAAAAACAAAGCTACCTTCTTATAATATCCTAACTTTAATATTATAAATGCGAAAGTGAGTTTGGTTTTGCTTTCACGCTAAAACGGCTGAACAGATTTGGATGAAATTACACCATGTGCCATATTCAACGGTAGAAAAAATCCTAAGGTACAAAGAATCGTAAAAAGTGCGGTCTTTGTACTTTGCTGCCGCCGATATGATAATTATCTACTTCGAATGAGATGGCTCAAAATGCATTTGCAAGGCCAAGCCTACATAATATGCCACTTAGATAAATTGTAACATTTATAAACACAGCCCTGATATACAGAACACTATAACATATAAATGGTGTTAGTATAATTAACAATAATATATAATTACTTACCTGCAGGCAAATTGATTATAATTGTGGCACTAGCGCCCACTGTTCTTGGTTTCTCGACTTCTAAGGACAAAACGATGCGTCCGCTGCTATATATTTCTGGCGGAATAGGTTTAGAAACCTCTATTGTCACTGTAGTTCCAATTAACTCCGCTTTGAAGTGATCCTTGTAATCTACAAATGAACAAAAACGATGTTTTAAGTATTCGTGCAAATCTGAAGTAAAGTTATGAGATTTTATGAAATGTGATCTATTTATAGGAAATGATAAAAGCTGTCTTATTCGAAATCCAGTTTAGGAATTTTCGATTACTTATACATTACTTAAAACAACTCTTAATAAATCGTTAAAGGGTTGTTTTAAGTAATCTAAAAGCTCTCATTAAGTACCTTCTTACTTAAAGTCTTTTTGCAAAACGGGTTGTGGAAATAAACTTCACGGAATACGTTGAAGTCCAAGAATAAGAAAAAACCAAAAAAAAGCCTACCTGCTATAATAATATGAGTTACATGAAGGATAACTTTTCTTTTTATGTATCGAAAACTTATTCTGAAGAAATAGTTGGATGTGACGAAATTATTTAAATCGATTTCAGAAAGCCGATTTCCATAATTAAAAGAGTCACAATCTCATTTCAGCGACAATCAATGTGAAAAACTTGTCAAAAATGTGAGGAAATTACAGGAATTTTTTGATAGATTGAGACAGATTAGAATGCGAACGTTCTTAAAATACGGGATTTGCCCGTCAGATTTTAATAAGTGGTTAAAACTCTAAAGTGAATTCGTGTTCAATTTTATATGTATAATATAAAAATTAAATAAATGACATAATATGCAAGAGAATATTAATTTACCTCCATACAAATCCACTGCATCAATTCCATCATGACCCTGAACTAGTACAATTTGCTCAAGGGTCAAACTGGCAGGGTCATACGATCCTATGTATATGGGCTTATTGAAGACCGGTGTTATGTTGTCATCCTTTATAATCTCAAGGGTGACGATAGCCGTCGCAGTACTGAGGCCATTGGTGGCAAATATCTCGAGATTAAGGAAGCTATTCTCATTTATGATACTTTCGTCCAATGAGTTCATTGATAGCGTGACTTTATTCTCCAGAACGTTGGCAGTGAAGTATGTTGTGTGTTCTGGAAAACAAAATTTGAAATGTAAGAAAGCTTCAGACAGCAATTGCTATATCTAATGTTCCCCACTTTGTTCGGGAAGCGTTTAAATTCGGTTAAACGGATTTTGATCGAAAGGATTTATTCTTGCTGACTGCAAAAGTGCTCGTTATAATAATTTTTTTTTAGGTACAAATGTTCGAACACATAGTATTTGTTGTTTTTTTTTTGTCATCTTGATTAGGACAGTTTGCTAGGAAATGGAAATAATAGATATATTTTCAACTCACCATTTATGACAGTGGCAGATACAGTTGCTCCCCCATATCCTTGACTTAATATCAGGTGTGGGACGATAAGGTAATTGTTTTCAATCGTTCCTTCATAATGTGCTTTTTCAAATTCCAGAGGCACCACTGAAAAATATGGTTTTCGATAAGCTTTATAAATCGGTACTATAGGAATAATACATTTTTCTTTCTTTCTTTCTGAATATAAATTAAAACAGTAAATTATATTTGTGATTCTTGTGCCTTGTTATAAATAAAAAGTGCACATCACTCTTAACTTTACCATGTATAACATAACAATATTCTAGTTTATACCTTTTACTTATCAAACTAAAAAAAGATCTAACAGAGTAAGGGCCTCGTTCACCATCTCCAAGTAAAGCGTTGATTAGTTTCATTCTAGTTAACGTTAATCGGCAAATAAAAGTTACGAGTATCTTGTGTCTATTTCACAAACGAAAATGAAGCTCCGAGTAACAACTTACTGGTTAGGTGAATGACGTAATAAATCATGCGTTACATTCGTTCAATAATACGTCAATGTTACTCGTAGAACGCAATTGGCAGTTGTCATTTATGGTGTTTTTGTGTCTGGTTTAGAAAACGTGTGATTGTTAATGGGTATAATTACATATATTTTTTAATTAGTATGGATAAAGTTAAACGAGATAGAAGTGCAAACTTTTCTATACATGAGAGGGACATTTTTGTATCCCTTGTGCAGAAATACCAAATTGTGCTTGAAAACAAGCAAAGCGATGCTTCGACGTGGTAGAAGAAAGAAGCCGCTTGAGAAAGTATCCATAACGAATTCAATGCTCGATCTGGAGGCACATTCAGATCGACCAAAACATTGAAGGTCAAGTATGAGGGCCTGAAACGTACGGTCAGAAAAAAGTCTGCTACAATACGCTCAGAACTTTACCGTACCGGAGGTGTTAAGAACACAGCACCACCAGAAAATACCAGTCACCTTTGCGATTTAGGTATTATTCTTTGTTTTATAAAGTGAATTTACTGCATACTTCGATAAACGAAATCTAGCAAAAAAATCTGTTTCATCTAGGTCCGTAAAATAATCAACACGGAATTTAAATACACGAATCTTAGGTACTCGTTGCATCGTAGAATGTTCTAATTCATCCAATTGGTGGTCAAATAAATCCATTTTTAGTCATAAATAAAATAATCGTTGGTGTTATTTGCTATGTGTACCTACACAAAATGACAACGGACAACTTTTAACTGTAAACACGCTAATTGGCAGATGTCGTGGCAAGTAAGTTACGGGTCAGTTAATCTTATGATTAGTGCTAGTCGAACGTCGTGAAATTCGCACATGAATTACGGGTGACTTTAACTGGCGGTTAGTCTACTCGACACTTTACTTGAGGGTGGTGAAAGAGGCTCTAAGTGTATTCTGTTTATTTAAAATATATTTCGACTATGCAACGGAAAACTTTTTGATGATATTCTCAGTAATACTCGAAAATGCATAGTGTAACAAAATAACATAGATTAAGTTATGTTCTTTTGTTACAGTGTCTTTGCACATGGTTCACCTTCAGGTAACCGTAGTACGATTGTTGCCGAAGCTCCGCTCGTGTGTTCCCGTTCTGCTGTCACTATTAAGTGAATGTTGCTTTCCCTGAGAACGTCGCCTTCTAGCGGAATAACGACACGGATTGATCTCTGATTTTCCTGATCTGGATTCGGGACAAGCTCAAAGTTGTCTGACAAATCTGTGAAATAAAATAAAATGTGAAAAAGAAATGGTATTTTATAAACTCTTAGCTTCCTCTTAATAACCTCCCTATTATATTACAAACTGGAGGGATAGGAAGAAAGAAAAGGGAAATCGTTGTACTTATATTAATACTTATTCTGAAGGTTTTGTATTATGTCTATATTTATTTGTTAGTATTACAAGCCATGGCCGTGCAGCTTTACTGAGAGGGCTATGTATCATGCAAGTAACACAAGTTTAATAAAGCATAGAAGCATCGTTGACAAAATCTACCAAACTAATAAGATACACTACACAAAAATCCGGACTTTTTGTGAACAAAATGAAATCGTAGTCAATAATTTCTGCTTTATAACAATGCGTTCAACTGCTGGATGTGAATTCGTCAAAGATGCGCCAGTGTGTTCATTCATTTAGGTAATTCACTTCATTATTATTAAACTTTTAGATAGCGTATAACTTAGTGTAAACATAGTTACCTCCTTCGATATTAAACTGCACAAGGCTGTCGTAGCCACTTATTAGACTTATCGGTGTAGTAAGGACCACTCGGTTGTCATCTGTGTAGTCAGCGAGATAAAACGTTTCAGAGAACACTGGCTCATCGGGGAGCACAAAATCGGCATTTCCAATAATAGTAATAGTTGTTTCCGTAGTTTTTGGGGGATCACCAGTTAGATCAGAGTCCTGTAAAAAATTAAAATATGTAAGGTCTATTTCGATATCAATATAAATAGAAAGAAAGAACATAAATAAAACATTAATTATGTCAATTTAAAAATAATGCAGTCTCATCCACGATTAAATTTTATTGAAGGGTATTGAATTGATCAAAAAGTGACAAGGTGAAAGGACAATGTTCAAAGACGAAAATGTCAGCTCATCAATCACAACGAAAATTATATCATTAAAAGCTATTAAATCGTATAACACAAAGACAGTGCTTTCATATCTGTCTGTGTGACCACTTAGTTATTCTGTACTACACAATGGATTCTGATGTGATTTTCACCATCACTTAGAGATACATTAATATTAAACTTAGATAACATAAAATGACGCCATGTTTCCCCTTATATTATGTTTAAGTTCCATGTAAAAGGGGGAGGGCCTATTGCAATCAACCGAGCACAAATCCAGACTCCGGGTTGCTACTGAGAAATTCTAGATGGAAAAACCAATCACACTTTGCCCGTCCTGGGAATCGAACCCAGGACCTCATGCTCAGCAGTAGCGCTTGCGACTACTAGACCAATGGGGCAAACTTATATACAGGGTGGCAAGGACATCGACGCGAAAACTTTTACCATGGATTCAGTACATGATTCTGAACCCGGCTGCGTTGACAATTTTCGTCGGCTATTAAAAAAAAAATCTGTTGTTTCATAAAAAGTGCAATCAATACCTACGCGGTCAAAATGTATGGAACAGCAGATTTTTTTTAAATAGGTAACCGACGAAAAATTTCAATGCGGGGTGGTTCATAATCATGTACAGCAGTGCTATTCTGTAAAAATCTCACCGTGAACGCTTAGGTGAAGTGAGCTTGAAGTGAGTTGTCATTCCACCAAATACTAGGGAATGACATTGTTGACAGCTTACTTTCAAGCTGTCCCTGCCACCCTGTCTACTTAGCACATAAATGTCGATGTTTTGACATGTCGCCACATTAGTAGATTACACCCGAGCTCAAAATTTATGAATGCAGCAATGGTCTACCTAATTTATTTATCACAGCTTTATACAGCATATACACAATAATGAGTGAAAGTTAACGTTATACTGGTACTTATTAGGTCTTATGTATGTACCAATGATACTATAATCATCACCTAAAATAATTATTCAAGAGAAGAGATTTTTATTTAGTTCTGTTAATTAATTAGGAATTAAATCTGTCTGAGGGTATTTATCTGCTGGAATCTAGATTTTTTTTTATGAGATACCGAATAAAGCCCTTGATTTAAGTTTTTATGAGAATTAAGAGAAAATGCGAGCATTATACAAAAGATATTCTTACCGTAGCGAAGATGATTAATTTTATTGGTTCCGGAATACTTCTTATAAACGTCTTTGTCCTCAATATTGCTTTAAACTCTTTAGGCGTAGTAGGGTTTGCTAAGATTTCTTCCTCAACTTCAAAATATGGGTTATCATCAATTTTGAAGATAATTTTTTGCGTCGTGAGATCAATATCTCTCACAGTTAAATCGTTTAAGCAGCCAGTAATTTCGAACCCTGGTGGTAACGGCACAGCAATGGTGAAAACATATTCACCAGCCGGCGGCAGAATAAACGTAGGCGGGTTATTGTTTGTATCAATTACATTGATCATAACTGGCTAAAAAAACAAATAATATAAAGATGAAATATGATAGGTAAACCTGATGTGGAAAAAATATAGCTATTTACGATATACCTATATCAAAACAAAGGCTAGATTAATGACGGTAAAAGTATGAAAGGAAAATTCATGTAAAACCCTGAAACATAACTAATGAACTTTAAATAATTCAAGTAATTGCATTAGTAAACAGCAGTTATAATATTTAATAGTTTTTACGTCGTACATTCAGGAAATTTATTGTAGAAACATTGCTAATTTTCCAAAAGATTAGAACGTAGTCACATTCAGTTAAGTTTGAAACGGTCTGATGCCCTAATCTGCGTGAGAAAAACAAGGCTTGTCGTCAACAATGACTTTTATGGGAGTGAGCTAACTCTTACAGGATAAGAAGCTTTAAGGAAATAATCTTACCAGTGCCGGAGAGCTAGTGGTGCCTCCCGTACATGTGAATGTCACAGAGATTGTCATAAAATCCGACACCTCGTTTTCTTCATACTGCTCGAAAAGTGCAGTCGTAGCCAATTCGAAACGAGAAGCGACGACGTTAGCACTTACGTACGGTCTGTTACCTGTCAATTCACCTAAACTTAAGGAGTGTAGTCCTGAAAAAAAGATTTTTATTGATAATCAGCTTTTGAACAACTAAATGTTACTAACGTAAACGAATCCTATTTAACGGTAAAACTGGTTTAGAATAAAAATAATTGAGAGAATTGTCTCTCTATTGTGGTTGATTCATAGAGTTTTTAAAAATTTGGTCGTGGATAGCGATTATCCGGCCATCCTATAAATTAGATAGACGGATATCCGGTGAATGAACTCGTGGAGGTGAGGCTCGAACACTCGGGGCAGGTTCGTGTCGTTTCGGGCATCGTCGTTCAGTGTAAAGGGAGCAAATTACATATTGGTTGATAAATATAGGGTGGTTGGGACGTCGACACGAAAACTTTTACCATGGATTAAGTACATAATTCTGAACCTACTGCGTTGAAATTTTTCGTCGGTTATTTAAAAAAAAAACAGCTGTACCATACATTTTTACTGCGTAGGTATTGTAATTTTCTATGAAACAGCAGATTTTTTTTTATTATAACCGCCGAAAATATTGAGTGCCGTCCGGGGGGTTCAGAATTATGTACCTACTGAAATCCATGGTAACAGTTTTCACGTCGATGTCCTTGCCACCCTGTATAGTAAGTATGAATGTTGTGAATTATTTAAGATTTACTAAAAATTACCTTTGAAGGCATAAATATGTTTGTTTGTATTTTATGCCCTAGCCTAGGAACACCGACCAAAGTTTTTGGTCACATTTCTAACCAAACCTATTAAGGTCGAGGTTTAGTTACTACGGCTATCGTTAACGGTATAGATAGCACTGAATAAAAAAATGTTTAAAAAAACTGTAACCCAACTACGGAAAAAGAAAAGTGTGTAAAAAGTACGAAACAAGAAAATATTTCAGACAGAAATCAAAACATAGGTACAAAAAATCGGCCAAGTGCGAGTCGGACTCGCACACGAAGGGTTCCGTACCACCGTACGGAACCCTTCGTGTTTAACTCTACATATTTTAGGGTTCCCAAAATAAAAGAAAGATAAAAAATACAAGAAACGTGTTTTTTTGCTAAATATCGTACGGTGGTACAGAACCTTTCGTGTGCGAGTCCAACTCACACTTGGCCAGTTTTCTTTAGTTCAGATACTTAAATGAAAATAGTAAATGAAGAATATTTTTCATCTTAAATTTAAAGAGAAAGTATTTTTATTGATATTGTGAATTACAAAGTTACTTTTTGCAGTTGCAGAAAATATAAAATACTTTATGAATCGGCGTTTGTAATATTTGTTATTGTGTTTGTTATTAAATACAGTATATGGTACATGATATTTAGAAACAAAAATGGTCTAAAACTGACAACTTTTACGGCCCCCAATTTCGACATTTTTGAAGATTAGAAAACATACTCAAATTATCAATTGTCTCTACTCGATAAGCTCAAGACAATGACACGCCACATGCCGGGGAAAACATTTTTTTTTTAACAAAATCAATTGCTTTTGTTTATTTATTTATTTATTCACAAGGCAACTACAACAGGTAACAATCACAGTATATCACTAGGTTCACATTATAGGTTTCGACCTGATTGTCACCCAAAGCGTAATCGCACAACATGATTAGCAACAATAATAATAAAAAAATGACAACTACAGTAAAAAGCTTAGTTCACAAAGTTACAGTTAGGTCTATGCGTCTGCCCTCCAACACACTTCTGCTTAGGCAAGGAATGTGTAGGAGACCAAACACACCAGGTAAAGTACATAAGTGACACAACGTTACACTATTTAAAGCGTTACAAGATTAATAAAAAAATTAAAAAGAAAGAGTACGCACATGTCTTTTGAAAGCAGCGGCACGAGAATCGAAGATGTCGATACTGTTATTGTCCCTTGTAATTTCATTATAAAGTCGACACATTCTAACAATAGGGTTGTAATAAGAGGTATTATGTGTAAAGACCACAAGTGCAAAAGTTTTCGGTGTTCGGGTGTTATACCTAGTATTGATGTTGATGAGGGACAGCAGAATCGAAGAGTCCAGCGTGGAATGCAGGATCTTATGTAGGTTTAATAAGTCTTGGTGTTTGCTACGAGCATGCAAAGGTTCCAAGTTGTATTTCACAAGGCGTTCGGAATAGCTTTGTAGCGTTCTATAGAAGCCGTACCGGTATGAGGCCCACTTAACACATTTTCTTTGCACACTCTCAATTCTGTCAGAGTGTACTGCGTAACACGGTGACCAAATTATCGAACAGTATTCTAATATACTTCTTACTAGGCTTTTATAAACTAGTATGAAGCTTTGAGGTTTTTTAAATCCTTTGGTAGACCTGGATATAAAACCAAGAAGTTTCAATGCTCTATTTGTCATGTTATTGTAATGATCTCTAAAAGATAGTTGTTCATCAAACAATACGCCGAGATCTCTGGCTACGTGTTTTCGTTCTAACGATTGACCCTCGAGTCTGTAGTCATAGATGTTCTTTATACGTTTTTTCGTAAATGTTATAACAAAGCATTTATTTATGTTTAATTTCATTCGATTAAGGATACACCAGTCAGATATGATATTTAAATCGTTCTGAAGGGATTCACTGTCAGATGTGTTTTTTATAGACGTGAATACCTTTAGATCATCGGCATACAAGAGACAGGGACATGACAATTTTGTCACGAGATCGTTAATAAAAATTATGAAAAGTAGGGGTCCTAAATGCGATCCCTGTGGAATGCCTGACGTAACATTAACCGGCAACGACAGGTATCCCCTGACAGAAACGAGTTGACTTCTATTATTTAAGTAAGACTGTATCCACCACTCCATTTTGTATGGGGACCACTTTCATTTTTTTTTCTTATTATGGCGGCAATTGAAATACAATACAATTTGTGAAAAGTTCAGTGTTCTTATTACGGTTCATGAGATACAGCCCGCTGACAGACAGACGGACGGACGGAGAGTGGAGGCATAGTAATAGGGTTCCGTTTGGCTCCCTTCGGGTATGGAACCCTAAAAATGGGCAAGTTAAAGCCGTAGTCGTATGCCTTGCATACCATGTGAGTGCCAGAAACACCTACAAAACTATAAAGGCATGCGACGCCGGCTTTACCTTTACACGTAGTGCCTTTACCTTGTCCTTTCATTTGTTAATATGTTTGAGGTTATTATAAGGGTATTGAAAAATTCTCTCAAGTATTCCTTAACGCTTTAGTTTGTGTCTTTTTTAGGAAAAGAAATTTACCTTATTGATTGAAAATACGGTATCGGTCCGGATACTGGATAGTTGTCCGATATCCGTTTTATCTCTAGTAGATATACAATAGGTATCACCTATCACATGATTGTTAAATAGGTAAGTACTTATACTATACATATTTTTAATAAATTAAGAAGAAAAGAGAAAGCATAAACTACAGTCTGGGTAGGCACTCACAGACGCAAAAGATTTAGAAGGCGGCTTGTTAGTTAAAATGATAGCAGATGCTCACCCGCAATTCCCGTAGTCTGATTTTGCCAAAAGGTGCCACTGTATACATCTTTGATCCATGCATATGAGAACAGAGGTGGAGAGGAACCGACCACGATACATCCTGAAAATTTGATAACGGAGATGATGAAGCCTAATAAATTAAAAGACACTATTTTGATACCATGAGTTAATTTAAATCTTTTTCTTACCATTACTGTAGCAGAAACACGCCGTAAATATAAACGAAAATAATATAATCTTATGTCTCCAATGCCCCATGATCTTACTTTGGTTTTATACGTGTGAATATAGTCATACCTTAAAAGTTACGCAACTGTGGGAAATGTGTAATTATTCACTTTTGTTGTTTTTTAAAACATCACTTAGTTTACCATTAACACGCACTTTCACTTACCGAATAGGAACATAAACATAACATGTATCGTAAAGCTTAAATACAATATTTTATGACACAAAACAACTAGCAAACAATAACTATTGAGCACTGTAATATCCGGCTTTTACGTCCTTATTATCAAGGTACGTCAGACACCCAAAATACTTCACAAAGAACTGAATTTAGTGTTGATAAGTATCAATGAATTGATGATGATTACAATATCTGACGATTGATATCTGCGCGGAAATAACGTGATAACAATATCATTATACATACAAATATTTACAGGTAAAACTAAATTTAATTTTTAATGATTAAACAATACACTAGTTATTTGCCTGAATACAACATTTCCTCTGAGGAACCTCAATTTTATAACAGTATATTTGTACTTAACTATCGCATTAGGGCAACCTGTAAAGGTATATTTAAGGGTTGTATAATAAATAAATAAAAAATCTATTACAAATTGTAACAGCGAATCAATTTCCACGTCTCCCTCATAAGCACCCATATTATTATTATTTTTTATGTCTTTGACATTTCTCGGGACCCTAGGGTCCCGGACCTTTGGAAGGCGTACGAGGGGCCGAAGCCAACTCGCAGAGGCCCCTTAGACGTTTTTAATGAAATGAGGTACCAACCGACGATTATCCCTGTTCGCACTATGCAAGGGCACCCAAGGACAACCCCCGGTTGGTGTAGGACTATTGCAGGATATGGAAACAAAGATATTGGACTATGGGTTTGGGTGGCTAAAGTGGACTGGTTACCTGGAACTATTAAGACCTAGGTCAAATATTTTTTGATATTCAGATAGATCATGACCTAAAGAGGCACCTCTTTAGGTCATAAAGTAAATGAATTAAAAATCTCGACTAATTAAAAAGTTATGCAAAAATCCGCTAGTATAGGACATTGCGGAAAGACGCTAGATCCAAAAGGCGTCACCACACATGGTGTAGAATAAAGCATTGTAATATACCGGCGGCGGCTGCCAGTGGCGTAGTGTATAGGAGCCTAAATGGAGATAATGGGTTCTCAAACGGACCAGAAAAACCAGCGAACAGATTAAAAATATTTTAGGACGAGAAGAAAGCTTCAGCTTGTCCAAGCCGTGGACCTCTTCAGCCTGATGATGATAACGAATCTTAATTGTACTGTATTATAGTGCCACATATACCTACTATCTTAGCTTACAGCAGGTAATCGAAACGCGTTTCCATTATAACATAACACATAACATAACATCACGCCTGTAATCCCCGAAGGGTTAGGCAGAGGTGTACCTATAGTACACCCACATTTCGCCAGTTATGTTTAAGTCCCATGTAATAGGGGGCGAGCCTATTGCCATCAACCGGGCATAAATTCAAACTCCGGGCTGCTACTGAGAAATTCTAGATGGAAAAACCCAATGACACTTTGCCCGACCCGGGAATCGAACCCAGGACCTCATACTCAGCAGTAGCGCTTGCGACCACTAGACCAACGAGGCAGTCCATTATAAGTAGTTTTAAATCAGATTTCAGATTCATCTGCTGAAAATCTCGTATTCCACAAACTTAGCCAAATTTTAATACCGTACGACTGTTATCATGGTTGAAGCTATTCACGAGGAAGATCAGATTTTGAACTAGTTTATTTTACAGCGCGGTGTTATTCTATTTCAGTCTCCGAAACTTGCTGTTAGACATTTTATAAGCAGGGTTTTGAATAATATTCATGAATTCATGTGTTACTTAAATAGGAAGTAGGTATGATGTTTTAATGTGGGTAGGTATGGATTTCTAAAGGTTATCAAAAACAGGTCGAATTGTACCCAGAGCTGAAAACACTGAACGTTTTTGTTTCATTAGCAGAAGACTCGAGGTCTTAGACGATTATTAAATATTTTAACTCAAAAGTCCTATATCAGGTTTGATCTTTTCTACATATTTTGTGAATATGAGAACGCTATAGGCTTAGTGGATTGTAGACCTGTTGACCATTTTCTATTTTGTGAAGTACTTGGTACTTATTGAAAGACCTACACTGTCCTCCCATACCTAGAAACACTGTTATATGAAAGTATTGTAAAAGCCAATTATTTAAAAAAAAAATAACCGTGGAGTTTCTTGCCGGCTCTTCTCCATAGGAAGCGACCAATTGGAACCGTGCACCTAGCTTCTGACGTTTCAAAAGTGCCCTTGGTAGGTTTATGTGAAATAAAATATTTTGATTTTGATTTTGTTCCAGGCAATCGAGTAGATACCCATGTCGTAGGTGCTGTCAGGATTTTCCTTTATTCTATGGTGTTGTTAATGTCTACTTATAGTTACGATGACTAACGAATAATTTGAATAGATAACAATTTAAGACGTTTTTTATCAATGTTAATATTTTGTTATCGAACGATAAGAATTTCATTATTTTAAACACAAACATGACGTACGCGGATAATCGAAAATGTTATCGGTTTTATCTATGCATTATAGATATGCATATAAAGGCGTACATAATAAACAAATATTTTTTTTATTGGTAAATGGATATAAATAGAATACTTAAGTTTTTTTTTTAATCTTTATTTTAAGGGCTTTATCACTGAGCGATAAGGAACGTCGCCCTGTAACATCAGCAAAATAACTAAACCTAAAAGCACTTTTTAATTCTAACATTACTGTTATTACTACCTACTTATTTTAAAACAAAAAATGCCAACTTGTACATTGTCCTAGCTAGTTCCGACAAAGGAAAAGCCAGGACAGCGTTACAGTCTCCAATGTCGTACAAACTTGTTTGTTGGACCAAGTAAATTAAATCACAATGCCTCATTCCGCACACACTCCATCAAAACATGTTGCACATCTTCGACTACTCCACATTCTTCACAGTTGGGTGACGTAAACTTTTTTATCAGAAAACCAAACTTTTTTGGTGGAATGTGACCGGAAAGTCTTAATGCCATAACTAAATCACTTCTGCTAAGTACATTTTGATCGATCCAATTAAATAGAATAAGTTGAAAAATGCTCGGGAATAAGTTGCGACGATACAAAATACACAAATCTGCTATTAGTTCACTTATAGGACAGAAGTTGTGCGGTGCTTAGGCGAGGCCTTTGTCCAGCAGTGGACATCTTTCGACAGAAATGATGATGATGGTACATTATCAATACATTATAACAGTTACTTTTGTACTCACAAATCACAACATAATTTTTCAGTAGGTGCAAAACATGCTTGGAACGAACGTCACGAAGGTTGGTGAGTTCATAATCACCGTGTCAAACAAGAACCAAGAAACTATGTAAATACATATGTGCCACGAAAGCTGAGACTTGACCGCGCCTCACGCGTTCTTTCCGCCGCCCCGATGACGCCCCGGCTAGCGTTTCCATCTCTAAAAATCCGAAACCCGGACTTACTCGCAAAAAAAGCCAGTTTTTGGGTCCCACAGCCAAACGGACGCCAAAAAAAAAAGGTTTTTGACTAAAAGTTCAAATAAAACACATATTTTTTATAAGAAAGTTTTAATCGGAATTATCATTTTTCTTTGGTAGAAACGTGCTTTAAAAGCTTAACCTCCTTAATAATATTATCATAAAACATTTTGCAAGTTACATGTCTGAAATTAAATTCCACAATTAACATTTTTGCAATTTTTTCCGATTTTAACCTGTTTCTTTGTTTCGTCCATTGAGAGAATAAAAAGCCTAACAAATGTCGGGCGGGCCGGACGCAGTCAAATTGGCCCAGAAAAGAGGTCAAAAAGCCTAACACTGTCCGGCTTTATCCGGACAACGGATGGCAACTCTGGCCCCGGCACAGACCTCATACAGTTAAAGAGACCTATAAATCGTCTACTGCGCAAGTCAAACCACGTGGTGTGTCAAGTTTCATCTTTAATGGCACTCACTGTACTTCTCTCTTAATAATTTACAAAGTGACATTTCTTTTCTTCATTGACATCAAGCCGTAGAAATCTTTCTGCTATCTGTCATATTGTCACAAATGAAAGACAATATGACAGATAGCAGAAAGTACGACGGTGCCGGTGGTCAATTGGTCATGCTACGCGTGCTTTGGTCGAACTGTATCAGCGCGTGGGGCCAAGTAAAACTACATTCGTGATTTTATGTATCTTATACAATATGTCCCAGAATTAATGCATACCACGAAATACCCCAATTAGAATATTATGTTATAATCATAAAACATACACTGAATTTCTACTATTATGTATAAAACATTGTTTATTAATTAAATTAGTTATTCTAACTGTGGGAGAAAATTGTGGTCACATTACAAATCTACGCACGCACATAGTCGCATACGTATAAGGATCTAGTGTAATAGGTACTTCGTCCATTTTGGTTTGTTTTGATTGCACAGCGGAAGTTGTGACTGTTCAGTAAACGATTCTGAACAAATTACTTTCATAACGTGCATTAATTCAGTAACACATTGTATATCCTATACTATTAAATGAGCAATATTTGTATATATTTATTTGTAATTACTTTCTCGAAAACGGCTCTAACGATTTCAATGAAAGTTGTAATATAGGGGTTTACGGGGTGAAAAATCGATCTAGCTAGGTCTCATTTCTGTGAAAATTCGTTTTCTCTATTTTCACCAGAGCAGAGCACGGTCGACTAGGTACTGTACTATACTATTAAATAAGCAATATTTGTAATCACGTTCTCGAAAACGGCTGCAACGATTTTAATGAAAGTTGCAATATTCCTATATTTAAATCCCCATATTTATTTTCAAGTAATCCCCTGTTTACTGGGTGAAAAATTGATCTAGTTAGGCCTTTCTGGGAAAAGGCATTTTCTCTATTTTCATCCGACCACAACTCGGTTTATCAGGTACTATTTTTAAATCACGACAAAGCATTGTTATGAAGATCCGGTTGTTATGAAAATATTTAATCCTAATCGAGTATTTTCATAGCATATAACGCGAGATCATATCCTGATTATCGGATCAACGTCCTGTCAAAAGTAAACTTAATTTGAATGCTTTATGAATAGAAAATTGGTTAGCTACGATAATTTAGTTCAGTCTTTTTTGTCAGGATATTGACATGATTAAAAGGTTAGAGTTCAAATGATAACTTTGAACTTTTACGTGGAATAGAAGTTTGTGAAAGATTAGTGACCCGCCCCTGCTTCGCAAGGGTGTAATGAACTGATATGGCGACATCTCAAAATATCGAGATTTCTGGGCTAATGTCTTAGTTAAATGCTTTTTTCACGACTTGACATAACGTCAAGTTTCAGTACTACGTTTACGTTTAATATAAAACAGTTATATTTTTAAACCTTCCAGAATATATTCTCTAAATGATGTTGAAAACCTGATCGAAATCCGTTGTGTATTTTAGAAGAACAACGCGGACATACAGACAAACGCGAAAAGGGACTTTGTTTTATAATATTTAGAGATTAGAGAAGCATTTGGTTTGGTTTCGTTTATTCCGTCTCTTCGAAATAAAAGAGAACAACTTTGGTTATATTTGTTGGATTTTTTTAAGGATTTATTTTATTCTAGCTAACCCGACAGACGTTGCCCTGTCCAAATTTAAATTCCCATAGAAATAAACATTTTCAGTTTTTCCTGATTGCAAATAACCTGGCAACTTTTATTTTTTTTCCCTAAAAACCTTATTCCGACTATTACGAACATTTTAGAAAAAAGCCAAATCGGTTCAGGTGTTCTCAAGTGATGCGCTTACCAACGCACAGCATTTCATTTTTATTTATATAGAAGAAAATAGTTAAAGCAAATGTTTAAAATAAATCTCTGTCTGAGGGTGGGCATCTGTTGTAAGATAGGTAATTTTTATGAGATACCGAGTAAATCCCCTTAATTGAAGTTTTTAGGAGAATGAAGCGAAAACGACAGCATTATAAAATGTTAGGCTTACGATCGCGGTAATGGTTAATGTGAATAGAACGGACTCTCCTTAAAAACGTCGTTGTCCTTAGAACGATGCTTTAATCTGTTTATCAACACCCATGCTATAAAACCTCTATAAAAGTTTCTGAAACAGTTAGGTTTTTGGCAACATTATAACAGCCAGTGTCATAGTAACCATTACATCATCTAAACGAGTGTTATGATGTTGTACTAAATTTCATTACGCAACTAGTTTCAACGTTCAAACGGGGGACAGCAGCACCAGCTGCACGCGTGTATGTGTATGATGTGCCGCTGCAGGCGACAACATTGTATAAACAAGTAACAGGCTGGCAAGAGAGAGAGAAAGAGAGAGAAAGTGTGAATTTGGTCAAAATGAAAAACCAAGATGGCGGCTGCGAAAATTTTCAAATTTTTCATCATGGGTCTCGTTTTCATGGTTTTCAATGGTGCTGAAGCCGATAATGAGGTCAAAATCAAAATCCAAGATGGCGGTTGTGAAAATTTTAAAATTTTTCGTCATGGTTGTCATTTTCATAGTTTTCGAGGATGCTAAAGCCGATAGTGAGGTCAAAATGAAAATTCAAAATGGCGGCTGCGGAAACTTTCAAATTTTTCGTCATGGGTATAGTTTTCATAGTTTTTGAGGGTGCTAAAACCGATAGTGAGGTCAAAATGTAAATCCAAGATAGCGGCTGCTGAAATTTCCAAATTTTTCGTCATGAGTGTCGTTTTCATAGTTTTCGAGGGTGCTAAAGCTGATAGTGAGGTCAAAATGTAAGTCCAAGATGGTAGCGATTTTTGTTTTAAATCATACGTGAAAAGGAAGTTCGTTCCTGACGGGGGTTGGACCGCACAGGTTTTTGTTTCTCATTTAGGGTGATAAAAAGTAGAATGTTCACCTCGGGAGCAACACTATTTTAAGCTCGAGTGAAGTACTTTGAATCTCTCGCTGCACTCAGGATTCTACTTTAGAATCCTTCGCTCCGCTCTGGATTCAAAGAAACACTCTCGCCTTAAAAATAGTTGTTTGCTCCCAATCTACTATTGTAGTACTGAATTTCGTAGGAATTTCTTTATTCTTGATCTTGAATTACAAACACCCAATGGTTTCAGAAACTTTAATAGAGCATTTATATCATGGGTGTAGATAAGTCTTGTATGCAACTGTTATAATTAGGTATTAAAACACTCATGTGATACTATTATCACACTCGGCTTCGCCTCGTGTGATAAACCCACATTCGTGTTTTAATATCCCTTATTATACAACAGTTGCATAAATGACAATTATCTGTAGGAAGCCCTTTGTACAAGGCACGGTTTTTTTACAGTAAGGAGTATAAACCGCGCCGTAGGAAAAACGTGTCTGTCAACAAACTTCCTTAGTGATCCATACAACACTGACGACTGTGCCTACACACGGCGAATAAACCGTAGTTTTTTACGGCAAGCAAAACGAATGTGTGCAAAGGGCCTAAGATGTAGTGCCATAATAAATTTTCGTTTATAGTAGGTTTTTATTTTTATTAATTTATTTATCTTTTATATATTTCGATTCTGTTCTATTTTGTGAATGTGAGAACGTTGTAGGCTTAGTGGACTGTAGATTTGTTGACCATTCTAATTTATTAAGTACCTGGTACTTGTTGAAAGGCCTACACTGTCCTCCCGTACCTATTACTGTAGTTTGAAAATATTGTAAAAACCAATTATTTTTAAAAGAGTAACCGTGTAGTTTCTTGCCGGTTTCCTCCATAGTAAACGACTAATTGGAACCGTGCACCTTGCTTCTGACGTTTCATAAGTGCCCATGTAGGTTTATGTGAAATAAAAACATTGTGAATTGAATTGAATTTCTATAAATATGGACACTCTACAATGGCGAAGTCACTTCGTTTCAAACAGTAAAGTAGCCAGTATCTTCAAAACAAGAGAGCCTAGACAGAATAATTTGTCTATCAGCGTAGCGATAAGTATGATGGAAAAGTCATAAACGTATTTGATTGACATAAGCTACCGAAAAGTTAATGCTAATTCGATTTAAAGTCGTTGTAGAAATACGAAGCGCTTTGAGAGCCACTCTGGTGGAAGGTATTGGGCGATGGTGAAAACAAAAACATTAGACGGAATGACTATGGCTCATTGTAGTTCGTATCTACTACTGTTATCATAAATATCGAATAAGTTTTATTAAGTGCAAGATAACGCCATATCGTTTGCTTATCTATAAAGCTTACAAACGTCACAAAAGTGGGGGACTCCCGCTTTTCACGTTATTTATTTAAGATCGATTATTTTCTAGTAATGTAGCATAGGAATGTACGAGTAGGTCTTTTATAAAATAGAGGTCCGCTGGGACAGAACTACAGCTAGTCGTTACGACACTTAATGTCAGAAACAGAGATTTACGATGGCAAATATGCTACTATGAGAAAAAAAAGGTGTGTGCTTGTGACCACTCGATAGGAGACTTACGACTGGAGCCGAGTATACGCGATTGAGCGTCACCGACCGACTGGAGCCAAGTATACCTGATTCAATTAAATCATCAATGGACAAATTAAAAAAAGTCTGGAGGAACAGAGATATTACAAAAGCCATTAACTAAGATCTGGCTTGTTGAAACCCTGGTTTTTCCTGTGTTCCTTTTACGCTGCTGAGACATGGACGCAAAACCGAAAATGTGGTGCGGGAGCAGAATGCTTGGGGTATCGTGGATGGAGTTTCGAACCAACACCTCTATACGCCAAGAACTCGGCATCAAAACGCATCTTTCTGTTCTGGTCCAAAAGCGCATTCTCAAATACTTTAGACACGTCTCGAGGCGTGAGGACTCTATAGAGCGTCTTGTCGTGCAGGGTAAAGTGGAGGGCATCAGACCACGCGGACGCTGTCACCCATGAGATGAACTGACCAAATTAAATCCACATTGGGCAAACCCGTGTATGAGTGCACTAAAAACACCAAAAATCGGAGTAGATGACGAGAAATCGTGAGGCGAATCACATCAGCCCCTGGACAAGAAACTACATGAAGACCACGACCGCTCTGTCAAGAGTGACACGAAGAAGAAGAAGATACTCGATTCAGCATCATTGACTCTAGCGTGACGGTTCAGTTTCGTTCACTGTTCAGAAAGAGAGCAAAGTGCGCCTAAAGAAGATTTCATTTAAAAAATTTCAATAAGTTGAAGCATTTTTTGGTTTGGTTTTTAAAGATATCATGGTTTTAGAGTGCTTTGCTTTGCTTTTCAGGAGTTTTTCCGCGTTATTAATTACCCTTCCAACCAATATGAAGATTGCAACGGTACGTGCACTGGCAATTTCTTACTAAGTAACCAACTTGTTAACACTGTCTGCATCTTTGAATGCTAGCAGGCCTGAATTATATTGGTTATTACTCGTAGCATTTAGCATAACCTACCTGCTGTTATTGTGCTAAGGTTAAGCTTATAGTTTCGTCATGTCCGTCTGTCTGTCAGTCTGTCCGCGGCTTAGCTCAGAGATGCTTAGTACTAGAAAGCTCTAATTTGGCAAAGGTATACATATTAATTACGCTAACAAAGTGGTAAAATAAAATCATGAAAAAAAATATTTTTTTGGTACCTCCCGTAGACGTAAAGTGAGGATGATTTTTTTTTCTATCCATATTCTCATAATGTGGGGTGTTGTTGAAAAGTTCGTTCAAAAATATTGAGTGAGTTTGCTAAAACCATTTTTGGATTTAGGGATCCGTTTTCGAAATATTAAGCTTTAAAGTGCTAATTTTTGTTAGCATCAAGTGTCCCCCCCCTGCAAGCTTAATGGTTGGTTTCGGGTATGTGAAAAAATTCACGGCAGTAGCATATATAACGAAATTAAAAGGAAAACTATCACAGCTAAGTAGACTTTACAAGTTAACGAGTAATAATCGACCAACTTATATTTGCGGTTGCTGGTTGTTCTTGGGATAAATTCATTCCAACTACGGAACCCTTCATTGTGCGTGGTCCGACACGCACCTGGCCGGTTTAAAAAAAATACTTGTAATGTTCCTAGGTAAGTAGCCAGTTTCAAAAAAAGTTTGACGTTCCAAGTTTTCGACTATTACTGTTACTTTTTATACTGCAGGTACTTTTATTACGAATACTTATGCTTGAATTAAGATTTGAGATAATTATGCTTTTTAGTGCTTGTCTTAAAGCGCTTAATGCTTTACTTGAAATCCTCTACTTAATTACGCAGATTAAAATTTTAAGGGCAATAAGGTTAGACGGTGCAGTAAGGGGTAAGGGTTAAAAAGCTATTATAGCTTTTTAAAAGCTTATTATTTTTAGCCATATAATTTTATAGTATTGAGACAGAAACTTGATTTAGGTAAGCATATCCTGGAACTATCGACCATTGTATTTAATTATAATAAACAAAAAAACAATTTTTATTTCATCATTATGAATTTATCGAACGATACGTTTTAATATCTTTTCAAACAAACCGACTTCATATTTCTACTTCGAAAATATTTACACGTATGATCGAAAATATAATCGCTGTTAAATATGAATAGCTTTCGGTTCAAAATCTAACATGATATGAAACAAATACTTTATTTATACACATAAAAATAGAACATGTTGATAGAAAAGATGAGAATCCTTAAAAGATTTTTCAAATAAATTGGGTTACAGAAATATGAGTTATGAATCCAGTTTAATGCCAGGCATCAATCGTGGTGACGTCATGGTTTTGCTCCATACTGTCTTGAGGCTTTCTATTTACAGACACATTTAACGCTAATAAATGTTGTATGGGCAAACGAGGTGACAGATTCACCATGCTTGCCCATTGACCGGCACAAAGTTCAGGAAACTTTAGTTTTTTGAGAAAGTGACCTTCAAGGTACCAGGGTGACACGCAGGTCGGAGAGTAGTCCCATATCTTCATTTCATTCAGGCGAACCCAGCTAAAAAGGAAATCAAAGGCAAATCAGTGACCTTGTGGATAATAAATAATCTGACTTACGGAGACTAAACAGAGAATTGTATTGATTATTCTGTTAATACATATTTGTTACCATCGTGAATCATATTTTGATCAACATGGAAGTACAACCTGACACTGACTTACAAATTGCAATTATCCTAAGTGGATGGTAGGCCAAAATGGTCCCAGTTCCGCCAGCCACTAAATGTGAATTACTTATAAGAGCAAATAACACTGAATCTTTTTTATTATGACACCATCAAAATATATCCCAGAGGAACCGAGCTACGTGATTCTAAAGTATTTTTCTCTGTCTGCAGCTTAGCTCAGAGACTCTTAGTACTATAAAGTTGTAATTTGGCATAGGTATACATATTAATCACACCGACTAAGTGGTAAAATAAAAACAAGAAAAAAAAATTTAGGGTACCTCGCCAACCTGCAAAGTGGGGATTTTTTTTTCTCGTCTATCTCATAGTATGGGGTGTCATTGGAAAGGTCGTTTAAAATATTGTGAGTGTGTGAAAACCATTTTTGGATTTGGATCCCCCGTTTGCGAAATATTAAGCTTTAAAGTGGTAATGTTTGTTAGAGTCAAGTGTCACCCTTGCCAGCTAAATGGTTGGTTTTGGATATGTGAAAAAATTCACGGCAGTAGTATACAGGGTTATTTGTAAAACACCAACAACTTCTTAAGGGGTCAATGTACTCATCATTATGAACAACTTTTACTATGGGACCAAACCTGAAATCGCGAAAAAAATATCAGCTGTTCCCTACATTTATGTTCGCTTATCTTGTCAAAATGTATGGAACAGCTGATTTTTTTTTCGCGATTAAAAGGAAAACTATTACTGCTAAGTAGGCTCTACAATGTAACGAGTAATAATCGACCAAAATACATTTGTAGTTGCAAAAATATGTTCTCCCTTACATTCCGTATTGGAGAACATGTTTTTCAACTACAATGTTAAGTTTGTTCTTGAGATAAATTAATCCTAACTACGGAACCCTTCATTGTGCGTGGTCAGACTTGTAGGTACTTGCCCGGTTTTTTATCGAATGATTTAACAATAACAAACCTAACCTATCCTAACATTGTCAGAACTGAATAACCCTGGGACAGATTATAATGCGCCTTAGCCCGAGTTAAGAGAGAAATTTCAAAACTACAGTGGTTTTAACTGTGGCGGTAGTGGGACCAGCTCCCATAAATTTTTGCCCACTATCCTTTGAATTTCGCGGGCAGCCTTATCGCATCCCCCTGAAATGATGGTTGAAATACTCCAGCGCAGTTGCAGTATCCCCAGAGTTAGCATAAGCCTTGTCGTGTTGATAAGAGATTAGTAGAAAGCGTAGGTTACAATTGACCACCAATATTATGAGTTAATTGTTTTCATCTGTCGATGTATGGAACAGTATCTTTTATTTCACTTATGTAGGCAAACCAAAGAATCAAATGTTTCCCGTGATCTATTCAACACACTGTTTAAAGTAGATAGTTCGTTTTTGGGGATTTATTATTAGTTTTTGTTAAATAATGGTCGAGTGAAATATAAAAGCAAGGTAGGTACGACCTACATAATTATAATGGTATAAATTATGGCTGAAATGTTTTAACGGAAAATAAAAGGCACGTAAAGTAGACCTGTACTCTAATTGCGTAACTTATTTTCGTAAACAATTTTGCCTAATTTGTTTCATATTGTCAGTTCAACAACATTCATTGCGTTATTTACGTTGCTGAGCAGATCTTTTTTCCAACTTATATAGCAATGGATTAGCAATCTGTTTCAAATCGAAACAGATTGCGGTTGTGTTGTATTACGCAATTAGGGTACTGGTAATTGTTCTGTTAATTCTAACCGAAACTCGGTATTAATAAAAAATAGATATTTCAACACTAAACGGGGACAATATTTTAAAATTAATATTGTAGCAACATGTAAAAATAGATTTCTAAAAATTTGAGCCAAGTCGATACAGATCGATCTAATCGGTTCTATTAGGTACTTACTGTGATTGCGATCAAACCTATACCTACCAATTAGCTCTATAAGAACCGAATGAAAGCAACATTTTGATATGGCATATTTAGATAGTTATCACTACATATTTATAATGAATAGGTATATAAAACAGTTCCGTGACTGCATGACGAATTAACCGACAACGACATGATTTTTTTTATCAAAAAGTGCAGAGGTGCAACTTAACTTGTATTTTCTAAAGTAAAATTAAGCGGGTTAGACGTGGGAAATTTGGAGGAAATATCCAGTCACTATTGCTTTAATTTTAATACTTAATTAGTATATTTATTGTAGACATGGGTAATTTTTAAGATTATTATTAAGTACCTACAGACTCTTTCAGAAAGAGTCTTTGAAAAAGTGTTTTTCTCAGAACTCTAAATGGGCACTTTAATGAAGCTAAATCTTTATAAAGATAGATTAAAATTAAATATTTTAATTTAATTCAAAGTCTAATGTTAAGAAAATTCAATCTTGTAATAACCTGGGTAAGGAAGTAGGTCGCTTGGTGCGTTTTACGAACCAAGTAAGTATATTCCACGTAACCCGAATCTCAAGAACGCATTTTAAAATAATAGGTAATTGAATTATAATAATAGCCACATAAAAGAAAATAGAGCCAAAATCAGTTAGATATTTAAAACAAACGTCTATTCTATGAAACGCTGTTTCTTCCACAATCTCATTTCAGTTTTATTCTTGCTTATTCCTTTCAATTCCAAGCTCCATATTGCCTGAAATAATTTTAGAGGTGGTTTCGCGTAAGGCGGGCGGCATGCATGTGCAAAGTTAGCGATACGTTCGCAGTAGCGGAGCGGAATTGGACTTTGCGACCTGCATCTGGCGATAATGTCATTTGCATTTGAAATGCGAGGTACTTACGCTGAGATATACAATGCGTGGCAGTCGCAGTGCCACGGGTTGCCTGATAGTTTTACGATCGCAAGTTTCGGCATGTAATCCAGTGTGCGGGACGGTAATGAAGGAAACATGTTGATATCCAAATGCCTGTAATAGAATTGTTTAATTAAATAATATGTTTCTCGCTTTAACTACGACATTATTTTATGGCTATTACAATACATTATAACCCGTTTTCAACCCTTTAGGTATGGAACCCCAAAAAATAATAATCTATTAATCATAGGGTTTAAATCAAATACTTACAAAGTAGTGAGATTTTTCAAAGTTGAAAAAGTTTTGAAGTGAACCTCGAACAATTTATTTTCTGACAACAAAAGCGAGGTCAGATCTTCCAATCCTAGGAATGTAGTGATGTTTAAAAATCGTAATTTATTTTTCGATAAGTCCAGCTTCTCCAAGTTGGTGCAATTCGAAAATGTGTAATCCGGTAGTTCTATCAGAGCGTTATCCTTCAAATCCAACGTACGTAAAAGCTTCAGTTTTTCAAATTCCACGCCCGTTAACTGAAAATGTTCAAACGGAATTATCAAAAGGCTTAAAACTTTTCTATATAGGTATGTACATGAATGGAAGCACAAACTTACACTCATCAAATTGTTACTGGATAAATCAAGGAAGGTTAAACAATCCACATTATGAAACAGACGAGTCGGAATGCTTTGTAATTTATTTCGTTCTAACAATAAAGTTTCCAAAGCTTCCAAGCTTTCAAAAGCATTTTCACTAATATTACATATTTTATTGTCTGACAGTTTCAATATCTGAAGTGTCTTCAGTGAAAAAGTACCGTTTTCTATGCGTTGTATTTTATTTTTAGATAAGTCTAATATTTGCAACGATTCGAGGCCGACGAAGCTATCCGAAGGCATGTACATGATATGGTTATTAGAAATGTCGATTGTTTCTAGAAATGAATTATTAGCGAACAACTTTTCCGGAAGAGAATACAAGAAATTGTTCGATAGATCAACGTGGAAGAGTTTCTTCGTTGACCTGAATGCATGTCTATCAATTTCTTCCAGGTAATTTCTTTGAAGCCTCCTGAAAACAGATTTATTTCTATCAAACTTTGGAATAAGATGTTATGGTATAATATAGGTAATTGTTATTTAGGAGAGCAGTGGTGGCCCAGTTGTAACGGCCTCGACTTACGAGTTGTAGGTCGTGGGTTCGAACCAAAGCAGGCGCTTTACTTTGTTTAAATAATTTCATCACCACTGCTGTCAAAACGGTGAAAAACAGTGAAAATATCGTGAGGAAACCGGCATGTCCTAGAACCTAAAATTCGAAGACGGACGGATTGGCGGGTGTCACATGACATCCTTCAACCCGCACTGGGCCCGCGTGGTGGATTACGTCCCACTCCCTCTCACAGAGAGGAGGCCTGTGTCCCAGCAGTGGGAACGTTATAGGCTGATTATAATTATTTTAATAAATTATTATTTAATGGCGTCACCTGTGAAGTTCCGTCATATAAATCGCATTATCAGAAAGAGGAAATACTTATCTAAGATAATTTGAGGAAAATTGAAATAATTCCTGATATGATTTCATACCTTCTCTTTGAGATTTTTAAGTTCATTTTATTCATATCGATTGAAACCACTAAACTTAAAATGTATCTTTGTTACTGTTATAACATTTCTTGGTACCTATTATAAAATAATAGTTTGTAAAGAAACATCAAATAAAGGTCACAGCTCATTAGAGCCACCCGGCACCCACCCCGCACCGCCTCGTCGCACGGCGTCCACTCGTTGTCGACAGATGGTCCACAGGTGGACGCCGCGTTGTCACCAATAAACATCGCGCGGTCAACTAGTGGACCCCGCGCGGTCAATGAGTGAACGCCGCGTGGTCAACGAGTGGACGTCGCTTGGTCCATGAATGTTCGAGTAGTCTGTTAACAATAAGCACTAGGTCTACATGTGTGTTTCGTAATGTCAAATTTTATAAACCGTGAATTGGCACTCATAGCTGTCGCGCCTGATGAAGAAGAAAATGAAAGACGCAACAAAAAAAAGAACGCGTGACACATTCGCGGGCAGCGCGTGGTCCACTCAGGACCCGCGCGTTGGCAATGCGCAGTCAACGCAAGGCAAGCATGCGAGCAGCGAGTTGTCACCAAGTGGTCCACCCGCCGTCCGCGCGTGGAGGGCTTACGACCGAGGCGATCCGGTGACGCTACGGAGTTGATATAGTGAGCGCATACCCATACAAGTCCATATAAAGAATACTAGCCGCAGGAGGCGAGGCGGTGCGGAGTGGGTACCGGCCGTGCCGGGTGGCTTTAATGATCTGTGACCTTTATTTGATGTTTCTTTACAAACTATTTTTTTTTTTTTAAGGACTAACTTTTCTTGATGGGCTCATCAAGAAAAGTTAGTTGGTAGTTTCTTTACAAACTAATGGACTAAAAAAACTATTAAAGTTAGCAGCTTAATAATATTTGTGCGCCGTTCACGGCAAGACATAGCGTTCATTGTTATTATTATTAACATCTGTACTTTTTTGTTTACCTATGTTCTACAAATAAAAATATTTGAATTTTATTTCCATATTTAGAAATCGCCATCCATAATCTAGGCTCTAAAATATAAGAAACCAATAAAGAAAGAAATATTTTAAACTTAAGTTTTTTATAAGGCTTAGTACTCACAGTATTCTCAAGTTGACCAACGAATCAAATATCCCAGCTGGCAGATATTCCACATGGTTGTCGAACATGTCTAGTTCGGCCAGTGAGCGCATGCCTTTAAACGTCGTCTTGTGCAATGTCCGCAGTTTGTTGGTGCCCAAGTCACTGGAAATGATTAAGGTGCATTGTGATGATCTAGAATAATCTACGTTATCTATACATATAATAAAATCGTAGCGAAGTCAAAACTGTACATTGAATATTTTTGAAAAAAAGTAATTGCTACGAGGTCTAGGATCGATTCTAATGCCGAAAAAATTTTTTTTAGAATTTTTGTCTGTTTGTCTGTTTGTCTGTTTGTCTGTTTGTCTGTATGTATGTTCCAGCATCACGCAAATTCTACCGGACAGATTCTGTTAAAATTTTGCATAGATATTCCCTGTGTGTCTGGTCAAACTATAGGGTATAAACTATCACGCTATTTACTATGGGGGACGAGCAATATTACATTATGTTGTATTTTTATGTTCTAGCATGACGCAAATTCTACCGGATAGATTTTGTTAAAATTTTGCATAGGTGTTCCCTATAAGTCTGGTCAAACTATAGGGTATAAACTATCACGCTATTTACTATGGGGGACGAGCAATATTATATTATGTTCGTATTTTTGGGAAAAAACGCGCCAAAATTTTAGGTTATTGTAGATGGTTATCGATTTAACTTTTTAAATGATTATCATCACGCTATACCTTTATGGAACTAAGCAGTCAATCAAAAAATATATAGGAACGGCTATTTTAGACAAGTTTCAACAAAGCAATTAGCTCAGCGGTTGGGCGGTTGCTTTGTAAACGTGGGGTTGTAAGTTCGATTCCCACCTACGGTTTTTTTTTTCTTTTTTTTCACATTTTGTTATACGATTATTATTTTTTTTGATAATCTACCTATAATCTATAGATATAATAAAATCGTAACGAAGTTAATTTTTTTTAAAGAAAGTTATTTCTTAAGAGGTCTGGGATCGATTCTTATGCGGAAAATAAAGTTTTTAGAATGTTTGTCTGTACCAACCGTAGGGCATAAACTATCACGAATAGCGTGATAATCTACCTATAATCTATAGATATAATAAAATCGTAACGAAGTTAATTTTTTTTAAAGAAAGTTATTTCTAAGAGGTCTGGGATCGATTCTTATGCGGAAAATAAAGTTTTTAGAATGTTTGTCTGTACCAACCGTAGGGCATAAACTATCACGCTATTTGCTATGGGGGATGAGCAATATTACATCATGTTCGTATTTTTCTCTGCAAATTGTAAAAGGACGCGCCAAAAGGTTGGGATATTGTAGATAGGTAGTTACTGATTTAACTTTTTAAATGATTATCATCACGCTACCTTTTATATAGGAACGGCTATTTTAGCTAACTTTCAACAAAGCGAATAAGTAAGCGATTGGACGAATGATTTGAAGTCCTGAGGGCCTACCACCAGCTTAAAAGCAGTATTATTTTAATATTACTTTAGTTTACTTCAGTATGGGAAAGAGATGAAGCTCTACAGGATGTATAGCTCCATCTCTTTCTCCCACTGAAGTAACATTAAAAAAATACTGCTTTATGAGCTGGTGGTAGGCCGCCCGGGGTAGTAAGTTCGATTTACATCTGTTTTTTTAAACTCTTTTTGTAAAACGATTTTTTTTTGGATTGTGTATGTTATAGTTCATAGAATGTATTAATTCACAAAAAATGGAAAACTTCGTAAGCTATGAGAAACTACTAAGTTACAAGTACTTTACAGTCACAAAACATTCAAGGTTGTATTCTGATCATTTTAGAGCAAAAGACTGTAGGAATAAAATGTTTTTTTACAGATTTTGACAGCAGATTTGTCCTAGCGATTTTATAATATGTATGTGGATCTTCTGGAATCGCTGCCACACTGCTTCCTGGTGGCAAAACAGCGCACGTCATGTTTAAGATTCCCATCGATTTAGAGAGCAACGAAACACCTGTTTGTGGGGTGTCACGCAACAGTAACAAGGGATGTGTGCTTCGGGGATTGCGCTTCGTCGTATGGGATGAATGCGTTATGGCAAAAAGGAAAGCAGTGGAAACTGTAAACAGAACCCTGCAGGACATCCGCAGAAACCAAGATATGATGGGTGGTGTCACAGTTTTGACAAAAAAAGTGAAAACTTCGTTGAAAAGGTCGACTCTATGGTCGAGAGTTCATAAACTGCGCTTGACCATCATCATACGAGCTCGGCTTGGCGGTAATTCAAATGCTCAAGAATTCTCCGATGTTCTTCTAAAAGTTGGTGAAAGCACTCTACCAGAGACTCTTGGTAGAGTAGATCCCACTTTAGAAGATCTTATTTGTCTGATATACGGGGATATCAGTCAAATACCGTACCAAGAGAATTCTTAGGTGTGTTTCCGTTTTAACTCCGAAGATGATCAAGCTACAGCGATCAACCACAGTATTCTCTCACAAATTGAAGGGAGTGAAGTGATATACACCTCCATTAATAGTGATGTGGAGGAAGATGATGCCAAATATCACCCCGTAGAATTTCTCAATTTACAAATAGAAAGAAAAGAAAGAAAGATAGAAAAAACATTTATTTGGACACAGTTCGCGAAACACAAAACACAAATTACAGTGGAAATAAAAAATAGTGTTTTTAAAACAATAGTGTGTGCCTCACGGCTGCGCCAAAAAGGTTCATTTCAGCATTAAATGGCAAGTGGACTTCCGGTTGTATATCTGTGTAACGGAAACCAGCTCAAAGTCATGTCTTTGCAGAGAAACGTCATCGAGGTGGAAATTCTAACAGGTTGTGGCGATGGTGAGACAGTGTTTATAGCGCGTATAAAGTACAAATTCCCCACCATTACCAGTTAAAGCGCGTGCAGTTCTCTGGGAGTGTATGCTTTGCGATCAACAAGTCACAGGGGCCGACACTAAAGGCTGAAGGCTGCCGGTGTCGACCTCAGGATAAGCTGCTTCTCACACGGACAACTGTTACGTCGCTTGCTCCCGAGTCACCATTCCTGACTCTCTGTATATTTTGGCTGCTGAGAATAAAAAAAACTACAAACGTAGTATACAGGGAAGTTTTATAAAAATGTGGCTGTTATTGTAGTATATTGTGATGTCTTACGATTTCCATGCGAACGAAGTCGCGGGCAGAAGCTAGTATATATTAAACCTATGTGAAGCCTGTCAATTACTCGTCTAAGGAACCTGAAGGCAGACGTCGCAATGTACAGTCACGAGCGTAAATACTTTACAGTTACGCAACTTTCAAAAGGTGTTTTACTCATGAAATAAAAATTGCTAATTTGACAAAAGGCCCATTTCATAATAGTTTGGTTCAAGAAAACCATGTTCGTAATACCATACAATTTCTATTAATACTTTAGAAGAAAATCGCTTTTGAATCTTGTGTAAATCTAAGGTATTTATGCTCGTGACTGTAAGCAAGGGATTAAGTCGGACTTACCAAAATATTTTGTTTGTAATTAACCAGTTGAGTGGGCATGTCGTATTACAGAGCCTAGGTTCTAAAAATAGAAATCCCAGCGACAAGCAGTCGGTATTTTAGTCATCTTTATAAAAGTAAGCCAAATCACTGCTCGAAATAATAAAACCAGTATTTATAGAACACGGTTTTTAGTAGGCTTTCCACGGTAATAAATCGTTTTTATTTACATAATATTATTTTCACTTTAAAAGTTTGATTTTGAGATTCAGAAATACAGGCAGACTTAAAAATACAAACTAGGTATCTTCTTACCGAAGCAAAATTTACTTGATGTTGGCGTCTAATTTACACAGTATTATTGTTATTGGGTGTAAAACTAAAGAAAATGATAATAACTACGTTCCTTGTAAATAGGTTGTCGAGGATTGTTACAAAGGCTATGTGTACATTGCAGGTATTCGAAAATTATACTACAAATTGTTTACATAATGTGTTGTGAGTTCTAAGCATTCATTTTAAGCGTGTTCGAAATGGTCTCTCAATATTCACCTAACAGACAAAACGTAGGTACCCATTCAATAAAAGCAAATTGACTTTGTAGGTATGTACCCAGTTAATACTACTCGTACTTACCTGTACTATGTAGTAGGTATGCAAAACATGCTATCATACGTGTTACAAATGCAAATATTCCTATTTATATTTTCCTTACTGCCGATTGGTCAAGGTATAGAGATAAATGTGTTGGAAGAAAAAAGCGATTCGAGATCGAAAAGTATATCTTTAGTAGGTATTATTTCAAGTATATACATAAACTCACGCCTTCTACCCATTGGGGTATCCTTACATACTCATAAGATAAATCCAACGAGTATACTAGTAGATTATTAGTATAAAATACTTATTTCTCAAATATGTTTGGAAATTCGAGAATTATTTTGACAACCTTCTTCGAGATAAATTATTGTTGTACTGGTCGAATACATGCGAGCGCCCGGCCGGCACTGTTTGTATGAAAATCCATATTTGTCGTGTTTAGCGCCCGAAAAAATTACTATGAAAACTCATATCAGCTATCGTGTTATTTAAAAATGGAACGACCTTTTTACTTCAACACATGGCAACCAAAGAGGTTACTTATCAAAAGTTTTATTTAAATTTCGATTCGGCTTGCTAATCTGTTTAAAGTAAAGAAGAAACAAATGAACGTAGTGCGTGAAAAATTATTATTGTTCGTCATTGATTCTGGAATTTATTATTAACTAGCAGCGCCCCGCGATTTCACTCGCGTAAGTCTCGATCCCGTGGGAATATCGGGATAAAAAGTATCTTATATATTAATCCAGGTTATAAACTATCTGTTTGCCAAATTTCATCTAAATCCGTTTAGAAGTTTTGCGTGAAAGAGTAACAAACATCCATCCATCCATCCGCGCTTTAGCTCTTGTCAGCGTCTTAATACAAATCAGAATAGGCTATTTGACAACATTGAAAATATACTACAAATTGTGGTCATCCTATCAGATAATAGCATAAAAAAACATATTAAACTATAATTTAAACTAAAATACGTATATTTTTTGAAAATTTCACCGATAAACATGTAATAATTTTTGAACTTTTATCTGTAACGAGAACGCCTTGTGATTGGATACAACCCTGGTGACGTCACACACAAGTAAACACGGCTTCGATCACTGAATATAGTACGCGCGTTTCGTTTATTAGGTGTTTTAATCGTTCTTTGGGCTATTTTTGAAGATTTTTTCTGATAAATTTTGATTAATGTTATAACTATTTTCATAATATTTGTATTTAAAATGGAGACAAATTATGTACGAGCTGATAACAGCAACTTGCCTCAAATAGACGCAATTATGGTTGCACTTTTCTTTAAGAACAACGCTGAATACTGTGCTGCGGAACTTAAAAATGTAAAAACAGCAATGTAAGTAAGACTTATTTATTTACAAACCTTTATGTGCGATCATCATAAAATATTTATTTTAGGTTAGGTTGTTAAATGTTTGAAATGTTCATGTAAATTCTCTTTGTCACGGTACTCACGGTGTTTGGATTCAACAACAATGAATCGTACCTACAACATCCTATGTACAATATTTTGAAGGTTACAGAACAGATGGATCAGCTGTATATCTCAGGATAACATGATTCTCACTAAAGTAAAATATTACTTACTTACATCAAAGTGATCTTCACACATAAACACATTTGAATGAGATGAAACAATGTTTGGGTCTCTTTAAGCTAACTTTAGCCACATTTTTCGTCTTTTGGGATTTGTTGGAACAGAAACAAACAATTTTTGTGGGTTATTTAAAGACGAATTTGTACACTGTGGCACTACACACCATTTATAAACCATTTTAACCACTAAAACTAAAGAAAAATGACGAATTTTACTTTGAGTTCACTGCTCTATTATGGTTATTACAAAATGTTTACTAGCGTGTGACGTCACCCGGATCACGTGACCAACGCCATTAGAGCAACACCGTTTCTCGCGCGGTTTTTACAATTTAAACTTTATCATTGTTTTTTTTTAATGAAATACATATATTTTTTCCGAAATATCAATTTGATGTGCTTATTAAGTAATAAGGAATAATTTAAAAAAGGTTTTCCAAAATTAGTCAGCCTATTTGCAATTCACTAATTGATATCGATTTCTGTATTTACAGCACGGCAAGCCCTTTCAAACGTTCAAGTAGCGTATTTACAGAGGCACTATATAGGACACTTTGGAACACTACAAACAGAATTTAATGCCTCCAGGCATGAAATTAATATCAAAACCTCAAGCAGATTTCACGTTAAAGTAGGTATTGTTTTACTACTATTTTATTAAATATGTTACGTAGACACGTGGAGGGATAAAGTTCTAAAAGCCAGATGTCACCCAATATTACCCTTGAAGTCCTAAAAAGATGTCACTAAAGGGTATTGAGAGGGTTTATTAAATGTTATACAATACGTATGAAAAGTTTTACTGAACGAACTTGAGTTATTGCTTTGCAAAGAGACGAATGTGTGTATTTTGTTTTCTACGTAAAGTTAAGGGTCTACCGATTCGTGTTACTTTGAAAAATGTCTGTAATAACTTCAACGGATTGAATCGGCTGAATTGAAAGTCTTAAAAAAGTGACAAATAGACCACTGATTGTTTAACCGGGAGATTTTATATCCCGTTTCATTATTTATTTTATTCATCTGTTGATTTATTTGTTGTATTCTGTTTTTAACACATCATTTTTATTTTATTACATTTTATTTTTTAGTACTTTAGTAAAAAATCTGACCAAGTGCGTGTCGGACCACGCACAATGAAGGGTTCCGTAGTTGAGATGAATTTATCCCTAATACAAACTTAACATTGTTGTTGAAAAGCATATTCTCCCATACATTCCAACTGCAAATATAAGTTTGCACGCACGATATTGTGAGATTTACCATGTTATTTTAAGACCAAAGACTACTTATAAGTTTTCCTGTAATTTATGAGTAAAGAACCATTCTCTGTATTTTTTTTTCAAAATGTTAGGCTCAGTACTTTCGGAGATAAGGGGGAATGGTAATTTTTCATCTATTTTCTTTAATATCTCTTTAATGTATTTAACATAAAAAAACAAAAAAAAAAAAACAAATTGAGATCTTCGCAACAATCTTTTTTATTTGATATGTCACACGGTATTACTAGTACCAAATTTCAACTTAATCGGTCCATTAGATTCGGAGCAAATTGGCTGTGACAGATGGACAGTCAGACAGACACACGAGTGATCCTATAAGGGTTCTGTTTTTGCTTTTGAGGTACGGAACCCTAAAAACACGTGTGGCGTGTTTGCCTTAAATTTTTAACTTTAATTTATTAGTGTTTAGTGCCCAAAGAGTGCCAACGGGACCCTCAGTCCATCCGTCTGCTGCTATAACAATTAGTTGATTTCTACGTCGCATTACTTGATTGTCTAGTTTTCAGAAATAGATAAAAAATTAATTATAATAATTTAAAAGGACATCCGTTAAAGTAAATAATGATTTTATCAACAACATCTATTGAATATCAATGATATCGTTTGATTATCTTAATCGTAATGAACAGTAATCAAAACATTTCATGTGGGAACCGAAAAATATAAAATAAAAAGTTACTCACATATTTACCAAGTCAGCAGGAACGATCAGATCTGGTGTGAGAGTGGTGAACCCGGCCCGCCAACAATTAAGCGACCGTCGGGCCGAATCGCATTGGCAGGCACTTTTCGCACATTGCCTCCAACGAGATTGGCCGAAGCTTATTGTCCATGCTGTGAAAAAACCAAGCGAATGTTTTAACATCAGCATCCTAGGAAAATAGCCAATTTTATAAAATGCCTGTAAATATATAAAAATAGAAAGCATGCCAACATTGCCAACTGCTTATATGATTTCATCACCTGGCTTTTTCCAACTATCTTAGGGACGTCTCCCATCAGTAGTTCAACTAAATATAATAATCCTATTTATTTTTGGGTCATGGAAATTGTATGTAACTACTGCAATTTCCATGACCCAAAAGCAATATTTCCGGTATTTTAAGGTTGAAGCAAACCCTGTCACACTCTGAGTAGGCTTTTGAGTCCGGGTGTTACAATTGCCATTAATATTCGTATGACAAGATGACAACTAGGTTCGGCCATTAAGGTCATAGCACACATTTCAACTCGGAAAGGGATCGTCACCGTATCGCCGCGGTTCGTGAGCTTGTCACTAGGCGAGGCGATTACGTTACGATTCCGATTAGTGTGCGATTAGGGAGTTTCATACAAAGAATACTGAATGGCTCGAGTTGATACGGTGACGATCCCTTTCTGAGTTGATATGTGTGCTATTTCCTTAAACGTGCTCTCTGAGGCATGCAGGAGTGACGAACCACGATCCTTGTAATGGATAGCCAACATCCAGGAGACTAACCGTGGCAAATAAGGCTTACCCTCACGGAATGATTGATTCTGTGCAGCTATTAAGCAACCACGAGTAAATAGAATCAATTTCAACTGGACCGAAAATAAGTTTTTCTAAGGAGAAAAACTTTGTAACAAAAAGGTACTCAAATCTTGTAAGGTCCAATAAGGACACAGGTTCGGAATTTAATATCAAGTGTGTAGGAAATTCTTGTGTTGTGAACTCGACTTGACGAATTCTTTTTTCGGAAAGTTGCCTTATCTGCTTAAATTATCATGCAATTTTCATCAGTGAACAATAAACAGCGCATCATTCTGGAATAACTAAGCCCATAACACAAGAACAAGTGGTTAGGTACAGGACGAGGTACGAATTGTTAATAAGTAATCTTTTCATTTAACAAGTTATTTTTGACGTGATAACGTCTTATAAATCGATGAACGCCGGCTGCACGCACGAAAAAGTGTCACGTTCCGCCTGAGCCGAGCGTACAAGCGAGAGCGTGGAACAAGCGATAGAGAGGCACGATCGGTTTAAGCGTTCGGTTTGTGACGTTATCACATAAAATTATCGTCCGTTAACCGACTTTACAGACAACCAGTTTGTTTGTTAAGTACATAGCCGATCCAATTCGAAAGATGATCAAAGAAAAATGGTAAAACATTATTCTGAATAAGCTACACGAATTTTTTGTATAGGCCCACTTAGTTAAATTATTTTCAACACTTTCACAGACTTAAAAACTAAACAAAAGACGCTTCTGATAGTGAGTGATTAACTCCTCCATGCTTCAGTCTCAATGGATAGCCAACATCCATAGACAAACAGCGGGGCTAGCTACTTTTTTTACTTATTTTTTTTTTCTCCCAATCAGTAAAATTATAAGTGTAATAAGGTTTTATTTCTTTTTTATTTTGAAAGAGACTATAATCACCTAGTAGTAGCTACCTAGTTAGCTGCAATACACATCATTTTAGTAAATTTTTAGCAAAATAAAAGTAGATAATAAAATAAAAATCGAAACATAAAAGTGTCAAATAACCTAATAAAAAATCACATTTAGAAAATAACGAAGGTGTTCAAAAAAATCTTACTCACCTGAGCTGGCCACTTTTATTTTCTTTTCATAAAAATATCCATTTCTATTAAGAACGGCCTGTGTTTTTTAAGCAATTAAATGAAATGCTCTTTTTTAAAGCCTCCTTAGAAAGAATATTAATATTGTAGATCGCTTTTAGCGATAAGACCGCCCATTGTGTCACCCAATGTAAAATTTCTAAATTGATGTCTGTAATTTTTATGGTGTACATAATAAAGAATACTCTATCTATCTATCTACCTATTGTCGAAATTACTTTCATAACAATCTAATAAATGGTTTCATTTTAGTTTGTCAAGCGTTAATTAAGTTTTACTATAGTCTACCTACTAAGCAAATTAAAATATGGTTTAGTTACATATAATCATCATGCTAGTGATGATTTGTGTGACGATACTCATAAAAGAAATAATGAGCTTAACTTTATTTTAAGAAGTAGGTATTTTAGGTTAGCAGGAAGAAAGTTTAGGTTTATAAACTTGGTTGTTTTTTATTTTAATTTAAATAATCCGTTTTACCAGGTTGTTCAATAGCCCTTAGTCGTCGGTCGAGTTGGCGCCAATGTAGATCAGGATTGCAGGCGCCCGGAGGAGGAGACGACTCAGCTGTACGGCTGCCCCTCGTAAACATTTCGAACACGTCACACGCGTTCAAACTACATGGTGGCTCAGCTGCCTGGAACACTTGCAATAAAACAAATGAGCTATAATCTCTGCATGGCTTTATGCACGTACGTCTTTATGATCGTATGCAAAGAAGGGGGAATAAAGGTGATTTTATTAGGCATCATTTTTCATTCTATCGTAGGTAGAAGGTACCCAGGAGGTTTTTTGGAGAAATTGAGTAACATTAAGAACAGTTTTTGTTTTATTAGGTTATACAAGCTTAGTTTTTGTTTATACTAAACCTCTTAAGGGGTCATTGTACTCATCATTATGAACAACTTTCACTATGGGACCAAAGCTGAAATCGCGAAAAAAAAATCAGCTGTTCCCTACATTTATGTTCGCATAACTTGTCAAAATGTAAGGAACAGCTGTTTTATTTTTCGCGATTTCAGCGTAATGATGAGTACAATAACCCCTTAAGAGGTTTAGTATAAACAAAAACTAACGTTGTAGATACTTGGATTAGATTAGTATGTTTAATAATTTTTCTAATTAAGCTTTTTAACCATCCAATTTAAAATAAGTACCGTATAGAGGTATGAGGAATAGGGTGTAAAGTTCACTCACCCTCCGTAAAAAAGGAGGATCGTCCGACCAGACGGGTATTGTGTCTGGTGGGATACTGCCCGACGATTGATGTCAGGACGTTGTATGCTGGTCGCGCGGTAAACCCTGCTTGCATGATGCAGGATTTCGCGTGACGTCAGTGTGATGCATGATGTAGATGTCGCCACAACCGTTTAATTCTTTTAAGCTTTTGATTATTATTAAGCTTAAGATGATTATTCCGAAACTAGTAAGTATTACGCGTGATTAGCTAAATCTTTTTAAAGCAGCCCCAATGTTCATAATTTTCATTTTATAAAAACAACCGTCTGGCTTTAGTTTTCATAATAATATTATGTAATAAACTTGTCAATTTACTGCAATACTCATTTTAGAGCGACACGAATCACCTGCAGGTTTATAAAAATCTTACTATCTTAAACCAGTGTAGCCTTTTTTTTTTTTTGGGTGGGAAATGATCAAATAATTTCTCCCGCTCTGGGCGGAGCGGGAGGGCGTGTCAGACTCTTACTCATTAAAACCCACCCGTGTTCCTTCAGTTGCCATGTTGCCGGGGGCCACGATCTCCCTTTCGTATTTCTTCGCAACCCCGGCAGGCCCCCGTCAGTTCTGCTGACATCTCTTTGAGGCGCGCGTGGAACACAACGCGCCGTCGACCCGGGCTTGGTCCTTATCGGACGGCGAGCTACCCATTGCTCACCGTCCGCAAGCCCGCGCCTACGGTGGCCGGGAATCGGCCTGCGATTTCCGACGCCCAGAGCGTCTCCTCCTGAAACCAGTATAGCCTGGAAATCACTTTATTTTTTCAGCATTGATTTTTAAACAATGTATCGTCCGAAAAGATTTAATATAAACTGAGCTTAAAGTGAATCGTCCACCGCCAGCTAAACTAAGTTAGTTTGCATAGTCTAGCCAGGTTTTCATACATGTGCGTCCACCGCGGTTGGCTCAACTATGAAAACTGGCTCAACTATGCAAACTAACTTTGTTTAACTGGCGGTGGATGATTTGCTTTAAGGTGACATTGTACAAAAACATATCCTCTTAATTGAGTTATCAAAGTTTCGGGTATCAAAAACACAAAGTTAGGAAGTTACAAACAAACGTCGCCGTCAAAGAGGATCTCCAAGTAATATTAATAACGTGGATCGTGGGGCAGGCAATGAATATAAATTAACGCCTCAACATTGGCATCCTTCGGAAACAACGACTTTACGAAGGTTGGCAATCCCTAAACGAATTTATTTTGCCCATGATAAAATAATTTCTCACTAGCTGCTGCTGCCAGTCTTCTGGGCACGTTGCCGGATGACAGCGATGCGGACGAATACTTCTACGCCTAAGGCTGGTTTCACAGCTATCCAGGAGACCCATACGAGTAGTGCCAGCAGTGCTCTGAAATGAGGGAGCTAGTACGATACGGTTGCTAGCGTTGTACGGGCTCTATCCGGAGCGGGTTGCGTACGGACCAATCCGCGTCACTGTCAAACAATGTTCTAGCGCCTCACGTGTCTCCGTTCCGGGAGCCCGTACGGGGCGGCCCGCACGGGTCACCCAGACAGCTGAGAAACCAGCCTTAGTGTCCTTTTGTTTTTAACCGACTTCCAAAAGGAGGAGGTTCTCAATTCGATTGTATGTTGTTTTTTTTTTTTTGTATGTTTGTTACGCGATTACTCCGTCAATTATGAATTGATTTTGATGATTCTTTTTTGTTTGGTAGATCATACTTCAGAGGTGGTCCCATATAAATTTTATTAACTTTGCTTGGGTGGTTTTTGAGTTAGCTTCAATAATACGTATTTTTTCGTCACTTAGTATGTGGATGATATGATAACTTTCTGTCACTGTTATTTACATAGCAAGTATTGGTATTCGAATTTGTGTGGGGTAGGTGTATCACAACTGAAAAGTGAAAAATAAAAACTTTTTACAAAGAAAAAAACAACCGACTTCAAAAAAACACTACAAAGTGAAAAATAACTTTAATTTCGGAAGTCGTTGACAAAGAACGAAAATTCAAAACCAAAGACACCGACTTCCGAAATTAAAGTTATTTTTCACTTTGTAGTGTTTTTTTGAAGTCGGTTGTTTTTTTTTTGTAAAAAGTTTTTTTATTTGTATGGTTAGTTAGTCAACTAATTTAGTACCTCGTTTAAATAGTTATTTGTTTAAAATATTGTAAAATAAATATTAAAAAACAAAAACAAAAGAAAGTACAGTGACACTTCGGGAGTGCCGACAGCAGTGAAAACTTGAACAAGATCGCCTTGGTGGAAGAAAACTACTTGTATAGAACATTGGTCCGTAACCTTATCTAAATAAAGAGCACAATCGTGTTTACAAAAAAAAAAAAAAACTTCCAAACCCTTAAAAGTAAAAATACTTGCATAGAACATTGATCCGTAACATAATATAAATAAAGAGCACAATCGCGTTTACAAAAATGACGTCTCGGTAACGGTGTCGCGAGTTCAATTGTTTTTTCCCCATCTCAAAAATGCCCAACGCGTTTAAAGAAGTTTTCACTTTAAAACATTACATTTCCTGCGATCTATAATATTCTTCACCGTAGAGGTATCCCGCCGGACCGTTTTTATTAATAAATGTTTATTAACTAGCTGACGTTGTCCGAGGGTTGGAATTTAATATGTGGGAAAATGTAGAAAAACACCATATTGGATGATTTTTGCATATTTTTTTTAAAACAAGCTGTAAGTAAGATTACTCTATTTCTCCTTGACATCAGTGTCATTATAGTGAAAGTGGAAAACAAAGTAGGATTTTGACACCCTGTAAACCTGGTTGTTACTGCACGAGTATACATTTCGAGAGGTTAATGAACTACACGTTTAGTATGGTTAACTAGGGATTGTTTAACTTGGCTTTCTAGTCTATTAGGCCCTACGTCCACTGCCGGCACGGCAGGGCATCACTACATGCAAGCGTAAACTAACGGCAACGATGCGCGGTATCCTTAGGCATGCCGCGACGTCCTTAGACATTATCATCGTTAACTTATATTTATATTTGTCGCATAAAATTCCCTTGCCGTGACGTGCCGCCAGTGGGTGGAGGCCCTTAGTCCTATTTCGAATTATTCATGGAATCGCTGGTTTACGAAAGACGAAGTTTCCTTTGACAGCGTGTTTGGTTGTAGCAACTAATATTCCGCCAACGTTTGCAGTCATTGATACGTATTGATATTAGTTTCTGTAGAGATTTCAATCTAGCTCTGAAGACACTTCTAATGCTACGGCCACATAGTCGCGCAAAGATTCGTGTCGCGTTGTCACGATAAAACTTCGTGTTCGAACTACGACATTGGCCATATTGTTAAAAAACTTTGCAGTTTCGCATTTAATACTTCACAATTTCGTTGTCGTAGTTATTTCACTTTAAATGGAAATAACGTACTGTCTAATTTTCTAAACTCATTTATACTCGTGGCGATATGCGAGGTAAGACATTCTGACAAGCAATTTTAACTTTTATTTAATTAAAAATTCTGTTGATAAACAACTTAGCAAACGTAACGGTTTTAACCCTTTCAGGTAAAACTGGAGTTATAAGCGAATAGCGATAGAGCCTCTATATTTGCATTGTAATGGTAAATAGGGGTATTTCTAGTCTAAAGATATGCCCGAGAAAGTATATTAGAAAGTTGTAACGGGTCATTATGTTGAAGGTCCTCCGAGAGTGTCCTCGCTTATAGGATTCAAAAGGTTCATCAGTCGATGCGGAACCTTGCAAACACAAGTCTGTTTATTGCGTCTTGTCGTCGATAGGTACCTTCTTTATACTTACAACCGGATGCTGGCATAAAAGCATGATGGAGTTTTCCGACATTTCAGATCAAAATCAGTAATAACGACGATACGTTTACAAAAGCGGCAACTTTCCAAAATCATCCTGGGTAGGAACACCTGATATTCCCGATACAAACGATGTATATTTTGCCAAATAAATCATTGGCGTTACTCTTCTATGAAATGGAAAAGTGTATAAAAAATATCGTCGTATGTTTGGAGGGCATATCATCCCGCATGAATGGAGCGGAAGGCGTGTCAAAAGCTATCGATAGCTTTGTTTTTTCGTTAAAATATAGATAAACTATCTTTCGACAGCGTCGAGGATGAAAGTGGCATATAGCAAATATTTCCAGTCAGATTTCGGAGAATTTATGAGAAATAACAGCAACAAAATTTGTTTTTGTAAATATGAATACGAAAATTGGAAACAGAACATGAAAGGATTTTTTTGTAGGTAATAGCTTGGAAGCTCTAGACAGAGAAAGGTGGAAAGAGGGTAGGGAGGCCTTTGCCCAGCAGTGGGACAATAACGGCTAAGAAAAAAAAAATAGCTACACAGGTTGTAAATTACATAGTTTACGTAGGAGATAAGCAAATCATCAGTATTTATTCATGAAGTATTTATGTATATGTCGGATCCGGTCATTAGTACGGACACGAAACGAATCGCAAGCGCGCCGCTGGCGACAGGACGTGATCTACCCACACCTAAAGCGCGCGCTTCTACGGAGTCGTGATGTTTTAAGGCCACGGCGAGGAGGAGATACAGCCTCGGATCGCATCGGAGTTAAGACGTCGCGGAACTGTTCTCGATTCGTGGTGCTCAGTTATTGTGTTAGTTGTAATTTGTGATCATTGTGTTAATTGGTGATTTTAATAAACGCCGTCGCACCCAGTGTGTGTATAATTTCGCTAGTGTGATTAATTTGATAGTAAATTATAATGTGATCTGAACATAACGAAGAGTCAGATACCCAGATACACAGTCAGATACTCCCACATATAAATAGTCAATAAAAAGCATAGAAAATTAAACAAAAAGTATCTAAGTATGTTTTATGTTTCCAATCATAATACCGTTTAGTACAAAAGCCGTTAGTAATTTAATACGTTTACATAACTTTGTGTTAAGGTAAATAGACAGGCGCTTGATCAAAAGGTTCTGCAAATATATTATTGGAATTGTTTTTAATACAGACTTTGTTACCGGACTTAATATTATATGTAAAGTGATTTTTTTTCAACCAACTTCTAAAAAAAGGAAGAGTTTCTCAATTCGGATGTTTATCTATATATATATAAAAGCGAAAGGTCACTCACTCACTCATCACGAAATATCGAAAACCACTTGACGTATAAAGATGAAATTTGGCAGGGAGGTAGTTTATAGTTAGTAGACGTCCGCTAAGAACGGATTTTAGGAAATTCGACCTTTAAGGGCGTAAAAAGGGGGGATTTTGTTTGTATGAAAAATCTTATTCCTTGAGTTAATAAACTTGGAATTTGGTACGAATACTTCTCTATATAAATTATAAAGTTTGCCTTTTTTAGTTTTTCTAAACTACCCCCTAAAGGAGAATTGGCAGAATTTTAATGAGCGGTCTGATTAACTCGAAACTCAGTATTTATAATTAAAACTGAAAAGAAATGAAAAATTATATCAGGGATTTTTGAAAATGTACCTCTAACGGGGTGAAACGGGATATTCATTTTTACAGTGGAGGATTTTACTGTGTGGCTTGATTAACTTGAAAATTGGTATAAATAATCTAAAAGTCAAATAATGGAAACGTCACAATAGATTTTTCAAAAAATATTATCACGCTGTTTGCTATGGGGAAAGAGCAATATTGCATTATGTTCGTATTCTTCTATAGTTTACTGCAAATTGTAAAAAGACGAGCCAAAAGGTTAGAATATTGCAGATAGTTACGGATTTAACCTTTTAAAAGATTATCATCACGCTATACCTTTATGGAGCTAAGCAGTCAATCATAACATATACAGGGTGGATTTTGAGATGGGGCAATAAGGGCAAACCTTAACCGTTGTCGCTACAAGAAAGCGGTCTTAGAAGACTGTCCTTAACTTTTTGAAACATTTTGATCTGTATTCACAGATTTTGAAAAAAATTACAGGTAGCAAGAAAATGGCCAATGTACACAAAAAGTTTTTTGATGCTAGTCGATCGTATTTTTTATTACTAGGATCAAAAAAACTAGTCAGAAATTGCAAAAAAACTTCTCATACATTTCGTGGGAAAGGAGAGGAGATAAAACACAATAAATCTTTGTACGATGAAAATACTTTTTAATGAGGTATTACTATAATTTAAATGAATTATTCCAATACTTCGCTGGGCTGAATTAGGAACGAATGTAGCGGATATTTACAGATTTAACCTTTTGAATGATTATCATCCTGCTATACTTTTTTATGGATCATGAATTCATCCATACTTAGGTAATCTATACTTTATTAATATTATAAATTCGAAAGTAACTCTGTCTGTCTGTATGTTACCTTTTCACGGCTAAACCACTGAAAGGATTTTGATTAATTTGGGTAAGGAGATAGATGGCATCCTGAAGAGAAGGACATAGGGTATTTTTTGTCTCAAAAAAGGTCCTTTTTGTTTAAAGAGAATGAGAGTTTGTATGGCAAATCCAGCATTTCTTAAGTTAGGGATATGAAAATTCAAATTTATGCTTTTGTTAAGAAAGAAATAAAGAATTACGCATTTCAGCGTTTTTGTAAAACCATCCCCCATCTAAAATTATAAAAAAAAAATCACATGTATTATTGATTTTTTTGTGTCTTCTTTTTGGATTTAAGGAAATAGTCCGTATCTTGAATTATTATTGTTTTAAAATCGGCTCAAAAAACAAAAAAAAAACGTAACAAAAAGCCACACACCGGCCGCCACATACTGGCCACCACATTACGGTCACCAAATACGGCCGCCACATAACGGCCGCCACATGACGGTCGCCACATAGCGGCCGCCACATTACGGCCGCCACGTTACGGCCGCCATATTACGTCCGCCACATTACGGCCGCCACATTACGGTCGCCAAATAGCGGCCGCCACATAACGGCCGCCATATGACGGTCGCCAAATAACGGCCGCCACATTACGTTCGCCACATTGCGACCGCCACATTACGGCCGTCACATTACGGCCGCCACATTACGGCCGCCACATTACCGCCGCCATATTACGTCCGCCACAATACGGCCGCCACATTACGTCCGCCACATTACGGCCGCCACATTACGGCCGCCAAATAGCGGCCGCCACATAACGGCCGCCACATGACGTTCGCCACATAGCGGCCACAATATAGCGGCCACAACATAACGGACGCCACATAGCGGACGACACAACTGCCGCCGAAAAACGTAACAAAAAGTGACGGTTTGCTAGAAGAGCGGTGACCGCCACATACCGGCCACCACATAGCAGGCACCACATAGCGGCCGCCACATAGCGGCCGTCACATAACGGTCGCCACATTACGGCCATAACATTACGTCCGCCACATTGCGACCGCTACATTACGGCCGCCATATTACATCCGCCACATTACGGCCGCCACATTGCGACCGCCACATTACGGCCGTCACATTACGGCCGCCACATTACGGCCGCCAAATAGCGGCCGCCACATAACGGTCGCAATATTATGGCTGCTACATTATGTCCGCCACATTGCGACCGCCACATTACGGCCGTCACATTACGGCCGCTACATTACGGCCGCCATATTACGTCCGCCACATTACGGCCGCTACATTGCGACCGCCACATTACGGCCGTCATATTACGGCCGCCAAATGACGGTCGCCACATAGCGGCCGCCATATTACGTCCGCCACATTATGGTCTCCACATAGCGGCCGCCACATTACGGCCGCCATATTACGTCCGCCACATTACGGCCGCCACATTACGGTCGCCAAATAGCGGCCGCCACATAACGGCCGCCATATGACGGACGCCAGATAACGGCCACCATATTACAGCCACCACATAGCGGCCGCCAAATAACGGCCGCCACATAGCGGACGACACATAACCGCTGCCAAATAACGGCCGCCACTTACGGCTGCCACATGAAAATGATGGGCAGCGGGGCTCCCCTAAAACAGAGAGCGTTTTAGGGGCCGGCCACCACATAGCAGGCACCACATAGCGGCCGCCACATAGCGGCCGTCACATAACGGTCGCCACATTACGGCCACAACATTACGTCCGCCACATTGCGACCGCTACATTACGGCCGCCATATTACATCCGCCACATTACGGCCGCCACATTGCGACCGCCACATTACGGCCGTCACATTACGGCCGCCACATTACGGCCGCCAAATAGCGGCCGCCACATAACGGTCGCAATATTATGGCTGCCACATTATGTCCGCCACATTGCGACCGCCACATTACGGCCGTCACATTACGGCCGCCACATTACGGCCGCCACATTACGGCCGTCACATTACGGCCGCCACATTACGGCCGCCACATTACCGCCGCCATATTACGTCCGCCACATTACGGCCGCAACATTGCGACCGCCACATTACGGCCGTCATATTACGGCCGCCAAATGACGGTCGCCACATAGCGGCCGCCACATTACGGCCGCCACATTACGGCCGCCATATTACGTCCGCCACATTACGGCCGCCACATTACGGCCCCCAAAATACAGGTCCAGGCCTAGTTTGGGGGTTAGGATCAGATTCTTGGCTATACATTTGTGTGCTATATTATTACGACCTACTTGTTTCTAACTTGTATTTTAAGTGTCAAATAAATGTTTTTATTTTTATTTATTTTATTTTAAATAGCGGCCGCCACATAACGGCCACCACATGACGGTTGCCACATTACGGCCGCCAAATAACGGCCGCCACATTACGGCCGCCACATTACGGCCGCCACATTACGGCCGCCAAATAGCGGCCGCCACATAACGGCCGCCACATTACGGCTGCCACATTACGGCCGCCACATAACGGCCGCCACATTACGGCCGCTACACGTAATGTGGCGGTCACCACATGACGGTCGCCACATAGCGGCTACCAAATAACGGCCGCCACATTACGTCCGCCACATTGCGACCGCCACATTACGGCCGTCACATTACGGCCGCCAAATGACGGCCGCCAAATGACGGCCGCCAAATGACGGTCGCCACATAGCGGCCGCAACATAACGGACGCCAGATAACGGCCACCATATTACAGCCACCACATAGCGGCCGCCAAATAACGGCCGCCACATAGCGGACGACACATAACCGCTGCCAAATAACGGCCGCCACTTACGGCTGCCACATGAAAATGATGGGCAGCGGGGCTCCCCTAAAACGCTCTCTATCTCTAGAGACGAGACACAAACTCCGTGCGATTTGGATTAGAACCTGGACCACACAGAATACTTTTTATCTCGATAATTCCCACGGGATCGAGACTTCTGCGGGTGAAACCGCGGGGCGCAGCTAGTATATATATAGTAGCATATATATTTTTATGTATGTTCGGGTATAACTCCGTCATATATAAACGAATTTACAAAGTTATTTTTTTGTTTGAGAGGGTATGATCTCGAGGTGGTCCCAAATTAATTTTATTAACTTTGCTTGAGTACTTTTTGAGTTAGCTTCAATAATACGTATTTTTTCCACTTAGTCTGATGTTATAATAACTTCCTGTCACGTCACTGTTATTTACATAGCAGGTAATGGTATTCGAATTTTTGTGAGGTAAGTACCTCAACTAAAAAGTGAAAAATAAAAAAAATACAAAAAAAAAACACTGCAAAGTGAAAAATAAATTTATTTCGGAAGTCAGTCACAAAAAACGTAAATTCATAACCAAAGACACCGACTTTCGAAATTAAGTTATTTTTCACTTTGTAGTGTTTTTTATATTGGAGAAAAGGTTTATTTGATTATAAGCTCAATAAGTTTTTATAAGTGGAGTATTGTTTGCTCTATAATTTTATTACCTATGGATTTAATTAATCCTAGTTGCATCAGTACAAAAGATTTATTAAGTTATTTTATAATTTTCTTACAACATTAAAAATCGAATTGAGAATTAAGAATAAACAAAATCATTACCTTTTATCTTCAGAGCTACAGCGATAATTATTTGCAGCAATTTGATATTCATTGTTCTATTCAGTCCAAACGAAAGGGGAGAACTACTACAATGGAATGACTTGCTTTTGTTTTACGTATTACAGAAGTGAGGTTTTGTACTTTATGCAACATTGCACTATTTTATTAAATGCTTTGAAATTGCGGCTTGAATATTCCCGTAGGTACGCAAACTATGGAACGGCTTTAGAAAGCTATTGTTAAAATGACGTTGCTAGTGTGGGTGGATGCAATATTGTTGCTATAATTTTTAAAATTCCACCCCCTTATTTAATAAACACGGAGAAAAGTTACAATCATCCTTCAGATCTTCTTCTTCTTTTTGTTTCGCCGGTATAGATATATAATTTTTTGGCCCCATGTTTATTGCGGTGTCAGTGGCGTTCAGATCGTCAAGGGTGCAGGTGAACGGACATTTGGGGCGCTATCTATCTAGGGTAGGCTATCTGTCTTAACATTATCAAGCCGCTTATTGCTGCTTTCAATGTTGTTCAAGTTATCTAATAATTACAAAAGTAATTTAAGGAAGAAAGTTAGGTACGTTGATAAATTGTTGATGAAGTATTTTATGAGAATCCTAACTAATATAATATTGTAAATGCGAAAGTGAATTTGTTTGTTTATTACATTTTCATGCTAAAACGGCTATATAGATTTGGATGAAATTTGGCACATGGGTAGACCATGACCTGCATTAGGACATAGGATACTTTTTATCCCGAAATTCCTACGGGATCTAAAGTTATGTGGGTGAAACCGCGGGGCGCAGCTAGTAGTCTATAAATTGTGAATCTTTGGTAGGCTTAGTCCTGATAGAATAGTCTACCTACGTATTTCGATATATTCATCTATTTTTTTGTTGGTTGTAAGGCTTTGTATTTGTAGTGCGACTACTTGGCTTTATGGGATTAGATTCAAATATTAAATAAAATTATTTTTATTTATAAGTACCTATTTGTAAATGGTGGTACATACCTAAGACTATTTTTGGCGACATTTTATTTTTTTAATGTCTTCAAAACACTAATGAAAAAGTAGATGCATTGGCAAATATGACGTTTTGGCTCAGAATTTAACATCAGTTGCATCAGATTATGTTCTGTTGTTTATTTAGAATGCGTTAGTACCTACATGAATTTGAAGGTAGTATTCGCTCAGTACACTTCCGCACGACGTAATAAAATCGCGGCGGGATTGTATCGCGCACTAGATTTTCAACTCTCGGTGAGTGCATCCCAGCAAGTTGAACAAACACACAGCTGGATTTTAAACTCTCGGTGCTAAGCAGAGCGTTGAAAATCCAATGTACGAAAAAATCCCGCCGTGATTTTATTACGTCCGTGCGAACGTCGGCTAACCGCTTGATGACTTCTGGGGTGGTTTTATTACAATTACTACTTCATACGATTTATTGAGAAAAAATTGTAATCTAAAATTTAATAGTATTCATATTGATCACATGTTGTATTGTGCTGTTTTTTATTTTATTAGTGATACACAATTAACTAGTTAGCTGAATTGATTGCGTCCGCTGTCCACGTGCAGTAGGGCCGACGAAACTGAAGCGGAATTGGGGACATAGAATTGTTCAATGAATTGAAAAACTAATCACATAAGCCATTTATTTTGTGACTTTTACAAGAAGTTTACGAAGTTTAATGCATAGGCATTTTAAGCTTCAAGTTATCTGATGACCTAAAAAATTTCGTGTGGGAGTCGCAAAGAAACTGGAAACGTTTCTTGAGATAGAGAGGGGTGGAAGGGGAAAAAAGCACATTATACAAAAGGGAAAGAATATGAACATTCCGGCGAAGATGAATTGGTAACCACTTGAGATTCACACGAAATTCGGAAACATGGTCATATTTGCACAAACCGAAAATGAACCTTATACAAACATTTTGAAGCCGCTCAAGTTTATCGAGTTGGTCTTGGGTAAGGTCAAGATATTTGGCATCAGCATAGTCAAGGATGGGAAGAAGTAGCGATTGATCTCTTTATTCTGTTGGTTCTTATGATGGTCTCAGGAAAGACGGCCCACAGTTGTCACGTATTGCCTTGCACCGTGCTTGCACTCTTGCACAGTTAGGTTTCAAGGAGACCCCTTAAAGTCTTCCCTGTGATGTGCCCTAATAGGCGTTGCACAGAGGGTGTTTTGCATCGTTTTTTGAAGCGAAAACTTTTTTAGGCGCGTTGGGCATTTTTGAGATGGGACTAAACCATTGATTTCGCGACACTGTGATGACACCAGCTTTTGTCCATTAAAAAGACATTAACGCGTTGATTAGCGAAGTGCCGATTTTTTTTCAAGTTTTCTCTACTGTCGGCACTCCCGGAGTGCCTTTTTTCTGAGAGGTAATGGTTGCCCGTCCAAGTACAGATTTATTTATTTTATTATTTATTTAACTTTTCATGCACAACATAACAGAATATATTTCCAAGGCGTTGTACAGAACAATACAGTGTGAGTCTTCATAATGTGCACATATCGAAATGAGGGAGTCTATGCTTAATTTTATCGACGGAAAAAATGGTAATTTTTTTTTTTAGTTTAAAAAAAAAAAAAAAATTTACAAAAAAATTTTTTTTAAAAAAATTTTTTTTTGCTCTCTTTTTATTATTATCTTATTTATAAATTTTACAATAAAAAATTGAAGAAAAAAATACAGATTTTTACTAAAAAAACATGTTTATTTTCAATTGAGGGTAGTTTTTTTCTCAATTTTAATTTTATGTGGACGGCTACTTACTTTCAATCATTATGGAGTTTGTTTCATCGCGATAGCTGATTCAGTTTAAAAGTTACACAGTTTTGTTACAATTTTTTTTTTAATTTCATAAAAAGTATAAAAAACAATATTTAGATTTTTTAAATATTTTTTCTGTCGTTAAAATTAAGCATAGATTTCCTCATTTCGATATGTGCACATTATGAAGACTCACACTGTATACAAACTAAAAATTACACACATACCTACGTTAGCAGGTTACGTAAATTACAAAAAAAAAAAAACATGAAACACGAGAAATAACAAAATTAACAAACAAAATAACACTCGTATAATAAACAAACTGCAATCAAGAGGAAGAAAAAAAATTAAAAAAGTATCTTTCATCCATCCTCTCACAAAAACTTAAACATTCACGACACATATCGATCCATCTCCCAGCAAACAAGTCACATTCCGGTGTTGATGTCAGAAGAGCATTGAGCATAGTAAGGGCCCGAACGAAGGACGAGTTAGCTCGCGACACCATGCGTGCTGATGGTACGGCTAGTAGCCGGTGACTTCGCGGCCTGAGTTGATGTTTGGGCAGAACAGGGACAAAAAGTCTTATCAACTGCTCCACTAGTTCCTGAGAATCGGACTCACCCCGCATAATAAGGCAGGCAGTGATATGCAGGAAGCACTTACGCCTTACTTCAAGAGAATTAAAATTTAGTGTGCCAAGTAAAAATTTTGTAGGATAAAGGAAGGGGTAGTATCCGAAGAGCTTTTTATATTATATAAAAATCTAAGGAAGGCCTTCTGGACCTTTTCAAGAAGTAAAGCGTAAGTGCATTCGTAAGGGTTCCAAATCACTGCAGCTGATTCGAGCTTACTCCTGACTAGGGCCATATAAACTAGTTTAATGGCTAGTGGATTGTTAAACTCACGCATATTTCGAATAACAAATCCTAGTCTCCGGTATGATTCAGAAGCGAGCGTCCTCATGTGATCATGAATAGTAAGTCTCGGGTCGAATAGTACTCCGAGATCTTTCACAGAAAGAACACGGGCAATCGGTTCCTCGCCCAGGAAGTATTGTACATGCCTAGGATTATATGCACGACTAAAAGACATAACGCTGCATTTGTTATTGTTGAAAAGCAACTTGTTGTCAATGCTCCACTGAAAGACTGAGTTTAGTCCTTCTGTAAAGTTTCTGAATCAGAATCCTTTTCCACGCCATATATTAATTTAAGGTCATCTGCGTAAAGCAAACACCTAGCATGTTTAAGAACCTTTTCGAGGTCATTAACCATGATCCCAAATAGTAATGGTCCCAAAATCGAGCCCTGACTTGAGATATTGATCACCAGGGTGGTTTTCATGAGGTAAAAATCCCACACTCCCCGGTCTTATCCCTTTGGCGGCATCGTTATCGTCACATGTGAACTACGTATCAAGAACCTGGCGTCACACAAAATCCTGCATCACGCAATTAGAGTTTATCGTGCGATCGAAATATATTTCTAATATATGTCGGGGAAGTTATATATATATAACTTCCCCGACATCAATCGTTGGGTAGTTGCCCGCCAGACACGACACCCGTCTAGTCGGAAGATCCTCCCTTTCTATAGAGGATGAGCGAACTTTACCCCCTTTTCCTCATACCTTTAAATCCCCAAAGCCCGGGCGAATTTTGAAGGCCACATCCAGAAAAAACTAACAAAGAACCGATTAAAGCATTAAAAATCAAATTATCTTGAAATAATGCAATCGGACAATACCTTTATCAATTTAAAATTATTTCCTTATCCTATACGATTATTTCTATTAACGTAGGTATAGGTTGATTGCATTTGCTTCATTGCATGGGATTTAGTTAGTTATTGGTGCCGATTCTCTTGTACACCGAACTAAACTAACTAAACTATCACTAAAATTCCTTACTTTTGACTATGAGAATCTCAAAGCTATTCTGCAAAATAAATTCTCTAAATTTAAAAATAATTTTGACACATCTAAATCGAATTTGACAATCGCGACTCCACACGTGATACCTAACCACGTGAATCTTTTTAGAGCCAGAGGCGCGCAGGGGGGCAGCCTTGACGTGTTTTATATGGATTTTTCACTTTTTGTATGGAAAATAAGAAAAAATATTACCTACATGTAGAGTGTTAGGGGTTTAAGGGTATTATAAAGGGTGTCGAAATTTTCATTATTTTTGCGATTGGACACACCGTTTTCGAGATATAAGCAAAAGAAAAAAAAATATTCAGTTCTGTTTTTTCATCTAGTCGAGGTGTTGGTGTGAATTTTAGTTCATGACAACCAATTTTATTCCACATGTTTTTAGTCGTGATTAAAAATAGTCATATTTAGTTAGAAAATCTAAATTTTAGGTTAAAAACGTCAAATTCAGAATAGCAAAATTGCCATTTTCACTAAACTAATATCTCAGTGCCATCTTAGTGCTGTCAAACTAAAATATAGTTAAGTTGTGTCACTTTAGTCTTTTTCAGAATGGGAAAACGTCGTTTGACAGGAATAAACTAAATTTTGGTGATTTTTAGTTTAGTTTTGAGGCATTTGTGACAAGATAATCGGCACCATTGGTTCCTAATCTAACCTAACCTTCTTTAAGTTTTAGTATAAATGTTTTAAAAGGTACTTAGGTACTTTCCCTCAACATGGCGTATTTTTTCAAAGTGGATGTCAATTAAATTTTGTATCAGACTATTAAATTATTAGAACACGGTTATGCTATCATCCTCTTCTTATCGTGTGGTTAGTGACTAACCTGGTGTCACAGTTTTAAAGCCGCCCATGGACCTCTGACTTGGCTTCACATGCTGTCGAGAAATATCTCTCAGGTATGCCGGTTTCCTCACGATGTTTCACCGCAAGGATCACCGTTTTTGAATCAAGCAAGCAGCAGCAGAAGCAGTATGCTACCATGATATACAGGTTGTAAAAAGACTCATCCCAAAGCCGTCATCTACGCATTCTGTGCATCAAACTGAGTAACTTCGGTTTGAAGATTCGCTGTTTACGGTGGTACGCAATGAAACCACATTATCCTTATTGGTGTATGCGACGGTAAAGGGATCGTGGAAGTATTTTAAGTTATAACATTCAAAACATTTCGTAAAAAATATTATAGTTTGATTAGTTTAATAAAAACACTGGTGCCAATTCTCTTGTCACAAATGCCTCTAAACTAAACTAAAAATCACCAAAATTTTGTTTATTCCTGTCAAACGACGATTTCCCATTCTGAAATAGACTAAAATGACACAACTTAACTATATTTTAGTTTGACAGCACTAATATGGCACTGAGATATTATTTTAGTGAAAATGGCAATTTTGCTATTCTGAATTTGACGTTTTTAACCTAAAATTTAGATTTTCTAACTAAATATGACTATTTTTAATCGCGACTAAAAACATGTGGAATAAAATTGGTTGTCATGAACTAAAATTCACACCAACACCTCGACTTCAGATGAAAAAACAGTACTGATTTTTTTTTCTTTTGCTTGTATCTCGAAAACGGTGTGTCCAATCGCAAAAATAATGAAAATTACGACACCCTTTATAATACCCTTAACCCCCTAACACTCTACATATAGGTAATATTTTTTCTTATTTTCCATACAAAAAGTGAAAAATCCATATAAAACACGTCGAGGCAGCCCCCCCTGCGCGCCTCCGGCTCTAAAAAGATTCACGTGGTTAGGTTAGGTTAGGTTCACGTGTGGAGTCGCGATTGTCAAATTCGATTTAGATGTGTCAAAATAATTTTTAAATTTAGAGAATTTATTTTGCAGAATAGCTTTGAGATTCTCATAGTCAAAAGTAAGGAATTTTAGTGATAGTTTAGTTAGTTTAGTTCGGTGTACAAGAGAATCGGCACCACTGTTTCTTCATTTCTTAGTTTTATTTCTCTCTTCTATTAATTTTACATTATTAATCAGCGCACACTTTGTAAATCAGTTTCTAATCTTCTCGAGCTGTGTCCACAGAACATTTTTACTCTCGCTGCCAACTTACTACAGATAAAAAATATAATTGCCATATAATAACATTCAGATGTGCGGACATTGATCCTCAAATTCCTCAACAAAAAATACCTCAAAAACAGTTGGAATTTTGATTTCCAATATTTCTGTAACCAGAAGGTTCCATTGTAGAGGGAATTCAGGGCACATTGTAGATGCCATTCCATTCAGTGAAATATTTTTTACCAGAAATTATTCAAAAGTAGGTACTAGAGGAATGATAACTAAGCAATAGCGTAATGTTATCTGCGCATATATTTAATAGCAACAATTATTGCAATTAATTGCACAATTATAATGCAACGCAGCTACATACAATGATAAGTATCTTGACTTTATCTAGCTGATGGTGATCTGACCGCGACTTCATCTGCATACAAACTTCAACTATCCGTGTGGTACGTTGGCTTTCGAAAAATACTTTTTTGGTGTAAACATATACATTTTATTTTCTAATTACCTAGTGTTTTACCCCTGTGTATGTTCTAATCGGTCATACATGCAGACAGACAGTCACAATAAGGCCGCGTCATATTTAAAAGCGATCGTCGCGCAAATACGCGGTCGTTGCGCTCATATGTAACTTTTATTCGGTGAACCTGATGCGTGGTTGTGCCAACAGAGGGCGTTTTGCGGTTATCCGAACAAAAACTGACATTTGTGCGTAACATGGGTAACTGACGCGGGGTAACAGTTCTACACGTTGTTGGTATAGAAACGTCCTGCTTATCATAATCTTTTATTATCACCCCGTAAACGTCCACTGTAGAACATGGGCTTCCTAACGACCGCTATTCACTAGAATGGGCGTATGCTGTTACTTATTGTATTAACTATTACGTGTTAACTGCCGTTCTTTATGACCCCTTAAACTACATTAACTCTAATCACATTATAGTGTCGACCCTTACTTGACGGCTTCGAAGGTCCGAGCCCTTGAACCCATAAACATTATGACATGGAGAAATGGTCGACTGACAACATACATAAACTAACTGAGGGCTTATAAAACAAATATTTGTATAGATTACACTACATAAATAACAAGTTTAATATTGTTTGAAGGGGCTTCCATACTGTTTGGATGTTGCTAAACAATTTAATTTTCATGTCATTTTGAAAACTAAACACATTTCAAAGCTTTGTAACATTACACTTTGCCTATGCTTTTTTCAACTATGTTGGGGTCGTCTTCCAGTCTAACCGAAGCGATTGCCTATCTGACCTCATCATTTCAGCCAAAAGACGTCTACTGTTGGACCATAGACCTCCCTCAAGCACCGCCACTTCGACCGGTTCTGGGCTTCCCACATCCAGCGAATTCTTGCGGCTTTCACAAGGTTTTCGATCTACCTTGTGGGAAGCCTTCTAACGCTACGTCTTTCGGTACGCGGTCGCCACTTCAGAACCGTTCGGCCCCATCGACCATCTGTTCTGCGAGCAATATCCATCTGACCTCTACAATCCAGTTCCTACTGGGTAACACGATACCTCTTGGTAAGACTGGTGCGGCTGTTATTATTTAGCCATGAAGCCCATCGCACAAGGCTTTATAACATTAGACATTCAGATGAAAAATAGGTTTAATATACTGAAATCTTTGAGATTCAGACGTCCTATTGATTTTACGTTGTTGAATCCCTAAGGACGGCGAAGGCTGTTTTGACCTTTTGGTGTTGGTTTGACAAGTTGGTCTACGATACATGCCTAGGTCACACAATAATTGAGTATTCCTTTTTTAACTAATAATATTCAAAATATGGATATTCGGTTCATCATCAGGCAGACCTTTATTCCCGAAAAGATCATTACTTAGATAGGGTAGTTACTAGGTCCAGCGGACATAACACAATTTAAAAAACTCTGCAAAGTGAAAAATAACTTTAATTTCGGAAGTCGGTGTCTTTGGTTTTGAATTTTCGTTTTTTGCCACCGACTTCCGAAATTAAAGTTATTTATCACTTTGTAGTGTTTCTAGGGTTCCGTAGTAAACAAGGAACCCTTATAGTTTCGTCATGTCCGTCTGTCTGTCTGTCTGTCTGTCCGCGGTCTAGCTCCAAGACCCTTAGTACTAGAAAACTGTAATTTGGCATAGGTATATATTTTAATTACGTCAACAAAGTGGTAAAATAAAATTATGAAAAACATTTTTTTTTAGGGTACCTCTCATACACGTAAAGTGGTGATGTTATTTTTTTTCTTTTTTTAACCCATAGTGAGGGGTATCATTGGAAAGGTCCTTTAAAAACATTGCTAGTTTGTGAAAACCATTTTTGGATTCAGGGATCCGTTTGCGAAATATTAAGCTTTAAAGTGCTAATTTTTGTTAGAGTCAAGTGTCCCCCCCCCCCCTGCCGGCTACATGGTTGGTTTTGGGTGTCTGAAAAAAATCACAACAGTAGTTTATATAACGAAATTAAAAGGAAAACTATCACAGCTAAGTAGACTCTACAAGTTAACGAGTAATAATCTACCAATTTAACTTTGCAGTTGCAAAAACATGTTTTCCCATACATTCCGTATGGGAGAACATATTTTTCAACTACAAAGTTAAGTTTGTTTTTGGGATAAATTCATCCCAACTACGGAACCCTTCATTGTGCGTGGTCCGACACGCACTTGGCCGATTTTTTTTTTTTGAAGTTGGTTGAATTTATTCTCAATTTTTAGCTGTGGTACCTACCCCACATAAATTCGAATACCATTACCTGCTATGTAAATAACAGTGAGAGGAACTTATCATATCATCCACATACTAAGTGGAAAAAAAATACGTATTATTGAAGTTAAATAAAAAAACTACCCAAGCAAAGTTAATAAAAATTTAAATGGGACCACCTCGTATGACTCAAAGTATGATGACCTACCAAACAAAAATAATAATCAAAATCAATTCATAATGGTGGTTCATTAATCGCGTAACAAAAAAAAAAACGTTTCGAAGTCGGTTAAAAATAAGGTTGCTCATTAATTCAGCTGAATGTTGAGCGTCTCATTTCTGCAAAACTGATCAATACAAGTCTCAGATCAGTAAATCAATCTGCTGCTGACGTGGGCTATCTTTGAATGACCAAGATTCCATCAAATATAGAAAAACTTCTAGTACCCAAGTTTGAAAATAAGTTTATTTGAATAGGATACTTAAAATTGGGAAGAAGTCATGGTAAATTACTTTTCTTTTTCTGAAGAGTAAGTACTGGGTAAGTACACTACAAACTTATTGAGTGGCCATTTTGGAACGAATGGACGTCACATCCATATCTACTAATATGTCTAAACTATATTATAAAGAGAAAAGATTTGATTTTTTGTATGTTTGTTTGTAATGAATAAACTCAAAAAAAAAAAACTGGACCGATTTAATAAAATCTTTCCCCAGTAGAATGCTGTATTATCACTGAGTAACATAGGCTATAATTAATAAAGATATCACGCGGGTGAAGCTTCTGGCGGAAGCTAGTATGCAGAAAGTAACTCTGTCTATTATATAAAGTTACTTAATATATTTATAATAAGTTACCGAAAAGTTAGATAGAGCTTAATAATATACAATTGAAGAAACAACTAAAGTCATTTCTAACCGCCAAAGCATACCTATTATAATATTAAGGAATTTCTGACAGAACCATTTATTTCGACATAGTTTTTTTTTTAAATTATGCTTATTTACTGTTGACATTTATAATTTATTAATGTTTGCTAAATTCAAGATACATTAATGATATTGACATGATTACCTAAATTATTAACAATCATAATTATCAATATTTGCACGCCATAATATGTGGCAAACATGTCTGAACCTGTACTTTTTAAATTTTATCCTGCATGCAGTTTTTATTTCTGTTATGTGTACACATGTTTGAGCAAATAAATATACTTATGTTATCTTATTACCTTTGCACGCCTTAACTACTGAACAGGTTTCGATGAAATTTGACGCACAGGTAGACCATGATCTAGGTTAGGCCAAAGCTCATTTTCGCTAAGCTTAAGCAAAACAAATGTTTATTCCGGTAGTACGTTCCCGTGGGATAATTTCCGACCTTCACGCAGACGAAAACACGGGAAAAACCTAGTTCTTTATAAGCAATCGATCGAGCAACGTAAGTAGATAGGAAACTTTAATTCAAAGTCAAAGGAAAATAATTTATTTCAAATACGCACATAAAAGGCATGTTTGAACGTAAAAAGTTGCCAGAAAATTGAATTGATTATAATCGCCCCTTCCAAAAGGTTTAATTTCGTATGGAGCAGAATGGGCAAGAAACACAGTTAGGTACTCTTTCTATTATTAAAATGTTTTACTATATTTTGAAAACAATGATTAAATAGTTAAATTTGAAGACGATCTAGGTAACTAAAGTATAATTACCATACCACAATAGGTAAAAATAATTAAGGCTCCCGCAGACAGGCGCGACGGAACAGCGTGACGCGTCTCTAGCAGAACAACTTCTATGAAAACTTCATGGAAATTGTTCTACCAGAATCGCGTCGCACCGTCGATCATCGTCGCCGCATCGCGACTGACTGCAAGATCCTTTAAAAACTAAGCAATGACAGATAAATTAATTATGACATATTCACAAAGTCAGTGTGTGAGTTAGGGAACTGCGATATTCGTTTTCTGAATAGAATAAACATGTTTGCAGTTTACACATCTATGATTATAATTAAGTTTCTAGTCAAGAGTTAATATCGAGACCCTAATGGGATTATTATTTGGTTCACTAATGAACGTATGTCAATCCGCCCCTTTGCTAGACAAGATTAAATTATTACAATGAAAAGCAAGACAAAGCTCTCGCCTTCGAAGGCTTTGTATAGATTTGTGAGTGAACGACGATGTAAACTTACACTACATAATTTATTCATTGTTGTTGAGAAGGTATGTGTAGGCAGAATAATGTCAGAAATATTCTACGTTATATAGAGTAGGCTAGTAGGCAAAAGTTTTAGATTAATATGAGGGGTTTAGGATGAGCAAGTGAAAAAAAGATATCGATATTTATCGTATCGATATTTTTAAACAGTATCGATAATGATCGAGTGAAAAATATCGATATATCGTCAGTTTTTTCATGACTACATAAATTCACAAAGCATTCAAACTTCGTAAAAAAGAATAGACGAAAATAGAAGAAAATAGTATTTTTATTAATACTCGAGCCTAAACAATTATACACAATTTAATCAAACCAGTAGTCATCAGATATGGACATTAGGAGCACCTTCTGTTTGATGTGCTCGCCTGTCAAAGAGGTTAAACATGAAACCAAAGTTGCGTTAAAAAAAAAAAATCGAAATTGATACGAATTAGATACTCTAAAATAAATATCGAATATCGATATATCGCGATTAAAAATATCGACTACATATATCGATAATTGTATGAAAAATATCGATATTTTTATATATCGATATTTTTTGCCCATGCCTATGAGGGGTATAAATATCAAAACAGTGTAGGATGGTGCCTAAGGTCGTTCCCAGAAGGACTTTTAGAAAATCCTGCAGCATAAACAGGCTGTAAAAAAGAATAGTTTAAGAGTTTGAATAAGATTCAGTATAGAGACCAGACCTTATCTATGCTGTGTCTGATGATATTTATTCAAGCGTGCTATAGGAATTTCGGTCCTTACAGTCAGTCTGAATCATTCCATTGATTGGGCAATGCTTAATAACTACCAGCACCGTGTGCACTTAGTTATAAAATTGGTTAAACTGAAACAGAAAATAATGTGGTAGGTAATTCTCATATGCGCAACCTTTGTTGCAGGGAACGAGGATCATGCACGCGACGTAATAAATGGGGAAACGCGAGATCCTTCTCAAATAGCTCTTAATAAAGTGCGCCGAGAGTAACTTAATATAACTGGACTTGATGTAAATTATATTTATAGGAACGGTAATGTAAAACGGTGAGCGATATTACTGTTTAACAATTAATATATGATAAGTGAATGAAACTAAATGTTAAAAATGAATATAGTTAAATAGTAAATAAACCAACAATATCATAGGTAAATTAACTACATATTACTAATGCTTTTTAGGAACAACCTGTACTAATCTAAATCACATTCCTCCACTACTTTTTGTTTTAAGGACGGTTAGTAGATTGGTCACCGTTCGCTCGTTAGTAATAGATAAATATTTCGCTTATTACCCTCATTGTGTTTTTGTTATTGTTTCATTTTATAATTAAGAACTTAAGTTTGTTTTAATTGTATAAATCATGTGGTCGATTATTTTGGTGCACGGTAAAACTCTAATGAGTTTATGTTTGCACCAACTTATTATGTATAAAGATGAAAGTATACTACTGAATAAATAAATAAATAAAAAAATAATTAATTTAGGAAACGGCATTTTTTGTGATTTGTTATATTTCCGGTTAGCTGGTTTATTCGATCTTGTGGTAGAAACTGGTAACTTGTGGTAAAAAATCATCAAGGTTTTTTCAGAAGTTTGTATTTTTGCTGTAACTACCTATCTCTAGGCAGATGATACCTTTATCACAGTATGGTCCAACCTGTTGAAGAGAAAACTGTCCATAATAGAATTAATTTTGAGACACTATAATTATTTTTTTAATTTAATGTTGGTTACTGGTAGACATAGGCCTCCCCCGAGCATCGCCAAACCGACCAGTTCTGCGCTACCCGCATCGTGCAAATTCCCACGATTCACTAGTTCGTCGGTCAATTTAGTGGGGGCCTACCCACGTTCGGCCTTCCGGTGCGCGATTGCCACTCAAAAACATATATAAACTATTTGTACGAGATTAGAGTGACTCTGAAGCGGCTTAGAAATAAGAAGGCGCTGATGATGACGGAATTACGGCTTGATTTATTTATTTGTCAGAGACTAGTTTCCAAAAAAAAAAAACGGCCTAGTGCGTGTCGGACCACGCACAATGAAGGGTTCCCGTAGTTGGGATGATTTTATATAAAAAACAAATTTAACTTTGTAGTTGAAAAACATGTTCTCCCATACATCGATAGACGTAACGGTTAATTCTCCAACTGCAAATGCAGGTTGCTAATGGCAAAAAAAGAAAATTGTGATAAAACTAAAAATTAACTATTTTCGGACTTTTTACTTTACATGTGCTGTGAGACCTTGCTTCCTGCCAAATTTTATAATTCTAGGTGAATGAAAAAAACCCTGTTGTAGGTTTTGATTTATTTGCGAGTCAAATCAAAATATGTCGTATAAATGGCCGTATTTTTTTTTGCGTTGATTTAGAAGCTTGATTTTATAAGAGCTCCAAAGGACCATAGATTTACGTATTTGATATTAATTTCAACTTGATACCTACACGCGTTCCTAAGAAAAAGGGTCTTGACAGGCTGACGGGCGGACAACGAAGTATTCCTATAAAGATTCCGTTTTTTCCTTTTGAGGTATGAAAAGTTAGTTTTAATTTTTGCCATAATATTCTATAATCCAACAGCGGCAGACTTAGTGGGAAAAACAGAACTCAGATTTTATGCGAGTGTAATTTGTCCCTAAAAAATCAACTAGTGAGACTGACTCAGTGGATGACTAAATTGTGAACATTCCACTTTATCCCACTGGTAGGAAAGATTGGTGGGGTAAAGTAGAATAATTACTTAAAGAAGAAAGAAAGATAGATTTATTTGTCACAGAAACACGAGCATACAAAAAGATCAGTTAAAAAAACTTTTCACAAAAGTCGGTTGTTTTTTGTTTTTTGTAAATAGGTTTTATTTTTCACTTTTTAGTTGTGGTACCTACCCCACACTTATTCGAATAACACTACCTGCTATGTAAATAACAGTGGGAAAAAATACGTATTATTGAAGCCAACTCAAAAACTACCCTAGCAAAGTTATTAAATTTCTACGGGACCACTTCGGAAGTATGACCTACTAAAAAAAAAGAATCGTCAAAATCAATTCATAATAGGCGGAGTAATCGCGTTACAATATTACAAAAAAAAAAAAACATACTGTCGAATTAACTCCTCCTTTTGGAAGTTGGTTAAAAAGAAAAATCTTGGTAACACGAAGTTGATTCTATTAAGCATAATATTGCGTCCACGTACGTTCTAAGCAGATTAGATCGAGTTCTATGAATAATCTAGTTGCATCGGAATTCATTTGCCAATCGCGTGTCAACTAGTAATAGCTTACTTACGTGGAACGATTTATTGGTATTTCACTTTCATCAGTATATGTTTTCTGTAATTAACTGTTAAATTGTTATTATCTATAAACTTATTCGCACGAGTGCGGATTTTTCTATTATAGAATTCTCAGTAGAAATCAAAAGTCTGAATTTGTGCCCGGTTAACGGTAATAGGTTCTTCCCCCATTGAATGGAACTAGGAAAGGAAGGTATGGTAATGTTACACACACATTTCACCATCCACATTTCAAAACCCCTTCGAGAAATACAAGCGTTATATTACGACTGTAATTGCTTCGCTTAATTTTGAAATTCTGATTTACTGTACCTACTAACTGTGATATACTTATTCGTATTAAGTAAAGAATAATTTTTGAATTTATTATAACTGAAATGAAATGGTTTTTTTTTTTAAATGTACCTAAGTATTTTGTTATTGTAAGGAATCAATTGCTTTTATTGATTATTATATAATTGCAACAAAGTTCAGTTTAACAACTTAACTGATGCCGACAAAAACACGGTTTTTTCAAAACTTTATACAACGTTGAATTCTTACAAATTGAACATGGCAGAGTTTAGCTGCAGGTAGCAGTTTGCCAGCTGCTGCCGCGTTATGCTCACATCGCTGCTCGGCTCGCGCATCGGAGTGTCGCAGTTCTAACCTATCCTAACCAATCAAATTGCCACAAACCGAGTTACCTACAAAAAGTAAGGTTGCAAAATTTTTTTTTTCAAGTGTTATGACAGCTATGTGGAACGGCCGATTAAAAAAAAATGTGAAAGGATAAGTTACCGCCGTTTTATTTGCATTAAATCACTTTTACCACTTTTACTGTTGGCTGAACGAACGGTAGATTCTCCCTAAGGAATCGACTTAACTGTCTTGAACCCCGTTGTAAAATTAATCAGAATAATAATGAGGAGTGAGAAATTGGGATGAAAATTAATTTTCCTCCTCCATCAGTGTGTATCGGGCGGAAAAGAAGTGAAAACCCATAGAGAAAAAGATTTTTCGTGAATACGTTCGTGTTTAAATATTTTTTGGGATCAGTTGCTGAGCTCTATGAACGGGACTTTTATCTCCATCTGCATACTAAATTAAACATGAGCATCCCAATGTCTGACACAGGGTTGGAAAAAAACGTTTTTTTTTAAATTTTATAGAACAAATGGTTCAAAATGTTTTAAACAAGAGTTCTTTTTTCATTAAGCGATTTATCAAATTTATTTTCAACACAAATCAATCTATATGGGGAAGTCCCCAAAATTATTGCGGGGAATTACCTCTTTTCGACAAATGACGAAGTATAGAATACATAGGTAGGATGGACTTTATTAAAATAAGGGGAATCCCCAAAATATTTGCGGGGAATTACTTCATTTCGACCAGCACGGCGACGAAGTGTATAAAACTATCTAACCTTTTTATTTTATTTCTTTTCGAGCTATTTGAAGTCCTAAAAATGTATTACTTTTCATTTATTTCTATTCATTCGCGATTTAAAACCATGTTTTTTTTTTTGCTAAAACACTATTTTAAACTTGTTTTATACTGTGATTTTAATCACTTAATAAAAACATTGTTTTATTTCAAACTGTTTTAAATACGTGTTTTAAAACAACTTGTTTGTTTTATGCCAACCCTGGTCTGACATATCTACTTAATGAACTGTCGATATCTTGCTGTGATCTTAACAGTGTAATTACGATAAAGAATCATTTAAATTCATTAAGAAATAGGTAGATATGCGGTAACAGAGACAAAAACGGGAGATTAAAAATTGTCTTTTATTCACTTACATGTCTGTGCCGCTAAGCTTAGCCAGCTCCAGATAGTTTTCGACAGCTGAAGAAGTAAGTAGTAAAAGTTCCATTAAACCTGAACAACCTAATTTAAGAAGTCAGAACTACGCAAGAAACGCGATTTAAACTTGTAACAGTATTCGTTTTTATGTGTGGGGACAAAAACTCGTGGAAACTAAGTCTTAGTGGAAGTAACAATCCCAAATTACTAAGTTAATCCAGGCATTAGATGGATTTAGAAGATTACTTTGTCATTTGGTTTAGAAATCCTTCTATCAATATTAATAACCCTTAACGAGAAAACTTCCGGCTTCACTTAAACGTTTTTTCAATGATATCGTAACTGTATTTACCAAATTATTGATAAGTGCCAACATATGTCTTACCTCCCGTTGTTGATTAAATTAACTAACATTCACGAAAAGGTACCGCCATAGCTTATACGACGTGTAACGTTACATGCGCAAAACCTGAAAATAGTTTGATCAGAATAACGAGCAGAATCAGTTGAACCACTTTTTAATATAGGTCACATTTTTCAAAAAATCTTCATTAATAACTTTGCCGTGTCTATTTATTAACAGGTCAAGCCATCACATGCACAAACCCGCCAAAATAGGTAAACAAACACAAATTGTTATCGACCAATTTAAATTTTCTCATAGGCGGGATAATAATAGCTTTTATTTCAATGCAAATACGAATTTTACGAACTAAAATAGCACATAAAAACCTTTACAATTTTTTTGTTATGATTTTTTTCTGTCTGAAATAGATCAATTGAATTAAAAATCAGTTGGGGTGTTTGAGGTTTTGCGCATTTAATGTTACACGTTGTAGAAACTGAAAATCTTTCATTATTGTTTTTACAAAGGAACAGTCAGAATAAAAATTGATTGGTAAACATAATTTCCACAAAAAATAGGGCTGTGCCTAACTAAAACTAGAACAAAAAAATACATTGTCACTCTATTCAGAATTTACTATAGATAATCATATCCACATCATTTATCGCAAATCCATAAACCTGAAAAGCACGACTGAACTTTATTACTTATCCATCTGCACGAAATTGACCATAAACTTTAAAATTACCTACCCTTGACAGAATTCAGCATGGTCTTCTTGTGCAGTTGGGAAGAGTCTGTTCAAAATAATCAGAATCTATATTATATTATATACTAGCTGACCCCGGCAAACGTTGTTTTGCCAATTATTTGTTTGGGGTGGACAACCCTTATCACTTAGGAGTATGAAAAATAGATAGTAGCCGATTCTCAGACCTACTGAATATGCATATTTTTTTTTTTTAAATCAGTAAAGCCGTTTCGGAGGAGTAAGGTAACTAACATTGTGACACGAGAATTTTATAGCTTTATATATATAATTCTTCTGTGAGTGTGTATGTCACTGAACTTCTCTCAAACGACTGGACCGATTTTGATGAAATTTTTTGTGTGTGTTCAAGGGGATCTGGGAATGGTTTAGATTCACAATCGGACCCGATAGGTGGCGGTATTCGGTCAGGACAACGTCTGTCAGGTCCGCTAGTATAAGATAAAAATCAATTGCTGTTAGTCTCGCTAAAACTCGAGAACGGCTTGGCCGATTTAGCTGATTTTGGTTTTGAAATGTTTGTCGTAGTCCAGGGAAGGTTTAAACGGTGAGAAAATATGGAAAAACTCACGAAAAAAATAATTATGAAGTAAATTCACGTTCTCATACATTTTGTGTGGATCGGCTTTTTTATATTTAGGTAGGGTAGGTAGGGTAGGTAGGGTAGGTAGGGTAGGTAGGGTAGGTAGGGTAGGTAGGGTAGGTAGGGTAGGTAGGGTAGGTAGGGTAGGTAGGGTAGGTAGGGTAGGTAGGGTAGGTAGGGTAGGTAGGGTAGGTAGGGTAGGTAGGGTAGGTAGGGTAGGTAGGGTAGGTAGGGTAGGTAGGGTAGGTAGGGTAGGTAGGGTAGGTAGGGTAGGTAGGGTAGGTAGGGTAGGTAGGGTAGGTAGGGTAGGTAGGGTAGGTAGGGTAGGTAGGGTAGGTAGGGTAGGTAGGGTAGGACAGACAGTTGTTGCGTGTACTGTTTTCATTCTGAAAGACCACACAGTACATGTCATTGACATATAGTTTAATTGTAGGTTTAATTAATACTCGTAGTTGTTCTAATTATTTTGATCAGTTTGTGTATTTTTGGGGTTTTCAAACGGAAAAAACGGAACCCTTGTAGCATCATTTCGTTGTTCGCCCGTCAGTCTGTATCAAATATGTAGGTCTATAGTCCCTTGGAGTCCTAAAAAATCAAGCTTCTAAGTTAAATAATAAAATATGGCTATATAAGCGACATCTTTTGATACCTACTCGCAAATCAATCAAAACCTACAGGGTCCTTGCTAGAATCAATAAATTTGGCAGGAAGCAAGGACTCTCACAGCGTGTGTAAAGGAAAAAGTAAAAAAAAAAAGTTAAAACGAAGTTTCTAATTAAAAAAAAAATCTTTGCGATTACAAACTTACATTTACAGTTGGAGATTTGACCGTGACGTATATCGATGTATGGGAGAACATATTTTTCTACAGGCACACAGACACTTGGCCAGTTTTTTTTTATGTGACACTCACGTTTATGAAATAGTTGATAATAATTCTATTTTATTTTTAACGAGCTGCTGCCCGCGTGGACCCTAATTATTTTAAGTAAAAATAATTAGGGTCTAAAATAAAAGTAGTTACTCCTTATAACATCAGCTATCTTCTAGTGAAAGTCCCGTCAAAATCGGACCAGACATTTCGGAGATAAACCGGACAGAACAAAAACACAGACAGACAAAATTTAAAAAAATTGTGTTTTCGTTGTATTTACCGTATTTATTTTCTTAAGGCTCCTGGCTGTGAATTCACTCGACAGAGTTTAGGTAAATTCTTGCGATGCTATGTTTGTGTGCACCGTTCACGCACACACCCCTAAACATCAAGCGTAGTGATCGCTTAAACAGTTTTGATCCTATAGACGGTATTTTGTTAAGTTACGTAGGTACGCTTATGAAATAAGTCTGGAATGTTTGTGTATATTCGTTTAGTATATTTATAACAATTCTGTTTTATATGGAATTTTATACTTTTTGTATGGAAAACATGAAAAATTATTACCTACATGTTGAGTTTTATGGGTTTATGGGTTTCATAAAGGGGGTCGAAATTTTCATTATTTTTGCGATAAGACACAATTTTCGAGATATAAGCAAAAGGACAGAAAAAAGATAAAGTACAGTTTTTGCAAATGAATGAGTTATTAATTCAGTGAAAATGAAAAATTCGCTATTGGTGCCGATTCTCTTGTATACCGAACTAAACTTACTAAACTATCACTAAAATTCCTTACTTTTGACTATGAGAATCTCAAAGCTATTCTGCAAAATAAATTCTCTAAATTTAAAAATAATTTTGACACATCTAAATCGAATTTGACAACCGCGACTCCACACTTGATACCTAACCACGTGAATCTTTTTAGAGCCGGAGGCGCGCAGGGGGGGCAGCCTCGACGTGTTTTGTATGGATTTTTCACTTTTTGTGTGGAAAATAAGAAAAAATATTACCTACATGAAGAGTGTTAAGGGTTTAAGGGTTTTATAAAGGGTGTCGAAATTTTCATTATTTTTGCGATTGGACACACCGTTTTCTAGATATAAGCAAAAGAAAAAAAAATATTCGGTACTGTTTTTTCATCTGAAGTCGAGGTGTTGGTGTGAATTTTAGTTCATGACAACCAATTTTATTCCACATGTTTTTAGTCGCGATTAAAAATAGTCATATTTAGTTAGAAAATCTAAATTTTAGGTTAAAAACGTCAAATTCAGAATAGCAAAATTGCCATTTTCACTAAACTAATATCTCAGTGCCATCTTAGTGCTGTCAAACTAAAATATAGTTAAGTTGTGTCACTTTAGTCTATTTCAGAATGGGAAATTGTCGTTTGACAGGAATAAAACAAAATTTTGGTGATTTTTAGTCTAGTTTAGAGGCATTTGTGACAAGAGAATCGGCACCATGTCTAACTAAATCTGACTATTTTTAATCGCGATTAAAAAGGTGCGGAATAAAATTAGTTATCTTGAACTAAAATTCACACCAACACCTCGCTTCAGGTGCAAAAAACAGTACTGTATCTTTTTTTTTTCTTTTGCATATATCTCGAAAATGGTGCGTCCAATCGCAAAAATAATGAGAATTTCGATCCCCTTTATAAAACACTTAAACCCCTGACACTCTACATGTAGGTAATATTTTTTCTTATTTTCCTTACAAAAAGTAAAAATTCTATATAAAACGTCAAGGCTGCCCCCTGTGCGCCTCCAGCTCTAAAAAAAATTCACGGGGTAGGGCAAACAAATACCACGTGGACTCGCGATTGTCAAATATAATTTTAGTGTGTCAAAATATATTTAAATTTAGAAAATTTTTGTTGCAGAATAGCTTCAAGATTTTCATAGCCAAAAGTAAGGAATTTTAGTGATAGTTTAGTAAGTTTAGTTCGGTATACAAGAGAATCGGCACCATATTGCCATCTTAGTGCTGTCAAAATAAAATATATTCTATAATTATTTCACGATGGGAAATCATCGTTTGACAGGAATGAACGAAACTTTGGTGATTTTTAGTCTAGTTTTGAGGCATTAATTTGTTACAAGAGAATTGGCACCAGTATCCATAAAGGGATCTGAGACACTTGCGCGAAAGGCATTTTCGCGAAAGACACTTGCGCGAACCCACTTGCGCGAAAACGTTGCGGAAATGAGATTTCTTCATAAAATCACGCGATCAATTTCAAAGGGCCCAACACTTTGAAATTGATGGCGTGATGTTATGAAGAAATGTGAAAATTTTCGCAGCCGCCATCTTAGATTTACGTTTTGACATCAAAATCTGCTTTAGAATCCTCAAAAACTGTGAAAAAGACACCTATGACAAAAAATCTGAATATTGTCACAGCCGCCATCTTGGATTTATATTTTGACCTCACTAAAAGCTTTAGCATCCTCGAAAACTATGAAAACGATACCCATGACGAAATATTTTTAAATGTTCGCAGCCGTCATCTTGGATCTTTATTTTGACTTAAAGTAGTCTTCAGTAGCGTTAAAGAACTTCGTTTCAAAAATACTTCACTTATTGCTACAACAGCATATAGGCGCGGGCATATCGGTGACGCGAACCCAAAATTTTTCCCCTACTAAAAATCACTCAAAATTATGAAATCGAAAGTCAAAATATAACTAGTGAACCCAACAGGCAGATGTTGTCCTGCGACAACAGCGCCACGCGAGTCCAACTATAGTTATGAACCATCCAAGTTACACAAAAAGAATTAAAAAAAAAAACATCTAAATCAGTCAAGCCGTTTAGGATAAGAAGAATTACGAACACACGTACACCGGTATTTTATTTATTGCCAGGCATGCAAAATTTTAATGTTCTTCAAAAACAAGCAAAGTACTCTAAAATAAAATGCGGATCAAAATGTGGTAGTCGACGTACAATTTCTGGAATATGTTAACATCGGACACGTACGTGCGTGTGTGCGTGCTGCGACGCAAAGTGATACGTCTTCACGCTGGGAAGGCCCGTTCGCTACTGACGGAATAGATTTTCTGCGATCGTTTATATAGTTCACTTTGCCATTTATTTACGTAATGAAATAATTGTTTATTTATAAAATAAAATTTATATTCTATTAAACAATTAACTTAAAATTAATATATAATTTTTAAAATTTCTTAGAAGTGTTTCTAAGTATTAGAAAAAAATATTTATTTGGCTTGAAGTTTTGAGAAAGTTACGTTATTTCAACATTTTTTTTCTGCTATATTTTGTATGAAAGTTGAAAAAAGTGGTTCCCCTATGTACAAGTAGACCATATAATGATGTTGATGATATTTTTTAATTTTCAACGTCAAAAGCAGTTTCTTCTAACGAAACGATCAAACGTCAGTCTCGCGTCATTTTTTGGAAAACTTGTTGCGAATTTTAGTGATTTCCCACGAATCCTTAATTTATTTCAAAAATCCCTTTCCCCTATGTACAAGACGAAGAATTGGACTTTTCAAATCACAAATAATTTTGTTTAAATTCTCGTCCCCTTTCTCACAACGAATAAACAAAATTGATCAAAATCAGTGATTTCGTGCGGTGCGGCAGCACGGAGCCTTAACAGTAAACAGACTTAAGTCATGAACATCATTTTGAAACGTTTAAAAATATAATCAAAAACATAATTTCTTCAAAATATCATTTCTGTATCAATAATCAGTTCATAAATTATTCCTACAATACATTATTTCATTATTATTATGCTTTTTGACTGAGTTATAAGCCATTACGTCAGACAAGTCATGATTACCAAAATGTTTATGCGATTTCCCAAAAAAACAGATTTTTTTAGTTAGGTCAGTATATTATTAAGCGTGCGATGTGTGCTGTCTAGAGCGGTACTGAGGTGCGTGTGACGAGCCATTCGCTGCAGCTTGCGAGGCACAGCTCACATCTCCCCTTTGTACCGCCACCCATTTCAATCTTGGCGAGACACAGCTCACATCTCCGCTTCGATCGCGCCATACAAACATGATACATCTCCGCTCAGTGGTACCCACTGCAGCTAAGTGGAGACGAGATATGTGAATAACGAAATTTTATTGGTCGTTTAAAACACATCTTCTCTCGTCTCTGCTTTGGTGGATTCCGGGCCTTATGGCCAAGCTAACAGCCTACGTTTTTCATTGAATGTTAACAAGGTCAATAGTTCTGTTTACTTGAGATAAAAAGAAGTCATATGTCAAACAACTTCCAAAGTTCTCAAATACATCAAACTAAAACAACACTGGGTTTCCTCTGGGACAATTTAATTTTAAAAGTTCAAAGGTAACCAATAAAATATATACCTTCGGGCCCTTTGTACATGATAGATAGATAGATAGAATATTCTTTATTATGTGCACCATAAAAATTACAGACATAAATATAGAAATTTTACATTGGGTGACACAATGGGTGGTCTTATCGCTAAAAGCGATCTTTTACAGACAACCTTTGGATGGATTTAAATGGAAAAAGAGAGACAATACTGCAGGTAGTCAGTGGTGTACCATTTACATATACAACAGATACACAGATACATAAAGCATGTATTTACCTATATAAAAACATATATATATTAGATAAATAATAGATATACATAAAATTATAAAAAATAAACAAGAGCAAGGAACTATATATATATAATGATGATGTTTAAGGAGAGAGGAAGTGTTTTTTCACCAGAATTTTAAAAGTGGACAAAGATTGAGCACGCTTTATAGACACGGGCAAGGCATTCCATAACCGTACTGCTTGAACCTTAAAAGATTTGTCATAAACGCCGGTGGAATGCATCGGCATCTCTAGTCTCAAATTTTCCGATGACCTCAGATATCTATTGTGTGTCATGAAGGAACTTGAAACGTTCTTTAAGATAAGAGGGCCCACGGCACGGTTTCTTTATGGTACGGCGTTTCTACCGCGCCGTAGAAAAATCGTGTGTGTCAACAAGCTTCCATAGCGATCCATACAACACTGACGACCGTGCCTACACACGGCAAAAAACCGTAGTTTTTCACGGCAAGAAAAACGTGTGTGTATAGAGGGCTTATCGCTAGTTTATTCAATTTTATTAAAGTGAAACTTTTATTACATCGTCTCAAACTTTTTCGTCTGTGTGTTGCATGTCGCGTAACGGTCGGCCGTGGAGTAGGGATAAAGTGAAAGGCGCTCGTCAGAGCAGCCAAGGCCAATATGGCAGCGCCTATAGAAGTTTCACTTTTACCGTGGTTTCATAAAACCACACAATCCTTTTTTTATTGTGAAAGTAAATATTTTTTACATAGTTGATAGTATAAATAGTGTGATAGAGATATTTAATTGTTTAATGCCAGTGAAGCGTAATTTCTTCATTATGTCACTAAAAACGAGTACCGATCAGGAAGGTATCTAGTACCCTTACTAACATCTAAGACACCGGTTACAGTATTAATTACGTTGTAACTGCAAAAACAACCGCAATGCTCGTTCTAAGAATTATAGTAAAAACAGAATTCACCTTGAAACTATAATATCAAAATAAATCTGTATGTCTATAAATACAGAAAGAAAATATTATATTTGCACTCCTGGCTGGAGGCTCTAAGTGTAGAAGCTTATGGCACCCACAGGAAATTCCGGTTAAGCAGCCACGACCTTAGTGGTCAAAACTGCGAGAAGCCATATTTAAAATAAAAAAATATATATTTGCAAAAATCTAATACATACGAAGAGGCGTATTTAAATTAGCTGTTGTATGTGCACTGAATTTTCATAATTATTTTAAAATTGTTACTGATAAAATGTACTGTGTGGTGTACCCCCTTTAACTACATTTTTGTTTAATTTTTAAAGTACTTAATAATGTGTTAGTTATATACCTTCAGTGCATTTTTCAATTCAATTGTTCCCGCTATTATTAGCTAAGTAAACAATTTAGTAATATAATCATTGTTGGTACTATCTGCGTGTACTCGAGTTAATGAATATGTCCACAAGCTAAGTTGACAAATAATATTTTCATGAGCAGCGCTAGTCAGGGGTAGGCACGTCGGTACGTAGTGCAGTATAACGCGCCGTCGGCTGCCTTCAGCGTCGCCCATTCGCCTTCGAATACGCGACGCGGCGCGCCGCTTCCGCTGCGAACTGCTGAAACTTTCCTCCGCGCGATTTTCCGCCGCGACTATTCGAATGGAAAACTTGTAAATACATACATGTAATTTTTGTGACGTTATAAATTGTAAAAGATTAATAGCGAATGAATTAAATATTTTGTGTACCTATTAATAATTCCGATAGTAGCTCAGCTAAGTTTTCTCTTCTAATATAACAAAGCTAAATACAGTATTAATAAGTTTAAAATTACTACAACTATAATTGTGATATAAATACGTAATTATAATAGTGAATAATATTTACTTATTTAATTTTATAACTACCTAATTCGGAGTTGAAGTGTTGTGATCTGTGTAAAATAATATGTGAAAACAAATTAGTTTGATTGTGTATAGTGAGCACAGACGTGTAAATCAAAGTGAAGAGATACCAAATATCAACCAAAGTTTACAGAAGTTATTTCCACGTGAAGGTTAAAAAATCAGTAAGTGCGCAATGTCAACTTTGGGAGCGGGGACAAGCGTGCTAATCGTTCTGCAAACACGCTGTAAAGCGGCGTCGAGCTGTGCACTCGTTGTGTGTCGTGTGTGTTAGCACAGAGAGCCAAGGAGACCTTAGTGGATACAGAACAAAGAAAACTGGCGTTATCAACAGCCACCATCCTGCTCCAAATTGTGGCCTCGTCGCTCTTCGCAATGGATACGAGGCAAGTTGTTTCAATGAGGTAAAAATAACTAGGTGAAAAGGCTTTAGATAAGGCAGCTTAATAAAGGTTCGTAAATCCGGCTCCCCTAGGTCTATCGTCCGACCGTTGATCGCAGTAAATCAAGTAGAAAAAATACACCTACCTACGAATAGTACAAGTCTGTCCCTTTTTTACGGTAACTTCTAATTTTGAGTAAATGAAAAAACAAGATCGTCCTTAGTCATGTAGATACTCCAGATCAAAACCGTGATTTCACAAGAACAACGGAAACTTTTGTAATTAAATGTATTGTTTCAGAGATGAATCAAAATCCAATTCTAAAATGTATACCACATGCATACTTAAATCCTATTTAGATCATAATTACATTTTGATGTACGTGTTAACTTTGTTACAAAAGTATCATATTGTACGGAAGATTTGTTTCACTGTTTATTTTAAAATTAGCGCGTTATTGAGATGTACAAAACATGACTTTATAATTTGGAACACGATTATTTAGACTGCCTTGTATGATATAATAGGTAATAAGTGCCATTGTATACATTAATACCTGTCCTTTTAAAATCGCGGGGCTGACATTGGAACAATAGTTGACCAGTACCTAGGTCTATATATAAAATAATGTAGTCTGTCGACCCATGCTTGGACTTTAATTCCCCACTTCGTCCCTTATCATAACAAAGCCGGGAGGAACCAGTTGACCGCAGTTGTACATGTCTATTAATCTTGATAGGAAAATCTCTTTCATCCTCCATTGTCATGTCGTTAAGATTCCCCTTCTAATTATTTCATGAAACTGTATATAAGTATTCGTATTGTTTTTTACTGAACTTCATTGTAGAATATAATTTATTTTGGGAGAAGCAAGCCTGATTTTCCATTAAAATACGGGCTTATGAAGAAACAACAGAGTGTGATACAAAATTAGGATAGCCCTTAAGCTTGTAGTGGTATCTATATATCGGATTGTTTAAATAGTTAGGGATTCTACCTTACTGTCCTTGTTTAAAAATGTATAATGTTAAAAGGTAATTCCGCGTAGTTACAACAAATTCAAGTTACGGTCTAGCCTTGCAGCTTAAAATCTTTTCATTTCAACCGATCCCTTAATCATTGTTATCTTTCTTTTTTTAACCATCTGAATACCCAAGCAGCTTACAGATGTTCTAAACAGATCAGGAGACATAATCAACTTCTGGAGAGAGGTGGGCTTGTTGGATAACCCCCGATGGCCGCCATGGCCCACGCTCAATAGTCCACCTAAAGTACGGAAACCAAACCCTCTAACATAGAACCCAGGCAGTTTTTCTTTATGCAGCTTAGAGGTACTGCGCTGGAGACAGCATGGTCAAAGTTTCTTAACCAATTCAAGCAGAAATGTATCTCTTGGAGCCATTGTTATATATCTAGTAGTAAATTCGTTTTTCCAACGATTCGTGCATGTAAATGATTTCTCTGCCAACTTGGCTCCCAATCCCGATTACATTGCGGTACACATCTGAATTTTAAATAAAGAACGTCATATCGGTTTTAACGGACACAGAAATTTAGACGAACTTCCATTGTGATTTTATTTTGTACTTACAGACTTAAAAGTTTGATATAATTTCGAAACATGAAGTGTTTGTATAAAAAGAAATTACTTAAATACAGACTCCGGGCTGCAAACTTTATTTTTAAACTGGGCCCTATTTCCTATAACTGACAATATTTGTCAAAAAAAATACATTTTTAAGACAGTTGCTGTTACATAAAGCACTAGAACTAATGAACAATCTTGACAAGGCTTGTTATATTGGATTGTCGCATGTTATCCGTCGGTTTTTATCGAATATGCGAGATTAAAACAATGACTCCGAGCTTTTATGATAGTGATACATCTTTAAAATGTAAACAAACAAATGTGTAGGTACAGCCAAGCAATTTTACAGCGTTAAGTGTTCCATTAGTATGAAAAATGAAAACTACTAAAACCTTTTAAACAAATTTTATATTATTTAAAATAAATTCGATTATGTCAAAGTGAAGAGCTGCTTCAACAATAAAAATGAAAAAAGAACATAATTAAGTTACAATATTTGGTTTAATATTATTTTCAGAAAATGTTGAATAACTTTGTGTCGTATTCTGGAAGAGACATGATTATAAATAACCTTATTATTGGAGCGAGATTTGAAGATGTTGAAGTAATAAATATTTTGAAACACTGCCTATATTATGTGAATTGAGGGCTCATGGCTACAAGACCGCACGGGTTGATCGAAGGTTCTTGCCGGGGTCGGTCCGTGTAGAGACCCCACCGTGCCTCGGAAAGCACAATAAGCCGTTGGTATTGACTGCCATTCGTGGATCTTTGACAGTCGTTACGGGTTTGTTAGAACCCCGAAAGTCTGTAACCAGTCTTACCAAGGGGTATCGTGTTACCCAGTAACTGAGTTGTGGAGGTCAGATAGGCAGTCGCTCTATTTAAAATCCGATTATACAGGAAATCGATCCCAAAATAGTTGGAAAAAGGCTAGGTAGATTGTTGCCTATATTTTATGAATTATTCAAAACTATTAATTATTAAAGCCTCACTATTTCGACCATCTACAAGGTCAATACGAATATGACTACATTAAAATTTAAAAGGGCGCTAAACGAATTTTTAATTACGAAAACTTATTACACGATTGACGATTTTCTTAATGATGATTCACTAACTACTTAATTGACACACTAAATACCCTGATTGACATAATTAGTGTGAACCTGGTTCGCTTACTTAGTCTTATTTTATGTTTTATTGCTGTGACCACACTGACATTTTAATTGAATTTTTTTGTAATTCCAAAGATATGCCTTATTTAAAAAAAAAAAAAAAATTGGGATTGTAAATCTTTGCTTGTCCACGTGACGGTAAAATATGGAGAACTTTATTATAAAGACACCTATGTACTATACCCATTTTTGCAAAGAAAAAAAATGATTTGAATTGATTTGTTTTTTTTTTTTAAATTAAAAAACGGCCGGAATTAGAAATATTGGTACCGCATTGAAACAAATAGGTAACAATATTTGGTAGTGAAAAACATGAAACAGGGTGCATAGTAGCGCGAAATATCGTTTTTTTAGCGTTTACAAGTTTTTTCATAGCAAAAGCGAAGGAAAATCAAAGCCGATGCAGGACCTCAGTTCCGTAACAATTCATTTTACTTGAATGGGTACATTCAAAGAGCCTCCATTCTTAACTTCGTTCGGCACATTCTGGGCAGTCAGCCGTGCTACCAACCAACGCTGGCTGGTTATTTGATTAATCATTTATCCACCGTATGAACTGTTCCCGCAAATCTGGTAACAACACGAGATAGCAGAGCCTTTAAACTAAAGGGTAGGTACCTAAGTATGGTTTTATTTTAATTAAAGTCCATAGAATAACCACATTAGTTTAGTACATCTGAAACAATGGAAATGAAGGCGGAATAAACGCATTTATAAACTGCAGTCATTGTCTTAATAATACCAGACTTTATCTGTTCCACTGCAGGGCAAATACCTCTTCTCATACAGAGAAGGCATTGTCTTAAATAGTGGAAAATTTTTGGCTCCTGAAACATTTAGCAAGCAATGTGATCATTATAAAGATGGGTAGGTTTATTTGGTCCATGTACTGTAATTACACAAATGATACACATAATTTATTTCACATTTTATGATATTGAGGATTACACTCTGGGGGCTCAGCAGAAGACCTACTATGAAAAATGAGTACTGTTCTGCTGTATAATAAACGAAATCATTGGACATAACTCTTGTGAGTTATGTCCAGAGATCGGAATTGGGTGTGTGAAGATACCTAAAGTTTGCAGCGAGACATATCATAGAGCTGTTACAACCACTTAAGTTAACCGGTTTTGAATTTTACCGGTTTTGTTTCGGTTTTTTTTTTACATGTTCTTTACCTTTGAAAAACCGAACTATAAACATTAGCAAGCTGCTAATACAGTTTTAAATTAATTTTTGTTTTGAACTTTTCCGGTTCAAATTCGGTTTTTACAAAAATATCTAAAACTGTATTACAGCTTGCAGATGTGTACAATTCGGTGTTTCAGACGTACAGAACAAGTAGAACTAAAAAACCGTATTTGAACCGGAAAAGTTCAAAACAAAACTTTATTTAAAACTGTATTAGCAGCTTGCTTATGTTTATAGTTCGGTATTCAAAGGTAAAGAACATGTAAAACAAAAAACCATAAATAAATCGGTACAATTCAAAACCGGTTAACTTAAGTGGTTGTAACAGCTCTATGATATGTCTCGCTGCAAACTTTAGATATTTTCACACACCCAATTCCAATCTCTGGTTATGTCTAATGACACAAGTCATAATTAATGTTATGAATGACCGATGTTTGCTTTCGAAAATTCGGTACCCACCTACACCAATCTAGTTTAAAAAAGTACCTGGGCGACCGAGCTCTGCTCTGGTGAAAATAGAGAATGCTTATTTAAAGTATAGGATAGTACCTACTAATTCCATACTGCCATGATAGTAGGTACTTACTAATTCTATGCTGCCATGATAATTATTCTAATGTCATGTCATTATTCATTATCTTGTTCTAAACTTTGAGCGACCGAGCTCTGCTCGGGTGAAAATACCGAGAAAACAAATTTTCCCAGATATGAGAACTAGCTAGATCGATTTTTCGCCCCCGTAAACCCCTATATTGCAACTTTCATTGAAATTGTTAGAGCCGATTTCGAGAACGTGAGTAGGTACAAATATATATAGAAACACCTAGACTGCCTCGTTGGTCTAGTGGTCGCAAGCGCTACTGCTGAGCATGAGGTCCTGGGTTCGATTCCCGGGTCGGGCAAAGTGTTATTGGGTTTTTCTATCTGGAATTTCTCAGTAGCAGCCCGGAGTCTGAATTTGTGCCCGGTTGATGGCAATAGGCTCGCCCCCTATGACATGGGACTTAAACATAACTGGCGGAATGTGGGTGTACCTGCTACAGGGACACCTCTGCCTAACCCTTCGGGGAAACAAGGCGTGATGTTATGTTATGTTATGTTATATATAGAAACAAATATCTATACATATTAAAATTACTCGTTTAATGGTATAGGATATGTGTTTACGGTCTGTTACCTATAAATTGGATACTCAGGAATTGAGATACATTTTCTACGTAGAAAAAAGATTGATGAACTGATGATAACGTAATAATGTAATTCTTTGTACACTTTCCAGTAATATAATTTAGATAATAAACCATTAATGATTTCGATGAAAAATATTCCAGTCTTATCGTGTATTTTACTTAATATAATAACAACATAATATCTTTCTATATGTAATATTTCGTTGGTTTCATGGAATTGAAAACAGACGAGGTTTGACCAACAAAGAGCAAGTGAAAAATTAATTTGTTATTTTAAAAAGCTCTTCACTCATTGTAAGTAGAACATTATCCATTTAGTTATTTAGATATCTATTTAATAAAATCAATTGCCGTATGTATGAAAGATCATTACTTGTGAACGGCTCGACCAATTGGCAGATTATTTTGTTGTGTTTGTAATTGTCGGGATAAGGTTTGTATGAAAGTTTTTTTTTGGAAAATCCCCCGTAAAAGTTTTGTATGAAAATCCTCGGGTGACGCCGGGCACTAACGGTTTCATTGATATGGTACACACTTGCTACTTGTTACTCATTTATAATATTATTACCTATGTGAAACAGGAGAGAATAGGTAATTTAAATGCATTACGAACAGAGAATCTGAATTACATCAACAAATCAATTCGAAGCTCTGTCTTGCGAAGATGGCTGTACAATTTTACGTAAACAGGATTCAACAAGAAATAAATTGGATGTAAGTAAATAAATAAATCATTTAGTTCGTGCCAGTCATCTAGGTCAAAGCAATGTTTCATGAACCGTATTTTTTATGAATCAAAATATTGATGATTTCCAAGGCATTAAAGTCGTTATTTAGTTTATGTTTTTTCATTAGAAAAAATAATCAAGCAAACATACGCAACTCAATACCTACTATAGATTTAGACGAGACATAATTAGCTTGCAATGAAGTTGGTTTTATGAGAGAAGACCAAAGAAACGATGGATGGATTGTGTGAAAGAAAGAAAGAAAAACATTCACACAGTTCATGAAACATAAAACACAAATAAAAAATGAAAATAATGAATAAATGAAATGAATGAATGTGAATAATGTGATGTGTATATGTATGTGATGTGTGTGCGTTGTGTGTGTGTGTTGTGTGTGTGTGTGTGTGATGTGTGTGTGTGTGATGTGTGTGTGTGTGAAATGATATGCCTAGAACCCTCTAGGTAACTAATGAGATGTTGACTAATAGAAAATTATGGAAGATGGCATGCTGCGCCGACCCCAAGTAAATAAATTTAGGGCAAGAGAGTGACTGTGATGATGACAATGCATCGAACTTTAATGCGTCACAGTTATAAAGCCAGTAGTAAAACGTAAATCAGTACTCGTAGTTTTAATGCAATTATTGTCGAGTTGCGTGAGGAGTCGTGATTAAGCATCCTTAACTTATTTACCGTGGCTCCTACTGAGAGTAGCCGAGAAATCTCTTCATCAGTGTTGTTGGTTAAGTCAGAACAGAATTGTTTATTTCTTTTTCCTTATTTACACAACATATTTCACGTGAAACGAAGCCTTGGAAATGTCACGGAAATAGTTTTTATCGGTAGAGTAGTTGTGTTTGTTTATAAAAACCTCGCCCTCATCTTTCAGCTTTCAGTTTATTGTTTTATTTCAACTCCACATTCGTATTGTGGTAAAAAAATTACATGCAAAATATTTTTTCTTCCGTCTTTTTTATTCAGTTCAGCGGAATTTTAGGATTAGCGAAAATACATTAAAAACTTCTTAATTCTGGTTTAACTTTTATGAAAGAGTCTTCTTAAAAATATTTATGGGACGTAAAAAAGTTTAATTTTTATGTAAATGTCGGAGTTCCGGACATTAGTTGGTACTTAAATGTGCCTAATGGTACTTTGTCAGTTCGCTCGTTCAAAGAGCGGTTAACAGCTAGTGTGTAAGTATAGGGGCATATGTGTCGCACACGTGACCTAGTGGCTTGTTCGATATAATGTGGCCGGGACTGGGTCCCGAGCTGCCCAGTAATAATAACAAGCCCACTTGCTACCCAAACTTTAGCCAGATTACGTAAACAACCATTTTCTCTGAACAACATAAAATTAAGGCACATTTAGATATGTTTATAACTTAATTACAAAGGAGACAAAAAGCATGTTTATTTTCCCAACGCTCGTTTAGTAGGTGTCCTAAACGACTTCAACGCCCGAAAATATAACTGCTTTTTAACGCAATCATTAAAGCCGCACATAAAATTAAATATAATATCCAAAAAGTATTTCTTTACTGTGGATTTATTAAAGTCTGGGTTATATTTTCATGTTGTTTAGCTAAAAGCTGAAATAAACGCTAAACGGTGTTCATTAAATGAAGTTCTACTGTTTCTTTCGTTGTGTGCTCACAGTGGGTGGTGTGCCTTTGTCGCCCACAAATATAGGGCATGTTGAACCAACTTTAATGCTTTTAAACTCTGAACTAGAAATAGATTTATTGCTCGGTAAGACAATGTACAAAAGACTTCTTCCTTATTCATAATATCTCGTTAACTGGAATATTGTTGAAGTGTTTTACCCACTTTTCCAAATGTCAAGCTGTTATAGCCTTTTATGGTAAATAAATAATATAGGTACCTAAATACTTTACATAATATTCCCATATTTTCGGAACAACTCGGTACATAAACCATAAATAATATTGAAAAATCTTATTAGAAAATCTTTAATTGATAATCTGAAAACATGGTAACAGTCAACAAAAACATTGTCATCGTTTGTTTACTGGAACACTGGAGATAATGATCCTGTATTGAGGAATAGAATACAACAAAATAATTTATTTTACAGTCAGTTATTACGTTTACTGAGGCAACCGTTAAACAGATATCAAGGCGCGTATTTCCTTGTAATATCGTTAATTTGTTTCTTCATAATGACATTCAGCACGTTAAAAAGACATTAATAAGAAATAAAACTGATAGATAAAACAGGTGTAGAAAGGTCTCGACTTAAAATGGAACACAGAAAGTTAGGTGATATTCTGTGGGCCTATCACGACTGCTGAGTAAACGTAAGACCCTTTGTAGGTACTGTAAGCACCACGCTTGGCTGCGGTACTCAGGACCGGGACAGTGTAAAAATTAAATAACTTTTGGAGAGCAAGATTATATTTTAAACCATTAGTACAACATTACGACAATACCAGCGCGACCGACGCCTGTCGGCAGACTACTATTTTTTTACCAACAAACGAAAGCCATATAAAAATATCCTAATTTAAACTATCTTGTCAGATTGTTCGGATGCCACACAGTGTTCTTGCCAGCCTGTACAGCATGAGATTAGATCTCATAATAAAACCTCACAGAACACATTCGTTTTTCTTGCCGTGAAAAACTGCGGTTTATTTGCCGTGTGTAGGCACGGTCTTTAATGTTGTATGGATGACAAAGGAAGCTTGTTGACAGACACGGTGGCACTGCATCACGGTGCCCGCCGTCGCCGTAGTGCATATACAAGCTCACACGATTTTTCTACGGTACCGTAAAGAAACCGTGCCGTGTACAACGGGCCCTGCGTAAATTGGTATGATTTTAAAATTGGAAATACTCGTTTCGAACATATTATTTATGTTTACAATGCCTTCATAATTTTACGGTTTTTGTTCATATCTATGGCTAGTACTTATTGTGCTTGTCTCAAAAATGTATACAAAACTGCGATAGAATAGTTGTATTTTCGATTCAAAAGTCGTTCGAATTTACGTTACGTTTATGTCGCGCGATCGTACTAGGTCAACAGGGCACAATTTCTTTGTTGTAATTGATTTATGCCATCAATTTCCCAAGAAAGATTTGACGTGTTATATTTTTAAAGAGAAATAATAACATCCATCTCATGTTTTATTAAATCTTGAGGTAGAGGAGTAACGATGAAAAGATTTTACTTTCCTTTCAAATATTTTCCTTATTGCAAAATTTTATTAAACTAATATTTGTGTACATTAGGCTAGTTCAAAAGGACTTGGAAACACGGTGTGTTCGTAAGTCCAATATTTCCGTTTTTTAAGAAACTGTTTTAATTATTTTAACTTGGTGTCGATTTATTTATTGAAATGTCAACCATAACAGTTTATGTGATAAGAAAGTAGGTACTCCGACTAGATTATATTTATTGGGTTTTGTAGTGGTATGTTCAGTAGTAGCTAAATGGTGTTGTCGGACGATTCCGTTGATAATTTTTCTCTTTCTTTTATAGTCTTGGTTTTTGCCTTAGAACTCTATCTCAACAGCTCACCTTATCTGTATAACTTACAGAAAGTTTCAGACTATTTATCCTATTGATCACTAGTTGTTACTAGTTACTTCGTCCGCGTGGAATTCTATACATCAATATTATTTATTTGTATAGATTCCTAAAACAAAAGTTACTCCTTATAACATCAACTATCAGCCAGTGAAAGTCCCGTCAAAATCGGTCCAGCTGTTCCGGAGATTAGCTGGAATAAACAGACAGACAAAACATTTAAAATTGTGTTTTTGTTGTATGTACCATATATACTTTCATATGCATTTAGTAAAAAGCTGTTATTTGACATTAAAAACAGACACTTCAATTTTATTTATTTGTATTGATATCAACAAATAAAATCGAAGTCAAACATTATAAGAGAATTATAACCAGCAATAGTATTTCGTATCGCAGTTCAGTTATCTTCGAAGAAAATAAAATGTTCAGGCTCAGTCAACTCACGCTTTTTCAAACTACGTGACAATCATATGGCAACATTTCCTGAGCCGTTGGCCTTAATTTTTTGGGATTGTACGGAGGATTCCGTATACATTTATATGTGTCTGGTCCACAGGACGGAAGACAGAGCAGTAAGGGTTTATTTTACTGTTGTAGCTATAAGAAAACGGTTCTGGAGACAGGCCATTAATTTTGCAAATCTCGTTCTTTAGTAAAAAGTTTTTAAAAGGTACTTACTGACATTCAATAACTCATCATCTGTTACGACGCCTCATTGAGGTGGATAACAATTAAAATTCTATTGTGTCTCGTGAAAGGATAAGTGAGTAAACATAAAATAAATGGAAGAAATATCTAGATCCCCTGATTGTCTGGATAAAGTCTCCTTATCCGTTTAGAGTAGTCTACCTTTTAAATACTCTTGCTGACTGGCCAATTTCTTCAAAATAAATGCAAAATATGACTAAGTTGAGTCCGCTGAGAAGATTGTCTACAGTGTAGACAATCTTGTTTTATTTTCGAGACGGTGTATACTCTACACCGACTCGAAAATAAAACTAAATTAACTGAAGACTGAGGTATACAGTCTTCAGTTGTTTTAAACGTGAAGCATACTGAAATACGTAACATTGACCTTTATCCGACTCATTAGAGAGTCGTTCATGCCTGAACGTAAGAAGTAGCACAAACAACATTGTTATCACCTGGCCGTATCACAAGCTTGCCGACAGCAAATATGTATTGTGGGATCTTATTGTTAAGATACTATCCTACCTGATTATATATGCGACATGAAAATCTTTTTTGATGCAACTGACCTGACATTGGTATACAATTTCTGTACCCATTTTTTTTCGTTTTTTTATTTTTTGTTGCGAAGCGTAGTTAATTTAGTAAGAGCTTATTTTTAACTTCGTTTCTTAAGTTCTTTGAATGACAGACAGCACAATTTATCATGCTGGATATAATCCATTATTATTAGATAAGCCTAGCGCTGTCACCAGCATGATTGACTCGAAATTAAATGCCTTTTCATGGTGAGGTAAAAAAAAAACAATACATTTTCTTAATTTGTTTTCTTCGACGTCGGAATCCCCCTATTGCTTCTGAAATTAATTCCCAAATAACAATGAAATACCGATATCTCACTCAACACGTCATCTTGGGAACAATAAAACATTCGAAAAAGTCTCATGTCGGTTTCTGACACAACGTAGACATCCTCTAATAAAAAAAAAATCGTAACTTCACCCCCGGGAGGGTCATAAAATGAGGTTAAAGTTTATGTGAACAAAGTTACGAGAATCAGAAAGAATACAAAAAAAAAAGAAATTCCTGTCGCTGATTTAAAGCAGGCAATATAGGACCTACGTGATAAAGTCTGATCCGTACATCATCTTTGTGAGTTGATTGATCCGTCGAACAAGAGCTTATTTCAAACTCACCTACTCAATATCATATAGCCGTCCATGTTTTATTAAACGTGGTCGTACTAAAGCATGGCCATCATCACTCACTTTCAGGTTCAGACAACGGAAACGCATTAATCTTGAGAGATAATCAATTGTCGCCATGGTGTATAAGTGGAACAGATTTTAAACGTAAACCTTGTATAGATACATTTTCGGCTTGACCCGCATTGCCGAATTTGGGAACGAAACGGAATATTACGAAAATATCTATTCCATTGAGGGATTGCGAATTCTGTTGTTTGGTATGCGTTTAAACGTTCTGTTATGAAATGCCTTTAGGCATCTTATCCTTTTCATGGGCTTTTGTAAAGGTCCCTTACGATGAGTCTTTTCACTTTCAATAACAAACTCGTATCAAAATATTATGATTATTTCGTTGATGTTGGTGTTTTAGTTGTTCATGGGAAGTTCCTATACTTTCCATTCCAGTACAGTGATGAATAAGTGAATAAGGGCAATATGACTTATCGATACACCAAGCGGGCGAGAAGTCACAGTTCTTAGCGTGAATCTGCTATAATTAGGCTGATACTTAGCACTTCGAAAGAAACTCAATTGTTTTCATCTTTTAGGAAACAACTTTAAATTAAGCTACGGCGGTACACAGTTACAAAAGGGTTGATTTATTATTCTATTGTCTGGCCCATTTTGTTTCAAAACAACTTTAAAATCATTTGTTATACCTAATATTTCAGGCTTTTGTATTAGGTAGGTTTTGACGTTAGCTAACAACTCTACCGACGGCGGCGTTTACAATAAAACTGCTCTAAACATTTTATATCCGTAAAAGTTAAGTAAAAGACGAAAAGTAATATCAGCTATTTCTACTTCGTTTTTTGACAAAAATGTAAAAACTGAAGTACATTGAACTTGTTGCGAAAATAACCAACTGAGGTCCTGAAAGAGAATGTATAAATTCGCGATCATATACCTACAAAATATGCCTAGTTTTTCCCAACTGTATTGGAGTCGGCCAGTCTAACCGGATGCAGCCGAATACCAGTATTGTCGTGAAGCGACTGCCTATCTGACTGTTTTTAAATTTGCGATTATATCTACATAGGGATATTAAACAGTACCAATATATCAAGTTCAAATAAAATCGAGTTTATGGATTATTATTTTCCGTAACTGTTAACTATCTAAAACTGTTAATTTCCCCACATTTCGAGGACTTGACAGCGATATAAAGGTCTTATTGTTACAATAATTACAATCTGTTTGAATAGTTAATTGTTCAGTGTGATTTAATTTAATTAGTATTAGTTTAATAAATGTTCACATGAGTAAACAGTGTTTTGTTTGTTATAACGTGTTTTTTTTTTGTTACAGTACAACAAATTCATCGCAAGATGACGATGCGGACTGGTCAAGGAACAGTTCCATTGACGAGTTCATAGTACATAATGGAACAAATGACACCTTCGGTACGTACTTGAACGATACCTATTAAAGACCAAAATAGTTTTTTCTCGTTTATCGTGGCTATAAATTTCGGGAGCCCGGTAGATAAATCAGGCGTGATCAGGCGTCAACCGTCCCATATTGACTGCCGATTGAATCTCTACTTATTTTGTAACAAATAGGTGACATTTTGGCCTTGATGTGCTTGTTCCAATCGTTCACATCACAGACTGAGAGGTCAAGTTTTAAAAATTCGCACAAAATACCTCTTAAAATTAAATTATTCTCGAAACAGCCGTCAAAGAGCCACTTCACGAATATTATCTTATTTGTTATTGAAAAGTCTTCAAAACTTAACCAGCTTACAGCCTGTTATTGATATTGGTATAAAATACATTTTGATGTTCGTCGCAGAAAACATTTTGAAGTCTTTAGCTAGTTAGGTACTTGGAATATTTAATTTAATTATAAATATAAATTATGCCTAATTGTGAATGATTTCTTCTTTGATGTTGACTAATTCCAATTAAAGCATGACTGACGATATAAATGAAAACTTCGAAGCTTGAGCGTTTGAAAAGTAAACGAAACGATAATTTATTTTTAATTATTAAAGAAATCAAAGCCTGTGTTCCAAGAAAAATCCTACAATATTCATGAAATAGGTATATTTATTATAATTATATTTTGGCCGCTCATTTGATCAGAAACGATGTTATTACAAAGTCAATAGACATATTTTCTTTACCTATCAGCTAGCTTTCATTTACCTTCAATCCAATGTTAGACGATCCAATTACCAATCAAAAGGTCACATACAAGAGATTTAATGATAACGTATTTGTTTCAGAAACGTTGTATGACGTGCCGACCGGTATGATAGTGTTGCTGTCGTTTTTGTACGGCTCGATATCGGTGCTGGCCGTGGTCGGGAACTTCCTCGTGATGTGGGTCGTGGCCACATCGAGGAGAATGCAGAGCGTCACTAACTGCTACATCGCCAATTTAGCTCTAGCTGATATAGTCATAGGATTATTCGCTGTACCATTTCAAGTAAGTAACTCGTGACATGACGATAATTTGTATGATACTCGTAGCAAATATGGGGCTAGAAAATTGTTTTAGTAAATATGCTGTTGTTACTTAGTGCTCACCAGATTAAGTAGGTAGCTGGAAAAGGAAATAAACCTTTGTTTTAAGTGCGTCAGCTTCTTCATTATATAAAAGTCATTATTTTTAAATTCAAATTATTTTAATCAAGTGTGACCAAAACTAATTTTAGGGACCAACGAAACTGCCCACACTTTACTTTTATCTTGTTTTACAAAATAATGGAAACTGACCACGATGCTCTCATAAAGCAAGATCATCACCCACTCGCCAGATTCTAAAGCTTGAAAATTAAAAACCACTTCTGAGCGTCTGTCTGCGTTATAAAAACATAATTAACTCATTCGGTATTTCTGGAGCGAACCTTGTATGTTTCAGCAATTAATTCAAAAATAAAATCATAGTTTTATAGTTATAGGTATGTGTCGAAGATATCTACTAATTATTTTATCAGCTTAAAGCAAATAATTAGAGAAGATTAAAACTGGAATATTTAAAACTAACGATATTTTATGTAGGTATATTTTATGTAGGTATATTTTATGTAGGTATATTTTATGTAGGTATATTTTATGTAGGTATATTTTATGTAGGTATATCACTTGCCGGAAAGAACAGTCAGCAGGAGGTTTCATTTACAATCAAATTAAGCCAGCGAGTGACAATGACGTTAAATCAAATCGGTTAATACACTTTATCAGATTCTGTTACTACTCTACTCAATTAGTGCTGCTGACGCGTTTCATTTCAAAACCGTTCCATGGTGGAATAACGTTAAAACAAAAAGCACATAAAGGTATCCACTTTACATAGGTAGGTACCGGTATTCCATTGACGTAGGCGGTTTCACAATGTATGTGCATACGTAAAAGCGCAAGATAAAACAATTTATACTTACCAATGAAAATGATAAGCCTTGAATAACCAATCTGTGTAATTTGTTTTCAACATCGTCTGCCTTTTTTGCTCTTTCAGTCACATAGATTTAAGGCTACCGCAGTCAGGCGCGACGCGACGGTGTTCTGGTAGAACAATTTCCATTCAGTTTTCATAAAGTCAAAGTCAAATAATTTATTTCAATTAGGCACATAAAAGGAACTCTTGAACGTCAAAATTTACAAAAAATAGAATTGATTCTAGTCGCCCCTTCCAAAAGGTAGTTTTCGTATGGAGAAGAATGGGCAAGAAAATCCACCGTTACTCTTTTAAAATGTTTTAGAATATTTTGTATACATTAATTATATGTGAAGACGATGCACCTGAAATAAGATTACTATGCCACAATAGGTAATAATAATTAAAAATGAAGCAATGACAGAAAAAAGTATTATGGAATTAAAAGGATACATTTTTTTTTATATCTTTATTTATTTAAGGGATTTTTGTACACATATGCGACGATGTCAATCCCATCGTGCTTTTACAAATAACGACTAACTAAATTAACTAATCTCACACAAAACTTAACTTAATCTAATTACTTATCTAAAAAAGTGTAAAATATTTTTACTGCTTCAGACGTAGGCTTAGCTAAAATACCAAGGAACATTCCAACATCCATTACCGACAATTTCATCGCGTTGAAAAGTGCGTTTCTTTTGTTTGTATATCGGACCCATTCCACCAACACATGCTGTGCATCCTCTATTCTACCACACACCTCACAAAATGGATACATTGTGTTCACATATTTACAAGCATTGTAAAATTAGGTATCTATACGATACTCCAAAAAAAAAATACAAGTAATACTAATAATAAGTCAGTGTGTGAGTTCAAGTAATCACAGAATGTAAAACCAATATTATAATAATTAATTATACAATTAAATTAGCAACCAGTTTGATTTTGTTAAAGAAATTGTTCTACTAGAGAAGCGTCGCGCTGTCCATAAAATCCTATGAACACAAAAAAGCCTTATGTACTCATAGAGTTTTTATTTGAACCAACTTTTCATTGTCCATTAAATCAACTCTATTAAATCGCATCGCGTAGGAACACAGGTTGATTAATTGTGCCCAAATGTTCCATGAACCTTTATTGCCACAATTATTCATTGGATTCAAAAGGGGGAAAAGTATTGTGAAGGGAAAGCGATTAATTCATAAATTGTTCCGAACGGTCATCATCATGAATGATTTTCGATTAACCGTTTCGTGTTTACATTGCAACGGAATAAATGTGGAACCGCTGAATGATTTTCAAAAAAACAGGATAGCTCTGTAATACAAAAGAACCAATACTGCATCATAACTATAAATGTAAAATTCGTAATCGTATTGTATAATTATCACTAGCTTCAAAAACGGTGCAGGAAAACATCGTGAGGAAACCGGCAGCCCATGGACAGCTTTAAAACCCTGACACCAGGTTAGTCAGTAACCACACGAAAAAAAGAAAACCGGCCAAGTGCGTGTCGGACCACGCACAATGAAGGGTTCCGTAGTTGGGATGAATTTATCCCAAAAACAAACTTAACTTTGTAGTTGAAAAATATGTTCTCCCATACGGAATGTATGGGAAAACATGTTTTTGCAACTGCAAAGTTAAGTTGGTCGATTATTACTCGTTAACCTGTAGAGCCTACTTAGCTGTGATAGTTTTCCTTTTAATTTCGTTATATCAGCTATTGTTGTGATTTTTTCCACACACCCAAAACCAACCATTTAGCCGGCAGGGGGAGGGACACTTGACTATAACAAAAATTAGCACTTGAAAGCTTAATATTTCGCAAACGAATCCCTGAATCCAAAAATTATTTTTACAAACTCACAATATTTTTGAAGGATCTTTCCAATGATACCCCTCACCATGGGGTAAAAAAATTAAAAAATAAACATTACCACTTTACGTGTATGAGAGGTACTTACCCTAAAAAAAAATGTTTTTCATAATTTTGTTTTACCACTTTGTCGGCGTAATCACAACTTTCTAGTACTACAACTTTCTAGTACTAAGGGTCTCGGAGCTAGACCGCGGACAGACAGACAGACAGACAGACAGACGGACATGACGAAACTATAAGGGTTCCTTGTTTACTACGGAACACTAAAAAAGCATCATAACTCGCGATTTAGTATACCAACATTAGAATTTCAGTACGTAGTAACATCGATAAAGTTAGGTACGTGAAAATCCGAGACACATTTACTTTGGCTCAAGTAAGCAAATAAAGATGACTTCCCGTTTAATGTAATATTCTACAAATCCTAGACTGTTTACACTGAGACTCAATACAATGAACGCTCGGTTTCCCTATTATCTCGTAGTCTCGTACCTAGTTACTTCACAAAGGCACCGAAAACGTACATGGGTAAGTAGGTATATCATTGCAGTAGTTTAGTTTAGTGGCACATAAAAGACGGCCTCCTTTCCTTCGCCGCGACGCACAACAGCGTTTGATGTGCCAAACTTCTTAACAGAACAGTGAGCTTGTTACATAATATAGGCAACACTGAAATATTTTCACTGATCCGTGCCAAATAACGTTGAAGTGAATCTTATAACATTGAAGTGAATCTTATGACATTAAAGTGAATCTTATAACATTGAAGTGAATCTTATAACATTGAAGTGAATCTTATAACATTGAAGTGAATCTTATAACATTAAAGTGAATCTTATAACATTGAAGTTTTCTTGATTTTAACTATAAAACGAGCCAGATCGCTTCCAAGACTTAAAAAAGACAATTTCGAAGTTACTAAGGATCGCTGCAGAAGTGATTTTAAAAGTTTTTGGAAGAAAATCTTTTGGGAATCAATGGTTGAGAAAAGAAATGAATGAAGTCGAGAATACACTTCGCTCTTCCTGTTAAACCTCGAAATCCATTTAACATTCTAATCACTATCTATAAGTAAAACGTTTAATTATAGTTGAAGTAACTCAGATTGTGCATGAAGTGTCATCAAGCCTTATTTAAGGTAACTTGAATAGATATGGTTTATCCCTAAAGTGTCTGATGAAAGTGTAAACAAAGGTTAGTTTACACTTTTATCGTTCAGTTTAATTTCTTACACAATCAGGGAATTAGTAGCACATTCATCTGTATTTAGAACTTCTTCTTTCTTTTTACTTGTCATCACTTTTTCCAACTATTACTGTTTGAATAACATTATTAAATTGTAATTGTAGTTTTATGTATTCAAATAATCAAATCAAAGCACTTAATTTGTAAGTGGTACTACAAATTCATTCATTCATTTGTTTGCGTTTTTATTAGATAGTTTTGGAGCAGACAATACCTATTCTATAATGCAAAATGTTGAAATGCTAGCCATGGCCAAATACGAATGTCGGAGTAGGCGCAGTAAAGATTTATCTGGATTTCGGTAATACCTACTTTACTTCACAATTTACCCTTTCCGCTGATACAGACAACATTTAACTAGATGACTACTCGCACGAGTGCCTAAAAAGTTGTATCGTCGGAATAACTTTTCACTTAAACTTTCCACATAAAATTCGTTTGTATTCACTATTCAGTATCTAGATAATATTTAATGTTACTAAAGCTTTTTCAGTAGATATACCTGTGGCATAAATGTGAAAAGTCATTACGAAGCGGAGCTGCACAAAAGCGTTTCTGCATCTTTTGACAGACGTAGATTATGGGAACCTTTCTAGAGGAAATGCAGTCTTGCAAGCGTTAAAACATACTGGAACAAAGTAGATAGGTATTTCTATCTTAATAATGAGACGTTCGCCATTCGAATCTAAAGAAACATATGTAGGTAATTCCTGCAATACAATATACCTTCAATAAACAAATTAGATACGTCATTAATAATACAATAAAGTACAAATTAACAATAAGCGTTTAATTTCCTTTATAATTATGCTGTCAATCTTGCATTTACATAATAAATTATTCTCATGTTGCCTTTCAACCATCAGTATGAGACGAGGCCTAACGTTTGCTAAGAATCACATGCGGATTAGCAAAGTTAAAAAGGTTTTACCGCTTATGGCCCTGTCCTATTCAAAAGCGATCGTCGGGCGAATACGCGATCATCGCGTTCATATGTCACTTTTTGTTCGGTGCATCTGAACGCGTGATCGCGCCGACAGAGGGCGCATTCCGGATTCCCAACAAAAAGTGACATAATGAACGCGACGATCGCGTATTCGCGCTCATGACTTTTTTGCTATTGACGAGGAAAGGTCTACAGACAACCCTATAGGCGTAGGTATCATAAACTTAGATACTCTTAGAAGGCTTAGTACCTGCTACTGGGTTCAGTGATTTTTTATGGACAGTAAATTCTTATCGCGGCGGCCCAGGCTTAATAAAATGATAATTTTTGACAAGGATAGATAGATATCCAAGAGCAGTTAATACCGTATGATGTATGTTGTACCTAGTGCTTCAATATATTCAGTCCACTGCAGTGCATTAATCTGATACGTTCATCAATATTTTAACATTCGGACTTACTGTGGCGATTGCTGTTATAATTAGTTTCGTTAATTATTGATGTGTGTTTAACATAATAGATTCGTCGTAGATATTCAGATGAACTTTTTTCATATTTAATGAAAGTAGGTTGGAATACTTAAATCTACAAGTTGAATTGATTTTACTTTCCCACTAAATCATCATCATCAATCAGCCTATAAATGTTCCCACTGCTAGGACACAGGCTTCCTCTCTGTGAGAGGGAGTGGGCCGTAATCCACCACGCGGGCCCAGTGCGAGTTGGTAGATGTCTTCAAATTTTCGGTTCTAGGACATGCCGGTTTCCTCACGATGTTTTCCTTCACCGTTTGAGAGCAGTGATGATGAAATAATTTACACAAAGTAAAGCGCCTGTCTGGGTTCGAACCTATGACCTACAACTCGTAAGTCGCGGCCTTTACCACTGGGCCACCACTGCTCTACTCTGCTCCCACTAAATAATAATATCAATTAATCAATCACACCAGCCTATCGCAGGACACCGCTGGGCATAGGACTAATAATAATATTGTGATTCTTCATAATGTGCACATATCGAAATGATGAATCTATGCTTAATTTTATCGACGGTTTTCTTTTTGTTTTTTTTTTAATTTTTTTTGTATAAAAAAAAAATATCTTTGGCATCTTATTTATAAATTTTACAATTATTGTAAAAATTTATGAAATAAATACAGATTTTTGCAATAAAAAAACATGTTTATTTTCAATTGAGGGTAGTTTCTTTTTTAATTTCATTTTATCTGGACGCCTAATTACTTCCAGTCATTAAGGAGTTTATTTCATCGCGACAGATGATTTAGTTTAAAAGTTACACAGTTTTGTTACAGTTTTTTTTTAAATCCACAAAATGTATTTAAAAAAATATTTAGATTTTTTTAAATATTTTTTCTTTCTTTAAAATTAAACTAAATTCCCTCATTCCGAGTTGTGCACATTGTGAAGAATCACACTGTATGGTATCTATCTATCTCTATATAACATGATCGACTTTTGATAGTGTGATCTTGAAAGCACGAACGGTTCAACGGTTCTAAAATAGTAGTATACTTTTCAAATTAATAAAGTTAGGCTTAACCAACTAGGCAGTCAGGCGATAGCTTCAGTTGTTAGTAGAAGGTATTATAGGTAACAGGTATTACAATTACGTATTTATACTCCGTACCGTACGTCTCTTACACTTTGAAAATTGTATTGTACGTCATTTCCTTTACCTCACAATTGATCAAGAGCAATCAAGAGTGTGGTAATCTTTTAAAATCTTTTTGCATAATACCCCTGTTGTCACGTTTCTGATAAAATACTCCTCACCTTAAGCCCAGACCTTTCTCCCGCGTTATTTCAAACCATTTCACGGTACATTTAACGAATGTATTTTACGTGCCACCACAAAGATATAGGATCAGATTCTCTTATCCCACCGAATGTTATACGGCCTGAAGGGGTTTTAAAACATGACAATTGATAAAAATATTATATTTTTTGCAAAACTTGGGATTCCTTTTTACCGTATGAAACCATCATCATAATAAAATGGTTTTCATAAACATTTGTCATTTTCATCAGTATGACATTAAGGTGTCAAAAACGATCTGTATCGGAAAACAAAGCTTATGGACCAATTCTGGGCCAATTTTTTTGGTGGAAAAGAACAAAAAGGTACAGCGGTTTGAAATATTTTAAAAGTTGTCGAACTGACATTTAAAATCTTCAGTTAGAAGTGATTTAACGATTGAAAAATCGGCCCATATTCTATTACTAACGCGTAACGTATAGCGCGGAATTTACTACGTCAAGATAATCTTCGAACAGAGGGATTAGTAATGCATTAAAATTAATCAGGATTAATTAGCAACACTGTGATGTTCAAAGTGGAACATACTGATCGTGTCTCACTTTAATAATAATAAGAATAGTCCTCCAGATCCAATTTCGGCCATGGCGACCAATCTCAGCGGAGACCAGCCTTCGGTGCGGGAGATAGTGCACAAGTGTGTGCGTAAACACCCGTGCACTCTTCTCTTCCCTCTCTCTCATAGTATCTCACATTGGAAAGCACTTAGATATTTGTTTCCCTTTAATTTGTTATTTTAGATATTTACTGAATCAACGTTAGACATTATAACTTTTGTTTTCGTTGAAAATGAGAGTTCTGAATTTTTCAGTATGCAATAACGTAGGTAGATAACTAGGTATACTGTATGAGTAAGTGGAGAAAGTTTTGTATAACCAAGCCAATGCACTACTGTAAACCTCGTTAAGGTGGAATCACCTGATAAAACGACACTTTGCAACGTTAGGTTGACAGTTTATCGATGCTAGTTCCATTAGTTGACTTCATGGAATGTTATGTTTCAGTTTCAACCGAGCGAAAATTGTATTTTGTACCACAGTAAAAAACTGCATACAATCCAATCTCGTAGCCTGGCCTTCAGCCCAAAATTCTTCAGTTGGCTAATGGCTCCACGCTTTAGTATTCCGCAGCGTGCCAGTTCGGTAATCAATTATGATCCTTACCAATCCGCTCAATATGTGCGGTATAAACAATATACCCAGTTAATACTAGGTACGTTGAATGGCCCCGGTTTTAACGTTAAGTTGCTGATAACATCTGTCAACATGAATGTTCACAATATAATGGTTCATATACCTGTGATTCCTGTAATCTAGTGCTTAGTATAAAGCCAAAAATCCTAGCTGCTTTTTTATACACTTCATATTGCATCGATGTAAAGATAAGCGGATACTGAATTGCGTCAATCACGTGTCCAAAACTTTAATATTTTATTTATTTAAAGGCTTACCAACTAAACACATACACAACATTAACCCAAAAGTCTCTGTCATAATGTAGATCTTATATGTATCTAAATTACAGGCAAGCACGACACTATCAATTAGCATACTAGAACATCAAACACAAACCGCTCAACGCGCCTAAATAAGTTTAAAAACATCAATATATGGGCAACACTGGGAAACATTTTTGTGTTGCAACACCGAGCTCTCAAGTGTCATATCAAGCGGCTGTTTGGGCCATTGAAATAGTATGTCTATGGTTTGGGCCGAGTACTTCCTTCTGTTACAGACGTATACAACATACTGGCTTGTTTTCTTATTTCAATACCCTAATTGCGTAATAAAACACAATCACAATCTCTTTCGATTTGAAATAGGGAAACAGTTTGAAAAAAAATCTGCTCAACAACGTAAATAACGTAATGAATGTTCTTGAACTATCAAAATGAAACAAATTAGGCATAAATGTTTACGAAAATAAGTTACCCAATTATGGTACTGGTTTACGTAGAATCGTATGGCGTGATACGTTTGTGATAGGTGAAGTAACTCATGACTTTAAAAGTGGACAGTTAATGTTTAATTTTATCTGTAAAAAAAATTACGAGGCGTAAACCAAATTACCGCGGTGTAAATGGTCAGTGACAGTAACTGATTGTCTCAGCCTGAATAGCAATCATACTTAAGAAGTTCCGCCTACAGTGTAAATGATTCATTCCGTTTCATTACAGCGGAATTTACATGAAATCTTCACACAAACTTTGACGGCAGGTTCAAAGATGAACTTTGAATGGACATTTTGTTCTGAGAATTTGTTTTGCATAAATTACATTCCAGCACCCTAATTACGTAACACACTTTCGACCACAGTCCGAAAGATTTTGAAGGAAATTGCTGATCCATTGCCTCATATGTTTTTAAATTTCGTCTGCTCAACAACATAAATAACACAATGAACGTTGTTGAACTGTCGAAATGAAAGGCATTGCCATTGTTAGTGTCTTACGCGATTACCTTGCTGGTTGTTAGTATTTTCCTGTAGAGAAACTTGCAAATTTTCTTCTTTATCTTTCTTGCATGTAACTACACCTCCCTTTACTGTGCAGCGCTATCAGAATTTAGTATGTTTGTAAACAATAGCTCGTTTCTTCAGTGTGACGTTATCTTCTTGTGGGAAACTGGCCAAATGTATATTTTTTAAGTCATTTTAAGTCGCTTGTCTTATGAGTAAACTATGTGCCCTAGAATGCGGTTATTTGCGCCATTAAGTTTTCCAAAGCGAAATTTCGCTACGCTACTTGTTCATACATTTTTATCATGTATGTGAAGCACGTCATTGAACGTGTTTTAATATTAAGCTTATACCAGGTTGACCGAGCTCTGCTCGAGTGAAAATAGATAAACATATCGTCCAGGTATACCAACGTTGTATCACATTCCCGACGCTGTGAAAATAGAGAAAACGAATTTTCCCAGATATGAGACCTAGCTAGATCGATTTTTTACCTCGTATGTTGCAACTTTCATCGAAATCGTTAGAGCCGTTTTCGAGAACGTGATTAAAAATATATATAGGTACGTATATGTCGGATTCGGTCATTAGTACGGTACGAACACGAAACGAATCGCAAGCGCGCCGCTGGCGACAGGACGTGATCTACCTACACCTAAAGCGCGCGCTTCTACAGAGTCTTCAGCCTCGGATCGCATCGGAGTCAAGACGTCGCGGAACTTTTCTCGATTCGTGGTGCTCGGTTATTGTGTTAGTTGTAATTTGTGATCATTGTGCTAATTGGTGATTTTAATAAACGCCGTCGCACCCAGTGTGTGTATAATTTAGCTAGTGTGATTAATTTGACAGTAAATTATAATGTGATCTGAACTGCAAACTGTTTTTCTATTGCGCATTAACCAACACTACCCACACACGCCCACAGTAGTTAAAATATGCCTGAAAATAACGAGAGTCACATACCCGTCTCCGACATATTATACACAAATATTGCTCGTTTAATAGTATAGGATAATATTAGCCTGTTATTGTCCCACTGCAAGGTAAAGGCCTCTTCTCATACAGATAAGGCACGAGCATTGATCACCACGCTTGTTCAAGACGGGTTAGCGATTCCAGACTTATTTAACTATAAGTCCAGGTTTCCTCACGATGTTTTTCCTTCACCGATGTCAGTAATGTTCAAGATAACTCAGAAAGTACATAATTTGAATTGAAAAAGTCACACAGATTTGGACCCACAACCGCATGAGAGGCCTCAACCACTGGGCAATCACCAAAGTTTAAATGTTGTTTTATTATTAATCATTGTTATGTTTGTTGACAGTTCCAAGCCGCGTTGCTACAGCGGTGGCTGCTGCCGCACTTCATGTGTCCATTCTGTCCGTTCGTGCAAGCGTTGAGCGTCAACGTCAGCGTGTTTACGCTAACCGCCATCGCGGTTGACAGGCATCGCGCCATTATCACGCCACTCAGGTAATTTAATATTAACTTTCCTTTTTTTGACATTATTTCCAACATCATTTTCGGCATTTATAATGTGATAAATACTTCAGCTAATTTTTAGTAGAGACTGTTTTTGAAGTTGGTACTTACTACATAATAATATTGCCGGAGATCAAGTAGTATTGACTCTTCAGTACCTAACAATAACGTTCTTATTACAAGTTCAATCTATCTCATAAATTGCGACTGTTTTATTTTGAGAATATCAACGATATACCACGGGCGGAACATTGAGGAATTCGATTGAATACAAGCCTATTTATATACGTCGACAAGTTTTGTTTGTATGAATAGTACAAAAACTGAAGCGTTCGATGTTCCATTTCATACCTTCGCTATGAAATACTTATGTAGGTAGCCTACTACAATCTTCAAAACAAATTGTGGTTTATTTTTTCGAAACATTTACGGGGAAAAACTCCGGGTCTTCACTACGCTTGTGTATGTGCTTATTGAAGATTCTAAAAGCGGCTCATGACGTCATCATTTCTTGCGAAAATGACGGGAAGGGGTTTTGCCGGTCCATTAAGTAAATGATTCTTTCGGTAAACAAAACCCCGAAAGTCAAACTGAAAGCTGTTTAGTTAAGTTTCGTAAGTCACGTTGTTATGATTATGGACCTTTTTCGATCGATACCTAGCTATCTACAACATAACGTTAGAGATGTAAATTGTGAATTATCAGTTGTCACGGGCAGTTAGACGGACTGTTGTGTCCTCTACCTTTTAAGTAAAAGACTATTCAATTATTTAGGCCAATTACAATTTTCAAGGTTTTTCATCGACGATTATAATGAACAATGAAAAAACTTGTCTTGGAAACTTATATAAAACAAGCGTACCGAGATTACTTTGCTCTTATTTTATTCTCTTATGTACTCGATATCGGTGTATGTAGCTACGTAAATTCAACTTGCTCATTAGTTACCTACATAATATTGTTTAGTATCATGTAGATACATAATTTTCTCATAATATTCCACTGCGGGTAGGTTACTGAATTTTATCATTTATCGGTTTACATTGAGTTTGTTGCCTAGAAAAATAATTTTGTATTAATGTATGCTGACAGCAAGTCGAAAAAGACATGCCCAATTTTATTGACAATCTCTTGTTTCTTAGAATATTACGCGAAGTAAACAGAAAACGAACATAAAAGTCACTAGGTAAATGGAATATTTACACATTTCTGTTTAGAAATTTCTTTTGACGTTGATCTGAAGAAATGTAAGTACATTTATGATTCCATCTCAATAATAAACAGCAACTGACAAATAAATATAAGTATATTTCGTAATGGTCTTGTTTCTGCATGGCTAGCCTGTCGAATAAATCTGTTTATGATGTTATACGTATAAGATACTTAGCGCATAATGTAACTGTTAGGCTTTCATTTTCGCAAATGGCGTTTAAACGCCATGGCATAAATGTCATGATGGCTTTGATATTTTTATGAAGCAGACAGATGTAAAATACACGACGCCAAACAATAGAGCGTCGCCGTACTCCACAAGAACGCGAAATAATTGTCTTCTGGCCTTTTCATCTCACGATTCAGCGACATGCAGAGACGCGCAAGTTTGCTCGATTTTATCATTTACCAAATTCAAAAGCATTATTCAAACATTAACAAGGACAAAGGCACCAGCAGGTTTTTAAACCTTTCAGGTGTGTTATTAGAAACGTAAAAGCCATATTGTTTGTTCGGCGTACAAACCAAACATTAACATCAATGTAAATGTAAGGATGCAGAAAATGTCAATAAAATGCAAAGAATGTCAATGAATGCTCAACAGGAATAAATCTAAATAAATTGCAAGTTGTCCGACTCAAATCACGTCTAATTGAACACTAATTAAATTATGTACAAAAATGCATCATCTAGGCTCCGCCGTATGGCACTTCCAAATGTAGGTCGCGATCAAAGTGCAAATACGCGAACCTACTAACTAATTGCATTTCAAAACCATGTACGTACATACATGGTTCTTTCTAGCAAAACCAACGCCACTTCATTATTCAGAGATGAAACCACTGTGTCCAACTTACGTACAAGTTTTTCCAGAAAACGTAATCGAAATATCGCGTCGTGTAACGTAAAAGCCACATAAACCCTAGAGAGTGCGGTGACAGGCTATCTTTTATATTAACAATTTAGCACACTGACTGATAACAAAATAAATTCGTGTCGAGTCATAAGATCACATGCTGTTTTCTTCAGAAAACTTGAAATATGTTTTAGATGTGACTACTTGTGTATAAAAGGTATAGAAGCACGTTCTTACTGTAGTGGTTATCGAATCGATGTCCTCTTCAAAACGGAATTATAATAAAATTTTGTCCGCATCTTTTGGTTTGCTAAAACAAAACAGCAAATGTAATTTTCCTTAATGTATCAGGTTTGAACGCCGAGCACCTAAGCATATTCTTCTACGACTTCTAAGATCTTTTCTTTTCAGAATTGCTCACATTCTCTAAAGTATATTTCTCAATTTTTCATACTGTACAGTTTCAGCATTTTTCTGCAAATGAGATTTTAATAAAGTCGATGCAATATTCGGATATTTCATAATTTTCTTACGTTGATCCTGAGTAATCTTCGAAACTTTTCAACATGATTCTGACCGAAATGGGTCGAGCGATAGATTCAAAATATCCGTCTTATATTTTCTCTAATATATAAGCTGCGTACTCGATCGTATGATTTACGTAAGCTCATGCATCAACGATAAGCACCCCTGTGTTTATTTCATACCAAGAGATACATTATAAATACGCCGAGGCCCGCGAAGGAACGCCGTAAAAATATTCTCAATTTATATTATTATACGCTTCTGATAAGATATCATATAATTTGTGGATGAAAAGATTTACAAAGATGTTCAAAATTTTAATATAAAACGCTTTGAAGGTAAACTTCGAAATACTAAATGCATCTTTCGATTAACAAATTGGTCGAAACACTATTTGGTTTTATGTTGACGTTTAGCTCAAATAGCACACACAAAAGTGTATGCTACCTTTCTTAATTTGGCAGTAAACAGATTACTACCCACTCGCACCTAATTATTTCCACCAGCTTGAGTGGAAAGGCGTATTACGGAAAACTAAAAGGTTCCTCCTATTTAACAACGTTACTATTAAGGCCCAAGTACTAAATAAGACCAAATAATAGAAAATTTATAATTGTTTTGCGAAAAATTATAAGCCTAATTTTGTTTAAATACTCACACGTGGCCTAACATAATTACTTAGCTTATAATTATTTTATTACTAACTAGCTGCGCCTCGCGGTTTCACCCTCATAAGTCTCGATCCCGTGGAAATATCGGGATAAAAAGTATTTTAAGTCCTAACCCAGGTCAAAGCGTAACAAAAAATTAAACTCACTTTCGCATTTATAATATTAGCTAGGATTAATTCAATTTTGGAAGTTTAATTCAATTATTATGTTTTATAATACAAATTGTATCTAATCAGAAATGCATGTTATTTTTGTTAAGAAGGTCGTAGCAAATACCACTTTTATTTTAATTATAATGTCCAGCCTCCCATTTGCGTTTTGCTTATCTAAAAACTGATAAGAATATTTAACCAGTGACAATCTTAATAGAAGGTAGGTACATGAATCTTAAACCTTGTGTTCACCAACAGTTAAATCAACTGTTTAGATACCTAATCAGTTCTTTATTTCAAATTTCCTTAGGAAATTTTACATAAACCAACTGTTTTTAAATCCCTAACCGGTGGTTTGAATGTTGGTGAACACAGGCTTTATTTCCGTTTGCAAGTGTAAATATTTTTCTTGTTCAATAAGCCTTTAATTTGGGTTCCGACTTTTTTATGGTGTTTAACTTTCCAACATGGGTTCGAGAGATTAGATTTATTTGCAGAAAAATAAAAAGTTGGTGGTTTATGCAAAATCCATATTATTTTCAGACAAATAGTGGAAAAAATATCATTTTAACCCTCAAGTAAGATATCTTCAAGTTATAAATGAAATAAAAAATATGAATAGCTCGAGTTGCTTTCAGGCAAAAGTGTACCTGCCCTCATTGGCCACATCGTCTCCTAACATCTGTTAAAATAGTAGTTGACAACCGACTAGCCTGACCAATATTTTTTTTCCCCAAGAACAAACTTAACGTTGTAGTTGAAAAACATGTTCTCCCATACATTCGAACTGCAAATGTAAGTTTGTACACACAATAGTGAGAGATTTACCATGTTATTTTAAGACCATAGACTTTCTTATAAGTTTTACTGTAACAGGAGAAAAATAATAACAAATATAATTAGAAAAATTTGGAAAGGTTTGTTAAGAAACATTATTTGTTTTTTTTTTTTTTAATTTTAGGTTCATCAAGTCATCAGTTTCGGAGATAAGGGGTAAATTTTCATAAATTTTCTTAAATATCTTTAAAGATTTATTTTAAAAGTATAAAAATACATTTGAGATCCTCACAGCATAAGCGCTTTCATTTGAAATATTTCACACGGTACCGTTACCAAACTTTTTTTTTGATTTTCTAATTTGCCTCCGAAAAGTATTCCCCATATTCAAAATTCTTTTATTTACGTTACACGTCCATGTTTGGGTCACAGAAATTCATACATGTACCAAACAACTAAATTAGTTCAGTAGATTTGGAGCAAATTGGCTGTGGACAGACGGACAGACAGACACACGAGCAATCCTATATAGGTTCCGTTTTTTCATTTTGAGGAACGGAACCCTAAAAATTACCTAAATAAATAATGTAGCTCCGTAGCTTAAATTTTAATTTCACATTGAAAACCAAACACCATTCTTTCCAAATTAACTTTCAGCTCTGTATTTACTGTAATTCATTATTCATATGAAAACAAACCCGCGTTAATCAGAACCACAGGGGTTTTCAAATTTTAAAGGTCATTTGGATTAGGTATGAAAGCGGATTTCCATTTTCCTAAAATCGTGTCAGTAATTAAAACAAGCGCTAGCGAAATGATAAAAATGTTGATACTAATGGACGAGTACGGAAGAAAATCGTTTTCATACATACCGTTCAAGATTCGACCGACAGTTTGATTGTGTAAACTATCAATTTCCGGGACGTTAATTAGTAATTTTCATTATAAGAAAAATGTTTGGTTAGAGCGAAATGTTAAAAATGTTGATAATGGACGAGTACGGAAGAAAATCGTTTTCATACATACCGTTCAAGATTCGACCGACAGTTTGATTGTGTAAACTATCAATTTCCGGGACGTTAATTAGTAATTTTCATTATAGGAAAAATGTTTGGTTAGAGCGAAATGTTAAAAATGTTGATAATGGACGAGTACGGAAGAAAATCGTTTTCATACATACCGTTAAGATTCGACCGACAGTTTGATTGTGTAAACTATCAATTTCCGGGACGTTAATTAGTAATTTTCATTGTAAGAAAAATGTTTGGTTAGATTTTAGCAGCAGTGAAATTTATGTCAGTACCGACATATTTATTGCGATGAAAAACATTTTAAGCTATTCTTCTTTGAGTTTGAGTATGAGGTATTCTTGTGACGTAATTAAGGTAGGCTGTAATCACTGTACTCTACATAATTGCGTATCACACGCACAAGCTTATGGATTTTCCATTACGATCGGGTATATACAAGGTAGCAGAGGCATCGACGCAAAAACTGTTACCATGGATTTAGTACATAATTCTGAACTCCCCTGCGTTAAAAATCTGCTGTTTTATACATTTTGACTGTGTAGGTATTGCACTTTTCTATGAAACAGCAGATTTTTTTTTACATAACCGACGAAAAATTTCAACGTAGGAGGGTTCAGAATCATGTATTGAATCCATGATAACAGTTTTCACGCCGATGTCCTGGCCACCCTGTGTTACTACCAACTGTATGACCGTGGTTACCGACCAAAGGTTAACTACTTACGTCCATCAACGTCAAACTTTTCGCCGGTGACCAAAATATTAAATGTACCCAATTATTATCTTGATAACACTGACCGCAGGAGTTCAAAAAGACAATTAGTTGTCACCTTCGTGTGTCCACGGTATCTTAATGTTCGGTGCTTTATTATAATGTAGAACAGAGATCGTCCATTCTCAGAGAAATCTAGGTGGGTTAGACAATTTCGGAGCTGACGTTAAGTGCTTATAGTCTATCAAATAGTCGTTAACCTTGACCTATTGTCTGAAGCCTCAAGGGTTAGGTCCAGAGGACAAAATAATAGGTATCATCTAGATAAACGATAAACAGATATCTTCATTTATAACCCTGTTAGTCGGGCTTATGTTGAGCTATTTTTTAACCGATTTCTAAAATGAGGAGGTTCTCAATTCGACCGTGTGTTTGTTACGCGATTACTCCGCCAAATTATGAATTGATTTTGATAATTTTTTTTTTTGTTTGGTAGGTCATACTTCAGAAGTGGTTCCATATAAATTTTATTAACTTTGCTTGGGTAGTTTTTGAGTTAGGTCCAATATTACGTATTTTTTCCCACTTAGTATGATAAGATTAGGATGATATGATAAGTTTCTGTCACTGTATTTACATAGCAGATAGTGGTATTCGAATTTGTGTGGGTTAGGTACCACAACTAAAAAGTGAAAAATAAAAACATTTTCCAAAAAAAAAACAATCCACTTCCAAAAAAACACTAAAAAGTGAAAAATTACTTTAATTTCGGAAGTCGGTAGCAAAAAACGAAAATTCAAAACCAAAGACACCGACTTCCGAAATTAAAGTTATTTTTCACTTTTTAGTGTTTTTTTTGTAGTCGATTTTTTTATTGTCCTTTTTTATATTATACTTAATGTAGATCCTTCGATTACAAGTTAGAGAAATAGGTACATTTTACTTTGAAAGCCATAAATCGTAGTCGGTGTCAAAATGAAAATAATGTCGCCCTTTTAAAAGGGAACTCGACCACGAAGAGGAATATAAATCTTCCATTTTCTACAAGACGACTGACATACCGAACTATTTCTTCTTCATTTCACCTTTTATCTTTTGGGGCTAAGTTTCTTTCTTTCATTGGGGGTCCGTTTAAAAAAAAAATTACAGTCGTGGTCCGTTTGGCAACTAAGATTACAAATATCAATAATAATTAAGAAATAAAACGAAAAGAAACCTAAAGGCTAAATTAAATTAAGTACTCAACATTTTTATTTATTTTAATATTTTTAGATTCAAATTTAGTTATACATTTTACTGTTTACATAAGATTCATACAACATAGGTCGGTGGACCAGATGCGTACCGCGGTCCGCCATTGGTGACTCCTGGTTTAAACCATAGATCTTCAACAATCAGATCGGTCGTAGCTACCACGTTTTGTGCAGGGACGGTAAATGTATGGGATTCACACAATCCACCTACAGAATTTATAGTACATACCTTTCTCCTGCTGCAGATTGCCCGCTCTTGTGCATCTTGAATATTGGATGCAGTACGGTTGTAGCTCTAATCTTACTCTAACAATCTGACCAATAGCTCTTCCAGCTTCAAGTACTTTATTGTGCATATAAGGAGTTTCTGCTATAAACATACTAGTTTATTTTATTTTTTGAAGTGAAAACTTCTTTAGGCGCGCTGGGCATTTTTGAGATTGGAAAAAACAATTGAACTCGCGACACCGTTACCGACACCTCATTTTTGTAAACGCGATTGTGCTCTTTATTTATATTACGTTACGGATCAATGTTCTATGCAATTATTTTTACTTTAAAGGTTTTGGAAGTTTTTTTTTTGTAGACGCGATTGTGCTCTTTATTTAGATAAGGTTACGGACCAATGTTCTGTACAAGTATTTTTCTTCCACCAAGGCGATCTTGTTCAAGTTTTCTCTTCTGTCGGCACTCCCGGAGTGCCACTGTTTTTTGTTTTTTATAATACGTTCTTTATGTTTGTTTCAGTGCCCACACTTCGAAGCGCATTGCCAAAGTAATAATAGTAGTTATATGGTTTCTGGCGCTCTCTTTGGCCGCTCCGATGGCCATGTCTTGGGAAGTCATCATGGAAGACGAATTAGATCCAGGTATGCAGATTTTTGAGAAGAAAATGTCTATAAAGCCGATATCAGACGGTTCACTCGAGTGAAGGTTAATAATTATTTCATTCCACGTTCACATGACACCGACAAAATCTGCTCCTTTAATTTCATTTTTCGATCATTGGGTAGGTGAGTGAATGATGTCGAGTGCCGAATTCCAAAATCGTTGGATCGGTTAATTAATGAGTTCATTTTACATTTTTGATACTTTTTGTTAAGAAGTTTCACTCCGAGTGAAACATACTGAATGAAAGGCAAAAATGAACCAAAAGTGAAGCGTCTGATATCGGCTTAACAATATTTAGCTTAATAATATGTAATAATTGAAATAACTTTTCGTTTCTGTGTATTCGCAAAAAAGCCCTGATTGTATTTGCAACGTACAAAAAACCTCAATAAATGGTTTAATTCGAACAACGTGCAGTGCTCAGTGCCGGAATAAAACAATTTCAATTCCACAGGAATAAAAAAAATCCACAGAAACGGAGCAAGCTTTGCGCTCAAAAATATTCAATTAAACCCAGGGTTTAATCAAACCAGGGTTTAATTGAATGAGATTGCTTAAATGAAATAAAAGCAAACTGGAGATAATGATGATGATTTTTAATGATTTTATTTACCAACATAAAGAAAATCATTAATTTTATCAATCAAAAACGCAGTGTAAATAAGACGCTGCTTGGTTTATTGCTGTATGTAAATGCACAGTAACTCTTAGAATATGATTGGCTTTGCTATAGCCAATAAAAAATATGTATGTTGAAACGACGGGTTTTGCTGTGTATAAACATAACGTATTTACTAACAGAGTAATGAGTAAGAGCAAGCAAAAATAGTAATGAAAAGTAAATCAATAAGGGGATACTGTGGTTCTATTTTCTCAATCTCTGCAAACTTTGTGTTTCGTCAGTTGTCGGATTTCTATCAGTTGCCCTTTGCACTTGGTGTAGATCGGACGCTCTCAATCGACTTGGAAGTATACAGAGTTGTTAATACTCTTTAGACTTAATGTAATTTATTTAAAAAATGGGAGGAAAGCTGCTAAAGTCGCAGACACGACAGATACGAAAATAGTTTTACAGCTCTATATAGTTCACACGGAAATCAAAACAAAACTACAATAAAGTACTTCGTTCTAAATTCAAATTATTATACACGATAAATCTAATAATTGATGGACATGGAAATTAGCATTCGTTTGTATTCGGAAATCCGATGATACCCGACGGACATTACGAAAATAGAAATTGCGTTTTGATAAATTTCAAAACTTTTGTTCATACAATTAAACTCTGTTTGTTTAACAAGTAGGTCGCGAAAAGAGTTCCAGAAAAACTAAGCGTTAACTGTTTCTTTATTTCTTTGCAGTTACAAAAATCTTTTACAAAAAGCCTTTTTGTGCTCCAACCGAGTTCGGCTCACATTCGCTGGCCATTTACAGACTATTGTTGTATGTATTCCAGGTGAGTTTTATTGGTACAATTTATTACATAAGTTTCATATTTTGTATTTTTATTTCATTGCATGACATGAAACATGATAATTATGAGGGGCTCGAGGATAAATGATAACAGCCGCACGGGTCGATCGAACGTTTTCCGTTTGCCGCGGTCGGTTCGTGGATGGGTGGCCAACCATATCGAGACTCCTCCATGCCTCGGAAAGCACGTTAAGCCGTTGGTCCCGGCTGTCATTCGTAGATCTTTGACAGTCGTTACGGGTCGTAAGAAGCCCGAAAGTCTGACAACCAGTCTTACCAAGGGTATCGTATTACCCAGTTACTGGGTTGTGGAGGTCAGATAGGCAGTCGCTCCATGTAAAATACTGATATTCAGCTGCATTCGGTTAGACTGGAAGCTGACCCCAATATAGTTGGGAAAAGGCTAGGCAGATTGATTGATCATAATATATAGGGTGGCAGGGGACATCGACGCGATTACTGAAACCATGGATTCAGTACATGATTCTGAACACCCTGCGTTGAAATTTTTCGTCGGTTATTTTTTTTAAATCTGCTGTTTCATAGAAAAGTGCAATACCTACGTGTTCAAAATGTATGGAACAGCTGATTTTTAAAAAAATAACCGACGAAAAATTTCAACGCAGGGAGGTTCAGAATCATGTACTGAATCCATGGTTTCAGTTTTCGCGTCCATGTCCCTGCCAGCCTGTATTATGCTGTACCCATTGTTATTTTGTGAGGAAAAATGTTTTGATAGTTATTATGATTGTACGTTTTTTAAAGGTAGCGGTAACGCCGAAACAGTCTGTCTTTACCGTTGTTGTAACATTCAACAGCCCTCACATAACAAAATTTCTAATAATTATGTATTCATAAGTACGCAAATATATACCAACTTAGGTCTTGTGTTCAAGTTTCGAACGTTCTATCACGAAATAGGTTTTTCACTCCTCTTGCTCAAAAAGGCCGTCATTGTAGAGTACTAGAGCGGGGAAAAAATTGCATTTCTTGCTCTAGGGGAAAAAGTAATTTCTTTTTAATTTTTATCTGTTCCAACGAGCCTTGTAAAACGAAAAAGTAATAATTACTGGTTCACAGAACATTTTATTTTTGAAACTGGAACTAAATGCAGCTATCTCTTCGGTAGAATGCGTGCATTGCGTTGCGGCTACAGAAGAAATAAAAAAGGCATTGGCGCGAAATCTTTAGAATTTTTCTCTAATTAAGAAATGAATTGGTGACCGTAATATAATTTACAACAGTGAAAATGTCATCATCTAGTGAGAACATCTTCACAGAGGACTGAAATTAAGTTATATATAATATTGTATTGGATTATTTTATATTTTCTCGCAATCGTAGTGAAAAGTAGAGTAAATAGAAAACTCGGTTTCTATTTACTCCCTCGCTAAGGCTCGGGAGTAAAACTACCTTGTTACAATGGGTAATTTTAGCCCCTCGTATAACAATCTACTATTTTTAAATATATTGATTTATGTAGATAATATAGCAATTAACGAAGACGGAAATGTCAGTATCTACACATTCTTCGAGACACACAATATGTAGTCTCATTCTTTTACTTACGATGTGAGCCAAAATAATGACGATATTTTTCTGTTTATTTGCATGTTTACAATCTGCGAATAATAAAGAAAATAAAAGATTTATTTTATGCCAGTATCTCATCTTCATATATTTTTATTTTCTTGTTTTATGAATAGATAGGTTTGTGGCACATAGGTACATTATACCTGCATGTGAGGACCGTATAACATAGAGCTTTATACGACTTTGTACCTTCATGTATCAGTTTGTTTGATTAAGTCCTTAACAACCCCAAATTAAGTCCTTTAATTTAATTTCCTGAGTAGGTTTCCTCGTTTGAAGTCTAATATTGAAATTTTAATGATATAATAATCAGTTGAGCTGATAATATTTCAAAGGCTCCTAATTGAAAAGGACAGCTATAAAATTTCACGAAGAAATTTTTTTTTTTTTTCAAAAGAATTCTTTATTAATTTCACAAACAAAATGGAAGGCTGTTGACAGAGTTATCGATATTTAATTTTACTGTTAATCTGAAGAATATTAATTTCTACATTCGTGGAAAGCATATACGTATTTATGAGAGAAAATTGTGCCGGCGGTGAAATAAATTTATGATATTCTCATCAGTTGATTTTTTTACCCTTCTTTTAGTATGTAATCCCGTTGTGCGTGATCACGTTTGCGTACGCGCACATGGCGATGAAGCTGTGGGGAGCGCGCGCGCCTGGGAATGCGCAGGAGACGAGGGACGCCAACCATATGAGGAATAAGAAGAAGGTGAGTTGGACTTGAAGGAGACTTTTAATCAAAGATGATTAGACATTAAATTACAAATACCATGATGTGACAACTCCAAACGGTTATGTATTATAATAACTAAAGTTATTCTAACTATTTTCGAGATAACCACGGTTGATTCACATATGTTCATAACGCAAATTGGTCAATTCAACTACTGTTTACCTTACTTAATATTGATTAAACTAAAATTAATCGCACTAACGAACGATTAATCTAATGATTTTTTAAGATATTGGATATTTCAACTATGGCCCTTTACTTTTCTTTATTAATTCCTGTTTTGACTTCAACTTAATGACCTAATTGTATGTAAATAAACTATGATTCAACGATTTTTGTGTTTTTTAATTTTCGTTTTAACGGATAATTAGACAATGGTGAAACATTTCTGTGAGCAACTTGCGAAGTAGCGCTCGCCGGCCGCTACCGCTGCACAGCTCGCTTCGCTCGACCGGCTCGCACGTGGTTAGTCACAGTTCTAACCTAACTTAACCTATTTCACCCAGTTCAAAATGACGAATCATACAATTTGCCAGCGACTAGATAATTAGATAATGGTAAAAACATTTCTGCGGTAGATTGTATGATTCGTCATTTTGAACTGAGTAAAATAGGTAAGGTTAGAACTGTGACCAAACACGCGCGAGCTGAGCGAGCAAAGCGAGCGGTGCCGCGGCAGCGTCCGGCGAGCGCTACTTCCAAGTTGCTCGCAGAATTGTTTTCACGTATACAAAATCACCAGTAAATCTAACACAAGACCACAGATAAATCAACAGTAGGTGAATCGTCCGTTAGTTTAATCAACCTTAGGTGAATTAATTATAGCTGAATGAACCGTAGGTGAATTCTCCATTATGGATTTCGTTCGTTAGTTATTACAAAAATCGATAAAACGATCTTTAGGTATTTTAAATGGTTTTGACCGTAGTTATTTAGAAAATAGTTAGAATTACTTTAGTTATTATTATAATACGTAACCCTCCAAACACTAGACGGTGAGTTTGATCTTATAAATAGAGCATGGGAATACCTATGCATGGTTTGTTCCAAAAATATCTGATAAATATGTAAACAAATTGATCAAATCCGAAATTCTATGACAATTAAGGTTAATTTTATCCCAACTTTCGAAGAAGATTTTTCAATTGCAATTTAATAATGTTATTCAAGCCATAATATTGTTAGAAAAAGTGGTGAGATTTAAAGTTGTACTTAAACACAGATGAATGTATTAAGATACTAATTTCCTTAGTGATTGCGTAAGAATTTAACTTAAACAGGGTTTGTTTAAACTTTCTTATAATACTTTTGGAACAGACTTATGATTAGTGATCGGATAATCGGATGCATATTTACCTAAAGTGTAGGTGTTGGCTATTATGGAATGCACTTTTGTATCGATAAAATCCCGGGAATTCGGAATCGACAAAAGTTTTTTTTACTATAGAATCAAATCGGGTGTAGGAATATTTACTTAGTTTAAGGTGTTGGCTAATATTACGGAATGCACTTTTGTATCGAAAAAATCCCGGGATTTAGGAATCAACTGCTGTTTTTATTATAGAGTCAAATCGTGTGTAGGTAGGGTTACTATTCCTCTTACACTCAACATAGTCATAAATTGATGGGGAGCTTAAAATTAACTTCAAGTAAATACATATAATTATGTAATCCCCTATTTTTTTTTATAAATACTACATGCTAAAGACGACGTTTCCTCACCATGTTACAGACTAGTTTCTTATTCCCGAATTTTCTGAAATCCCGAGATTTATATTTAAAAATATATGTTTTAAGAAGCCGCTTCCATCATTTCCTAACCAAAAATGAACTTTAGGTAAATATGCATCCGATTATCCGATCACTGCTTATGATACATATTATTATAAGACTATGGAATCAGTTACTTAACCACCTGAAGTGCATCAATTGGGTACCCCAGTTGTATTAAAATTTTAATACAACTGGGGTACCCAATTGATGCAGCCCACTGTACATTGTAACAAATGGCAAACCAGCAGATTAAATTCCAGTTGACCACTCTTTTTAAGGCTCCCGCAAACAGGCGCTACTTGACTGTAGTAGAATAATTTATATGAAAACTTTATATAAATTGCTCTTAAATATCAGAATCGCGTTGCACCATTGCGTCGCGCCTGTCTGCGGGAGACTTTACTCCACCCACTAATGTTGAGTAACGATTTTCTTTTGGCACACGTCTCGTCACATCGTTGCAAAACGTATTTTCAGCGAAAGATAAAATTTATTTGCTGTTATCTAAACATAGACAGCTAAAAGCACAATCCCGGAGCCAGATAAACTTCAATCACAATTTATTGTGTTGAGATAGTGAAAAATAAATACAAACAAACAGTACCTACCCCATTTCCCTTATTTACATGTTACCACTTTCACTGGCGACGATAGACAATTTTCTGTAGATAGACAAAGTTACTTTTATAGTATCTACTCTTGAAAATCCGAACTGATGTAATTTTATTGTACACACGGCTGCACATCAAGCTATACATTTCCAGTTTATGCTGATCTCGCATTGTATAGGATTTCCGTACAATACGAGGTCAGCTTATACTATACGGTGATAAGAAAGCTACACTCTTGAAGGTTTGAAGAAAATAAGAAAAAAAACACTTGAGTTTGACGAAATAAATCAATTTAATAATCAAGGTGTCGACAGTTTGTACAGCAGCCAACATCAACATAGGTACATTAAACGTTATCAATTCTACAATTATTTAAGACTACAATTTAACCTTTGCAAATAAATAATGAATGGTGAATGGACAGATTTGCCACAATCAACGAGAGTAGACTTCTCGTTCGTAGTGGCAAATCTGTCCATTCTAAGCTTGTTGCGAAGAATTCGCTTGGTGCGACAAAACTGCCTTTGTTTCATCCTATTTAATTTGTTTTTCCTTAATAGGGTGCGTAATAAAGAGTATTCTATTTATACTTAATGAGGCGTTCCAAATCCATCGCTAAGTCCACGTAATTAAAGGAAATAATAACACCAAGATGTCACGAAAGACCGATCAATCATCACCATTATAATGACGTACCTTCTTAAGGGCAAGATTGGTCACTTTGACCGCATCAGGTTAGCCGCCCAAAGGAGATATTACAACTAGAAATAGCGTTCTATTTCCGTTTAACAGATGGTTAGCCATTTAAATCCATCTGGTGCAAATTGAATGCAATTTAATGTAAATAAACATGTTGAAACATTAGCTTGGTAAACCACATGTTACATTGGAATTTTAATGTTACTGCTTATAGGGTTAATGGATATTGTATTGTTTGTTTTTTCTATCTTATCTAGCCATTGAAACTGTTAATTGGTAGTCTGGGCTACGCTAAGTCTGCAATGGAAGAAATGGGCAACCCCAAAAAGTTTTACATAGGGTATACTTTTATATCAGTCAGTTTTGGGGTTGTAATTAGATCTAATGATTTTGATATTTTGCGTTTTGATTTTTGCATAATAGATTATGTGTAATAAACTATGTCGTACCTAAGCTCTACCTCCATACGATGACAAAACTCTATCAAATCCACACTGCATCGTGCTAAAGTGACTTTTCTTTACCAGGAATAAATCGATGTAAACCAAATAAGCAATCAAAAACGAAAAGACAATCAAAGTATCAAATTCTTTTTTCGTAGGACAGGATGGTGTTGCCGTCTACAAATTTTCAAATTCCACCGTTTTTTACTTATGCAGACTTAGCGTGGCCAGACTCTATATGATATGCTTATTACTGTTCTTAGTTTGGTCAAAGTCAAATAATTTATTTCTAATAGACACATGAAACGCACTTTTGAACGTCAAAATTTACATGAAAATAGAATTAATTCTAGTTGCCCCTTACAAAAGGTATGGGTTTCATATGGAGAAGATTGGGCAAGAAACTTTAAACTCAAACTTTGTGAAGGCTCTACTTTCAACTCACATTTTCGTTATTGGTTTGAACGGAAATAATTGTATTATTAATTCGTGAAAATTAAGTTGTCTTTTCGTTCATATAACGTTTAAAAATAACTCCCTAATTAATATTATGGCTCGTAACCGGGAGAGTTCAAGCTGAAATTTCAATTTATATTATGTTCAACTGAGCATGAAATAAGATTACTAGATTGATAAAAGAGTGCTTATGGCTAATGATAATAAATAACCATTTAAGAATCTTTTGGAATAATACAATAATAATTAGAGGCAAAGTTGATAAGAACATCTGTTTTCTATCACGCACGGTTTTACAACTTGACAAAACATCGAGACTTCCTTATTACTAGTTTCCGCCAGCGGCTCTGCCCGCGTGATATTTATATAAATTACTAGCTGCGTCCCGCGGTTTCACCCGCATAAGTCTCGATCCCGTGAGAAAATCGGGATAAAAAGTATCCTATGTCCAGGTCATGTGCCAAATCCAAAATCATCATCCAAATCTGTTCAGCCGTTTTAGCGAGAAAGCATTTATAATATTAGTTAGGATAAAAGGTCACATTTAATTAGCGAAACTTAGTAGCCGTGTTGGGTATCGATATTGTAAGATATCTAACATGATAAAACAAAAACAAATTTGTTTTTAAGATTTTTTTGGGGTCAATGGCCGCAGGTAGCGTAATAACGTGAAATATCAGTTACTAGCTTCTGCCTGCGAGTTCGTCCTTGAGCCTAAACCATTCTCAAGAATTGGGCTATCTAATGCAAAAAGATTTTTTCAAATCCGACTGGTAGTTCCAGACAATACCCCCTACATACAAACTTACAAAAAAACATAAAAACAAACAAATATACAAACAAACAAATTTAGTTTTGTGTAAACTTCACCCAAGTTATGGGTATCGATAACTAAATACGATAAAACGAAAAAAACTCATGTTTTCAACATTATTAAGTTTTCAACTCATACTTTATGTATGAGCTACCAGCTCTTGTTGGCCCCCAAAAAAGTCATTAAATATTTTTTTACGTTTTATTGTATTTAAATATCGATACCCATAACGTTAGTGAAGTTTACACAAAACTATACTAATATTATAAAGAGGTAAATTTTGTTTGTTTGTATATTTGTTTGTACATTTGGTTCCTAAAAATGTTATTGCGCAGCCTTCTGCGCGAAGTTCGGAACTGCCAAATTATATCGGGCGTATTGTACAAAAACACTGACATTCAAGACTTGTTGTCAAACGTTTTACGACTAATTAATGATGTAACACAAAAACAGTCGGCAAGGTGCCCTACATTAAACTGAACATACGGAAGATTTTACACGCAATTTCCTTTCGTAATTAGTCGATCAATTATCCTCATTTAAGGCAATTAAGTAAGACTGATAATGTTAGAAGTTCAAATGTGTCAGTGTAACGTGGCGACACTTTATCAAACTCATGGTGACGTCGTTCTGACGTAAAACGTAAGTCAAATACAGACGTTGCACGGGTGTAATTTAAGTGGCAGCGTAAACTGTGCGTCCTCTGCAACTAGAGGCAGAGTTGTCATTTGTATCTGCGTCTTGTCGCTGCGACTAGACGCAGAGCTTTCGTTTGTGTCTATAACTAGTCGCTACGACAAACGTCGTACAGCACGCGTAGCATGACCACCGTAGAAACGAGTTTTGTCGACGGAAGAGTAGACGAAATGACAGATAAACAATCACAATCTGGCATTTTGTCTATTCTTCCGTCGACAAAACTCGTTTCTACGGTGGTCATGCTACGCGTGCAGGAAGCGATCACTTTCTTTGAGTATTCGACGCGCTTCGACATCCGATTTTAAATCATCGACAACGAACGTATCCATGTTGAGATTCGTAATACAGACACGTGCACCTTCCTCAACGGTCACAACCAAACTGACGCTGACTGACTTGTCGCATGCGACCGACTCCGCTAGGAGTAATAATGTTCTGTGCATGCGGATGTCGTCAGGTGTGCGCGTGCAACGTGCATCTAGTTACTGTGACAAGTAGCGAGAGCTAGTGTTTGAGCGGAGCTTAGTATGTGAAAATCGTCGGCCGCAGCCAGTCGTTGCGTCTAGTTGCAGAGTTGTCGTAGTCGCATGTCGCATAGTGTGCGCCATGTCTAAGATAGATAGACCTGTGTATGATGTCATAAATTATTTCGTAATTCTCACTAACTTTAGACCACTAGTTTCATTGTTGATTTATCTAATACTTTGTGACCTTCCGACAACCGGATGAAGTAAATAGCAATATCTTTATTTTTATTAGGGTCATGATATTTGAGGTCAACCAAGAAAATTAAATTCCGATGCCAAGAGATATTTGAACCTTTACCCTTAATATATTTGCTATTTCACTCGTATTTTTTAAATGTTACTAAAATGTCCACTTAAAAGCTCGCAGCAAATAAAACTACTTTTACTACTACTACTTTTATCACTTTCACTTTTACTACTTTTTTTGTAGAGCTTTTGGCAGCTTTACATTTTAGTGTTCATTTAAACGGAAAAGTTCACCAGTAATGCTCACTACATTACACGATTAAATTGGGAAACAAATCATTTTCAAGTGAAGTAGACCAGAATAATATTTCGACTATTTCACACTACATTTACCGGTATAATTATTTTTCGATGTTTGGTCAGTATCCAAATAGAAAATACTGACAGGGCCTTATATGAAATTAACCCTCCGCACTTCGGTTTGATTGAACCAGAATGTGACCAGGATACGGATTTAGAAGGGTCCGAGCATCTGAGCTCCACGAATTGCTAATTTCATTAATTATTAAAAACCCCGAGATGTGAAGTAGGTAGGTTGGAAATAAAGAGAATACCTTTGGTTAATTTAATTTACCCTATTTGCTTATCTAATAAACATGCTATTTAAATTGATTCCAAGGTGTTTACTTAAGGTTTAATTTGATAAATTGTAAGAGGTACATCAATTTGGGTGCAGAATATATGCATTAAATAAACCCTGTTCGAATAAAAAAGTTGTAGGTACTGAAAAAAATTGGTGAAAAAACACTAACTAATCTTTACTTTCGAGTCTTGGAGACTCACACAAGCTAAACACTAAAAACACCATCAGCACCGTTAGGTCATTGTGTATACAAAATGGCATAATTACTCAAAGTTATGGATCCCTACAATTCCCTCTTCTTCCCTTAATTTTTTTTGAGGTGTATGGTATGAGGAATAGGCTGTAAAGTTTACTCATTCTCGATAGAAAAGGGAGGATCCTCCGACCAGACCGGTGTCGTGTCCGGCAACTGCCCGACGATTGATGTCGAAACGTTGTATTTTTCGTGACGGATTTTGCGTGACGCATCACATGTGGCGTTGTAGATCTCGTTGCAGAGGCTCCAGTGAGTCGAATGTGGTACAGCACCGGATTGAGGCCGACTGCCGGCGTCGACCAGGAGAGGATTGAAGGGCTTTGCTTGTGGACCGGCTTGCACGATGCAGGATTTTACGTCAGTGTGATGCGTGGCGTTGTAAATGCCGCCATAACACAATCTTATTTTACAGAAATTTATTTGGGTGTAGGTCTAGTGATTCCAATATTTAGGATTCGGCAATCGAGCCAACAGCTTCCCAACTGCTTGCTTCACTATTATTAGACTTCGTTATAGACCTTCTCAACGACCTATCCAGCTGAATATAAGTGACCGTTACAAGAACATTTGCCTTTTATTTAATGGCTACTTACTCTTCTGAATTACTAATACTTTCATTAGGAGAGTTTTTACAACGTAAGAAGCGATTTTAGAGCTTCATATAATTAAAAACCGACCAAGTGCGTGTCGGACCACGCACAATGAAGGGTTCCGTAGTTGGGATGAATTTATCCCAAAAACAAACAACTTTGTAGTTGAAAAATATGTTCTCCCATACGGAATGTATGGAAAAACATGTTTTTGCAGCTGCAAAGTTAAGTTGGTCGATTATTACTCGTTAACTTGTAGAGCCTACTTAGCTGTGATAGTTTTCCTTTTAATTTCGTTATATAAACTATTGCTGTGATTTTTTTCACACATCCGAAACCAACCATTTAGCTGGCAGGGGAGGACACACTTGACTCTAACAAAAATTTGCACTTTAATGCTTAATATTTCGCAAACGGATCCTTGAATCCAAAAATGGTTTTCACAAACTCGATGTTTTTGAAGGACCTTTCCCATTGGAAAGGTCCTTCAAAAACATCGAGTTCAACCCATGGTGTGGGGTATCATTATACCCCACACCATGGGTTAAAAAAAAAAACATCACCACTTTACGTGTGGGAGAGGTACCCTAAAAAAAATGTTTTTCATAATTTTGTTTTACCACTTTGTCGGCGTAATTAATATATATATAATACCTATGCCAAATTACAGCTTTCTGGTACTAAGGGTCTCGGAGCTAGACCGCGGACAGACAGACAGACAGACAGACAGACAGACATGACGAAACTGTAAGGGTTCCTTGTTTACTACGAAACCCTAAAAAACCACTCTTTCATTCTACTGTGAACTTCAAATGTTGGAAATACAATTTCCATAGTTTTCTTCTAAAGATAAAGTCCACTCGTCCGCACCGGCTGCAATGCACGCACGGCACACAACGGATTTTGGTTTGCTTTGTACGAATTATTCATATATAGCATTGCCTCCATTATCGGTACCTACCGCACGCACCGAGCGTTCGGTTAATTTCTTTATACAAAGTAAACCAAAATCCGTTGCATGGCGTGCGTCCGTTGCGGCTGGTGGACGTTCACCTTTATTGTTTGTCCCATAGTTTTAATGTATTCATGGGTGTTGCCATTATAATGCTGCTTTTTTCTTTTATGGGTTAGGGTTGGTCGCCTATTGAAAAGTTCATGATTTAAGACAAGTTTGGTCAGAAACTAGTCGAACAACCCCTATAAAATGCACGTGAGGAAAATCGTAGTCCCCTACGCAGCTTATAGAATTTGGATATAGGATGGGTCGCCTGAGTGATGCGTTGTGTCGAATGAACACACGTTTGAAAGATTTCCATAGAATGAAACAATAAAAGGCCTACGAAAGTCATATGGCAAATTGACTTTTTCTTATATAAATATCTACTTAAAATGTGGTGAAGTAATTCAGATTAAAATCAGGCGAATAAGCTAAAAAGCGGGCCGTGAATAAATTTATCTTTGACAGTTGTTTACCACATTTAAATTCAACGTGAATATTGCTTATTTTAACAAATAAAATTACTTCGCAGGTGATAAAAATGCTCGTGCTGGTGGTGGCACTCTTCGCACTATGCTGGTTGCCGCTTCAGAGCTACTTATTGCTGCAATCGTTCTTCCCGTCGATAAACGAGTGAGTACCCAACAGCATATTCTACGTTCTACGGGCAGAAGACATTGAAAATAATGATTTGGGCACTATGAAATAATCATTGATAAATATTTCCTAATTTTCCACACTGAAAATACAATTAAATCTACCAACCTCAAGTATTATGCCACTCATTCCTGCTCTCCAATTTCGATATTGACATCGATATTACTAGTTAAATTGTAACGCAAACAGCATGGATTTGCACGAAGTTCCAACTTCTTCGGTTCAATCAGTGCTAAGATGGAATACCTAACAAGCTTGCACACTGCGGACATTAGCGGTTGATCACTTTTCACCCTTATGCCTTTAGTAATAGATTGAAAAGTGGTTAACCGCCTGTGTCCGCGACGGTACAGTGCGCACCACGAAAGAAGGCCCGCAGAAATTTGTGGAACAATTTTGTTTAGATTGATTATGTTGCAATGGCATAGACACTAGCGCCGTGTCAAAGGGCCTTTCGTGGCGCGCACTATACGTACCATCGAAGAAACGCATACCTAAGCAGTTTGAAAACAAATTCCCGTGCACACGACCGTTTTTTTCGTAGGTAAGCGTTACTATATTGGCCGAGCGCTGCAAGCAGAAATAGTCCTTACGGTGTATAGTTATGCGTTTCTTCGATGACACCTACCCATGTTCTAAACATAATCAATATTTAAACAATAAATTAATAACTTTGTGCGGGAGAAGTTTTCCGCGATTCGGACTTAGTTTGATGTTGTTTACTTGACATTGACAAATGGATGAAGTATTCGGTATATAAGTCAAATACAAACAGATTACAGACGGATTAGCATTAAGGGAGTAAGCAAACCAGCTCATTTAAATACCTCTGTGCCACAAGTTTTTAGATGAGCTGTATTATTTATAAAACCGCGAGAGGAAGTAAAACTTTATGCAAATAAATATTGAATAATCAAACAAAGAGCTAGCAAATATTTGAAAACTTATTCTATTGAACTGCTGAAATTAAGCAGCCTTACAAATAAACGTGTAAATATTTGAGAATTAACTAAGAAATATCTGGATGACCGAGCTTTGCTCGATTTTTTTTTGCTAGTTTTCTAAAAATGAAACCTAGCTAGATCGATTGATTGCCCCCGAAACACCCTGCTGCATACAAAATTTCATGAAAATCGTTGGAGCCGTTTCCGAGATGCAGATTATATACATACATATATACAAGAATGGGGATAAAAACTGCCACTTGCTCACTTCAGATGGCGCTGATCTCTAGCGTTTTGTAATTTGACAGCTAGCCATACATTTTTGTAAAAAAGCGACTTCTTTTACACATAATTAATTATTGAGCCCAGTTGCGCAGCTGTTTACTGCAAAAATACGGGGCCCCATGTATTTGCCAAAGATGTTGTAAGCATTGATGTAAATCAAGGATTCGCCCTCGCCATACTTACGTCGCGCGAAAACTGTCACTCCCTAAATTGTGCGACGTGGCTCATTTGCGAATCATTTCCTCATTCGTCACAGTTCGTAACACATCGGAGCAACTTTCTCGTTTTTAATACACATAGCTGTACAAAGATGCCTTCTTGTGCCTTCAGGAAATGTAACAACAACTCCAAAAATTCATATAAAACTGAAGGTATTACTTTCCATGCGTAAATTATTTTTTTCAAATTTATTACGATTTCTAAAATAAATATTATGACGGAAGATGACAAGTAACAAAAATTACGTTCCCATGACAACGAACGATAGGGTAGTGTAACGTTGACAAAAAAAGTTTGAAATGTGAATTAGGAAGTATGGAGGTTACATGCCATTATGATTTAAAATATTTTAACTGTCGGATTTTTTAATGTCTTTCTTTTTTTAGATTAACTTTTCTTTGAAACTATGTTTCCGAATACAAAATTATAGGTACTTAAACAATTATTATAAAACGCGACTTGCTTCGAAAGCACAGCGTGGGCCCTTCGCCTGATCTCTCTCCACCATCCCGTCAGACTATGAGTGTGAGGAAATGGAGATTCCACCTATTCAAGCACGTCGAAAGAATCCAGGGAAAGTAGCGTGAATAAAGGCGCAGCACAAAATTTTGTCTTTCAACCTTAAGGCGTGAAAAGGTAACAGACGGACAGTTACTTTCGGATTTAAAATATTAAATAGATGTACTGATGATGAATCACTATTTGTATTTAACCGCATTTGTAACCGCAGCCGCATTTGTTCACCGCATTTGATCAGAGGTCCGTGGATCGGAACCACGCTCTGCTACCATTTTAAGATGGTTACAAAATAATGTATCTGTGGAACCAGCAGAGCAATCTTGTATTAACTATGTGAACTAATGTTGAAATAAACTTAGTCTATGCGAAACAGCCATTGGTGCCGATTCTCTTGTACACCGAACTAAACTAACTAAACTATCACTAAAATTCCTTACTTTTGACTATGAGAATCTCAAAGCTATTCTACAAAATAAATTCTCGGGTGTTAGGGGTTTATGGGCTCTATAAAGGGTGTCGAAATTTTCATTATTTTTGCGATTGGACACACCGTTTTCAAGATATAAGCAAAAGAAAAAAAAATATTCAGTACTGTTTTTTCATCTGAAGTCGAGGTGTTGGTGTGAATTTTAGTTCATGACAACCAATTTTATTCCACATGTTTTTAGTCGCGATTAAAAATAGTCATATTTAGCTAGAAAATCTAAATTTTAGGTTAAAAACGTCAAATAGCAAAATTGCCATTTTCACTAAACTAATATCTCAGTGCCATCTTAGTGCTGTCAAACTAAAATATAGTTAAGTTGTGTCACTTTAGTCTAATTCAGAATGGGAAATCGTCGTTTGACAGGAATAAACTAAATTTTAGTGATTTTTAGTTTAGTTTAGAGGCATTTGTGACAAGAGAATCGGCACCATTGTTTTAATAATTTTAATGATGATATGTTCTACTAGACACAACATTATAAAAACAAATATTTTATTTTTACAAAAGCACCTCCTTTTAAAATTAAGTATTCTTTTCAAAACGAGTATGCTGACCGTACAGCGACAATTCTCTACGTCATTGTGTGATAGATGACAACTTATGCACAAATGCGGTCATCTTTTGACGCGGTAAGGCGTATCCTTCGATGTAAATCGATGGTTGTAAGAAGAAAAAAAAGGATTGTGTGGTTTTATGAAACCACGGTAAAAGTGAAACTTTTAAGCGAACTATAGGCGCCGCCATATTGGCCTTGGCTGCTCTAACGAGCGCCTTTCACTTTATCCCTACTCCGCGGCCGACCGTCATGCGACATGCAATACACAGACGAAAAAGTTTGAGACGATGTAATAAAAGTTTCACTTTAAAAACTGTGGGAGAAAGCTCTCCGAAAAAAAATTTAATCCGATATTTCGTCGAGACAATATGCTATCCTTTAAGCCTTTTATGGGAGAAAGTGGTTTATAGGTGATGCTCCCCAAGAGAACTAAGTCTGCTTTCATTACATACAGGCACTTGTGTTTATATTAATTAGAAGTGCTATCTCTAAGGTTTTCCAGTCAGAAAGATCAAGCCCGAGTTGTTTTTCAACTCTGATCAGGTTAGTTCTATCGTACGCCTACAGTCTTTAACAAAAAACGAACTTAAAGTCAGCAAACACAAAATAACCTATAAGTTATAAAACGTTCATAATTTATTGACTTTTCCAATAAAATAATTTGTAATCGACACAAAAGTAAACAAACACAACAATGGTGGTTTATAAAGACGTACAACTGTGCTGCCATCTGCTATGAGCTTTCAGTTTTTAACCTCACTGCTCGTTTATAGGTATTAGATTAGATAAGCAAAATGTCTTGGTTGTACGAATAGAAATGTCAACGCTATATTTGGTATAAGTTATTCTTTGTTTATTTGAAGGAGCTTCTGAATGAGGAAAATAAAACAAAACCTTCAATAATTTCAACGTTTCTAAATCTTTCACGGAATTTCCGGATCACCTTTTATTTTATGAGAGCAATGTTGCGGGAGATTTCATTACGAATGAATTGAACGTAAAATAGAAAGCGTGATCAGTTCAATGAATTTCAAGAGACCTATTACTATTTAACTACCCCCTGTCGACGGGGTTAGCGAAAAAATCACTACATCATTTTTCGCATGAAGAAAGCCCCCATTTTTTTGCAACGCGGCTTCACGCCTGCTCCTAAGCACCCAATGAGCACCCTTATGTGAAATTTCATGAAATCAGTAATGCATTATGGAACTGTCTGTTTAAGACGTAGAGCAGTCGACTCGAAATACATTGCGAAATTATACAATAGTCCTAACTTATTCAACTCAAACGAAAAAACTATGTAAAGTTGCTGGTAGCATGCCTCGATTCGGTCAAAGTCAAAGTAAAAGTCAAATAATTTACTTAAAAGTCAAGAAACTCTACCACTTTTAAAATGTATAATAATATTTTGTAAACATTAAATGTATATAATTATATGTGAAGACGATGCACCTGGAATAAGATAACTATACCACAATAGGTAAAACACACACACATATTTACAAGTATTGTAAAAGTATACGATATTGCAAAAAAAAAAATACAAGTAATACTAATAAGTCAGCGTGTGAGTTCAAAGTAATCACAGAATGTTAAATCAATGTTATAAAATAATAAATTACACGGTCGAGTCGCGTAAATTGGTCAAGTAGATAACGTCCCCAAAACGCTAACGGATATGAAGTACCTTGACTGTTATCGGAACAGTATCAATTTGTACGTCAATAACGCAAGATTCAAACATAATATCACACCTGTATTTCTTGAAGGGTTAAGCAGAGGTGTAACTATAATACACCCACATTTCACCACTTATGTTTAAGTCCTATGTTACAGTGGACTAGCCAAAGCCATCAACCGTATATAAATCCAGACTCCGGGCTGTTACTGGGAAATGAAAAACACAATAACTGGCCGCAAGGTTTAGCATCGCAAAATTACATTATGATGTTCTTTTCAGGTACAAGTACATCAACGTGCTCTTCTTTTGTTTCGACTGGCTAGCAATGAGCAACTCTTGCTACAACCCTTTTATCTACGCCATATACAACGTAAGTATATTTTTAACTCTAAGTTATGTAAGCACTATCCCTTCTACAAATATATTATGATAACCATGAATATAAAATCCACGTTGGAGATATTTCTTTTTATAATCTTGTGTCGTTTTCCTATGTCAACTTGTAAACAGGACAAATGTGTGTTTTCAAAGGGCTCTCGTGACTTTCTACAGATGTATCCAACGTGTGAAAGAAATCGTAGTAAACTTACAATATACTGTTTATCTAGGAATATAATGGAATAGCTTTAGCAATACCCATTTATTCATTTACACTGTAGTACTTATAAATTGAATGAAAAAGCCATTATTGTTACACTTACATTCATCTCAATTTAAAGAAATCATAAGATTGCGATAACATTTTGTACAACGCAACGTAAACTAACATTCTCCAAAATTATGTTTTACGATGGAGCTGATACAAAAGTTCAAACTTTGCTTGATTATTGGGTTTCCCAAAGTTTCCATTTCATGAAATCTCAGTGGCTGTTGTAGTATTATAACATTAAAATCTACCCTTTTTCAGTAACACGCAACTATTAAATTATGTATGTAGTAGACGTACACAATTTCATAGTTGTAGGTTTTCCTTAGATTCCCCGATCTACCTCGTTTCTTACGACCTTCAACAGATCCATCATACAAGTAAGGAGGTATAACACTGCCTTTTATAGGCTCTCGTGACTCATGACGTACGCTGCCCTTTCAGCTTAGTTCTCGCAGATTTCCCTAAAGAGCCTTTTACTAAGAAGGGCGCATAAAATTGCTGCACTATATCCGAAAGACGGAATTTCAGAACTATTACGAAAATACCTGTTATGACGAACAACTTTAGAAAATACCAGTTCCCCTTTTTTTGTCATCCGATATAATTGGTGTATAGCAAAAGCCTTCCCTTCACACTAAAAATACAAGCCAATTAACAGCGAGTTATTTTCGTTTCAGGAAAAATTCAAAAAGGAATTCAAACAACGCTTCACTTTCGGGAAAAAGCCAAGTAGATTTGTTAACGATAGCTACGAGGTAAGGGTTCCGGCGTTTAATAGATTTATTATTCATTTCTGTGTTAAAGTTCGAGCTGGGTTAAATTCGAATGAATTGATTTCAGGATGGCCAGTCTTACCGAACCCGTATTTTATCGTTCCGATCAACAAACGATAGAAGTGGCTATTCAACCAGGAAATCTATAAACATGCCGCCAGGGGACACGTTAAAAGTTGCGTCAAGAAACTCGTGCCACTGCATGGGAAATCAGAGCAGAGAAAATGGATTTAATTTTATGAAAAATGAAGACATGGAAGGGCATGCCAACAGCAGGAGGTACCTGAACATAAGAATGAACAACACAGACATTGGTAATAGAAGATCAGGAAAGAAGCTATCGAATAGAGACGACATGCCCATAGGCGACGAGAGAGTCAGTGAGCTGTACATATTCCCAAATAGTAACATTGTAGAATTCACGGACATATCATATGATGACAAAGTGTAAATACGTTGAGATTTCCATTACATTTAGAATTTAATAATAAGTAATCAAACATGTGATGTGATAGAATAAAAAAAATATATAAATAATGTTTAACTATGACTGTACGTTAACGAAGTAAAAATAATAATTATAAGTCCTACTTTTGTAGTTTCATTAAAAAAAATCTTCTCGAGTGACAGAATGGCGACGAATGTAAAAGAGTATGGTCTAATAAATAAAGCTGATGTCTTAGAACACGTAACAATTTAATATTAATTTACATTGATATTTATTTCGTGATTACTCTTGAGTCTTGCAGTATTTTTAAATCAGGAACGAGCTTTTATTACTGCCAACTACAATGTGAGGCATTGAAAATTTACCCAGAACAGGAATCATCAACTGTTTTGTGATTCATTATATTTAAAACAAACTTGATTAATAAAATCTGAATCACGGTATGTTTCTTTATGTGTGGGCTATTCAACTCTCTTTTATAAACAAACTCGTTCTAATACAAGATTTCTCAGAATTCTAAAGAAAAAGTAATAAAAATTCCTTTCGCTAAACGTAGTGGTAATAAACCCTGTGCGCTCGTAACACTCTGTTGGGACTTGTGGCAGAGAAACAAGAGGATAAAGATGGAAAATTTTATACGAACACAGTTCAGGCACAGATTAAAAATGATTTCAATCGGATGTATACCTAAGACGCAGTGATACCACACTATACAAATTTCACTATCAAACGACTACAACACACTAGAATTCATTACAAATTTTACTCATCAAATATGCAGGTTTTCAGCATGATGGATACGATTCGGTAGGGGTCAGCATTGGCGGCAGGACGACGATCTTCCAGGTACCCTTTCTTATCTTCGGAGACATGGCGAGGTATTCGCACGGAACAACCCCTGTTAGCTACACCTGTAACAAATTATTATGTTAATTGTCAAGTAACTGAACTTACACCGTCAAAATTTTACGTATATTTAAACATGTTTCGAGTTTTTTTGTTAGTAGAGTCATTCTTTTGGATGTATCCAACCGCAAGACAACGATATTGCTAGTCGCAAAGGAACGTAGAGAGGAATAACGAGTATTTTATATATACGTAGCCATGTAAACAGAAACCCCTTTAAACACAAAAGTATTTATTTAGGTACCTCGCCAAAACGGTCCCAAAAAAACTTTTCCAATTTACTCTAAGCTCACAGGCTATGTTGATTTAGATTTGTTTGTGCTCGAAAAAAGCATCAGTCACAACAGTACACGTAAATTCTTTATCGGGATCTCTTTCTTTCCGATATAAATCCAAAAAACGTTAACCCTAATACTTTTAAAACCTTGGTTTAAAACGTTTATGGAATATTATGTAAATGATAGTAAATCGCATTTCGAACAATCTTTAAAAGTGTCACACGTTCACTGCTATATTTTTTGCATTACGAGATATTTAAGGTCAATGCTTCAATCCTTTGAAAGCGTGTAACCGTACCGAAAAAACCTATTCGTGACCTTTGACCTTAATATCTCGCAACGCTGAACAGATTGAAGTGATGTCGGTAGGGATAGGGACTTTCACGTCTTTTTTTTATAATACCATGTGTGTTAAAACATCTACATTTTTGAACAGTTAGGTAGTCAGTAAAAAATAAAGTTTAAAAAAAAGTCTTATTAAATATTTGACTGTTGTGGTCATTGTATTTTAAGTGACTGGGTACTTAAGTACAGACTGTAACCGTTATGACCACTTGTGTTCTAATATTATGTGGAAATCCAAAAAAAAAATAAAAGGTACATTTGGATCACATATTTCACGAAACAAAACTAAATGAAAATCATATTTAAAAATATATTTTCCGAGGAAACAATAAGACAGAGTGGTTCTCTAGCTTTCTACTGAATCTACAAGTAAATTCTACTGAATACCATGAATATTGCACTTTCTGGTTAGCCAATGGATATGTTCACAATGTATAAGGCAGAAACTAACAGAGAGCCATCAAATAAAAGTTTAGTACAAAGGAGAGAGGATTACAAAATCAAAATACCGGATCAGACCAAAATACTGTGGAAATAAGAGGAGCTGAATATGAATAATTAATCAGAAAATCTGCGGCCAAGCTATGTAGATACTACTAGTAGTTTTCAAGCGTAATATAATATAATTGAAACACACCAACATACCTTTACGCGGTACACCCTGCCACTGCCGAACGAGGCGCTGGCGAGCGAGCGATGACGATATAACCATCCAACAAGTCAACCTAAATTCTCCAGGGCAATGGTGGGCAGCAACGTCATCGTCTAACAACGGCCCCCAGTTCTCGGTGGTCCCACTATTCCTGATCAAGGTAGAGATCACGATAATCGCGGGACAGGGGGTGCGAAGCATCCCCGGGTTACGGCAGGCTACCAACGACGACCCCATCTGGCTACGAATAATAGACGTTCGATGAAACTGGACCATCACCTTGCCGAACTTGAGGTAGAGTTAAGACTAAGGTCTTCAAACAACAGTACGTCCTGCCCGTTATAACATACAGTGCCGAAACGTGGACACTGATAATCGGGCTGGTCCAGAAATCCAAGGTCACTCAGCGCGCTATGGAGCGGGGTATGTTCCAAGTCTCTTTGAAGGATAAAATAAGGAATCAAATAATCCGGAAAAGAACCAGAGTTATCGACAAAGCTAGCAAAGTAAGCAAACTAAAGTGGCAGTGGGCTGGCCATGTTTGTCGAAGGACCGATGGCCGGTGAAGCAGACGAGTCCTGGAGAGGAGACCGCCTATCGGCAAGCGTATAGTGTGGGATGCCCCCCAGCTAGATGAACCGACGACTTTAAGAAGGTAGCTGGGATAGACTAGATGCGGCAGGCAGAGGACAAGGTGTTGTGGTGCAGCCTGGGTGAGGCCCATGTTCAGCAGTGGTCTAAGACAGGCTGAGTTGAACTAACTAATTAAATTTTTTTCACATCTATTCAAAAAGAGCTAGTTTGTTCTTCAAAAACAGGGACTAATATAACTCTTTAATCCCTAGGGACTAAAAGTTATTTGAATGTGGATATTGTTAGTAAAAGTTCCAATCACCAAAGAGATCAATCACGAACATTGTATGAACAAGTAACAACAGGCTGTATAAAGCAAACCACACGCAAGCCAAATAAAAAAAAGTTTGTGAAATAACAAAAAACGCGCGATATGCATTCCGCGTTCGTTCGTAATTGTTTACTTATTCATGATTTTACTTATTTTTATGAAAAAAAGAGTTTTTGTCTTCCAAGTAGTAAGAATGAAAAAAATAAACTTAAGTACTGTATTTCTATTTTCTTAATGTCCCTCGGCAAACTTCGTGTTTCGTCAGTTGTCGGATTTCTATCAGTTGCTTTTTGCGCTTGGTGCAGACCGGACGCTCTCAATCGACTTGGAAGTATACAGAGTTGTTAATACTCTTTTAACATAAAGCAATTTATTTAAAAAAAATTGGAGGAAAACAGCTAAACTCACAGGTACGACAGATAGGAAAATAGTTTTACAGTTCTATATAGTTCACACAAAAATCAAAACAAAACAACAATAAAGTACCTACTTAGTTCAGAATTCAAATTATTATCACAATAAATCTAATAATTGATGGACAAGGAAATTTGCATTCGTTTATATTCGGAAATCCGATGATACCCGAGGGACATTAGGAAAATAGGAATACTGTACTATTCTTACTCATGAGTTGCACTTATTTATTTTCTCATAGAGGGTGGTAAAAAGTAGAGTATGCACATCGGGAGCAAGACTATTTTATGCTCGAATGACGTACTTTTAATCCCTCGCTGCGCTCAGGATTCTACTTTAGAATCCTTCGCTCCGCTCTGGATTCAAAGAAACACTCTCGCCTTTAAAATTGTTTTTTGCTTCCTCGGCAAAAAATCTACTATTAAGAAACTGACTATGTTTCATTTATCGAGAAAAGTTGTTGTTTTGAATAGTTCAAAAAGCCTAGGCAGGCCCGCTCACAAGGGCTGATAATCATCACATCTACCAAAGCTCAATGCCGCGTGCCTGCCCCTTAAATCTGCCATCAACTCTGTTCTTGTGACTCAAGCAAAATGATAAATATGATGGGCGCCAGGCCAATAATTTGCAGTTGGATGTTTGGCTTAAGTTTGCGCCCGTTACTATTTTGAATGGAGAATCATTTAGTTCGAAAGAATCATACAGTCAGCAACAGTATATTGACCTGTAATTTGTATGTGTGGTGCAAACTGTTAGTGTAAGTTGGTTTTTTAATAAATAAACAGCTTTGGAACAAAATCTCGCGTACAAATGTATCTAAATACATACCTAAATTGTTATTTTGGTACAACTTAGAAAATCCTATGTGGAATGTCAGCCATAAACTATTTGCTCACAGTGACCGAGCTACCAAAGCATTTCGAAGAAATACAATAATTGGGAGCACCGGTACCGAATAGACTAACCAACCAAACCATCTCCAAAAACAGAATTTCTATTAAAAATATACTTCAAAAATATCTTCTGCTAAAAAACTAAAAATATACTACCTATTATTGAGTATCTAGAAAAAACACGATCAATCAATTGTATTTAGCTGAACAGTTTTGACTAGAGCGGTTTAGCTAATGCGATCAACAGACATGAATGCTCGGATAAACTAAATCGGATTTAATTTGTGTAAGAGTTAGCACTTTTTCAGTGTAACTTCCTTTTTATCGTCAGTAATCAATTTTTTGGCCAAAACGTTTTTAGATGTTCGTTAATTTAAAAAAAACGTACATACATCACTAGAAGGGACGCCTTTGTACAGTTGAATTTGAAGCTGGTAGTCAGTCAATCTCGTTATAATGATAAAACACATAGGTGTAATAAACTAAAAATAATGTTACAAAGAATGTTAATGAAAGATCAACCAACGTTGGTACGGACAACATCAAAAGAAAATGCTCATTGTATATAGTTACAAAACCTTTTTTTTGTAAACTTCATAATTATGAAAGAAAAAATTCTTATAGCTACCTAAGTATTTAATACGACAAGACGACGAAACGACGACGAGGAGAGAGCATCATTTGAGAACAATGATTGGCTCCTATGATACAAAATGCCCTAAGACTTTCAGTAAAGTTCAAGCATTTTTACTTGTTACTTTTATTTTTATGGCGGGTTCGATGTCAAGACTAGCTACCGTATTGATACGTTATTTATTTGCACAGTGTATACACAGTTACAGGTTAGGCTAAAACTTAGAGTACATGACCCTGTTTGGGCGCAGCAAGTGTTTTAATAGTTTGACCGATACCGCTACGTGCTGTATAGTCCGTGCAATCCACGACAACGCGCCCCACTCCGCGATTACTGTACTGTAAGCTGAACTCTAGTACGGCGCGGAGCGGAGTGGTGCGCGTCTTCGTGGATTGCGCGGACTATACCGCGCCTTGGGAAAGTGCGCGGCGAGGCGGGGGGTCAGTGCAGGCAGCTCATTTGTCAACGTGGTATTGGTCAAACTATACTACATAATTTATAGCTAGTTTAAATGGTACTTTAAAGTTTTAGTGGTATTTACTTTACTAAGCACCCTACATAAATGATACTTCAGTACACAATTATACATTATTACATTTTTGATGAGGACATTTTTTTCCAGTCATAAGATTTCATTATTCAAGCAATAAAGAGTTTTATGCGAGTCAACGAGGCGTCAAAATGACAAACAATTTTGAGGCGTGAATATGTTGTATTACCGGAGCGTTACTACCAAGTTTATTTTCCTAATAAAATGACTATCAAAATAATATAAAAATGTATTTATAACCTGTAAATCGTATTATGAAAACCCAATAAACTATATGTACCTAATCTGATAAAGCAATTTCAATGTTTGTAGCAGTTGTATACTCCGCTAAATAATAGTGTAAGCAAGGTGATGGTGACATGCGAAAATGTCTGAGAAAAATCTCTATTGTACAGATAAGGATTGGAAAAGAAAGAATAAGGTTAGATTGACGTTAAAAATATTTGCCACTTATTCTCAGTGAATAGGCATTATTTTTAATTCCATAACAAATCAGTTAATTCAGATACTGTTTCTGTTTTTGAGAAAACGGTATCGGATGAAAATAGAATGTGAATGAAAGAAACGTTTTCGGCAAACGGCATCATTTTGAAGGATTTGGATTGGGGTGATATTTGGAAAACTATACCTCCAGCGAAAGCCCGGGTCGTCGCCAAAAATAAACAATTTGATCTCGACAGATACGAAACCTGTGTTTTCCTTATACTTTTTCATTAGTTCTTTTGTTGCAGAGGCAAAAGTCTAATAAAGCAATCTCGATGTTGCAGTTGCTAGAAAATAAATAAAGCTCTTTGACCCGCATGAGTTGAGTATTCTCGTCGTGCGATATTGCTATTGTTACAACTTCTATTTTCATTTTTTAATGGTAACGTACACGTTTCTCTAAAATTCGAGTCTATTTTTCCGACCATCAAAATAATCGTTTATTGAGCATCAGCATACTGAAACTTTTCTGATATTCATGTTACATTGTAATCGTGTGTGGGGGAGCCTGTTTAAGTATAGCTACTCATAAATCGATACTGTGTTCCCCCACCGTGTTTCAATCAAACAACGAAAACTTGTGATTCACATGCATTTTGAAAAGACGATTACGTTAGCAAACAAACTCACGTCTTCTTACCATGGGGGTAGGCAGAAACTACAGGACGTCACCTGCTACGATCCTTACATACTCCTTTTGCCTCGTTTACGTTCATAAATCTGGTCATACACGCACGCCGGTTGCGAGTACTACGCACCTGGCCTTTCTGAACAACATCACCAATAAGGTCAGTATAAGTCCTCCGAGGGCATCCCCGACCGGCCTTTCCCTTCACATCAGCCTTGTAAATACATTTTGTTAGTCGCCTTTCATTCATCCTCTTAACATGCCCAAACTATCTCAGCATACCCTTTTCAATTTTTGTCACTACAACTTCTTTTAAATCACACCGTTGTCTTATCACATTATTCCTCAGCCTATCATTCATAGTCAGACCACACATGCTTCGCAAGGAACGCATTTCCACAGCATTTATTCTACTTTCATGCTTGTTTTGCCACACCCAACATTCACTGCATACGATTACGTTCTAGCAAAATAAGAAAATATAACATCACGCCCTGTTAATAGGTAGTCTCCAAAGGGTTAAGCAGCGGAGTACCTTTTTAATACACCCACATTTCGCCAGTTAATAGGAGGCGTTCCTATTGCCATCAACCGGGCACAAACTCCGACTCCGGGCTGCTACTGAGGAATTCCAGATGGAAAAACCCACTTCGCCCGACCTGGACATCGAATCCAGGACCTCATGCTCAGCAGTAGCGCTTGAACCTAAGACCTAGAACTCGACCAACGAAGCAGTCTTAATAAGAAGTACGAACCAATAGATGAACCATTCACTTTTATTTAGGTACGTAAAATAAAAATCTTTTCCCAAGTGGGTAGTAAAAGATAATAAACTGCCACAACGCTTACATACGAGTTTTATTACTTTTCACAAGTGTACATTTACATATTTATTTATTTTTACCTTCCACAACTAGCTTAGCTTTACAAAGACTTTATTATCTTACACCCAAATTCGATAGTATGGCTTTCAACAAAAATATTTTTATATCATAATATATTTAAAACGAAAAATTTACATTATGATTATGAATCTACTACTTAAACAGCAATACCTACTCAACTAAATTAAAAATAAAAATACATTACGAAATTAAATAATAAAATAAATTGAAGATAATTGTTATGTATCTCGTTGGTAATCTTTAAATAAATAAATAGTTAAATTGTTCATTTATCATTCCTGATTAGTGGACTCTTCAAATATGCAGGGTCGTTTTCTGAGATTAAAGGCCAGTTCAGTAAATACATTAAAAGCTAGAGCAACGAAACATAAATCCTTTTATGATTCGGTATAAAGTAGGGGATCACTTTCGTATAATTTTAGACTCCCGCTTTCGCTTTTCCAACTTATTATGAACACGAAACTCAACGAAAGTTTTAATCGCTGGAAACACGTGGGCTGATGAGCAATTTATTTTCTATACAGGGTTATTTTAAATTGTCTAGCTAAACGCCGCAGATGCGATGGGTATAGATTTCTAAACACGATAAAATAAAAAGATATGATGTTTATTTTGGCAGGTCAACAGCCGCTGTTAGTGTTTTTACTTGAAGTATGAGTTGAGAAAAATTTTTTTCTTATGTTTTATTGTGTTGAGATTTCGGTACCCATTTAAGTCTATGAAGTTTACACAAAAAAAATATCAGATTTTCTAAACTGATATTTCAAGAGATTGCAATAACAGCGGTAGACGACCCCACAAAAAAATTATCAAATTAATTCATTTTATGCAGAGCTCTGCAAAGTTGAACTTTTTTAAACTCGCTGTGCCATACTTACTTACGACATACAGCCTAATTGCGTAACACACTTTCAATCACAATCTGCATGATTTTGAAAGCTATTGCTAATTAATCCATTGCTTCATTTGTTCGAATTTTTATTCTGCCTACAACGTAAATAACGCAATGAATGTTGTTGAACAGTCAAAATGAAAGCCATTGCTACAGTAAATGTGTCACGCAATTAACCCGCAGGACTGAGGAAAATCATAGCTGTGATAGACGTGATTATGGCACCTGGGGGTCTACCACCAGGTCATAAACAATATTATTTTAATATTACTTCAGTGGGAGAAAGAGATGGAGCTATACGTCCTGTAGAGCTTCATCTCTTTCCCACACTGAAGTAATATTAAAATAATACTGCTTTATGAGCTTGTGGTAGGCGTGTCCTACCGCCAGCGAGGAAGCGACTAGCTATCAACGACATTCTCGCTCAAAAAAAAACAGAGGCACTCCGGGAGTGCCGACAGAAGGGAGAGTAATCGCTCAGACGTTCGCTTGGAGAGCAGGACACTCGCTGAGAAACTCACGCTTGGTACTATCGGAGAAACGCATATCTGTACACTGTAAGGACTATTCTTGCTTGCAGCGCTCGGCCGCTATTGTATCGCTTACCTACGAAAAAAAGGGTCGTGTGCACGGGATTTTGTTTTCAAAATGCTTAGATATGCGTTACCCCGATTACATACCTACGCATACCAGCGAGTAAACGCTCGTCGCCGTCGCGCACTCGTTGCTCGCTAACTCGTTTTTAGTCGCTAGCTCTACTCGCTTGTCGCTAATCGCCGGCGGTGGGACAGGTCCATTTTAAACCTTGTATTCATTTATGTTTTTGGTCCGAACCAATAAATCTGGGAGATACAAAGGGCTTTATTCAAAAGCGTAACACGTGTTACATTTTGGAAACTCGCGATTGTTGTGCAACAGAGTGAAGGAGATTTATATCGAATCATTGTAATGCTTATTAATAATGGTTGTTGTCTCTTTGAATTTACATTAGATATTTGCTTTTGTGTTCGATTGCAAGTAATCATAATAACAGACCACGACATATATCACGGGTATATCGCTTGTCATAAGGCAGGAATGTTTTGTTGTAAGAGTTGGGAATTGGGTCTTTAGAGGTATGAGGAACAGGGTGTAAAGTTCACTCATCATAAGTAAACTCTAATTGCGCGATCTTGACGTCGTACTTGAAAGATAGGTATTTCTTTGTGCAGAGCGGCGAAGCTTTATCAAAACTATGCCCTATTACTGCTGGGGTTCCTCAAGGCAGTGTGCTTGGACCGATTTTATATTTGATTCATACTGCTGACCTCCCAATATCAAATTTAGCGACTACAGGAACCTTTGCGGATGACACAGCTATTCTGGTATCCCATACTGATCATAAAGTAGCATCAGCTATGCTGCAGACTTGTTTGGATGACATAGCCCTCTGGCTCAAAAAATGGAGGACAAAAGCCAACAAGACCAAATCGGTAAATGTCACATTCACTAGGAGAAAGGAAACCTGCCCACCAGTACACTTAAATGGAATACAAGTGCCACAAGCTGAACATGTCAAATACCTTGGTTTATACCTCGACAGACGTCTTACTTGGAAAAAACACATTTTCACAAAACGGAAGCAACTTAGACTGACACTAAGAAAGTTCTACTGGATGATTGGTCGAAAGTCACAATTACACCTGGAAAATAAAACACTCTTGTACAAAGCTATAATCAAGCCTATATGGACCTATGGCATTCAGCTATGGGGAACAGCATCACACTCTAACATAGAGATCATCCAGCGATTTCAGAACAAGCTTCTAAGAACAATCACAAACGCCCCATGGTTTGTACCAAATGAAGCTCTACACCATGATCTGAAAATACCGACAGTCCAAGAGGAAATAAAAAGCTATATAAAGTCATATAAAAAAAGAATAACTCGCCACCCAAATGTCCTGGCAAACCACCTAATGGATAAAAAAGGAATACGCAGGCTAAAACACAAAATTCCACAGGATTTAATCGAATAAAATTAGCTGTTGCTTCATGAATACTAGGATGCGTCATAGGACGCATACCATGCAAAACAATAATAGCTCATCATAATAAAAAAAAATTACTGAATGTCCAAAGAAAATGGAGACAAAAAAAAAATATATATAAATGGTGTTCGCGCGGTAAACTCTAATTGCGCGATTTAGGATATGTGTGACGTCAGGATTTTGTGTGACGTCTTTGATGCGTAGTTCGTATGTGGCGATGTAGATGCCGCCACATCACGTGCCATCACCACCCATGGGCACTTGCAGCACCAAGGGAATTGTCACTTTATAAAGAAATAAGTCCAACTGTCTCATTGCATCCCATGTGAGTGTCAGATTCTGGGCGTTAAAATGTCACATTGAGCTTCAAAAAGAGACCACTCAGTTATGATGAGAGAGTCGAAGATGGAGGCTTTACCATAGAAGTTTTTTTTTTTTAATTCAATGTGCCTATTTTAGAATCTGTTAGTCACTACAGTACCATCTCTTGACAAAAAAAATCTAAGAAACTACTATACCTTTACTGTGACATAATATTATATAATCAAAACGGTTGTTGCACGTTACCTGCAGTAAAATCTTTGATATGCGGCATTCCGTTCTTCCCGGTTAGCCGCCGCACGTTGTCCGCGCCATTGTTGGCGTCATACTCGTTGATGTGGGCACCGTGGCGACGAGCCAGCTTATCAATAGCGCGCTCGATCACCCTGGAAAATACCTTCATTTAATATTACGGAAACAAGAGTACACTAGACATACATAACTTACGTCCTATTTTCTTTGAAGGTAAATAGAGTAAACCACCACTTTGCCAGTTTAGAGGCCTTTTTTAATATATTTTTTTTGGGTGGGAAATTATCAAATAACTTCTCCCGCTCTACGCGGAGCGGGAGGGCGTGTCAGACTCTTACTGACTAAAACCCACCCGTGTTTTTTTGGTTGCCCTGTTGCCGGGGGCCACGATCTCCCTATCGGTTTTCTTCGAACCCTCGGCAGGCATTGGCCCTAGCGGACCCCGTCAATTCTGCTGATATCTCTTTGAGGCGCGCGTGGAATACAACGCACCGTCGACCCGGGTCTGGTCTTTATTGGACGGTGAGCTACCCATTGCTCACCGTCCGCAAGCCCGCGCTTACGGTGGCCAGACATCGGCTCGCGATTCCCGACGCCCTGGGCGTCTCCTCCTGCGGCGGTTAGGGGCGTGAGGGCGCGAGATTTGCCTCTCCCTCACGCGTTCCGCCTCCTCCTTCGCGTGACGGCCTGCCATTTCCTCTCGCTCCGTACCATGGCCTGAACCAGGGCTGGACGCGAGAGATCACCACCGCCGATCGCCTCCACGAGGACACGGCGATGCTCCGCCCAAGCCGGGCAGACCTCCACCGTATGCTCCACCGTGTCCTCCGGGCGATCCACACAATGGTGACACGTTTCCTTCCGCCATATCCTGAACAGGAACCTCCCGAAACAGCCGTGTCCGGTGAGGACCTGCGTCAGGCGGAAGGTGAGGACGCCGTGGTGCCTCTCTAGCCACTCCTCAAAGGGGCCTTATCGCCGCAATTGTGGCGTGCTCAGCGCTGGGTTGCAACAAAAAAAGTATCAGCCTGAATTCTACTCGACAAAATTTACGATAGTCTCCTTTATTACATTTTTTACATAGTTATTACTTATATTTTTAAATATAAAATTTTATAAAAAACATTAAAATACATTTAAAAATATAAAAAATTGTGGCTCATCGGCATCAGGAACAGGGTCTGTATTATTATGATTACGTATATTAATTATTATGTCACTATATCTCTTCTAAACAAATAATAACATAAAATAGTTTTAGAGAAAATCGTTAGTGACAGGCGGAATGTCACCAAAGTTCCTTCATGATAATTTCGTCACGGAACACTAAAATCAATAGTAAAATTACTTACAGTATACCCTCAGTGTCCCTCATGTCCTTCGAGGAGAAATAGACGAAAGTGCCATTGCCTGGCCAGTCAGGTATGGGCTGCGGCTCAAAGGTGGCCACCGTGCCATACTCCTCCGCCAACCGTGCCAGTATGTAGCGGGCCATCCATAAATCATCCGCCGCCTTGATGCCCGGACTCGGCCCCACCTATACATCCTCATTAGATAAATATTCATACACTGAAACAATGCATCTTAGTAATGCTCCATCATTTATACATCAGATAGGTAGTTTGGTAATCGACCGCACGTCGTTGATAACACCACACCACACCTACACCTAACACCTACACCTTGAGCTGGCCTAACGTGGCAAGGAGTATCAATAGAATAAGAGGCCAGCTTATACTGGTGTTGTTACCAATGACGTGTGGCCTACTATATACTGCACATACCTACTTATAATGATCTAATCTAAGCCTACAGAAAACGTCCCAATAAAAATGTTTTCACAGTTCCGCAGCAATTGGTAATTTCCGTCACGTTTCGCATGTATGTTAAATATCCCAGTTCTCCCAATTTGCCTTCAAATTCGTCGAAATTTCAGAGTAATGAGCTATTAGTAAACGCAATGGTAGACGATTGTAGGTAATCCAGTACCCTAATTATTACACGATCAATCACAATCTGTTTTGATTTGAAACAGATTGCTAATCCATTGCTTCATAAGCTGGAAAAAAATATCTGCTCAATAACGTTAATAATGCAATGAATGTTTTTGTACTGTCAACGCAGGTAGTCAGTGATGTACCATTAACATATACAACAGAATACACAGATACATAAAGCATATAATTACCTATATAAATATACATATATATTAGACAGATATACATAATATTATAAACATGAAACAAGAGCAAGGAACTATATGTAATGACGATGTTTAAGGAGAGAGAAAGTGTTTTTTTACCAGAATTTTAAAAGTGAACAAAGATTGAGCACGCCTTATAGACACGGGCAAGGCATTCCATAACCGTACTGCTTGAACCTTAAAAGATTTGTCATAAAAGCCGGTGGAATGCATCGGCATCTCTAGTCTCAAATTTTCCGATGACCACAGATATCTATTATGTGTGTCATGAAGGAACTTGAAACGTTCTTTTAGATAAGAAGGGGTTAGTCATAATCATTTACGAAAATAAGTTACGTAATTAGGGTACAGATTGGGAAATCATATTCCAACATAATCATACAAACTGTATGAAATTATCAAACGTCTTTAAATGTTGGGTAAGTAAGTATTCACTATTGTCAAGAGAAAATAAATGATTATGTAACTGTAGAGGAAATATACGCACCATCTGGGCGCACGTGACATAAATGAATCGAAGAGGGTTGAAAACCAAGAGCCCACAATCCCTGTTTTGATAAAGTACGGTTGTAACTGTTCTGGGAATTTGTTTAGCGAAGAAGCCTAGTTTTGTTTGCGACGAGCGAGGTCATGCACGAAGCAAAAGAAACTATTGTTGCATACAGACACACAATAACTCCGAACACTAGTCTCCTAGAACACTTTTCGTTACACAATTTTTGTTTTCAAAGTTGTTAATCCAACCTAGTCACGCAACAAAATTATGGCTGCAGAAATCGTAATGTTATTTTAATCTGCTATTTTCGAAAATGTATCAAGGTTGAACTTTGAATTCTTTTCGTAAGTTCATACTTATTTTTAGAAATCAGACAAAATAATGAGAAATCTACAAATTATTATGTTCGTGAAAACAAGTATTTTTATAATACTTATAATGGAAAATACATTTTCACAGCGTAGGTATTTACAGCATTACTTAAGGCAAAAACTCACAGCATAAACAACGAAATCAGAGTATAACAAATAATATTGCGACCATAACAAAATCACAATAATTTTCCCCACAAGCAGAATATCTCTCTCTCCCGATCCATTTTTCAATGAACCATTTTCACTTATCGGGCATTTACCTGGAAATTCCACTGGGAAGGTGTAGTCCCGGGATTTGTACCGTTGATCTGTATCCCCGCATAAAGGCAGCATCTAAAACGAATTAAAGAGAAAACACGTAAAAATCGAGCTGAGAAATACAGTAGATTTGTAGTTTATTGGTCAGAACGCTGTTTCTGATTCTTGTTACAAAACCCTTAAAACGGGCTGGCTTTTCTCGTGTGAAAAATTCGAACCACAGTCCGAACATTTTCTTATTAAATGTTTATATCTTTCGGAAAATCTGATACCACGCTTTATTCCAAATTGAATAAGTACAAAACTTGAATAAGTACAATGTAAATTGCAAATATTTAGGAGCAATGTATAATTATGTTAATGCCATTCGGGTGTATAACAAGTTACCTAATTCATTTAAGGAACTTTCCATCCCCATGTTCAAGAAAAAGCTTCGAATTGGTCATTGGATAAGCTTTTATGACATTGGCGAATATATGAAATATTGTAAAAATCCAAGATGCCATGGACTTAATTTTGACATTTTAAAGTAACGATTACCTAAATATAATAATACTAATACATATTGGACTTATTGTATTGTAAATCAGAAATATTTAAATTAATATTGTACTTAGAATGACAATTGAATTTTTGTACACCATATATTTTGTGGTAGAATGCATAGAACTAAATAAAATATTAACATCATACTACGTAAAACTACATTCTTACATTTCTTACAAATAAATAAATTCTGATTCTGGAATTCGATCAAATCTTGGAGTATTCACAAGTAAGCTTATAAGGTTTATACGGTAGTTTGTGGTTAGTATGAGTATCAAAAGGTACCTGTAGAAAGCCTCCATGAGATCTCTTGCGACGATTTTGTTTGCTCCTGTAGCGCAGTAGTAGGGGCCTGGTGGGGCGGGGAAGCCGCCAGTGGGCCAGCCGAGCGGCCGACCATCGGTCGTCGTGAGGAAGAACTCCTGGTTGAAGCCAAACCACGGCTCTTCAACTTCGCCCTTGGTGCACATTAACGTGCACTCTTTACGGAAGTTTGAAGCTGTAGACAAGTTTGTTTTACTTTATTATCTGGGCCGTAAGTAAATGGAGAATGTGTACATAGCTTTTTCACGCCTTTCTAAACCAATATTTAAAATACAAGGCTAGAATTTAAAGATGATGACATTCGTATCATGATATTAACCCTTATCCAACTAAATAGTTTAATAATCAAGATTGATTATTATGTACCTATATGTAAATCTATCTATACTTAAAATTATAAATGCGAAAGTATGTGACGATGGATGGATGTTGGTTACTCTTTCATGCAAAACCTATTGAACGGATTTGGATAAAATTTACCACACATATAGTTTATAACCTGGATTAAGACATAAGATACTTTTCATCTCGACATTCCTACGGGATGGAGACTTAGGCGGGTCAAACCGCGAGGCGCAGCTAGTTCCTCTATAAATATTAATCGAATCGAACCTTTCGTTTAGAAGTTACGACGGGTATAAAAATGCTAAATACTTATAAACTTCCTTACATTCTAACATATACATATATACATAGTAATAAAGCTGAAGAGTTTGTTTGTTTGTACGCGCCAATCTCTGGAACTAGCAGTAATTTTTTTTTGTATTTGATAGCCCAATTCTTGAGGAAGGTCATTGGCTATTTCAACATCACGCTACAACCCTTAGGAGCTGAGCAAAAAGAAAAAAAAATCAGAAAGCACGCTAAGTGAAAACGACGTACCTAACAGTGTGGGCGATGCGATGCAACCCGGTGGGTCGGGGAAGTTTTACAAAAATGTTACTGTTATTTTAGTATACAATATAACTAAAATAACAGCATTTGCAACAACAGCATATCTTACGAGTTCCACGCAAACGAAGGGCAGAAACAAGTCTATTATTAACCTATTTATTATACTATCCCACTGCTGACCAAAGTTATCCCCCATGCACTTCCACTTTCATATCTCTTTTTACCCGACTAAGGCAACGCCAAAAGGAAGGGTTATGATTTTAGCAGTCTATGTATGTATGTTTGTATGTATCTATGTTTGTATGTATGTATGTATGTTTGTTTTTACGTGTGTTCCACCGTAGCACCTAAACTACTGAAATGATTTTGATGAATGAGGTATCAATAGATTTGTAATAATGGTCCGGGTGACATAGGCTATATAATTTTTCCCTAAATTTAATTTGGTGGACTTTACACGTAAATTTATAACCTCGAAAAAAATTAAAATGGGAACAGAAATCAAGACATAGGTACAAAAATGGTCAAGGTAAAGCCGTCGTCGCATGCCATTATAATTTTGTAGGTGTTCTTGGCCAACATGGTATACAGGCATGCGACCACGGCTTTACTTTGACCATTTTTGTACCTATGTCTTGATTTCTGTCTGAAATATTTGCTTGTTTCGTACTTTTTAGATCATTTTTATTTTCCCGTAGTCGGGTTACAGTTTTTTATTAAACTTTATTTTTTTTTACTTCATTTTTTGGCCAATTTCTCGTGGATGAATCCAAGCTTTAGGAATAAGAAGGCCCCCAGACATCTATCAGTAATAATGACATTAATATTACTGTCATTCTTTCCAATATTGACGTAAAACTATTAAAATATCACATCATCATTCCAACCACCACACTGTCAGTAGTAATGACAATACTTGAAAGTAATGTTTGGTTGGAATAAAAGTAATGTTATTATTACTGATAGTGTCTGGACCGCCATTCACTCCAATGTGTTCACCTTCCTACTAGCAAAAAGCTCCTGTGAATAAACGTGAAAAATTGAATTTAAGTTAGTGTTTTATGAAAAAAAGGGGTCAGTCAGGTTTAAAGACTTTTTTCGTATCTACCTACTTAGTTCAGACTGGACCCCTCCACACGCTTTATAAAAACGCTCTTACGCCTACAAAAATAATACAGATTTAACGATTTTATCAGCAACAAAACATGTTTAAAAAAATAACAGTCGTACAGACACGCTGATTGGGTTTCCCTGAACCGTACTCCAAAGTTAGAAAAATGAGTAGGTAACTAATAAATGCAACCGTCCATACCAAAACAAACGGGTTCTGGTTGTCTCTACAATCGAACCAATATCGACAAAATTTGCAGAAACATATTTTGTACCCAATCGGAAAAACGAAAAAGAACATAATATTGGTACTTTTCACCCCGGATGATTAAAAAACTTTATTCTCAGGCTAAGTCGCCCAGCGCATACATGATGCTCATATAGAATTAAATTACCCAAAGGTGTGTCCAAACATTGAGCGGCAAGAGCGCGGCAGCAACACGCGGCGTTTGCAGGACACATTTCTGCCGCGCTCTAGTTAGGACTAAACCGACGAATGTTTGAGCGGCAGTACTGCGCGGGACATGCGAGACACGCCGTGCACTTCAGTTGTCAATATGAATCTGCATAGTCTTTAATACTTCCGCAGAAATACGTCTAGATACAATTAGTGACGAATGTTTCCTAAAAATGTTTGTGCGCGGCGCGCGCGGCTGTCGTCCAAACACACCGCGGCAGGCCGCTCGCGGCAGCCGCGCACGATTGTCGTTCAATGTTTGGACACACCTTAATACACACAGAGCACCACGGAGACGCCTGGGCGGCTGGTGCTAGATACGGCACTGCCAACATTTTCCATACAAACCAAGCGTATCACCGTTTTCTCGCACTACGACACGCATGACGCATCGAAACTGGATGGCATCCGCGATAAAAGTTGTGCGCTCATTGCAATTTGGCGCCACGAATTTTATTTGTACCCACGTACTACTGCCGTTTCTAGAAGCTGCTGGCACGGTGATTCCGTGCTCTGGGCTAATACATGACACAAATTAAGTTACGAAACTAGTACTGCTCTAATATAAAGAAAAGCGGTGACACATTCTAAAGTTTGTTGGGAAATCTTTGATTTAGTTACAGACACTAACTAAGTGCGATAAAATGTAGGAAGTTCGTGCTCGCCGGTGCATTGGTTTGCGGGTCACGATTCAAGACTGCCATTGAAAAATTTCATTAGCTCTACAGTGTACCTTCTGGTTGAATAATAGGTACTTATGCTCGACTTCTAGCGTTTTATCGGCCGTTAATGATTAAAATCGACCCAGTTTTAATAACTAAAAATATCGTTATGTCTACATCCTTTAGAAAAGTTTACAGGTAAAATGATTCAAAGATTCTTTCAAAGGACTTATTAGGCTCTTCAAAGTCTGGTTTGATGAGAAAAATCATTCGTTTACGAACCTTATCAACCGGGGCATAAGAGCGAAAGTTTACTGAGACAGCAACAAAAGTAGTGATTTAGTCAAAATAATTTTACGAAACGGAGATTTAGGATCTAGTTTCACTTTGTACTTTGATTTATTCGATGAATCCTTTGTTTTTGTTTAATAAGATTTGTCAAATAATGGCTACAAAGATTCTGAATCATTACAACTCATTAAGCTCATCTTTCATTCTGGATTGTCGCTGTTGGCAACATTACCAGACGCGCATTTCGAGTTGACTCCCAGTTGACTAATTCATTTGGTTGGAGATCCACCCCCGCAGCACGCGTAGCATGACGCTTTCTATCTCTACGAATAGTAGACATAGCTCTTTCCATACAAAGTGACCTTTCATTTCTCCATTTTTGACATCGCGTCGTAGAAATCATTCTACAATCTGTCATTTTGTCTTTCGTTTCTAACGATCTTTGTCTAGGTCCTTTTATATGTAGACTATTTCAAAAGAAAGTTTTCTATCCCAACTGTCAAAATCACTAAGGTAGTGAAGACAATTTGATTTTGTAATCGCCATGCTAAAGACAGTAGAAAACTTTTTACTCGACGGCCACAAAGTATATACGGTTATCTACAAAATCATGATTTTACAGGGGAGCGTTTTAAAAATTTTGATTGTCTAACTAAATCTGACTATTTCTAATCGGATTAAAAAGGTGTGGAATAAAATATGAACTAAAATTAACACCAACACCTCGAATTGAGGTGTATATCTTTTTTATAGTGACTTTAGTAGTACTATATTTTTTTTTTCTTTTGATTATATCTCGAAAATGGCGTGTCCAATCGCAAAAATAATGAAAATTTCGATCCCCTTTATAAAATCTTGAAACCCTTTAAGACTGAACATGTAGGCAATAATTTTTCTTATTTTCCATACAAAAAGTGAAAAATTCCAAATAAATAAAATACGTCGAGCCTGTGTGCCTCCGGCTCCAAAATAATTCACGGGGTAGGACAAACAAGTACCACGTGGCCTCACGATTGTCAAATACGATTTTAGTTTGTCAAAATAATATATTTTTGAGATTTTTTGTTGCAGAATAGCTTTAAGATTCTCATAGCCAAAATTAAGGAATTTTAGTGATAGTTTAGTTCGGTGTACAAGAGAATCGTCACCATTACCAAGGAAATGGTTAAATCCAATATAACTGTAATTTTTTTTTCTTCCAAAATACGATACTTCGACACTGAGATATTTTTTGTACTTGATGTGACTTAACATCAATATAAATTGAGAATCAAACAGAAAAACAAAATCCTATGACAAAACAAAGAATTCTGAGTCGAATTATGAAGACTGAATTTCGTAAAAAGTGCAGTTGAGTCTTTCTACTTTCCTGCCGTCCTGTCTACGCGGAACGTCATTTTTGTATATTCTTTCGTCGACAAAACTCGTTTCTACGGTGGTCATGCTACGCGTGCAGATGTTCCTAATGGCAGCTCTTTTAAATAGACCATAGAAGTTGCCTTTGAATTAAACCAACATTCATATTCATGAAATCATATCAAATAGGTAAGTACATCATTGGTAATGATAAAGTAACACTTTTAGTATGTGTCATTTTCAACCATGAGAGCCATTTTAATTTAAAAATGCCCAAATTCAAATCGTATGGAAAAAATCAACATATATTATTAAAACTTTTTAGTTCATTCGTTTTTATATCAGCGTCTTTAACTAGGCAGAAGCCATTTAACTTTATAGGTTACGCTAATAAAATCTGCTGGTTAATTACCATTTTGCATAAAAATTCAATTAGCAGCAGAATTGACATTAAATGGCAAAATAAAATAGGTTGTGTGTATAGGTACATAAAATGTGCAATTTACTGAATTTGAAGAGAATTCAAATCATAAATTGAGCTTCTACCAAAGTGGAAGTGCATTTTCACGCAAATAGGAACAAGTTATAATTTACTAGCACTCTTCGTCAGTTGAATGCTAAATAGTACCCAAAATTTGCATTTTGGTGTACATGTTCACCATTTATCATGCCGTAAACATTGACCTCGAGTATTTAGCATTTGGAAATGCTTAGTTATCTTCAAAACAGGTCAATTTTATTGCAACCCAGTTCCAATTTCCAACAAATCGTGTTACTAGTTGCGGGGCTGTAGGTAAACCTATCGAACGACAGAAAATCACGTGAACCGCGGCGTCGTGCAATCGAGTTATGAAACTGGTAATGTAAGTGGATTTCATGATATACTGGTTGCTCCAACAAACAACTAGGACTTTAGAAACATTTAAAAGCCACCCATTAACGCCAGCGGGAATTATTGTCCCTGGCATATTGTTTAATGCGTGGCCTCACTTACTATTAAACGATTCTCAGACACTTATTGCAAATGAAAATCGCCTCATGGAATAAAAACATTTCATACAATCTTAACGTATTTTTCACTTAATAACCTTCTATTAAGCACAGACGGTTCATATTTTCATATCTATATTATATAGGCTCCTACACACAGTGCCGGCGGGGTTGCCGCGGCGCTTTGCTTGCCGCAAAAAGGAGCCGCCAAACAAAGAAGTGCCGCTCGGCAAAAGCCGGCTGGCGGTCCGTGCCGCCGGCACTGTATGTAGTAGCCTTAAAAAATAACGCTCAAATATCAGAAGATTTTTAACCAAATGTTTTGAATAAGTTTTGTTTTGACTGTTAAACCAGACGGTAGGTATTAAAAACGTGTTGGCGCGCCCTCCAGGGCTTGTTTACAGCTCTAAAATCTCGCCACTGTCTATCGGGAATTATCGAGAACGAAGCAAACATCCAAAAAATAAAATATAGTTGTTCGAATATGATCCGTATTGTGTTCACTCAGGAATTAAAGTGGCTTACGATGGCAAAATAGGTTTATTTTTCAGCGGGTAAGTACCTAGGTAGGGATCATTGTCTTTAATATGTTTTAAAGATAATATTTTGTTCATCGAATATTTTTATTTTCAATCCATACTAATACTAATATTATAAAGAGCTAAAATTTGTTTGTAAGTGAGTATGTATGTATATGTATGTATTATTTATTTAATACTTCAAGCACAGAAATGTACAGAGGCGAACTTAATCTCCGGAACTATCAGTCGAATTTGAAAAATTCTTTTTGCATTGGATAGCTCAATTCTTGAGGAAGGTTATATAAGCTAGAAGACAACAGGGAAAGTCGCGGACAGAAGCTAGTTTTAGATATATTGATTTAGAATATGTGTATTTGCACCTGGGATGCATATTAAAACGAATTGTATAATGTATAACCACCAAAACGTTAATAAATCTAATTTAGTAATTTGACTGTATTTCCTAAAGCTAGCAATACAATTAGGCCCTTTGTACACACACGTTTTTCTTGCCGTGATAAAGTGAAAAACGCTTTTTGACAGACAAGGTTTTTTCTACGGCGCGGTTTATACGCCGCCCGTGTGTAGGCGGGCGGAGGCGGTGTTGTATGGATCACTATGAAAGCTGTTAACTGACAGGTTTTTTCTACGGCGCGGTTTATACGCCGTACCATAAAGAAACCGTGCCATATACCAAAGGGCCTTAAGGTAAAATGGATGTATAAAGTGAATAACAGTGTAAACCGAATAAACGGTCGCTTTGTCCAATTTCAAATTATACGTTGTAATCGTGTCCAAACGTATAATTAAATAAATTCTACCTCGAGCATGTTTCTCGTTAGCCATTGTGCACTGACACTAACACTAATAGGACCTTTTTGCATATGTATAAAATTGTGTACAAAAGAAGGTAGATCACGTGCGGGTCGACGTTAACTGCAGTTTACCAACTAACGTTAATGTCTAAAAGACTTTCATCTTCAGTTCGATGTGGGAATATACTGCTGAATATAATTTTATTGATAAATCCTTCATAGAAGACTGTTGCAAAATGGTCTTTCCCAAGTTTCGTCTTCCTGTTAATTAATGATGATCACAAAAGCTATTGGGTCAATTTGCTATCTCAAAATTAATAGAACATGTCATGTAAATGACTGACCTGTTGGTTGGTAGTTGTACGAATACGTGTCGGCCAGTACCATTATATGGTTTCCGCGTCTAAATGGATCGTGGTAAATCACTTGTGGGAAGATATACGTGTCCGAATTCTCGTCTTTAGCTTGCGCCGTGTTGCTGCCATCAAAGTACCAGATCGGCAGATCTGTAACAAACAGTAAAATTTAGTAATTAACGTGATTTAAACGTTTCTAGACTTTGAAGTCATCATCACTAAGTACTGCCCGAATAGATTAATGCTCATTTGTTTCAATACCCAGGATTTAACTTGCTCTCATCGGAATTTCATACTTGCATTCACGTTTTTTGTAAATCAAAGTCTTGAAAAGTTTTAGGAGCAACACTACAGAGTCACTCTCTTCAATTAGTTATTTATGCGGGTTTTTTTGTATGGCAATTTCAATCAGATACCCGTCTTAAAATAAGATGCTTGTTTACTAGAAATATTTGTCGAAATATCTAAAACAGTAGGTAAGTAGTCTTTTGCTCATATAGGAATCAAAGCAATTCAGCTGTCAAAACCGACAAATCCATTTTGGCAGCATAAACATTTGAGTTTTTCATGTCATGTGTCGGAGATACCTACACAATAAACAAATATGTCTCCAGCCCACAAACCTTTTCTATATAAAGTCCATATCAGACGCTATCTTTCACTCGAAGTGAAACGTTTGAATACAAAAAGTGAAAAATAAATTAAGACGCAGATATATGCCAGTGACCTTGAGTGGTTAGCTTGCGTGTTCTGTACTGAGCTCACGCAACGTGTCGTACGTCCAGCCAGTGATAGGACTCGCCCATCACTGGCTGGACGCGACAGCGCTCCTGCTGTCTCAAAATAGACGCAATATTCATTTATTATAAATAAAACAAAAAGTCTTTTAATAAAACACGTATACTGAAAGATCAATAATTAAATTATCTTTAAAAAATGAAGGTTTCAGAAAAATACGCTTGATACACTTTGCGTGATTCTCAGTTTTTTATCTGCGTTAGATATTCCTTTACAAATTAATTTCATTATGTAATATAAACATAATCTAAAATATTTCTATATTAAATTATTAAGAAAATGCTTTAATTTAACATATATTTTTTCCAAATCATTAACACTACTCGTTTAGACGTGATCTTCAGTATGAAATCACTAAAAGTCGGCTATCGTTGCCTTAATTAGTGAACCAATCCAACTGTGTAGATTTTCGGCACTCGGTATCTTTCACTTGCCTACCGAATGATCGAAAAATGAAATGAAATGAACAGATGGGCATTCTTAATCTAATTTTGTCGATATCGTATGAACGTGGAATGAAAGAAACATGAACCTTCACTTGAGTGAAGCGTCTGACATCGGCTTTAGACAATGTCTCTTGATGTTTCTCAAAAGCTTTATTTGGTTGCTTCATCGTCGACTTGTCTTAGTATTAAGACGATGACTAAGTATTATGGCTAGAGTTTATTTTTCAGTTTTTATCGTCACACAAAGAGTTATGGCTAGAAAAGAAAATTGGGGTAGATAAGTATCTAATATAAAAAAAAAATGCTTTAACACGACACATCAATCTATTTATAACATGTTGTAAAAGCAGAGTTTATGTGTACAGCGTCGATATTCATAAAATCGGATGATCGAATGAGGGCTCAACCACACATGTCATGTTCTTATTATGATTATTATGTAGTAGGTATCCCGATTAGTCAATGTTGGTATCCAATGGGCAAGATGAATGCGTGTAGGAAGTTTTAAGGAATAATAAATAATATTTGACTCAGGGTTATGAACAAAGTATATTGATTTCTCCAGTCCAGAATCACAGTACACATTTATAAAATTTACAGCAGTCTTAAACTTACAGATGTCAGTGGAAACGGAAGGTGACACTCTAGGTAGACATAAAATATAGTGACGAATTGGTGATGTTCCTCAGAAAGGTCAGGTGCGTATAGTACTCGCAACTGGCGTGCGTGTATGACCAGATGTATGAACGTAAACGAATTAAAAGAAGTATGCAAGCAGAGCTCCCACCTCTTTCTTGCCTTTATTGGCCGGCTTGAGTGGAGATTCGCAATAGCAAACGTGCTCGGAGGAAGGAAGTATTCCAGTAAGATGCTAGTAGGGATCTTGACTATTTCCGGGATTGTCCTGATAGCCGACGAATACCTCTCCACTCCTCAAGCACCTCAGGACATATTGCCCCCTTGTTGATACATAACTATGTGCTAGCTACCGTTTCCGGGGGCCCATTATCGAGAGTGTGCAAGTCACCCTGTTTCATTATATCCGTGAATATTATATAACATTGGTCAGGCAGGGAACATAGTTCTCCATATTTCAAGGTACTCGATCCACTATAGCCACCCAAACCCACAGCCCAATATGTTTTGTTTCCATGTTCTGCAACCAACCGGGGGTTGTCCTTGGGTACAACTTGCATAGTGCATACAGGGATAATCGTCGGTTGGTGCCTCCTCATCATTGAAAATGGTCTAAGGGGCCTCTACAAGTTTGCTTCGGCCCCTCGTACGGCTTCCCAAGGTGCGGGACCCCAGGGTACCGAGATATATGTCAAATATATATTTTTAAATGATTTAAAAAATTTTATTTCGGAACAAAGAATCCAACGTGTTAGTAACATAATATTAAAACAACTTGATTATCTAGTGTTAGTACCAATCACCCCAAACTGCTTTACAATTGGTGAGCTGAAGCCCTCTGCTACAATTCTCAGGAAGCTGTTGCAACTGTCTCTCAGTCTCCTCAATTGTGAAGCTGATTTCTTGAGAATAATCGCGTGAGCCCAGTGTCGGTAGGAGCTTGCGCAAAATACATTTTCGCCATAAAAAACTCACAAACTTTTTCGATTTCTAAATATAAATCGCCGAAGATTCCTCAGGGGACAACCTTTTGGCTTCGTTACTTATTGTGCAATTTACATGGTTACTTACTAAGATACCTGCCTGCCTCTTTGGTCTAGTGTTCGCAAGCACTACTGCTGAGCGTGAGGTCCTGGGTACGATCTAGCGTTCCCACCTCTCCCGGAATTTCGATTGTCTCCCGGAATTCAGATAAGCAAAATTTAAATCTCCCGGCTCCCGGAAGGAATTTCAAATAAACCAAATTCTCCCGGAATTTAAAATTCACGCGCGCTGGCGGTATAATTGACAGACAATATGTAGAATTATTGTATATTTATTTTATTTTTATATCTCAATGTATGCTGCACCGGTCGATGTCATAACGTCAACGCCGCCTATTGTTGAAAACCAGCTCTGGGCTCTATCTCGCATAGGGTCGCAGCTTTATACTGAGCGATAGCCGTTTTGCGTGGATGTAACGCATATTTTCCCCCAAGTTGTTCGTTTTTGTTTTGTGTTCTTTCTTTGTCATGTTTACCTCAAATAAACGTATTTTCTTTCTTTTAGTTTACAGGGGCGACATAAAAAAAATCTCCCGGTTTTTGACTAACAAGAGGTGGCAACCCTAGTGCGATCCCCTGGTCGGGCAAAGTGTTATTGGGTTTTTCCATTAGAAATTCTCAGTAGCAACCCGGAGTCTAGATTAGTGCTGAGTTGATGGCAATAGGCTCGCCCCCTATTACATAGAAAGAAAGAAATATATTTTATTTGGGACACGCACAAAAAATACAAACAGTAATAAAAACTAAATAAGAAAGGAGCATTTTAAACTAAGAAATTAACGACAAAACTAATAACGTTCTGTGTGAGACCAAAAAGGCCCACATCTCAGCACAATGCTGCGATATTTGGAAAAAAAAAAACCGCAGCGCTGGTATTCTGATAGGGCCCGCTGTGATTACATGGAACTTAAACATAACTGGTGAAATGTGGGTATACTATGGTACACCCCTGCCGAACTCTTCGGGGAAAATAGGCGTGATGTTATGTTATTAAGATACCTTTAGCTATTTTGGGAATAAAGTCGAAAGTCCTGTCCTTAGCGCGTATATTTATTCCTGTTCCGTCGATCCATACGTAGCAGGACAGCAATAATTGGCACGGGATCTCCAGATCGTCGTACTTTCGCATCGCTGCCTTGTTCAGGAGAGCCGCTGACGAATTCATCGTGATGCCTAAAATTTTAAGATGAAGTGGTTTTTATTCCATGGAATACGAGAGTTAATTGAAACCTGCAGACTAGGTGAAACTTACAAAGGGTATTTTAACATTAATTTAAGTGGGATCATTATAAAAACATTTTTGAAAATATTGAGATAATTAAATCAATCGAAAGTCTAAAACTGTGGAAGTAAGTAGGTAATTCTCAAAAAAATCTTACATACCTATGATGAATAATAATTGGTTAAGTACCTGCCTACTTAAAAAAATAAGTTAACCTTATTTTTTTAACTCAGTGGTGGTTTTAAACGTGATTTTGTGGCTATAGTAATAGCACAGCAGAATCTTTACTCATCCCCAGCTGCCAGCCCGTCGAAAATAGATACTCTTCGGTCTAAATAATAAATACTGATCACGTATTAATTTTACTATGGCAGTCTTGATCTTTTTTCCACATATTTTTTAACAAAATTACCTACTTATATTCTGTGCAAATAAGTAGTTATTGATAATTAAATATTGTATTCCTAGAAATATAAATAACAGAATGTGATTTTTTGCAGAGACCTTTGATTATTGTAAAAACTGTGTTTTTTGGACAAAAGGTTTCATTTTAATATGTAATTAAAGTTTTAATTATTGCACTTACGAACTGTGACTGTAAAGTGATTAGATAAACGAATGTTTTTTTTTAAACGAGCGTATAATAACTATGTTGTTTATTAATGTTGATTCTATTTTATAGATGTTGAAAAAGCACCGCGTTTTACGACAGTAAAAATAAATAAAAATCATACTAGCATTTTTCTTATCATCGGTACTTTTGTGCCTTCCAGCTATACATGTAGTTAGATATATACGAACCGGGCGAGTTCAAACTAGGGATGAGTATGGACGAAGTCAAATAATGATACAAACGAACCCTACAGTGCTGAGCTTCCACTGCCACGGTAAAGAAGATACCTACTTGGCCGTCGCTATGGGAAGACATGAAAGTAAATTTTATCGGTGAGTTGAGATATTCCTTCCTGGTTGTTTTATGTAGGTCTAATGTAATAATAGTGATTATTATTTCACTAGCTGTGGCCGCGAATCCGTCCGTTACGCCTGGAAACTAAGTCTCCAGTGAATAACTATGTAGATCACGAGGCGACAAAAACTTGTTTTGATACAAAGTAGTATCATCCACCTTCAGAGAAGTTCCGATGAAACCCTTTGCTTTTCGAGGATAAAGTATGCTGAATGTTAGTCCGAAATATAATTATGTTTCTTTTATAAATATTCAGTACCCTAAGTAGTTTTAGTATAATGTAATAGCAGACTTTAGAGTCAGTGAATAGGCTCTTTTGATAAAACCTAACAAGAACTAAGAAATTAACTAAATTATTGGTGTAACTTAATACATAGGTATATAGGTATTAATTATAACCTTCGGGCTTGTAGAATGGCAGTTCACTCATAATTTTTCCAATGCATCTGAAAATATTTAAAACAAAATCATGAGAAGATCAAATGAAAGCTTTAAAACTGATAACCTTCCATTTAACCATACGTCCATAGACATAGCCTCTATGTACTACCAGTAAGTAGTTTTGTAGTTCACGTAAATATCTAGAATCCGCGCCACCATTGAATCCAGGCGAAAAAGTTGTCACACTACTTTTTTTTTAAATGCTTTTTTAATGACACTTACGCCGCGTTTATCGAACTTGAGTGATGGCGCGGACTCTAGTAACGTGCGGTTCACTTGTTCCAAAAGTATTTAATGAAAGTGTAAACAAACCAGTGTTTCAACAGTTTCAAGTTAAATTTTTACTCAATCATTCACTAAAGGGAATTTCAGAGAAGGTTCAACTTTAAATCTCACCAGTTTTTTCAATAATTATTGCTTAAGAACGCGGCGACGTATGAATTGTCCATACAAACGTAATACCTAAATCATTTGAAATTTGGGCATATGTTATTATTCGAATTTAGACAGTGTTTATCTAGGCTCCTACATCTTTTTTTTTTTCAAAAAAACTGTTCAAAAAGAAGTTTAAACGAATTTAATTTTGCACATTTTTACAGCGTAAATGACTTGTCTTCATATTGTTTTTCTGTATTTAAACAACAATATTTATAATATTAGCTAGCTATGCTAACTTATATTATCAAGTTACAAATTAACGAAAAAAATTGAAAAAGATTCATAATTTTTAGGGTTCCGTAGTAAACAAGGAACCCTTATAGTTTCGTCATGTCCGTCTGTCTATCTGTCTGTCTGTCCGTCTGTCTGTCCGCGGTCTAGCTCCGAGACCCTTAGTACTAGAAAGCTGTAATTTGGCATGGGTATACATATTAATTACGCCGACAAAGTGGTAAAACAAAATTATGAAAAACATTTTTTTTTAGGGTACCTCTCCTACACGTAAAGTGGTGACTTTTTTTTTAACCCACGTTGTGGGGTATCATTGGAAAGGTCCTTTAAAAACATTGAGAGATTGTGAAAACTATTTTTGGATCCAAGGATTCGTTTGCGAAATATTAAACTTTAAAGTGCTAATTTTTGTTAGAGTCAAGTGTGTCCCCCCCTGCCAGCTAAATGGTTGGTTTTGCATGTGTGAAAAAATCACAGCAGTAGTTTATATAACGAAATTAAAAGGAAAACTATCACAGCTAAGTAAGCTCTACAAGTTAACGAGTAATAATCGATCAACTTAACTTTGCAGTTGCAAAAACATGTTTTCCCATACATTCCGTATGGAAGAACATACTCGTATTTTTAAACTACAAAGTTAAGTTTGTTTTTGGGATAAATTCATCCCAACTACGGAACTCTTCATTGTGCGTGGTCCGACACGCACTTGGCTGGTTTTTTGGTGTTACGGAACACATCCAAATTTATCATACATTTTCGAAAGCTAGTAGTGCTATCGCGTCAAACAATAATTGTCAATGTGTGCGTGGTAGTATTGCTCACTGTAGGTGTATATCGCTCCGACAGGCACTCACACTAGCGCAACGTGCTTGGAATTGAATTTTGCAAATATATTGATTTGTAGTTGCTAGTCTTGTTCGTAGGCCTCATAAATAACATGATTAAATTGTGATTGAAAAATCATCAAAAAAACGTAAAACATCTTTAACAATCTTTATAGTAATTTAAAATTTATTAGAATTTCGTGTGTTTAAATCTTCGATCAACATCGAAGGTAAGTAATGAAATAACCAAATCAAAGCACTCAATTTATACTAAGTGGCTCTACTAATAGGCAGGTACGTTTTCCGTTCCATTTGTTTACATTTTCATCAAAATCTTTTGAAACAGACCACATAAGCTTTCATACTGAAGACATTTAACATACGATATTATAGAGAGGATATCAGAAGTAAAGTTGTCATAGAAAAATTGTGATCCCATGACTCAGTGGCGCCATCTAGCGTAATATAGCAAAATTACGTAATTGCTAAGTTTGACATGTTACAGATGTTCTATGTCACGAAGTCCGTTTGGCTATGAATGTTGTCAAGCGTGCACATGCACATTGTTTTTGTGTGCGTAACCTCGAGAGCGCTCAGTGTCGATCGGGACACGGTCCGGATCAGTAGTGGTTTTTAGTTCGCGCCAAATTGTTTCACGGAGTAAGGTCAGCATGGCAACAAAACGAAGAAGAGTTGTCCATAGTGAGGTAATATTTATTCATACGTTTTCAATTAAAATGTTATACAAAGATACTTAATATAGCAATAGAAGTATTTATAAAATGAATGTTTTTTTGTGTTATAAAATGTTTATATTACTTAATTATTTTGATTACATTTTGTTTTAGGGTCGAAACATGATAGCTAGTGTTTATCATTTTCTGCGAGAAGAATATGAATTTACAAAATCATTAATGGAACTCAACTGTGATTTTTCTCATTTACGAGACATTACACGCCGTACAGCTGAAGCTACGGGTGTGAGCCAAAAAACAGTTCAAAGAATATTAAAAGAAGAGAAGGAATTGCTATCCACTTCATCAAAATTCACTTCACCTATGAAGAAAAGGAGAAAGCGAGATAATATAGTGGATATAGATAATTTTACATCCGATGTACTGTACAAGTACTGTACAGTACTGTACAAGATTTCCATATTGTCCATAAAGAAATTCCAACATTAGCTAAGTTAAGAACAGCATTGAATGAAAAAATCGGATTCGAAGGTTGTTTAGAAACTGTTCGCAAGTTACTGTTGAAATTAGGTTACAAGTGGCGCAAAACAGAGAACAACCGTAAAGTCTTGACGGAGCGTCATGATATACAAATGTGGCGTTTAAAATATTTAAAAAAAATAACAGAGTACCGCTCTCAAAGTCGGCCCATTGTCTACACCGATGAGAGCTACGTCCTTTCGACACACGTGCGAAACAACACCTGGGCAAAAAAAAAGGAAAGAACTCCGTTTTAAAAAAAAATTAGCACAGGCACTCGCTTTATTTTAGTGCACGCGGGAACCAAGGATGGTTTTATTGAAAATGCTTCCTTGGTTTATAAGGCCAACTCAACAGCTGGTGATTATCATTCAAATATGAGCTATGATAACTATGTAAAATGGCTAAATGAAAAGTTGCTACCCAATTTACTTCCGCGCTCTATCATTGTCTTAGACAATGCATCTTATCACAACACACGGGCTGAACGACTACCGACGCAATCTACAAAGAAAGTCGATATGCAGCAATGGCTCAGGGATAAGGGCATCGAAGATAAGCATGAATCTCTTCTTAAATTGGAATTGTACGATACAATAAAGAAGTACAAAGACCAACACGTAATCTGCAAGATTGACGATTTTATAAAAAGTAAGGGTTTTGATGTCTTACGCCTTCCCCCTTATCACCCAGAATTAAATGCGATTGAAAATATTTGGGGGATCGTTAAAAATTATGTCGCATCTACAAAATATCGAGCAAAACATGACGAATACGGAAAGACTGATCAATGAAAGTTTGGGCCAAGTTAGCAGTGAAACGTGGCAAAAAACTTGTGCTCATGTTGAAAAAATTGAAAAAGACTACTTGAAATATTTTGATCTCGATTTTGAATTTATAATCAATGTACAAGATGATTCTGACGACAGCAAAACGGAATCGGAAATCGAAAATTTATCTGATAGTGATTGAAAATACTGAATAGTCCTACTTGTTTCGTTTCCATTCTGTAACACCAATGCTTAATTAAATGCCTACATATTCTTAATATTTTTGTATTTATTGCAACCTAATCTAATTTATTTACAAAATGTATATACTTTTAAAACCAAAATTTTATTCAGATTATTAAATCTCGACTTGAATATATATCAGAATTTTTTGCTAACGTTACCTACTTTTACACACACAAGCGCGCTTGTCGGGATACGTCACTACTACAATCAAAGCCGAACGGACTTCGTGAAATAGAATATCTGTACACTTATTAACCGACTTCTAAAAGGAGGAGGTTATCAATTCGAATGTTTATATTATTATTATTTTTTTTTTTTACTGACACCAACCTTTGATTACCAACCGTCAGAAAGTTTGAAACATCTAAGAAAATTATTTTATCTAAATACTGGATAAATTACAAAATACTAACGAAAATAAACCGTGGTTAAGTCGTTTTATCACTACTAGATTTGCAATACCATAATGCATAATTCGATATAATTATACAGTTGTGGATAGGTACTAGGGCAGCGCCAGCCCGAGAATTCCTGGCGCCCTAGGCGAAAGGCTAGAACGGCGCCCTTTTAATAAAATTCGTGACAAAACAAAACAAAGTTCTTTCTTTTTTTTCGTGTGGTTATTGACTAATCTGGTGTCAGAGTTTTAAAGCTGCCCATGGGCCTCTGACTTGGCTTCACATGCCGTCGAGAAATATCTCTCAGGCGCGATCGGTACAGCGATCTCGGTCAAACTATAATAGTCAAATCAATTTTGAACAAAACATTATAACATACAACAAGAGAAGCAATAAATTTGAAATTGCGATTTTTTTACCAATTAATTGGTTTCGTAAATGTCGATGAGCGCATTTTGGTAGAAAAATCGGTAAAAAATTGGGAGTATTTTCAAGTTGTAGGTAAATAAAAAATAAATGTACAGTATTATTTTTTAATTTCGATGCCGCCGATTGCCACCCCCCTAATACGAGCGCCCTAGGCCGTCGCCTAGTTCGCCTATATGAACGGGCCGGCCCTACACTAGGGGATTATAAAGAAGTTGCTATTCATCTTTTTTTTTTGACATGGCGTTTTGTATTTAAGATCTAATAAGTGCAAGCAATTTGTGTGAACCAATGCCATGTCTGGTTTTGATAAAATTCACCCTCATTTTCGGTGATAAATCATCCGTCAATCTGCCTAGCCTTTTCCCAACTATATTGGGGTCGGCTTCCAATCTAACCGGATGCAGCTGAATACCAGTATTTTGCATGGAGACTGCCTATCTGACCTCCACAACCCAGTAATTGGGTAATACGATATTCCTTGGTAAGACTGGTTGTCACGACTTATGGGCTTCTGACGACTCGTAACGACTGAACCGCGTCAAGCTGTTGGACCGCTGGACTACATCCAAGGTCTTTGACAGATGACAGAAGATGTAGAAAAAAGTACGCAGAAGAAACAAGATCGATCGGCAGCTCAACCGCCCGTGAACCGCCTAGTGCGTATAGACAAGACGGCGCGGCGGCGGCTAGCCGCCAAGCGGGCCGCGGCCCTTCATTCAACCGCCGCGGTTGAAATTTCGTGGCGGTTAAGTGCGTACAAACAAGCGGTTGCATATTAAAATGAAAAACCGACTAGCCACGCGGTTAGCCGCCCCCGCGGTTAACCGCTAGTGCGTATGAGCGCTTATTGTCTTTGTTTCATACAAAAAGATACGAATTCTTTTGATTATTATCATTACATGTTATAAGTATTTATTAAAATAACAAATTATTTGTAAACCAATTGCATTGGTAGAACATTGAGATCACGCTAAAATGTATATTTTTAAGACCTTTCTGTACCCCTATGTTCACAAATAAAGTTTGATTTGATTTGATTTGAACTTCTAATCATTTTGTACTTTAATATTCTTGCGTAATAACTTTTATAAAATTTTAAATTTGCTTACCAGATGCAAAGGATTTCTCACGAAATTTTAAATTAACGAAAAATTTTTAATAAAAAATTATTCTATCCCGTTTTTGAAAGATGATGCCAATGCGAATGATGCTCTAGTTTATGGGTTATATTTTTTTTCTTAAATTCATTATTCAAAATGACCAGTACTTAATGAAGTCATAACAACATTAAATAAGTTCGGTGTTGTACGCGAACTCCTTGCTATTAAAATAATTATTGTAATCCATAGATAAATTTATAATCTGTGTGTCAAGTCAAGTGTGTCACGAGGAATTAATTCATGTCACAGTTATTATTTTGATAATTTAATTAATATAAAATCTTTATTATAAATTGTTGTGTAAATTATATTTTTTACTAAACATCATGCAAGTAGCAAAGCTTCATGAAATATTTCTGGTCCTCAGTTTTGTGCTAGTTCAATATGCAGTGAAACCAGTTTCAAGCAATCTCTCATATGAAAACAAAAATTTCGTTAAAATCAAACAAGATCCAACAAGATTCCAACTGGCATCAGCATATCGAAACAAAAAAAGAAACTATGCCACTAGATATTTTACCAATGCAACTACTCCAAGAAAAAACAACAAAAGAAATGTGGTAGTATCGCGTCGAGCTCCTCCGGGGATAGGCGGAAACTACAGTCAGGACAAATACAAGATTGGTTCTAATAATGATAAAGGTATTCCTCAGGCGAAAAAGTGGCAAGTTGGGAGAGTAAGCCGAAAACAATATGAAATCATAAACATGCTTTGGAGAAAAACAAAGATATTCGTCGACATCGAGTCCACTACCGCTAAATATCTTTTTAGACAAAATAACGATACTATACGAAGAATTCATCAACCTTTTATCCGGCTGCCTACACGACCTAGTTTGTCGTCGACAACCTCAAGTTACATCGAATTTTATTACTTGGACGAGACTGATGAATATGTCAAAGATTTCACTACTAAAAAGCACGTCCAGGTTTCAACAATGAGGGAACATCTAATTAGAAATCATGGCAACCATAAATTTGTCCTCTCTGATTCTCCTATGTTTGCTTTTCGCATTTATGATCCAAATTACGAGCAATCAACGTTAACTAATAGATTTATGCAACCAACAAACAAAATGAAGCGAAGAAAAAGTAGAACCCGCGATTCTTCTCTGACTGGGTTTGATTCTCTTAATTCTATAAAACCGTCGCATCAATTTCTAGGTATTCCACGTACGCAACAAAATAAATTTATATCGAATTCAACAACTTCAAGTATTCCTAAAAAAAATAGTACTCTACATGTGACAAGCACGATTTTTACTAGTGAATACATCGAAAATAACGAGACATGTCCCACTACAGTAGATTTTGTAAATGATATGACTGAAAGTGAAAATATAACTAATGATACAGTTAACGTGATGCAGAAACAGGAATCTACTACAGCTTATGATAAAATTAAATTTTTCGAAATGTTTGATAAGCACACCCCCCTTCCATACTATTATGAGAAGGGCAGACTATATGATATGGAGAATGTTGACTTATTTATAAAAGGAAATGAACTGAATAATAATGAACGCAAAGTACTTTTGGAACATGTAGATCAGAGCATTGGTAATGAGTACAATCAACCTCATAAGGGAAAGCATTCTAAGAAACACATAATCGACACCTTTAAAAGTGAATCCAAAAATCAAAGTAATGCAAATTTAATTGTCGGATCAAAAATAACAGTCAAACCAACGATGCTGAATGTTTCGAATGTGACTCACCCTTCTGCACTTATCCCAAATGTTACCAAACAAACAATAATTAAACCGTTACAGTCTGATTCAACAGTTCCTCAATCACTTGGAAATAGGAACAGCATGAAAGTGAAATGGTCTCAATACCCCTTTGCTGCTGCCTATGTTTATGAACCTTCCCAGGTAGTATTGTTTTATTAATAATCTTTTCTAATTTAAGAACATCACCAGTAAGCCTTGCACGAACGAATGTAAACGTAACGTTAATGTGAGTGATTTTGAATCGAAAATACCGATGCAATAGCCACAATCAGTATTGTCCATAGCTATATGAAAAGAAATGGCTCTAATTGAAACTATTATTTTAGGTACACTGTGATGCGGCTGGAATAAGTCCTCATTGGCTGGTAACTTCCGGGTCATGCTTGTCAAGGCATCACAAGAATCCTGGTGGAATAGGTCGTTCCGCCTTTGTGGTGTACTGCGGAGTCACTTGGTGGAACCCTGAACGAGTGGCTTACGTCAAGTATAGTATTGTACACCCACGTTTCCACCCGAGAGATAAAACGCGAAGGCATCTTTATAATATCGGTATATTTTCACCATCTTTGCCTTTTAACACCTTTTTTTTTGTGTGTGAAATTATCAAATAACTTCTCGCGCTCTGGGCGGAGGGGGAGGGCGTGTCAGACTCTTACTAACTAAAACCCACCCGTGTTCCTTCAGTTGCCATGTTGCCGGGGGCCACGATCTCCCTTTCGGAGTTCCTCGCAACCCCGGCAGGTATCTGCCCTAGCGGACCCCGTCAATGCCTTTTACCACCTACGTTTGGAGTTTGCTCGTACACTAAGATACATGTTGTTTAACAGGAATAATCTTCTTAGAGCAAGCTTAGGAAAGCGTTACACATCATATAATTTACTCATGATCTACATAGAAGGCGATTAAGAGCCAAATACGTACGTCCGTCCGTGGATGGGGCTAATGTCAACGTAATCAACATCGATTCCAAAACAAAATTCGACCTCATGCGGTCGACAGTAATATTTTTGTTGAAAATAGACCTGCAATTATGGATAGAGTTCCAAGTCCCTGTTAACCAACTTTATCTACACTAATATTATAAAGAGGAAAGATTTGTATTTTTGTTTGTAATGAATAAACTCAAAAACTAAAGGACCAATTTAAAAAAAATCTTGCACCATTATTGTGCTATAATATTATCATCACCAGTACTATGGGCTATAATTTATAAAGATATCACGCGGGTAAAGCCACTGGCAAAAGCTAGTCTAAACTAATGTTATAAAGAGAAAAGATTTTATTTTTTGTATGTTTGTTTGTAATGAATAAACCCAAAAACTACTACACCGATTTAAAAAACTCTGTTACCAGTAGAATGATGTATAATCATTGACTAACATAGGCTATAATTTATAAAGATATCACTCGGGCGGAGCCGCTGACGGAAGCTAGTTTAATACAAAGTTGTCAATTAATGGCTGACGCTGTAGACAGTACATAACGATAATTAAGATGAAGGTTTAAAGTATGTTTCTTCGTTAATAACAGAATATCTGAACTTATTATTAAGAACTTTATGTTACTGTAACTTATTTCAATGCTTTCATAACTCTTCACAAGTTTTGTATATTTCTAGGATTAATTCAAGTAGTGAATTCCATGGCATCTGCATGCAGTGGTTGGTCGTCGATCTCGCTGATGTCACATCAAATAATAGCCGAAGGAGAGGGCACTATAGCTAATGCCGTTGGATGGGGATTGGACAGGTAACACGGTCATAAATATGACACATATGAAGTTTTATAAAAGTTTAGCCTCTAGTTTCGTTTTATAGAGTGTTAACCCTGTCTCTTCTACCCGAGTGATAATCAGTGATAATCAAGCTTAAGCTCGAAGTGTTAAAATACCCAGGTACAGTACAAATATTTACTTAATGTCTCTCGGCAAACCTCGTGTTTCGTCAGTCGTCGGATTTCTATCAGTTGGCCTTTGCACTTGGTGCAGACCGGACGCTCTCAATCGACTTGGAAGTATATATAGAGCTGTTAATACTCTTTTATCTTAATGTAATTTATTTTTAAAATAGGAGTTCAGCTGTTAAAGAATATTTTGTGTATTTTATCTATGGGCCTTAGTTGCCTGACAATAAAAGGATTTTTTTTTTGTCTCTTGACATTTCTCGGGACCCTGAAGTCCCGAACCTTTGGAAGGCGTACGAGGGCCGAAGCCAACTCGCAGAGGTTCGTTAGACATTTTTAATTAAATGAGGCACCAACCGACGATTATTCCTGTCCGAACTATGTAAGTACATCCAAGGACAACCTCCGGTTGGTGTAAGACTATTGCAGGATATGGAAACAAAGATATTGGGTTATGGATTTGGATGGCTAAAGTGAACTGGTTATCCAGGACTATGGAAAGACTATGGCCCCTGCCTGATCAATGTTTTATATAAAATACACAGATAAAATGACAGAGGATGACTTGCACACTCAATAATGGGCCCCCGAAAACGGTCGCTAGCACATAGTGTCGTAGCGACAAAGGGGCAATACGTCATGAGGAGCTTATGAGGAGTGGAGAGGTATTCCATGGCTATCAGGACAATAACGGTCAAGATCCCTACCAGCATCTTACTGGAACACTTCCTTCCTCCGAGCACGTTTGCTCTTGCAAATCTCCACTCAAGCCGGCCAATTAAGGCAAAAATGAGGTGGGAGCTCCGTTCTTCGTCAGTGTTTACTCTAGTTGGCCAATAAAGGCAAGCCAGAGGTGAGAAACATGACTTCTCCCGGGAGATAGGGTCCGTGGGGTCGCTACTGCCCTACAGCTCGCCACATGCTGCCCTGTGGGTTTTTGTATCTCTCTTGGTCTGACTCCTCATCCCAGACCTGTTCCGACAAAGAAAACTCTACCGGCACAGACCTAGAGTTCGGAGCGCGCAAGCCCCACCACGACGTCAACGTAGAGATGGGGCAACGTGGGGTTATTATTATTGTAAAAGATTCTTCTTGATCCCTTAATAGATATTCATGCCGAAATGAAGTTATAAAAAACCTAAGTCAAGATATTTATTTTCTTACAGATTCGATACACGATATTCGTCCAGTGATTTGCCAAAATCACTGCTCATGTCTTATGAAAATCAAGTCTTCTCTAATTCCTGCCCAGGAAACATTGGATATAGGTAAGTATATGTAAATATGATATTTTAAATCATCCGTCTGATATAAATAGATTACCGTATTAGTGACATTTTAATAACATAACATAATGTAACATCACGCTTGTTATTGCATAGGCCTATTTAGGTGTATCTAAAGTATACCCACATTTCGCCAGTTATGTATAAGTCCCATATAAAAGAGTCTATTACCATTAACCGGGCAGAAATTCTGTCTCCGGGTTGCTTCTGAAAAATTCCTGATTAAAAATCCAATAACACTATGCCCAGCATGGGATACGTTTTCGATATTTTTGGCCCAACACAACAACACCTACGGATAATAAGATAATCGAGTCATCATTTTTCAGCCGAAAGACGTCCACTGCTGGACATAGGCCTCCCCCAAGCACCGCCACTTCGACCGATTCTGTGCTTCCCACATCCAGCGGATTCCTGCGACCTTCACAAGGTCATCGGTCTATCTTGTAGGCCTTCCAACGCTACGTGTCAATGAAACATAACCGAGTCATTGAAATATTAATTAAAAAATTAATTAATGTTTTCAGTAAAGCGAAGCGCCTAGGCGAGGAAAGTGGCATCAAAAACGTGTATTGCCTGGCTTTGCCGCCATACTTAGGCGAGGATGCCGACCCGATACATGGAGGCATCCTCCTCGTGGGAGGGAAATTAGTAGCCTTATACCTACAGGTTATTTACATCTACAATTTACAAAGTTATTAAAATACGTAAACGTCCGTAAAAACTTATTTAAGCTGATGTAAGTGTGTGTGTATGTGTGTGATCAGCTTAAATAAGTTTTTACGGACGTTTACATTAATTTCGGCGGATCCGCTGAATTGTTTACTTTCAGCTACTCGTGGATTTGATTAAATTACAGAAACATCAATTAGGATATAAGGCTTTAAAATGAAAAATATCCAAAGGCAATTAACTTTGGTACCTACTACACTACAATATTTAGTGATGGTATTTCACTAAGATCAGATATGAACATCTGGCGTCAAAAATATTTTTTTAACAAATCGAGTTTGTATCCAGTTCTCCAATAGAATTTGCATTTAAATTGCTCGCGTATCCAGCTGCATTAATTGCGAGAATTTCTAACTGCGTTTGTTTGCGGATGACCCTAATATTGGTACCAAGGTTTTTACTAATTTGATTAGAAATAAAAAAAAACGTGTGGCACTCGGGGACTGCCGCGGTAAAGCTCTTGCATAGCATTTGTAACCTCCATGACAACATCACGTTTCCCATGACAACATCGCGTTTCCCATGACAACATCACGTTGTCATGGGAACCGTCATTACATGGTAGGCGGAGTGGGGGTGTTAGGTTTTATTTTCGTTACGTTATGGAATTTCTTGGTTCGGTCGCCACGCTCAAAGCCCGCAATAAAAGCTATGCAATAGCTTAAAAACTGGCAGTAGCTAAGTAGGTACTGCTGTGTCGAATTTATTTAAAGCGTTGTTTAACTCTCATTCCTGGGTGCCGCCAATAGCACACTAAAATACAAAAAATAAACAACGCACATGCTGGAAATGTTAGATTTTCTTAAAATGTGACGGAAGTGCAACTAAGCCAAATCCTGACATCCTACATTATAATACAAAACCTGTCAGTTTCCCCTTTGTCTCAGTGATAGTCTGAGCTCTGCTTTGCGAGGCTTCTCATTTCCTGTTATCACGTCAATTTAACTCGCAGAGAATAGTGAAGGCGTCAGCGTCGGCTTACGCGGTCGCTCCGTAATCTAATAGGCGTCAGATTCGCACTAACCTACCCGCAATTTACGGTGGCTTTATCTTATCGTTCTTCCTATAACTATTTCTAAATACAGGGTGGCGATTAAGTCACCTGGATCCGTCAAGGGGGTGATTCTACCCGTCACACTGAACAACTTTCGCTATGAAACTCATAACCAATTCATGCAAAAAACGTGTGGCACTCGGGGACTGCCGCGGTAAAGCTATTGCATAGCATTTGTAACCTCCTACTTCCTATTTATCAACGCTACACTTTGGATGATGACGTGGTGACATAAAACAAAAATTACGTTCCCATGACAACATCACGTTGTCATGGGAACCGTCATTACATGGTAGGCTGACTGGGGGGTGTTAGGTTTTTTTCGTTACGGAATTTCTTGATTCGGTCGCCGCGCTCAAAGCCCGCGATAAAAAGCTATGCAATAGCTTAAAAATCCTATACAACAGTAGAGAGACTATTTTGATGATTTTTTTTTAACTAGTCTGTAGGATCAGTAGGATGGGTAGAATTACCCCCTTGACGAATGCAGGTGATTAAATCGCCAACATTTAGGGCTCCTGTAGACAGTTGCGACTTGAGAGCGCGACGTGACTCTAGTAAAACAATTTCTATAAAAACTTCATGGAAATTGTTCTACCAAAATCGCGTCGGACCGTCGCGTCGCGCCTGTCTGTGGAAGCGTTTATACGGCCACATAGTTGGAGCACAAACCCTTGCCTAATCATCGGCGCTTTTTCATTTTCTTCAAAGCACACGTACGAGTAAGTACCTGATCCTTACATAAATATTAATTTAGAAACTCTTAATTTAAATTTGTCTAACGTAGCGTCGCGTCGTACGGTACTTATTATTTAAATTGATGAAATAAATTAGTACCTTCTAAAGTACCTCAGAGAAATATTTACACATTAAACTTGTAGATATCGTTAAGAACGAGATTACAAAAGAACCACCACGAGACGTTTCGTAACGTCTCCGATTCAAGCTCGACACCAAGTTTCACAGATCATTAAAAACGTACCTTACTTAATATGCGAACGTAGGTTTTTTGAAGAACAAAACTTAATTCCGTCCTTAATCCTCTTCATCTTTCAATAAAAAACAAGCTAAGTGCCGGTCGGTCTCGCGTTTAAGGGTTTTTGAAAATAAAATAGAGCAGGAACGACAATCTTTGTAAATAGCAACTCTTTGAGGTTTCATATCCATCCGCGCTCCACTTGGGTTTTAAATGTAGGTATGTGCCCGTCAGTAGAGATCGAAGTAACGAATATTCGGTGAAGATTCAATTGACTACCAATTACGTATATGAAAATCATATTATTTATGAAACTACTGACACGCTACAGACAAACAGACAGACGGAGTAGGCTTAGTAACCGGGTCTTATTGACACTCTTTGAAAACGGTACCCTAAAAATGTCCCCTTCGTGCTAATGAACAGATATTTGAGAGCCTTCAGTTTATACCGAGACTCTTTTACTTGAGGGTGATTAAAAAAGTTATAGGAAAAATGTTAGGCGGAACACTTGATAACTTAGAACCGCATAAAGCTGACTTAATTAATTGGCTGTACAAATCACAATAGATACGCAACCGTTAACAATTTTTTTATGTTTTTATTTTAATATTGGTAAATCACTAATGAAAAACAAACGTATCAGGCTTATTATCATCATCTTCCTGCCCTTATCCCATGTTACTTGGGGTCGGCGCAACACGTTTTCTTTTTCCACTCTCCCCTGTCAAACGTCACGCTATCATTCACTCCCTTCTCTTTCATATCATTCCTCACACAATCCATCCATCTTTTCTTTGGTCTTCCTCTCCCGCTCCATCCATCAACATTTATATTCATTACTCTTTTAGTCACATGCGTTTCTTCTCTCCTCATCACATGCCCATACCAGGCCAAACGATTTCCTTTCAACTTTTCTGTCACTGGCGCCACTTTTAAACTTCCTCTTATATACTCATTTCTTACTTTATCCATTTTTGTCACTCCACACATCCATCTCAACATTCTCATCTCCGCTACATGCAATCTTTTTTCATCCGTCTTTTTCACGGCCCAGCATTCCGATCCATACAATACGACAGGCCTTATCACGGACTTGTACCACGTATCACGTATCAGGCTTATTATATCGAATTGAATTGTCAATAAACTTGTCAAGATGCGTTTACCTTCAACGATTTGCTACGCGGCAGCTACAAGTCTACGACGTAGCAAATTCATAGACTACTAACGGCTGAACGGATTTTGATGAATGATATGTCGTTAGATTCGTCTTTATTGCGCAAGTGTCACTGGGTATACCTATATTTTTTTTTTTAAATCCTAATGGCCGATTCTTGGCGCATTGTATGTTAAAAAAGAAACTGAGGCCTATCGAGTGGGATAACAAAATGAAGAGTTTTAAAAGGTAATAACAAAAATATAAAAATAAAATGTTTAAATGTAATTTGGAATGAGAAATGATAAAAAAGTAAAAAGCAGAAAATAAAAAAAAATAAAAAAAAATCGACACGAAAAAGTCGAATAGTATGCTTGTTTTTCTCTTTTCAATTATTTGTTTTTGCAGACGGGTTTTTTTTGGAAAAAAATTGTATAGTTCATTTACTGTAGAACATCTATTCTGATAGATAGATGAACAGCTTTCCATATTGAAAGATTACTTTGTATCCATGTGAAAAATATAGCCATAATATTGAAAGAAAATAAACATGTATGAGTATTAATATCTGTCTCAATACATAATAATGACAGTGACTGGTATTGACAAGGTACGAGACAAAGGTTACACGTGCTTCGTAGAATTTCACTTATATGTAAGGCTTACAAAAGTCAGGATATTGGTTATATTGCTTTAGGTAGTATCAGTTTTTCATCGTGCCTTGATTTCCTAAACGTATTCGTTTCTTCCTTGTGACTTCGTGTTTTCCTTGTGACTTCGTTTCTTCCTTGTGACTTCGTTTCTTCCTTGTGACTTCGTTTCTACCTTGTGACTTCGTTTCTTCCTTGTGACTTCGTTTCTTCCTTGTCACTTCGTTTGATGATCTTACAACGTGAACAACTTCGAAATCACCTCTGTCTTTACAAGCTTATTTGAAAAAGTTGCCTGCTATCGTGCCTGGCACCATGTCGCCATAACTGGGGAAGAAGAGAGAAGAATTGTTATAGTTTGTGGAATGTGGGGCAGTGAAGAAGGTGGATAATTTAGTTGAATATTTGAGGTAGAAGCTGAAAAGTTGTGGAGGTTTTAACATTAACAGTTTTTAGGATTCCGTACCCTAAAAGAAAAAAAACGGATTCCCTTATAAGATCACTCGTATGTCTGTCTGTCCGTTTGTCACAGCCAATGTTCTCCGAATCTAATGGTTCGATGGTACACATATTAATTTCTGTGACCTAAACACGGACGGGTAACAAAAATAAATTAATTTTGAATATAGGAGTTCATTTCATATTCCATATCAAATGAATAAAAATTTTTAAACCAGACAAGTGCGAGTTGAATTAGCGTGAAAAGAGTTCCGTACGATGATATTTAAGTCGAACGAGTAGTACCAATAATTTATCCCAAGAACAAACTTAACATTTTAATTGAAAAACATGTTCTCCCTTCCAACTACAAATTAATGTAAGTTTGTAGGTTCGCACAATATTGAGAGATTAACCATGTATTTTTTTCTTGTAGGTAATCTACAAGTACCTAAAGAACTATTTTGTACATATTTTTCAAAATTAGCTCAGTAGTTTCTTATTTATTTTATTTTATTAAATATCTTTTTATATTAAAACTAGTTTCTGCTTCTCCTTCGTCCGCGAGCCTATAACTTTCCTCAAGAATTGGGCTATCCAATTCATTTTCAAATCCGACTGGTATTTCCAGAGATCACCCCCTACATACAAACTTAGAAACAAACAAATTTTACCTCTTTATAATTAAATATATTAGTAATAAGTATAAGTATAGATTACAACAAGGTCTTGTCTTTGTCCTTTGATATTATGACACATGATACAGTTTGCAAAACTATTTATTAAACTTTCTTATTTTCCTCCTAAAACTAACTCCCTTATTCCAAATTAATTTATATAACATGTTAAACGTCCGTGTTTGGGTCACAAAAAATCATATTTGTACCAAACAACTTAATCGGTCCAGTAGATTCGGAGCAAAATTGACTGTGACAGACGGACAGACATACACACAAGTGATCTTATAGGGGTTCTGTTTTTACATTCGAACATACAGAACCCTAACAACCAAGTAGACATAGAAAGGGAACGTAGGGCATTGGTGGTCTGAAGTAATATGCTGGGCCGCAGGTTTGCGCGTTGTAGTGACCAAGTCATAGTCACACTATTTAGAGCCTACTGTCAGACTTTCTACGCGTACAGCCTGTGGTTTAGGTATCCGCAGAGGCCGCTCAGTGCCCTACGTGTCCAATATAGCAATGAATTTAGGATTTTGTTAGAGTTGCACCGCTTTTGTAGTGCCTCTGGTGTGTTTGCGGAGGCCAGGGTAGACAGACGGCTTTCATCGTGCGCAAGCGGCTCGCGTCGTTATTAAGCAGAGTCCGGGGTAGCACTAACAGCATCCTACAGGTCATTGCGGATAAACAGGAATCAAATATAATGAAAACATTTATTCGTGTTCACATTTTGTAATCCTAGCTACTTGTAATTATTATGGACATGGTCTGAAATAAAGGATTTATTTATTATTCATCATCATCATCATCAGCCTATAAATTTTCCCACAGCTGGGACACAGGCCTCCTCTCTGTGAGAGGGAGTGGGCCGTAATCCACCACGCGGGCCCAGTGCGGGTTGGTAGATGTCACATGTCTTCGAATTTTCGGTTCTAGGACATACCGGTTTCCTCACGATGTTTTCCTTCACCGTTTTGAGAGCAGTGGTGATAAAATAATTTAGACAAAGTAAAGCGCCTGTCTGGGTTCGACCCTACGACGTTGTCGTAAGTCGCGGCCGTTACCACTGGGCCACCACTGCTCTATTATTTATTATTATTTAATATAAATGTGAAGTGTAGGTACGTAAGGTTCACGTTAACACAAACTTGTAGTTTTACTTCCGACATGACAAAACTATGACGTAACACTATTCATATTTAACGACGTAACTATTGTTACTTGCAATTTCAAGAACTACAGTGTTTCTTCACACTATATTACCCAGACAATAGGTTTCCAAAGCCAGCTCGGTTGGCTATTTCCACGACCGCCCAGCCGCAGCCAAGTTTTCTAAGCTAATCACAGCCATGACCTTGCTGTTTATTTGGGGAAACCGAATTCCAAATTGTGTACAGTCGACAAAGTGGTTATGCAGGCAAGAAATAAACATCTACAACCCGCGCCATTAAAGAAACGAATTATAAATGGCGGCCAAACAAAAGGGTTCATCATGCTCTTTCACTCGCACAGTATAGCGAGCGAGAGAAAATGCACGATCGGCATTTTCAATTCGTTTTTTTAATGGCACGGGTTATATTTACATCATAGAAGGAAAATAGTCTGACATTATTGGGGATGTCCCTAAAAAAAAAACAGGTGCATAGCACTTCCAATCTGTGAATAAAATAAGAATCGTATCGTAAGGTAGTGGTTTTGTTGTTTTTGGCTATCCCCAAAAGAAATGGCTATATATTAATGGATTTAAATAAATATGTGCACTGCAGTACTACTAGGAAGTTTTTAAACATCGGCGCTCTCAGACCTGCAATAACGAAGACACTTATTTTCACACGCACAACATGGATTAGAAATTCATATTTGGCTGCATGCGTAGTTACTTATTTCTTTTGTGTTGACTGTACCTACCCAAATAATTGAATCTCACCGAGACCGGGGTAAAAAGTTAGTGGGATACGTAGTGGTGCGAGAAGTTGAATTCATTTTCATTTGATAAATTAAATGTTTTGCTCGGTGCAATTTCACCTGGGAATTGCAGAGAATGACTTTTTATTCACAGTCGCGACGTTTTAATATAAATATTGCTTCATGCTACCGTTCTCGAATTAAATTAAATTATGATAGACTAGCTTCTGCCCGCGACTTCGTAAGCGTGGAAGTTGTAATATACATCACCAATACCTATTAATGTAACAGCCACTTTTTTTTAAAACTCCCTCGGCCCCCGTCCCATCGCGTCGCATCGCCCGCCGCAATTACTCCGTTTCTTCTGACGTTCGTTCGTTATTTGTGACGTTTTTTCTTTTTGCTTGGCTCCTACGAGTCATAGCGTGATTTAAAATAGCCTATAAACCTTCCTCAATAATTGGGCTATCTAACGCTTTTGCATATCATTGCCTATTAAAATCCGACCGGCTAGTTCCAGAGATTAGCGCGTTCAAACAAAAAAAACAAACAAACTTCAGCTTTATTATATCAGTATAGATGAAAAATAAATCGTTATTATAAATAAATAACAGTCGGTCTCACGGCTAAAGCACACGGTACATTTTCCTTCAACAAGATTTTTCACGAGCTCATTCAGCGCGAGAGGTTCATTCAGCGCGCAATACCTATAAATTAAATTCCTTGGATTTTTTATTAAAATTACTCTTTTAAGATAACTTACCAAACGTTGTGCCTGTTTTCTTCGAAGGGTTAGGCAGAGGTGTACCTATAGGGTAAATTCGTTAGAGATGGCCGTACGGGAGAGTTGGCCAATAAGTATAGGTATTTTGCTCATTTATTTACAAGGTCGCGCTTTATTTGAATTAATACACTTCGTGCGCCACCACGAACAATATCCAAACAAAACATTGCGCAAAAATAATTAAAAAAGTAAGTAAATTGGCCTTAATTGAATTTAGTAGTTGTGAAATTTTATAGTAGGTTCGTATACCATCCGGAAATACTAATATTTTTATTATTTATTTGTGTTTTTGGGAGTGTATTGTGTTTGGTGTATATTTTTCTTCGTTTTAACCTCAAAATGGGAAAGTAATTGTAATTCATAAGTTTAAAAATTGAGCTGGTCATCTTACCCGGACAAAAAGGAGAGATGGTCATATAACGGCTGTCAAACAAATAGAAAGAAGGTCTGAAAGTAACACTAGAAAGGAGAAATCAATATTATGTGATACACCTGGTGAAGAAGACGCAGAAGATGAAGCTGATAATTGTGCTGGATGTAGCGAAAAATATTATAAAACCCGTCGCATGAAGATTGGCTTCAATGTTCGATCTGTAATCTGTACCCCACATGAGAATTGTACACCTTTTGATGACATGTACTCTAAATGTGGACAGAAGAAGAAAAAGGAGCTCCAGCAAGCATAAATCAAAGAAAAGGGGAAAGGCAGAGGCAAATCTAGTGCCGGCCATCTGTCCCGTGCCACTACGGCCATCACTACCGTATGTACCGGGTGAGACGGCCAGTTATGTTTTTTTTTTAAATATTTTTTTATGGATGTTCCACATATTATAAAAATATCTTTATGCTGATTTTCGAAAGACTGATTGTTGTTGATTTTCTTAAAAATAAAAGTCTAATTGTGATCTCAATATTTTCAGTTTTATTTAACCCTAAAAAAACTATGGCCATCTCTAACGAATTTACCCTAGTACCCCCATTTTCGCCAGTTATGGTTAAGTCCCATGTAGCAGCGGGTAAGTTTATTGCCATCAACCGGGCACAAACCCAGAATCCAGGCTGCTCCTGAGAAGTTGCTCATGGAAAAACCCAATAACACTTTGTTTGACCTGGGAATCGAACCCAGGATCTCATGCTTAGCAGTAGCGCTTGCGACCAACGAGGTGGTAATTACTGTTTTGTCTTGTGAGATGTCCCGTGGCTAGTGATACTCATAATAGTTCATGTTCTGATTTCCCTTTGTCTTTGTCCTGACAATGCACTCGCCCTTATCATATGAAACTAAACGACATAAACCGGGAATAAGGATACATGTCCACTAAAGCGGAGCGAGGCAGCGGAGCGGAGAAATGTGCTAATATTAACCAATAGAATCTAAATTCTGCTTCAGAGCTCCGGTCTGCTGCCTCGCTCTGCTCCAATGGACAGTCAGCCTTAACCAATAGGAGCAGAGCTCTGAAGCGGAGTTTAGATGATATTGGTTAATATTGGCATATTCGTCAACTTCAAGGCGTTTGTGGTGCGAGTACCGAATTGTTTTCGGTCCGTCGTCATGGAAGAGGACTTTTGGCCGCAGGACGTGGTGTTCCATCGCTTCCGCGGACAAATACCACAGGACAGCACAAGGACAAGCTAGTGAAGTGAAGTGCTACTAACATAGTTTTAAGCGATTGTAGCGGTTACACCGCCACATACGAACTACGCATCAAAGACATGACGTCACACAAAATCCTGCATCGCGAAGTTAGAGTTTACCGAGCGATCGACATACATACAAGATTTCAACTTCAAACTGATGGGCAGTTGCCCGCCAGACACAACACCCGTCTGGTCGGAGGATCCTCCCTTTTCTATGGTGGATGAGTGAACTTTACACCCTGTTCCTCATACTCGGTCGCTCGGTAAACTCTAACTTCGCGATGCAGGATTTTGTGTGACGTCATGTCTTTGATGCGTAGTTCGTATGTAGCGGTGTAACCGCTACACTATTTATTAACACAAGTTTTTCGAGTTCTCTTTATATTAAAATATGTATGTTTAGGTTAAGGTATTTTTCTATGGGCCTGTGTCGCCTGAAATAAATGGTATTATTATTATTTATTATATTTCTTCGCTCCGCTGCCTCGCTCCGCTCCAGTGGAAAGGCAGCCTTACGCTGAAAGCTACAATCATTTAGTTGTCCCCAAACGTCCCCCTCGCCATAGATGTGCAATATTGTGTAACAGTGTGCTGCTCTACCTGTAAACTACGTTACATAATTACGAGTATATTTTTGTCAGATCGATTTTTTAAACCTAACTTTAGATAAATTGTGAAAAATCAATTTGATCTCTCGATCGGTAATGTATTAGTTTTTTAAGACTGTTTTAGTTTATTCGGTTAACATTGTAATAAAAAAGAACCTCATTTTTGAAGACGGTGAAAATAACAGCAATTGCTTAATTTGCAGGAGGAAAGGCGTCCTTGGGGCGATCAGTGTGCCCAGTACACAGGTACTTGGCGACTTGTCCCCTGGATACTTGACGTCGCTAGAGAGAACGATGACGTGGACACCTTCACCCTTGACATCTAATTTTGTAATGTAATTTTGTATTTTTGATATCGTCCTTTTTTAATTAGTTTTTTTTTTTTGGAATTCTATTTTTAGAGTTTCTATGGTTTTCGTAATTGTTTTTTAAATATTGTTTTACTTACCTATTGGTGTTTTTGTAATAAGTATTAAATTATTTTGCAAAAATAAATCTTTAATTTACCTTGAGTAGGACGATATGAATCTAATTGGTAAATAATTCAGTAAACGATATTTACCTTTCAAACAAAATCCATTTATAATACGAACTTGAAACTACATTATTATGTGAGTAAAAGTTTAAATCAATAAACTCCTTTGTAGTAAACTAGAAAATGTAATTACCTACTATGGATTTGAGATTTATCCCAAATCTTTAGAGTTACATATTCAAGACAAGGAACACAACACACACACATACACACACACACAGGGTGTTTAGGAAGGACATCGAACCCTATTTATGTTTTTGTAAGATATAAAGTAGGTTTTTGCACATACACAGACTATTGAACTCTGTCGCGACTTTCGTAAGTACCTTACAGCTTCTTTTTCTTCTTTTCGTGACTAACCTGGCGTCAGAGTTTTAAAGCCGCCCATGGGCCTCTGACTTGCTTTCACATGCCGTCGAGAAATATCTCTCAGGCATGTCGGTTTCCTCAAGATGTTTTCCTTCACCGTTTCTGAAGCAAACTGACAGCTGCTAACATCATAATATTTCAGAATTATACCTGTATTGTAGAAGGTGGTAAATCAAACAGCGCTATACAAAACTTAGAGAGACTTTATTTATCATTTCACCTAATATTTACTTAGATTAAAACAAAATACAATGTTCAAAACAAGTTTCGCAAAGTGCTCACACAACGTGATTTAAAATTCTAATAAAATTGTGAACAAAATTCAAATTAATCTTGTATTTACATAAATCGAAAAGAGAACAATGAATAATTAAATTATTCCTCTTCTTTCGCAAACTTCTTAAGAACTTAAATGTAAACGGTGCTGTAAATTGTTTACAAACTCAGGTTAGTATAAACATTGTAATTTTGTGTAATATTAACAAAGTCTGGGTATTTCGTAACAATAACTATTGCTATGGTTACCATAACATCAGAGGGTTCAATCAGTACTCATTCATCACACTTTTCATAAATTACTTTTTCAAAGAAGACTCATGAAAATATACTCGGTAAATCGATGACTCGCTCTATGTAATCGATAACATATCGTTCGACAAATTAAATGAGAGAGATATGAGATGACTATCGATACTATAATCAATTCTAATGACGATAAAAATCTTTCAGTTTCAGTTGTGAATACGATATACTGAAATAATGATTGAAAAGTAATTTCCATCAGCTCCTCATGGCTATTAAGGAGATACTTTACAGAGCTGATGTTGAAATTTTTTATTACAGTTAAACCTGGGTAAGTGGGAATTGGGTAAGCGAGAAAACTCTATCAATGAGAGTAATTGCTAGGTTCCGTCATTTTAACCCTCTTAAGCTTCTATAAGTGGGACAAAGAAACCAATATAAGAGAAAGTATATTTTCACTCGTGGACCTCTATAACTCCGACTGTTATTTGCCTGGACCTCTATAAACGACAGTCGAGCGTAATTTAACATCTGCTATTTACGACACATTCTTAATTATTTATTTATTTAATTATCGTGGAACTAACATTGTCCCTTTCAACCTTTTCCAACCAGCCTCAACCTCTATAAGTGAGGAAGGCCACTCCTGTACCTCTATAAGCTAGAAATCGAATTAGTGAGAAAGTAATAAAAGCGAAAAAGAGATCGCGGTCCCTTGAACTCTCGCTTATCCAGTTTCGACTGTGTAAGGAAATTTGTCAACATGATTAGGCAGAACAGCGCATTATTTGGTTTTGTTCCAGACAAAATTATACAGCTGTTGTTAATCCTTAACTTAAAAGAATTGGTACCTAAAACCTAAGTAAGTGCCTAATGTTTGAGGTTTATTATAGCCTCGACGAATGACGATTGGTGATTGGCTAATCTGTTCAGCACGACTACACAATAAGCTCATGCACACGCGAAAACGAAAATAAAAATTTGTTGAAAACTTCAATTTTTCTCGTTCAAATAATCTGCATTTATTACATGAAAGCAATGTGTAGGTAATAGATATTTGTATATAAATTCAAACACGTTGTTTACAAGTATTAACGTGGAATTAATAACGAGCAAAATAATGAATATCCTTTTATGTAAATTCTCCAATCTGCCCTCACATTATTCGAACATATTTCAGGCTATTACAGAACAAAACCCGTCCAGTCAGAAGACAGATTAAAAATATTAGACAGGCATTTCACTAGATTTAACACATATTTTATACGCACGAAAAATACTTAATACATAAATACCTACGTAGTAATAACAAAAGGCTCTTTTACTTGGTCCGGATGAGTTCTGATTGAATTATCTCAGTAATGATTAAACACAGTTTTTTAATTATCCGGTGAATAGTATCTATTCGGTTGTGGTGAAACAGGCACACTTTATGTTATATCGATCACTAAGTGGTAGTAAAACATAAATTCCCATTTAAGGTAACGAATATCACGAATGGGTCGGACAAACCACAGGTTTTACCCTCGGGGTGAAAGGTCTCGTCGAACCTTTTGTGGTTTTAATCAAAATACTTGTTGCTCATGACGTCACGCATCCACGACACATAGCCCACGGTGCGAGTGTAAATTCCGTACTTGCCACGCTTGCCGCAACCGTCGCCGAAACTCGTGATCCCCTGTCAATGCAAAATTATACAAGTTAATTAACATCATCTGCCTAGCCTTTTCCCAACTATGTTGGGGTCGGCTTCCAGTCTAACCGGATGCAGCTGAATACCAGTATTTTACATGGAGCGACTGCCTATCTGACCTCCACAACCCAGTAACTGGGTAATACGATACCCCTTGGTAAGACTGGTTGTCAGACTTTCGGGCTTCTGACGACCCGTAACGACTGTCAAAGATCCACGAATGACAGCCGGGACCAACGGCTTAACGTGCTTTCCGAGGCACGAAGGAGTCTCGGTATGTAAAGATGGTCACCCATCCACTGACCAACCCTGGCAAGCGTAGCTTAACCTGATGGATCGACCAGTGCGGCTGTTATTACTTAGCCACGAGCTCCTCACACACGTTAATTAACATGGTTTAAATTACCTATAGTTAACATTTTAAGCTTCGGGATAGTTGAAATAGTAATGAATGATCAAAATTATAAGTTAAAAAAAAAAGGTTAAGTGCGTGTCGGACCTCGCACAATGAAGAGTTCCATAGTTGGGATGAATTTATCCCAAAAACAAACTTAACATTGTAGTTGAAATACATGTTATCCCATACATTCCAACTGCAAATGTAAGTTTGTACGCACAATGTTGAGAGATTTACCATGTTATTTTAAGACCATATACTTCTTATGGGTTTTCTTGTAATCTATGAGTGAAGAACCATTCTCTGTATTTTTTCAAAATTTTAGTTGTGTTCTTCAGTTGTAGGCTCTTCGGAAATAAGGAGGTGGGAACGGTCAAAATTCATCTATTTTCTTGAATATCTTTATAAAAAATAAATAAAATAGAAATATTTGAGATCCTCGCAACAAGTCCTTTCATTTGATATGTCACACGATACAGTTTGAAAAACTTTCTTTTAAATTTTCTTATTTGCCCCCCAAAAGTGACCCCATATTCAAAATTCATTTATTTACGTTACACGTCCGTGTTTGGATTACAGAAATACATGTGTACCAAATTTCAACTTAATCGGTCCATTAGATTCGGAGCTAATTGGCTGTGACAGACGGACAGACAGACAGACACACGAGTGATCCTATAAGGGTTCCGTTTTTTGAGGTACAAAATCCTAAAAATACTATCGAATAAATCATAGATTGGAAAAATGACAATAGGTACAATGAGAAACTATGTTGCAAAGATCAGTTCGGGTTACAACAATATAATATATTCGGAGAAACTTGCTCGCTCTGTTCCTCTAGACGCTAGCCGACTGTACAATGATTTGTCATGATGGCCACAGGTGTAACTTGGAACTTCCACCTAAAACCTAGCTGTTAATATGCACATATAAATCAACTCAATTTCGTGGTCGCTTCAGAATGCAACAGGTGGGAAGCAGAAGGTTCATATTCATAGGCTATATAGGTACATGGATACCCTATGAATATGAACTAGGCAAATGAAAGTGTAGACTCAAGAGTATAGATTCTACATTCACATTTGCTTGGCCCCGGGTGCATATATGTATTTCATTGCGATCAATAGTACTCAAGCAAAATTAACTACAAATAAAGTCACATAATACCAGACTAAGAAGGTTGTTCAGAGACAAGATGGATGGATTGTGTGAAAGATGATACGGCTAAGTGAATTCTGTAAAAACGAGTAAAGCTAAGTGTACATTACAACCGCATCGGGCCGCAGCGCACCGGATTTCAATACAAAAAAGCGCGGTGCGGCTCGCCACATTCTGTAGAACCAAAACATACCTCGTACATTGGTTCATACAGAATTTACGATTCTTTTTAAATTGATATTGCTGAAGAAACTATGAAATAATAAAGAGACGTGATGAACCGATCCAAAGTCAAAGTCAAAGTTAAATAATTTATTTCAATTAGGCACATTAAAGGCACTTTTGAACGTCAAACTTTACAAAAAATAGAATTGATTCTAGAGTCGCCCCTTCCAAAAGGTAGTTTTCGTATAGAGAATAATGGGCAAGAAACTCTACCGTTACTCTTTTAAAATATTTTACAATATTTTGTATACATTAATTATATGTGAAAACGATGCACCTGGAATAAGATTACTATACCACAATCTGTAAAAATAATTAAAAATGAAGCAAAGACAGAAAAAATAATTATGTAATGGATACATGGTGTTCACATATATTCCTAAAAAAAATACAAGTAATACTAATAAGTCAGTGTGTGAGTTCAAGTACTAATCACAGAATGTAAAATAAATGTTTTATTAATTAATTATACAATTTAATTAGCAACCAGTTTGATTTTGTCTAGTCTTTAAATAAATTGTCCTATGGAGCTGAAATAAGTTGGGTTAGGGGATTATGATAACACCAAGAAAGTTGTCCAGCTAGCTTGCCAGAATCCATCTTAATATAGAAACTCACAAGGACCAAGGTAAACTAAAATAAAAGCTTTTCGAAATCTGGAACGTGCAGATGCGGTGGCGGGGACGAGATTCTAAGTACTTAGGTACTTTATTAACTTTGTAACGAAAAGTCAATGGCTTTTTTCAAATGGAACAGAACTACTGCTTACAGGAATGACGCAAATTCATTGTGTTAATGGCACGTGGATTAGTACTTTTATAACTTATTTTTTGTGTAAAATAGATTTCATTTTGCATAAGTAATTGCCCTAGTTTCCTATGTTCACACGGCATTGTACTGCAGTTTTTTGCAGTATAACGCTAAGATCACATGACAACATCCCTGTTCGATACGGATTGGTTACAACTTATGCTGTAGAACGTGTGGTGTCCGGTTTTTTGCATTACCTAGATAATAGTATAATGCTAGCATTATATCTTCTATAAAAACTGCTATACAATGCCGTGTATAAGACCGGTGAGTTCATATTTACAAATTGTAGGTATGTTATACAATTGTTAGGCAATTGCTGTTTTACGAGTTTCAGTATCCTAAAAACGGGTCATTAAACTCAGGATTACGAATACAATTTCCATTGGGTTTTAACGCCTAATCTCTGCGTATAATGTACGTTTTCGGAATTGATCTTGTAGGAACATTTAATATTTAAAAACTCCTTATGCATGATACCTAAAAATAAGGAAAAACACGACACACGTGAGTCTCACCCACACGGATTAAAAGTAAAGCTTGTTAAAATATTTTCATGTAGGTAATGGAACCTAATGAAGCTACCCTACGGTAATCCTACCTAAACTAAGACCATTAAATCTGTCTTTTAGGCCAGAATGTCTGATAATGCGAAAGATACGCCTGCAATACTTTTAAAATTACCTATGACATCGGACCGAAATTACGTCGCGTAATTTTCATAGAAAACATAAACAAGCGGAAATTCTGTCGCATAATTTTCCGCAGGTCTGTGTCGCTAGCAACAAATGAATCTTACCAACACCCTTTTTACAGTAGACAAAAAGCAGTCCAGGCGAATAAAAAAAAACCGGCCAAGTGCGTGTCGGACCACGCACAATGAAGGGTTCCGTAGTTGGGATGAATTTATCCCAAACTTAACATTGTAGTTGAAATACTTGTTCTCCCAAACATTACAACTACAAATGTAAGTTTGTACGCACAATATTGAGAGATTTACCATGTTATTTTAAGACTTATAGACTTCTTATAGGTTTTCCTGTAATCTATAGGGTAAAGAAACATTCTCTGCATTTTTTTTTAATTTTAAGCTTAGTAGTTTCGGAAATAATGGTAGATTTTCATAAATTTTCTTTAATATCTTTATTTTAAAATTATGAATAAAATATATTTGAGATCCTCGCAACGAGCCCTTTCATTTGAAATATCACACGGTATAGTTTACATTTTCTTGTTTGCCCCCAAAAGTAACCCCCATATTAAAAATTCATTTATTAACATTACAAGTCCGTGTTTGGGTCACAAAAGTACATATGTATACTAAATTTCAAATTAATCGGTCCATTGGATTCGGAGCAAATTGGCTGTGACCGACGGACAGACAGACAGACAGACCGAGAAACAAACACACGAGTGATCCTATAAGGGTTCCGTTTTTTTCCTTTTGAGGTACGGAACCCTAAATAAATATCAGTTATACCTAAAACGTGCAAACGTAACTGCAAATTACAAAGAAAATTACGCTCGTTATACGTTTACGGCTCTGTGCCATTTAATTCGGAATCCTCAAAAAAATTATCCCACTTTAATGTTCTGTAAGCTTCTTGCTTTCTCGTCAAATTCTGAAATGTCACGTCCATTTTATTGTGATTGAAGGAAACCTTTTAAAAGGTAGGGGTTTTATGTAAGCCCCCAGTGGGCTTTACGACGGGAATATTCGTTATTGACACACGATAATTATGGTCGCTACCCTATCAGGGGTCATAAATCATGCCAATAAGGTTGCGCAATCATTGTTTATTTAATCATGAAAAAGAATAATCCTCCCGATCGAATTTTGGTCACGATGTCCAATTTCAAAGGAGATTTGCCAATTTCGCTGGAAATATTATAGTGCACAAATGTGTGCACAAACACAGGTGCACTATCTGTTCCTTTACTCTCATAGTCCAGGACAGCAATCCGACACTACTAGAGAGAGATCAAGCGCAGGACCAACAGCTTGACGTGCTAATCGAGGCACGGGGATTTCACACCACAAACTTCCAAATTCCGAGGTGCTACTGTGAAATTCCTAATGGAAAACCCCAATAACCGTTCCGGGAATCGAACCCAGGATGCCACGCTCAGCAGTCACACTTGCGATCATGAGACCAACGGGGCAGTCATGAAAAAGAATAGGTAGGTGGACAAGGTTTTTTTTTTCTTGTAAAATTTATAAAGACATATCTGATATCTGTAGTGCTATTCTGTAACCATCTCACCGTGTTATCTTAGGTGAAGTGAGCGTGGAGTAAGCTGTCAGTTGCTAAGGATTGACACTATTGGCAGCTCACTTCACTTAAGTTATCACGGTGAGATTTTTACAGAATAGCACTACTGATCTTATTATTTTACATTATTCAAAAGAGCATTTTTCTTATCCATGATAAGAGTAGGTATCTCTAATCTGCGTTGTGGAGCCAGCAAAAATGTTTAATTGCGTATCAGTTACCTTGCTGGTGGTGCTTACCACTCCATCGTAATTCAGATCGATCATTGCGAATTCAAGGTATTTAATTGAAAGCAAATAATTATTCTTTATAAAGTTTTGAAATCAAAGAAGAAACAGAAATATTAAATTTTCTTACAAAATATTTTATTATATTACAAAATGTTATTCATACAGGGGCGGAAAATTGTATATAAAAGATCGACTAAAAAGGAGTTTTACATTAGCAGCAGCGTGTACGAAGTGGTCCTACCCGTTCCGAATTGTAGAACATTTTCTATGAAAGCGCACGTTTCTATTTATTTCACGGAAGTAACACCGGGATCTCACGCAGGGCTGCTCATTTCATCGTAAAAATATGAATTTCTTAATAAATGCTTTACATAAGTAGGTCCCTCTTTTTTCATTTGGATAATCGTCTACAAAAAACAAAAACCATAACTTTTGATGTTTTCTTTAAAATTCTAAATATTTTATTTCACATAAACCCACATGGGGCACTTATGAAACGTCAGAAGCTATAAAAATGGCTTAGTTGAGGTATACCATCTTTATATTGTGCAAAAGATTTGAACAATGTTGGAATTCAAGGAAACTGTTTGGTAGCATAAAAAATATGCTATCATCATTCGACTATTACAAAAAATCACACGGATAGATTTTGATACTTTCTGCAAACTTGAAGAACCCTTTAAATCCTTGCATTTGGCATTGGCATATTGCTTAATAGTATCCGCTCTTGAACCAACTCCCATACAAACGTGCTCACTGTCTTTTAGTAAATGGACTTTCAACTAATTTAAATATTAATCAAGTTTCAAGTCCTTTAGTTAGACCATATTTGCTGCTAGATATCGAAATACCGTAAGCAATTCCATACCGATCCAGTTATTTAAGATCATTAGTGGTCAGTTCGCTAAACTGGGCCGTTTCCATTATCTCTGTCAGGACTATTAAAGCTAATAGGCTACATATTATTAAGTCATAAATAATCGGCTTTTCAAATCCGGGCAAGTACCGATGTGACTTTTTCAATTCGTACTTTCTGAATGTATATTGGACATTACTGATGTTAGGATACGGTTAAAGAAAAACAAAGTGAGGAAACCTGGACTTATAGGTAATATAAGTCTGAAATCACCGGTCTGTCTTGAGCAAACGTGGTGAGCTATGCTCGTGCCTTCTCTGTATGAGAAGAGACATTTGCCTTGCATTGGGAAAATAATCTAATCTAGCCTTTTCCTAACTATGTTGGGGTCGGCTTCCAGTCTAACCGGATGCAGCTGAATACCAGTATTTTACATAGAGCGACTGCCTATCGAACCTCCACAACCTAGTTACTGGGTAATACGATACCCCTTGGTAAGACTGGTTGTCAGACTTTCGGGCTTCTGACGACCCGTAACAAGTTGACAAGTATTATTTTAGTTGTTTTACATTTCTCGGGAACCTGGGGTCCCGGACTTTTGGAAGGCGTACGAGGGGCCGAAGCCAACTCGCAGAGGCCCCTTAGACAATTTTATATGGAATGAGGTACCTATTGTTATGAATCGCAGCGGCTGGTGCAATGGCAGCTGCTTGACATTACTACATATGTCATAGCAGAAATCTAGAGTTTTGGACCATTTTTTCTTGACCTTATTTGAATCATCATCATCTTCCTGCTCTGATCCCAATTATTGAGCAGTGGTAGCCCTGTGATATCGGCCCCGAATTACGAGTTAGAGATCGAACTCAAGCAGGCGCTTTACTTTGTGTAATTTATTTCATCAGCACTGCTCTTAAAACGGTGAAGGAAAACATCGTGAAGAAACCAGCATGTCTTAGAACCGAAAATTCGAAGCTATGTGACAGTCACCAACCCACACTGGGCCCGCTTGGTGGATTACGACCCACTCCCTCTCACAGAGAGGAGACCTGTGGCCCAGCAGTGGGAACATTATAGGCTACTTATGCTATGTTACATCCAGGATTATTGGCGAGGGACCCTTATGACTGATTGTTGAGATTGTATAGCAAAACGTAATCATTTTAATAAAAACTTATTCTATACCTAGAAAACCAAGCCCTATATTTTTTATTCGGAGAAAATGAGACACGGCCCCTTACTACCAATATACCTACGGCTGGATTTTTCAATTCCTACTCACTGGAACACAAAACGGGATAATCCTTAACGACTTTACTCAAACGGGATGATAGAGCGTCCTTTTCTTTTGTGCTATATAATTTGTGTCGAGTTGAATAGCAAGCTAAATGAGATGTTCAGATAATTGTGAGTGAAAAGACTTTCATCTTTAACTAAACGTTTTTAAAATTCGTTTTCTGTACCATATATTTTTCAAAGTTCTATTCAGAAATTTTAAAATTCTAAAATACTGTACAAAAACCATTTCAATTTGTTAAGAAATTTTGTTCTCAGCTTGTTGACAAACTTTTTGCCCGATGCGGGTTTGTGAAATGGACGCCTCGTCAAATCTGCTGAAAACAATGTTTATTTTGAAACACCTACTTGAGTGGATTGCACAAGGCTATTCTTTGATCTATTTTATATTTTCCGGTAATTTTCCTGTTTTAGAAGGTTGAAGATCACGATTGAAAGACAAGTATCTTGATTAACAGTATAACAAGAAATAAATCACACCATAGACTCATCAAAGGAATCAGCTCCGTGGGCCATCTCCATTTTATTGTAAAGCTATAAATTCTTCTCTAAGAGCAATTAAAGGTTTCCGCATTAAAGCAAGCCTTTTTTTGGGTGGGATAAAATAACTTCTCCCGCTTTTAGTAGAGCGGTAGGGCGTGTCAGACTCTTACTGACTAAAACCCACCCGTGTTCCTTCAGTTGCCTGTATGTTGCCAAGGGCCATGATAACCCGTTCAAACTTTCCCGCGAAAAGCGACAACCCTGTATTCCGGTTTTAAGAACCATTAATTTTACAAGAAAACATATACTTACCTAAGTATTTAAAAGTGTTTATTATGAGACCACAAGCACTAAAGCAAACCGCACACGATTTAAATGTTAAAGAATATTTATTCACATGGTCTTTATGTTAACATTATTCTTTAATACCGTAATCAAAAGCAATGTAGGTAACTCATACTTTCAAAGACTTATTGAATAAGATCTAGTGACCAAAAGCAATGAGATATTTTCTTGAGACTTATAAAGGATGAAAATTATATATTTCGAGACTAAATACGTGTCGAAGAAATTTTAGAGACGTGACAAACGGACGAATATTCAAAAAATCTGATCCTTTGCCCTTGATGCCTTCATTAACTCAAGACAAGTTAAATTATGATTTGACTACCTCGTTGGTCTAGTGGTCCTGGGTTCGATTCCCGGGTCGAGCAAAGTGTTACTGGGTTTTTTCATCTGGAATTTCTCAGTAGCAGCCCGGAGTCTGGATTTGTGCCCGGTTAATGGCAATAGGCTTGTCCCCTATTACATGGATGGGACTTAAACATAACTGGTGATATGTGGGTGTACTAAAGTACACCTCTGGCTAGCCTAGCCCTTCGGGAATTACAGGCGTGATGTTACATTATGTTAATGAATCTTCTTGTTTGCCTTGTGGTCGCAGGCGCCGAGTGTGGGGTCCGATATTTTGGTTTTCCTTGGGTATTACATTAGCAGTCCAGAACCTAAATTTGTGCCCGGTTATTGACCATACTTAGTGCATAAGTTAAATTCAAATTATTTTGTTTCACATAAATCTACAAGGGCACCCATGAAACGTCAGAAGCTAGATGCACGGTTCCAATTGGTCGTTTTCTATGGAGAAGAGCCGGCACGAAACTCACTCTTTTAAAAATACTAATGAGTTTTACAATGTTTTCAAATTACAGTGTTAATAGGTATGAGAGAACAGTGTAGGCCTATCAACAATTACCAGGTACTTAGCAAAATAGAAAATGGTCCACAAGTCTACAGCCTATTCACAAAAACTAAAAGAAAAGAATCTATATAAAAGATAAATAAAATAATAGAAATAAGGACCTATTTAAACGAAATGACAAGATTGCCACTACAGCTGTTAGGTGAAATATAGGTAGGTACCATCGCGGAAAGCCATAACTAACCACCAGCGCCGGCTCGAGAATTCCTGGCGCCCTAGGTGAAAGGCTGGAACGGCGCCCTTTTAAGAAAATTCGTGACAAAATAAAACTATGTTCTTTCTTTTTCGTGTGGTTAGTGACTAACCTGGTGTCAGAGTTTTAAAGCCGCCCATGGGCCTCTGACTTGGCTTCACATGCCGTCGAGAAATATCTCTCAGACACGATCGGTACAACGATCGCGGTCAAACTATAATAGTCAAATCAATTTTGAACAAAACATTATAACAAGAGAAGCAATAAATCTGAAATCGCGTTTTTTTTTTTAGCTATGGACCGAGTTGAGGCTATCAACTAAACTCGCTTTTGATTTCCGTACCAATGATTTCGTAAATGTCCATGAGCGCATTTTGGTAGAAAAATTGGTAAAAGATTGGGAGTATTTTTAAGTTGTAGGTAAATAAAAATTAATATACAGTATTTTTTTTTTTTTCGATGCCGCTAATTGCCGCCCCCCTAATACGAGCGCCCTAGGCCGTCGCCTAGTTCGCCTATATGAACGGACCGGCCCTGCTAACCACCATAAGGACTATTCTTGCTTGCAGCGATCGGCCGCTATAGAACCGAGGCGGTAACAGAATGTGGTCATCGTGTGCACGTGATTTTGTTTTCAAAGTTGTTATTTGTAGGCTTCCGCGATGGTACCTGTGCCTACCTCGGTGAATGCAGTCGTCATGTAGATTGAAAATCACAGAACCACGCACATGGTACAGAATTAGCAGTAGGTAAACTTAAAATGTGTCAACAACGTTTGTAACTGCCCTGACATTCCAACGTGTTTGTCTCTTGATTATTAATTAATTATGTAATTAAACTTCTCGCACACAATCAAGTACAAAGGCGGACTTTATAGTGAATTCTTTATTTCCCGCAGTCGTCTCTTGTATTATTCCAGTTTATTAACAGTTTTTATGAAAGGGTCGGCCGTGATTACAGGGCGGCTACCGCCAATTCCTTAATTTTCTAGTGTTCTTTGTTCTAAGTTAATTTCTTTTTGTGGGACTCGTTTTTTTGTTCATTAAAACATATTTTTATTCAAGGAAAGAAGAAAGCTTAACTTTTTCGTTATTATATAGTCTATGATTAGTTCTCGTAAAAATATAAGATTTTCAGTTTGTAGAAGACGAGCTATGAATTCCTTTTTCGATATCAAATTCGTTTCATATTTATTAAAGGATTGATACGCCCGTTTTATCAAACATTTGAGACCTTGTGAACTTGGGTGGATCCACAATGTTAAAATAAAACTTAAATATTGAGAGGAGACTTTAACTCCCTTTTGTTTATTTATCAAAGGGTTTCCCCTTTGAGACAATTTTACGGCAATTTCCAAGAAAATAGGATGCCCAAAATGTTTATTGGGACACTCGTATTTCATTGATCTTTAAGCTTTCTCGATTTTCAAAACGTGAGCTAGGTTATGTTAATAATAGCATAACATGTAAACTTTTAAAATGGTTTCACCAGTTTTAATGACATAACCTATGTTACTCAGTACCTAATAGTGTATTTTTCTATTAGTAAAAGAATTTTCGTAATCAGATCAATGTTTCCAGAGGAGGAGCTCGTAGCTAAGTAATAACAGTCCCACGATCCATCAGATTAAGCTACGCTTGCCGGGGTTGGTCTGTGAATGGGTGACCATCTTAATATACCGAGACTCCTCCGTACCTCGGAAAGCACGTTAAGCCGTTAGTCCCGGCCGTCAATCGTGGATCTTTGACAGTCGTTACGGGTCGTCAGAAGCCCGAAAGTCTGACAGTCTTACCAAGGGGTATCGTATTACCCAGTTGTGGGTTGTGAAGGTCAGATAGACAGTCGCTCCATGTAAAATACGGTATTCAGCTTCATCTGGTTAGACTGGAAGCCGACCCCAATATAGTTGGGAAAAAAAAAGGCTAGGCGGATTTGATTTTGGATCAGTGTTTCCAGATATTAGGTACCTACCTTTTACAAATATACTTTATAGTATTGGTATAGTATAGGTACTGGCTGTAACAAGACCCATCCCATAGCTGTTATCAATGCGAAATTACTATTATTTTTGATGTGTTAAATCGCTGTACGACAGCACGCAATGTGACGCACGCAAAACATTGTGCGAATGGGTGCATGCAACGGTACAAGTTATATTATTTAAAACTTGTTTTAGTGAAAAATAAATTAGAACTTAGATCAATATCTCCGTAACCAAAAGGTTCCCAAGTATGGTCCAGTGTACTCCCCGTCATTGTGAACATTTTTGACGTGATAACGTCTTGTAAATCGATAAACGCCGGCTGCACGCACGAAAAAGTGTTACGTTCTGCCTGAGCCCAGCGTGCAAGCGAGAGCGCGGAACAAGCGATAGAGAGGCACGATCGGCCTAAGCGGCTTGTGACGTTATCACGTAAAATTATTGTCCGTTAACCGACTTTACAGCCAACCAATTTTTTGTACAAGTGTTCACAATGACGGGGAGTACAAGTGACTCTCGGCTTCGTTAACCGTATTTTTACACCCGTTAGATAAAATCTTTTACCTGTAAGAAATATCTCATGGTGCGATCCCTGCAGAGCAGCGGGCCGCCAGAGTCGCCGGCGCAGGAGTCTCTTCGTCCTCGCCCCGCGCATACCATGTCATCAGTAATGGCGTACTGCCAGTACGAACGTCGGCAGACGCCTTGCTGTATCGTCGAAACCTGGACATCAGGAGGACTATAGTTATCATCTTGCATTCTTATGGACAAGGGTAGCCAGGGGTGGTCACAGAACTAGGAAACGCTGACGCGATGATCTTATCGTTTGAACTAAAGAATGAATTAGGGCAATAATCGCACAGTTAGGAGAATATTAAGCGTTTTAGGTCCTACAACTTAGAATATACTATTCCAGTACCTATTACTTTAAGAATCCAGGTCCAAATAATAATATAACCTATTGAACATAACTTAATAAAATTTATGGCATTTTGTTATCACAATATTGTAAACCTTAAATGTTTATAAAGACATAATAAGCCTCTATACTTAAAAATTAATACCCTCATCAAAATTCAGCAGAATTCACCGTTTCTAATCTCAATGCTCCCGCCATACGCGAATATAATCGGCATTTCAATTCCTGGAACAATCACGTCAAGCGATGGAGTGTTCATATTCACGGTACCATACAGTCTCTATAACCTCAACAAGTATTATAAGTTTTATTCGCTGTCAGTAATTAATACTGAGCGTTCATCCAAAAAGTTAGCAACGTCGCAAATAGCTATCAAATATTTACTTATTTTGATTAATTTGGCAATATTAATGTATGGAAATAAGAAATATTGCTAACTAGTGAACAAGAATATTAATAATGAATTGCAATTATAACACTGAATTTAATGTTGTAACCGTTTTAGGTGTAAAAAGGCATTTGGAAAGTTTCCAAATACTTTTTTTACATCTAAAACGAAATATGCGGTGTTGCGATATTAGTTATTGCATTTTATAATCAATATTTTAGTTCACTAGTAAGTCATATTTCTTATTTTCATACAGTAATATTGCCAAATTAATCAAAACAGCGAAATTTTTGACAGCTATTTGTGACGTTAACCACTTTCTGTATAGACGCTCCAAGTAGAAAGGACTGGGTTTCTACCTACCTATCTGAAACTTTAAAAAAAAAGTGTAAAAAAAATTTTTTTTTTTCTTCTTAGTATTCGTTAACACTTAATTAACATAAGGTCATCATTCATCATTTCAGCCGAAAGACGTCCACTGCTGGACATAGGCCTCTCCAAGCACCGCCACTTCGACCGATTCTGTGCTTTAGACAGAACAAAAAAACAACATAGGCACTGTGCTAACATAAGTACCTGTAGAGAAAAATGTATTAAAGAACACATGTTTCTCTACCCGAAAGTATCTTATCTACGGTAGAAATCTTTTAATTCTTTAATAAACACTTTGCTATTTCAGTAAAGTTTAAATTGGAAACAAAGTTAAAGCTATCGCGATAAAAACTTTTTAATTAATAGCGGCAAGACTTTTTCGCTGCTTAACAGCTATGCAAATGCCTTCGGATGTATTAAATTATTCTCATAACCATGAATTCCAGCTTCGATAATTGAAATGTTTGATTGAATATTTGCTACTAAGTTATCTGATAACATTCTATTATAATACACATCCCTATGACATCAATTTGATACAAGTGTTAGGTTTTAATTTATTAATACGTAATTGTTAGATATTGTACTGGCAACACCCAAAGATTCGGTGTGTCAAGAGTAACGCGGGAACCCTTCTTCTGGGTCTGGCGCTCATGACGGTAAGACGTGCTTAGTGGCTGTGTCGGTAAAAAGATAAATTGGCATGGTATTGGTTGGAGATCTACTGTAAATTAAGGTAAACCTATTAGTTTTATGGTAAATATTAGAATACTTATTAAATAGTGATATTATACGAGGAATAGGAGATGTGATGGTATGGTGTAGAATATTGAATTTGATGTGAGCAAAGAAATATAAATGGCTGACATTATATTGGTGTTTCATATTATTTTCCTTATTCCTGAAATATTGTAAATATGTAGTTTTATTAAACAGTTTAAATTATGATGTTGGGGTAAAGACTTTAAGATTTGGGGATTAGTATCCATTTTGAGGTTAAATAATTATATTCGGAACTAAATTAGTTATTCTAGAGTCAGAATGGTTCTTATTATACAAGATTAAAATGAAGCTGAGAATGAATTTGGACATGCGAGTGCGGTGCTCCTGAAAAGACTATGTCCCATCTGCTACTGTTTCAAATGTCCGTTTATCTGCACTCTTGAGGATCAAACGTGATCAACTACTGGGCCCAAACAGTATAAGCAACATTGATGTACCGTTGTAACGAAAAGAAGAAGAAGAATGAATTTACTCAAACTTGGCTGGGCAATATACAATTGTATCCACAAGTTGGTCAATAAATAACAAAACATTTGCCTATGTCTCAGTGACAATTGTAGTACCTACATATATAAAATGAGGGTTGTGACAAAATGAATCCCGGATTAGAGCGATAAAATCCCGTGGAATGGTGACAGATGAGGTTTGAGTGTTGTCTGGCAATATGGTGATGGATGGCCGATTTAGATTGATTGTCGGTTTAAGCGTTACATTTCCTGTTCAATAAGAATTCTGGAAATCTTATAAGTCTTATGACTATTCATTCACGGTTTCTGAGGTCCTCGGGTAAACTCTCAAAAGTGATTGATTCGATAGGAGAGATGTACTCCAGTAACTTAAAGTTCGGAATATTTTATGTTCTCACATACCTACCTTCAAAAGTGCCTATAAATGGTTTAATTGAAATAAATGCTTTGAGTTTGAGCAGCATGAAAAGGAACGATTGAAGATATCGAATCAAAAGCGCTATCGAATAGATAAACTCCGGATAAAAACTCCTCAGAAAGAAATCTATAAGGGAAAAAATAGATATTACTTTCACGCTGCCCACTTAGGTTATTATCGTCAACAACTTAACCGTTCCTCGCCGCAAGCTTTCATCGCCGTACTTTTAATAGATTCATTGATAAAATCTGCCGTTACATGATCGTATTGATAACCCTGCAGCACTTTATCTTTCCTAGAACTTTGACGTCAGAAGTTAACTAGTTTACTCGCTTAACAAGCATTGATCACATAATTGATTAATTTCAAACTTTTTTTTTTACAATAAAATCTTTTTAGGGTTCCGTAGTAAACAAGGAACCCTTATAGTTTCATCATGTCCGTCTGTCTGTCTGTCTGTCTGTCCGCGGTCTAGCTCCGAGACCCTTAGTACTAGAAAGTTGTAATTTGGCATAGGTATACATATTAATTACGCCGACAAAGTGGTAAAACAAAATTATGAAAAACATTTTTTTTAGGGTACCTCTCATACACGTAAAGTGGTAATGTTTATTTTTTTATTTTTTACCCCATGGTGAGGAATATCATTGGAAAGGTCTTTCAAAAGTATTGTGACTTTGTGAAAACCATTTTTGGATTCAGGGATTTGTTTGCGAAATATTAAGCTTTAAAGTGCTAATTTTTGTTAGAGTCAAGTGTCCCCCCCCCCCTGCCGGCTAAATGGTTGGTTTTGGGTGTGTGAAAAAAATCACGACAGTAGCTTATATAACGAAATTAATAGGAAAACTATCACAGCTAAGTAGGCTTTACAGGTTAACGAGTAATAATTGACCAACTTAACTTTGCAGTTGCAAAAACATGTTTTCCCATACATTCCGTATCGGAGAACATATTTTTCAACTACAAAGTTAAGTTTGTTTTTGGGATAAATTCATCCCAACTACGGAACCCTTCATTGTGCGTGGTCCGACACGCACTTGGCCGGTTTTTTATTGATGACTGCGTTGATCGGGATGAGTTTGGCTCTCAAACAAAGTATCAGCTGTCACAATCAATACCAAATCACGATTTTGCCAACTTAGCATGTACTTTTTATCACTAAAATCCAATGAACTGTTCATCATTATCATTTCAGCCGAAAGACGTCCACTGCTGGATATAGGCCTCCCCCAAGCACCGCCACTTCAACCGATTCTGTGCTTTCCGCATCCAGCGGATTCCTACGGCCTTCACAAGGTCAATCATTCATCATCATCGGTCCATCTTGTGGAAGGCCTTCCAACGCTACGTCTTCCGGTGGTCGCCACTCCAGAACCTTTCGACCTCATCAGCCATCCGTTCTGCGAGCAATGTGCCCTGCCCATTGCCATTTAAGTTGCCAATGAAGTGTTAAATACATGAATATGATTCATTTGAATTACACGAACTTTGTAGGCAAGTTGAGAAAAAATGTTTATTTACAAAAAAAGAATAGACACAATCATCAAAATAACACATGAACACTTTAGATGATCACCCTGTAATTTCACAAAAATATTGTAATTTTTGCTCATTATTATTATTATTAAGCCTTTTATTGCCAACATAAATAAACATATTCATTATAGTTAACATGCAATTAAATATATTATTAACATTAAAAAATTATTACAATACTATTATCTTTGTTACATACATCATTTGTTTTATTTATCACTATTGGTATTATATAATAGATATGCCGCAGTTATTGGGCGTCGGCGTGTCCTTGTGACACAAAGGCCTCCCCCAGCTCTTTCCATTCTGCTCTTGTTTGAGTTAATCTGTGCCATAGTGGGCCCGCGTTCTTCTTTATGTCATCAGACCAACGTTTCCTTTGTCTTCCTCGTTTCCTTTTTGTTTGAAATCTAGGGGTCCATTCCGTTATATCTTTCGTCCATTTATTCCTACTCTCTCTCATCATGTGGCCTACCCATCTCCACTTAAGTTGTTTGGTTTTGACAACGACATCTTCGATTTTAATAATTTTTCTTAAATCTATAGCTCTCTTTCTATCTCTTTTTGTGTACCCCAGCATACTCCTCTCCATGGCTTTTTGCTCATATAGGTACTTAAATCCAAAATAATAATTTTGCTCTTTCAATTTACATTTCTACACGAAGACAAGAAAATAAGGAGATATCCAGGAAAATTAATTTAAGATAGCTCTCACGATCGTAATTAATATAGTGACTTATCTACATAATTATCTTAAGCTTAAGGTACGGCTTAGATTTATTAGATTTAGGAACATAATTAATATTGTACCTACTAGTGTGTATACAGGGCGTCCCAAAATTATGGGACATGAAGGGAAAGTACCTTAAATATCGTAGATAGGGTATTTTGCTGAAAGAAGACTTTATGTTATTTTTAAAAGTTAGTAATTCTGCATTCAAAGATTTTCTAAAAATTACTTGCCTCGTCTGGGAATCGAACCGACTTAAATGTAAAAAAAAACACCCCTACTTTTATGATACCAATCGAAAGAATGGCCAAAAAATAATAACTCTTCTTAAGTAACATAGTATTTTAAAAGAAAGGATCAGCGTGAAATTAATCATTTTAATCAAATTAAAAACATACATGAAACTGCCGTAGTCAATTAAGTGGGTATTTTTTTGTAAATTAATTAATTAAATGCTCAAAATGTGATCCCTCTTGTCTGGTACGAGTAGTACGGTATGAATGGACCGATTAGATGGCCGGCCAGATCCCCGGACCTTATACCATTAGATTTCTTCTTTTAGGGATACATGAAAGATATGTTATACAAAAAGCGATACGAGAACGTGGGCGAGTTACAAACAGAATTGTGCCATATCATATCGAGTATTCACCATAAAATGGTAAGAAAATCAACAGGCAGCGGACTCATTAAAAGATTGGCGATTTGCGTAAGACAAGAGGGATCACATTTTGAGCATTTAATTATTTAATTTACAAAAAAATACCCACTTAATTGACTACGGCAGTTTCATGTATGTTTTTAATTTGATTAAAATGATTAATTTCACGCTGTTCCTTTCTTTTAAAATACTATGTTACTTAAGAAGAGTTATTATTTTTTGGCCATTCTTTCGATTGGTATCATAAAAGTAGGGGTGTTTTTTTTTTACATTTAAGTCGGTTCGATTCCCAGACGAGGCAAGTAATTTTTAGAAAATCTTTGAATGCAGAATTACTAACTTTTAAAAATAACATAAAGTCTTCTTTCAGCAAAATACCCTACCTACGATATTTAAGGTACTCTCCCTTCATGTCCCATAATTTTGGGACGCCCTGTATACGTATGCGGTGTAGGTATAAAACGTGATTACTTAGCGAAGGTTTCAATAAGATAATATTAATAACGTTTCGTTCCACGAGGCACAATCTGCAGTTAGGTGTGTGTTGATTATTAACCGACTTAAAAACGGAGGAGGTTCTCAATTCGACTGTATAGTTTTTGTTTCGTTTGTTTGTTACACGATTTCTTCGCCAATTCCTCCTCCTTTTTTCTTCCTTAGCTGCTTCGTTGGTCTCGTGGTCGCAAGCGCGACTGCTGAGAGTGGGGTCCTGGGTTCGACTCCCGGGTCGGGCAAAGTGTTATTGGGTTTTTCCATTAGGAATTTCTCAGTAATAGCCCGGAGTTTGGAAGTTGGCGGTGTGATACCCCCGTGCCTCGGAAAGCACGTTAAGCCGTTGATCTTAAGCCTGATCTCTCCGGTCGTGTCGGATTGCCGTCCCATCGAACTATGAGAGTGAGGGAAGCGAGAGTGCACCTGTGTCTGCGCACACACTTGTGCATCTCCCGCACCGAAGGCTAGTCTCCGTTGAGATTGGCTGCCATGGCCGAAATACGGTCTGGAGTACTATATACACGGTCAATTATGAATTGATTTGGATGATTCTTTTTTTGGTTTAGTGGGTCATACTTCAGAGGTGGTCGCATGTAAATTTTATTAACTTTGCTTGGATAGTTTTTGAGTTAGCTTCAATAATACGTATTTTACCCACTTAGTCATATGGATGATCTTATGATAAGTTCCTGACACTGTTATTTGTTTCGAATTTGTGTGGGGTAAGTACATACCACAACTAAAAACTGTAAAATAAAAACTTAAAAAAAGAACCGACTTCCAAAACAAACACTACAAAGTGAAAAATAACTTTAATACACCGACACCGACTTCCGAAGTTACAGTTATTTAATTAATTTTTATTTATATTTTTATTTTTTTGGGAACTACGGTTTTCGCTTTGCTTCCTGTAGACTGTAGAGTACCTTGCGAAAAATGTGAACTAAGGTTTTATTATTGTGATTGTTTTATTAGTTTTAGTGTTGGTGTCAGTTGGCGGGTGGTGCACTGTCTTGCACATGTTAATTGCTCTGTTTTTAGAAATAGTATTATTTTAATATGTTTATTGCAACATAATAACTACCTACTTATATTTATATCAGACAATGAGTCTTTTTTGTCTGCTAAGGAATCTACTGACTCTTCAAGCGATGAAAGCTTTTGTTCCTTCAGCAACTCCCTTGGCGTTTTTTTACATCATTTTAAGGATCAGTCTACTCGGTTGGTGTCACATTAACGCTCAAAGTGTTCCACTACATTGAGCTGTACGACGTGTTTAATAACAGCAACGTTCACGCCATCCTGATCTCCGAAACTTGGCTCAAACCGCATCTCCTGTCCACCACTTACCCTCTTACTGGTTTCGTTCTGATATGGAATGATCGGACTGGTAAAAGAGGGGGTGGTGTGGCCATACACCTTTCCAGTTACTTTCCTTATTAAATACTTGCTACTTCCTCTTCACACTATTCTGCTTCTGCTGAGTTTATTTTCCTTGTAGTCTGTGTCAAAGGAGCCAAAACCATTATTGGTGTTGTCTACTTTCCTCTCACTGTTGATTACTTCACTGAATTCGAAACAATAATTGAAACTTTGGGTTCGGAGTATGCACATCACATCATAATGGGTGATTTCAACACAAACCTCCTTGCCCAAAACTCCCCTCGATCCCGTAAGCTCCTCCATCTTATCGAGTCAGCTTGTCTGCACGTGTTGCTGCTCCAACCATCATAACACTTTCGGCGATGGTGATGGTCAACATGACGCTCCTGGCTTTTCTCAACATGACATAATTTTACTTTAAAAAATCCTGAAACCTCCCAAACCTAATCTCAAGGTTCTGTACAGGCATTGTGTTGTGCGGATAAATGTTGAGAAACTCAAGGAAGATGCGTCTGTGGTCGATTGGAAGTCTATGACGGAAGCCATTTCAGTTGATGACAAGGTTGCGATCTTCGATGGTGTTGTAGTCAACCTTTATGACAGCCATGCTCCTGTCAAAAAAGTGAATTTAAAACACCCTCCTGCACCATGGATCACAAGAGGAATATAGATGGCTCTGCTCTCTGTGGAATGAGCTTCAGTAGAAATCAGGATGGCAAACAACCGATTATCCTTTAAAGTTAAAGTTCGCGAGCACATAGTAAGAAGCTGGCAGTATCATCACAACGTAAATGTTTTCCCATTGTTAATCTTATTTGCTTTAGTATATTCGTGTATTGATGTATATTTATAGATAACTTTATTATATTTATAGTTTCTAATAGGTATATGTGTATCTTTAAATTTAAATGAATATTTGTTTCAAAAATTTTCTTAACCGCACCTACCACTGTTTGTACCTGCATCATCCAAAGGTTGACTGATAGAAAATACCTATGACATTAAATTCGCCTCTATACATTTCTGTGCTTGAAGTAAAAATCAAACGAGCAACATTTGTATATATATAAGTATATATATTTGTACTCGCGTTCTTGAAATCGGCTCTAACGATTTCGATGAAAGTTGCAATATAGGGGTTTACGGGGGTGAAAAATCGATCTAGCTGGGTCTCATATCTGGGAAAATTCATTTTCACTGTATTTTTACCCGAGCAGAGCTCGGTCGCCCAAAGTTTAGAAACAAGATATTAAATAATAACATGAGAATAATTACATTAGAATAATGACATGGCAGCATGGATTTAGTAAGTACCTACTATCATGGCAGCATGGAATAAGTAGGTACTACACATGGATTAGTATGAACTTTCCTATATTATTAAATGAGCATTCTCTATTTTCACCAGGGCAAAGCTTGGTCGCCCAGGTACTAAATAAATATATAAGACATAAGATCAATCAATCCGGCATGAAATTGGGGGATTTGAATCATACCTGTTGAGCTAAATGGTGCTGATCCATGCGTCATGTTCATGAACGGGCGCTATCAGTAGGGATTGGTCATCTCTTAACTGCCACGGCCATTTTAATATTTGAATTGTTTTTGTTTTTATTTTTATTACGGACGCTTTTAACGTTCAGGTATTTCTACCTTGTTCTCACAGGTATAATTTCAACATAAATGATGTAACCAATAATTTTGTAACAATATTTTGATTTAAAAGAGTGCCCGTGAAGTTTCTTGCCCGTTCTTCTACATAGGTGACTACTACGCTTTGGAATGGGCAACTAGCTTCATCTTTCTGACTGACCGACCCCTTGACAATTCAAAAATACCTGTAGTTGGTTTATCTGAAATAAATGCTTTGAATTTGAGTTGACCTACATTTGTAAATAATGGCTTTACCTAACATACCTACACTATAGGGATTTTTACATGGACATAGGTAGTACTCTTTCGTGATAAACGGGATTATCCCGACAAAAACTGTATGAGCCCCTGGAGACTAGTAGAAGCCTTTTCTCGCAAGAAAGGTTTCAACGAAATTATATTTAGGACCATTAAATATACATTATTTGTCAGAATTCATTTCTTCATATCCGTTTATCAGGATTCCATTTTTGCGAACCGAGGGTTAGATCTTTTATAGTCTATCTGAGCCTTGAAATGATGTTATAAAGCTATATTAGGTCTTATAATATAGCTTCTAAAGATGCAAATGATAGTCTTTATTTGGCTGATAACGACCAGGAATTATAGGAATCAAATCATTTAAACTCAGCAATGTTATTAACAGTAAACATGCCAACCGAAAGCTTAATGCTTAAGCAGTTACTTAAATATTCGCGAGACGACTAAAACAACTTACACAAGCTTACAAGTTTGCAGTCTTATTCGTCTCTTGAGGTTTAAACTGAGTGTCTCGTAGATAAACTGCGTACAAGAACCACAAAGTGTATCAAGTCCTTATCACTGTGTACCGTACAAGTTGCAAGAGTCAATTGAGAAGTTTGCAATCCGCAGTAACTCGTTAACTACAGACTATAACATAATGTAGGTGACGAACCAGCATGTAAGGCTTATTAAGATCTTAACGTTTCACAACATTGCTTACGACATTGCTGGGTTATAAGTATACGCACATAAAACGAGGATAATGGTGTGTAAGATGAATAGGGATAACTAAGATACAATTCTACAACGCGAACTACAATGCCACATTTTTTGAAGTGAAAACTTCTTTAGGCGTGTTAGGAATTTTTAAGATGGGACTAAACCATTGATTCTGCGACCTGTTACCGACACCGTGCAGTAAAAGACATCAACGCATTGACTACCGCGGTGCTGATTTTTTTCAAGTTTTCACTTTTGTCGGCACTCCCGGAGTGCCACTGTTTTTTTTTTTAAGTATATGGTACTTCCGTACCATACACCTCTGCCTACCAGTTCAAGGAATACAGAAAAACGTTTTAATCTTAAAAAATATATTTGGATAGGTCTTATGCTATCCAATTTTAGTGTAAGGAGGGACGTATAAAACTTTATGAGCTCCTCCTACGCGGATTTTCTGATGTTTTTGTGGGTATCAAAAGTACCACCCCTGAAAATCTACGAGTATTTTATTTAATGTCATCCCGTGATCATTGATATTTATAATATTACTAGCAATGTGGGTCCGTCGCTCCGTGCTCTGAGATGTGAACAAACCTGAGCTTCATGCAGCACTCTAGTCCCGTGGACATCAGTGGGCCTCTTCTTGCCCCAACCCAGTATAATGCAGGAGGTATGGGGCGGCAATGGCTGATGAGGTGGGGGCAAACACGCCACACCGTGGCCCAAATTTGGTTGGGCAGGCCCCGGCAATCTGTCAATTAACAATAAAGAATGATTAATTCAATGAATTTATTTGTAAAATCTTACATATATATCACTCGCTGTTCTCTACAGTATAGCATAAGAAAGATTATAACTAAACTTAAGTTTAGTTTTAAATATTTTTGCTCTAATTTTGCTAAATTTGAAAACCATAAAGCAGGTTTGGCCGATGGAGCAGACGAGTCCTGGAGTGGAGACCGCGTATCGGCAAGCGACCGACGACCACAAAAGGTGGCTGGGACAGACAAGGTGCGGAAGGCGGAGGACAGGGTGTTTTGGCGCATCCTGGATGAAGCCTATGTTCAGCAGTGGACTGCAATAGGCTTAGTTGATTGATGTAGGTTTTATGGTTTCATAAACAATACTTGTCTTAAAGATAGATAAATCTTTTTTGTTATTTTTAGCAACCTACTCAAGATGCGTGAGCAGATATCGTCTTGTATATTTAGCTCATAATGAATAACATATTTTGTATAAACACTACGCTAAAATGGTGTCAGACTACTAAACACAGAAATATATTATCTAAAGTTAATATTACGTTGGCATAATTTACGAGAAAAGCATAATATATTCCTATAATAATTTTTCATTCCCGAAATATGGAAATTTAATTCAATTTATGGCTCCACATTTCAGTTACTGTTCGCTTTTCACGTATGCATTACTCTCTCAACTCGAAATATTGCCAATAATAACTTTAATACTGTCGAACTTTGGCGATACGAAAGAGGAAATAAAATAATGTTATAAGCGGAATAACACTTAAACATTACTTCACTAAAGTGGAGACTCTATCGAAACAATTATAGCGTTCTAAAAGGAGGATGCGTCGTAAAAGGAGGATGTTCATTGCCAGTAGATACTTATTCACAACAAAGGGTTAAAAAAACTGTCAATAACGAGCTTGCATGGTCTTGCTTTACGAAGACCATGCATGAGCGCAGTACGCCACAATCAAAACAAAACCACGATATTTTACCAATCGCAGTTTGTTTGCTGGTTTTATCACACTAATATTATTAAGGCAAAAGTTTGTGAGTGTGTGTGTATGTTTGTCTCTTCTTCACGCCCAAACGGCTGGACCAATTTGGATGAAATTTGGCACATAGATAGTTTATAACCTGGATTAACACATAGAATAGGTACTTTTTATCTCGATATTCCTATAGGATCGAGACTTACGCGGGTGAAACCACGGGGCGCAGCTAGTAATTTATAAACCCATCCCTTTACTATAGACGTACTTTACTGCCAGACTTTTAGCTACTGACCATCTTATTAACTTACAAACCGATCGATTGAAAGACGGACCACTAAGTGATCTTATAAGCGTTCCCCTTTTTCATTATGAATCTTAAAAAGAGCTTAAAGCGACCATATTATATAATTCCAAATTCTTTGACAAAAATAAAGAACTTACTTCATAACTTAATCCAGTGGAATTTAATATCATTTTCTTTGATTTTTGTACGTAATAACTAGGTTGGAAAATTGCTTACAAACAGATATTATTGAAAAACGATTCTTCATTCATTTTACATATTATAAATATGGTTTAAGAGATTTATTTCTCAAAAACAGAATACAATTATTCACTTAGAATGAGAAACACTGGTTACATACATTTACACGTTCTTTAGAACTAGTATCGGAACGGTAAGTTTAAAATGTTTGAAGTTAGAAGTAGGCATAATATAGTTAGTCGCTAACTTATCGTTATGTTAGTAAAATAAACTATGCTAAAAAAGATCGAGTTTAGAAGGTATTTTATAAAAAAAAAAAATATATATATTTTGGTTGGTGTAGGTAATCTGCAAAATTGAAGCTATGAGTCCATATTCCGTATCGAAACACAGTTTCTATCAAAGTTGCTGTTCAAACTATTATCACTTTTTAATGTTTAGTTTTTGCAAAAAGGTAAAAAGATCCAGATCCTGAAAAATAAAAAGAAAATGAAACCCAATACCTATATTACGCATGATCTGCCCAAAGACATATATTTAAAGAACAAAGAAAAAAGAAACAAGGAGAGAAATGAAAACGAAACAAGGAAAAGATCTGAAACTCCGAGCCCCATGAACGAAAACGGTAGCATAAAAAACGACCCAAAAATGAAGAAGATGGATGCCTTTCAGTACTTACGAGGGAGATCAATCTCGTTCTCGGACAAGACCACAAACAGAAATTAGAGATCGGGCACCACGAACCGGACAACCACAGCAACATGAGAAACAGTTAACAACAAAATGTCTCCCACCACGGCTGGTCCCCGCGGGAGAACTAGACCACCACCCTCTAACTAAAAGATGCGAAGTATTTAACATTGCAACACTAAACACAAGAACTCTCAGGACACCTGAAAGCTTGATGGAATTATACAAGGCTCTAGAAGATATAAAATTCGACATACTGGGCATAAGTGAAATGAGAAGACAAGGCGAAAAAATTGAAGAATATACAGATTATATCCTGTTCCAGAAAGGTGAAACAGGCGGCCAGAGAGGAGTAGGATTTTTGATTAAAACGTACCTAAAACAACATATACAAGAATTTATTGGAATTTCAGATAGATTAGCAATTCTTAATATTAAACTGCCGGGATATAAGAAACAATGGTCAATTATACAAGTATATGCTCCAACAGAGCAAGCTGAACTGCCGGTGTTAGAATCATTTTATGAAGAGATGTCATTAGCAATAAAAAACAACTCAGATAAATATATTATCCTAATGGGAGATTTTAATGCACAAGTAGGAACTAGAAAAAACAACGAAGAATATGTTCTTGGAAAATTTGGTTATGGTAAGAGAAGTTGCAACGGCCAGAAACTTGTTGAATTTCTTATGGAACATAAACTAACTCTACTGAATTCAATTTTCAAGAAAAACAACAAAAACAAATGGACCTGGATTTCCCCCGATGGGTCATACAAAAACGAAATCGACTATATAATAAGCAACCACCCCAGAGCATTCACAGACACTGTCGTCATAAGTAAGCTGAACTTCAACACAAACCACCGTATGATACGCAGCTCCTTAAGAAAGTACCCCATTAAAACTTCTCGAAACTACATAAACACCAACCGATTTGACCAACCAAGGGATCTACATAACACAAATAACACAAAACATATAGAAGAAACGAAAAATATTACAACAAAGGATTCAACGGTGACACAGAAATATAATATACTAGAGAAACAAATACAAAACCATTTGATCACAAACAGGAAAGAAAAAAGTAACAAATACCAACTTAGTAACCAAACTTTGCAATTGATAAACGAAAGGAAAGAACTGATAAAGAACCAAATTAGAAGAGAAAACATAAAGTTGATAACAGAAACAAGTAAAAAACTTAAAGCAAGCATCAGAAGGGATCGTAAAATCAAAAGACTACATACCCTAGAATACCATATACAAAGAACCGGCGGTGTCAAAAAAGCACTAAAGGAACTACGGGAGACAGGAAAAGAATGGATACCAAAACTTAGAAGGAGGTTAAAGATCACTACACAGAGGAAGAACATCAAAGAACTAGCAACAGACTTCTACCGTCACCTATACGCAAAACAAACACCAGACGTAGTGAGAAATAAACATACCGAATCAATATTCGAAGCCGCTCTAGAACCCCTACCTTCAATTTTATCAGAAGAGGTAGAGAAAGCAATCAGGAGTCAAAAGGCGGGTAAAGCTCCAGGACCAGACAAAATCACCAATGAGCTACTCCAAGGATCAATGGAAGAACTGATACCCATTTTAACTCAAATATTTAACGAGATTCTGAAGAGTGGTGATATTCCTAAGAGATGGGCAAAATCTCACATCATCTTAATACACAAAAAAGGCGACAAGGAGGATATTGAAAATTACAGACCAATAAGCCTGATGTCAAATGTGTATAAGATATTTGCAAAAGTCATACTGGATAGAATAAGCCCAATGTTGGATGAACAACAGCCGGTTGAACAGGCCGGTTTTAGAAAAGGGTTTTCGACTATTGACCACATCCACACAGTCAAACAGGTCATCGAAAAATACAAAGAATACAATAAAATTATATATATTGCCTTCATAGATTACGCAAAGGCGTTCGATAGCTTAAGCCACGAATACATATGGGAAACTCTAAAGCAACAAGGAATACCAGCAGCATACATCAACATCATTCAAAACATTTATAACAACAGTAAGGCTAGAATTCAATTGGAATCTCTGGGAAACGAATTTCACATAGAAAGAGGTGTGAGGCAAGGTGACCCACTATCTCCAAAATTATTTTCAGCCGTTTTAGAAAACATCTTTCGTAACTTGAACTGGGAAAAGTTTGGTCTTAATATAAATGGGTTGAAAATGAACCACCTCAGATTTGCCGATGACTTAGTCCTATTCGAAGAAATCCCAGAAAACTTGCAAATCATGATACAATGTCTGAGCGAAGAAAGCGAAAAAATTGGTCTAAAAATGAATTACAGCAAGACTAAACTAATGACTAACTCTATAAAAGTAGATATAAAAATAAAGAACGAAGCTCTGTCATATGTAGAAGACTACATATATCTTGGTCAAGTCATCTCTACCAAAGACCAAATTAGCCAGGAAATAAATATGAGGATTGCAATTGGTTGGAAAAAATACTGGTCCCTCAAGGAGATAATGAAGTCTAAAGACCTAGGCATGACACTGAAAAGAAAGACTTTCAACTCATGTATACTCCCATGTTTAACATATGGATGTGAGACATGGGCACTTACCAAATGGCTCAGAGGAAAGCTTGCTAAGTGTCAAAGAGCAATGGAGAGAAGCATGGTAGGCTCAAAGAGACAAGATAGAATACGAAATACAGATCTCCGGTCCAGAACAAAACTGACTGACATTCTAGCAAGAATAGACCAACAGAAGTGGAGGTGGACAGGCCATATGATGCGAGACACTAAAGGAAAGTGGAGCAAGGCAGTGACAGAGTGGTATCCAAGGGATGGCAAAAGAAATCAAGGAAGACAGCTTTCCCGATGGGAGGATGACATAAAGCTGACAGCAGGTTCAAACTGGAGGAGGATACCTAGCGACAGACATCAATGGAAGCAGTTAGAGGAGGCCTATGCCATGAGGCACACCGAAATTCGAGACATTTTGTGATTATTTGTTGTAACCATTACTGTAAATTTTGTTGTCTGGTTTCGGAATAAAAGGCTTTATTATTATTATAATGTTTAGTTTTTATTTAAACTTAGGTTAAATTTTGCATTTAGTTTACATTTTCTTGTATTTGTTGTGAATATTATGTATATAGTTTCTATGCGATATTTTTGCGAGTTATTATGAAATATACTTAAAATAATTGAAAATTTTTTATTGTGTGGAATTTTAATTTCTTTTTAAATAGGGGAAAAGATTGTATTTTCTTAATATCTTTCGGCAATTCGTTATACATTTTGGCACCCTCGTACTTGATATTTCTAGTATCGTAGTTGGTTCGTGGTCTACTATATAGGCAGATATCGTTAGCATTTCTCAGTAACCGAGTCTGAATTTGCGCATTTTTTGTAAAAATTATTTGAGAATGTGTATCTTTTGTCAGTATCTTCCGTATAAGGATGCAGGTATGGAATTTATATATTTGAGCAAGTGTCATTAATTTGGTTTTATGACAAACAGTTTCGGTTGGCGTTAAGTAATTAAGATGAAAGAGTAATTTAATTATTTTATTTTGAGTGATTTGTAAATGTTAGTTGTATGTTGGTTTTAAATTACATTAAAGTCGTTTTCGTGTCTGTTTGTGTGACTGCGTTGTTCTTCTAAACGACACAACGGATTTTGATGCGGTTTATACCATCATGTAGAGAATTTATTTCGGAAGGTTTATGTGTATAAAAAACATATAATAATATCAAAGTATATATACATATAATAAAGAAACGATGTTAACTCGTAAAAATCGTGCGAAGCAGGGGGTCGCTAGTTTTCAATCAAATAGGTACCTATACGACGGTAAACGGTAACAGAAATATGGAAAATATTTCCACTTTCTTTTATTGGGTCGGATAGAAACATAAGGTATATTGAAAAGGGGTCTGATGGCTTAGATATTCGCCATCAAATAGAATATTTATTCATGGCATGTACTTGGACACAACCTGGGTTGAATAATATCGCCCGAAACAATCATAAAGAGACGACCCACATCAGTTTAAGTACAACAGCGTTTGGTCAATATCCTGAGCCGTAACCGATTCAATAGATGAAATGTCATTAAGAGATACTGCTCTTCGTCATTTCAGTCGAAAGACATCCCCTGCTGGACATAGGCCTCCCCCAAGCACAATACTGCTCTAATGTATTTAATTTTTAACTACCCCTTCGACTTTCCCCCGGGGTCCATCACGGGACAATGTTCCTTAAACAAACACTTCCACACAATAGGCATAACGGACAGTCCTCTGTGCAGGGCGTGCATAGAGGCTGAGGAAACCGTCACGCACGTGCTCTTTGAATGCACAGGCGTCACCCAGATTAGAACAGAAACCCTCGGGTCACCCAGATCTTACACAGATGTTCTGAACAGACAAGATTTAATTAACTTCTGGAGGGAGGTGGGTTGGTTGGAATAACCAACAAACGGCCGCCATGGTCCACCTGACGGACTAAGTGCGGAAACAAAACCCTATAACATAGAACATAGAACACTACCCCTTCATGGAATACACAATTGGATGATAAGAACTATCAGATTACTATAGTGACTGATTTTGAGCCCTAGGAAGCTTTGACTTTTGAAGCAAGGACACGTAATTAAATGTTTCAACATAAAATCACGTCTGTTTTCCAGGAAGGGGTAATTAAAAAGTAAATAAATTAAAGCAGTATTGTGCTTGAGGGAAGCCTATGTCGAGCAGTGGACGTCTTTCGGCTGAAATGATGAAGAACATTAGTAATATTGACCCTTCATACGCTACATCGACTTTCACAAATTCTAGACTCCTTAATAACTTTATTACACACTTTTTGTAACATAAATTAGTACGTGTATCATAATATTAAGTTAGAACATTCATAATAACAACGCATTTTTTCTCACCGACTTGGTAATTAGAATTACAATAAACTTTTACTTTGTGTTTGCTGAATAATTATTGACGTCTGTATAGGCAATATCGGTCGAGGGGTTTAATTTAATCTACAGCACTCAAAGATTATACAACGGTACCTATAACTCAGAAACACTCAAATTCTAAAGCTAAGGGTTGGCGCTTAAGTACATTCCGTCATAAAATTGATAACTCTCTATTAAAGCCCCTTGGAGAAAAATAGAATGCGATAACCTTGAAGATTGGACCCGGGCGGAAAAATGATACTGTGATTACGTATCTTATCAATTTCGTCGTTACGAGGAAATAAAAACGTCTATCACTTGTATTAGAAGTAACAGAACCGTAAAATGTCTATTAAATTGCAGTTTGGCCCAAAATAGCATGAGTACTCCAAATTAATACACACCTACATAAAGCTTGTTAAACCAAAGCGTAGGAGTCAGCCTGAGGGAAATTGATCACTTCGGTTACTTTACGTAAAAGGTCATCGGCTGTAGTTAGTCCCTTTGAAATTATACCCACCTAATAGTTAAAAAAATACTGCAAGCCTGTTTCAGTGTCCGGATAAACCCAAGGGATAAAAACCACACAAATTAAAAAAGGAACTGCATTTGTATAGAAATAAAATCCTTCCTCATATAAGTTAGCAGGTAATGAAAATTAACTATAGTTTTATCCGCTTTATAATCCATTACGACGAAGAATGTAATTATTCGAATTTAATGCCCCAACATCCCTAAGTAAGTTTAGTTTACAACCATTTAGGACCAAATTACAGACTCGACACAATAAGGGCGTTATTAACTAGTTTGTGATTATTTGCGTCGTGTACGAACCGCCATTGAAATAAGTCGTGATATTGTGGCTATGTTCTGGCATGTTCTATGTTATGGGGTTTGGTTTCCACACTTAGTCCGTCAGGTGACTGTCCATCAGTGATTTGAGTTTGTTACTCGTTACTTTTGAGTGGCGTCTTGGACGATGAGTCTACTACGCATCAAAGACCTGACATCACACAAATCCTGCACATCGCGCAAGCAGTGTTTACCGCGCGATCAACGCGATTGATTTTACATTCTGTGATTACTTGAACTCACACACTGACTTATTAGTATTACTTGTAAAATTATTAGGAATATCGTATAAGTACCTACTTTTACAATGCTTGTAAATATATGAACACCATCATATCCATTACATAATAATTTTTTCTGTCATTGCTTCATTTTTAATTATTTTTACCTATTGTGATATAGTAATCTTATTCCAGGTGCATCGTCTTCACATACAATTAATTTATTCAAAATATTGTAAAACATTTAAAAGAGTAACGGTGGAGTTTCTTGCCCATTCTTCTCCATACGAAAACTACTTTTTGGAAGGGGCGACTACAATCATTTCTATTTTTGTAAATTATGACGTGCAAAAGTGCCTTTTATGTGCCTAATTGAAATAAATTATTTGTCTTTGACAACATATATATGTTAGCGACATCAATCGTCGGGCAGTTGCCCACCAGACACGACACCCGGCGACCACTAGTTGGAGGATCCTCCCTTTTCTATAGAGGATGAGTGAACTTTGCACCCTGTTCCTCATACCTCTATACCACTCACCATACCACTTATCATAGTTCAAGAGGCCTTACCGTAGCATGGCGACGTCATTGACGACGGTGTCAGGGTCATAGCGGGGATGGATGACGGCCTCCGTGACCTTCATCTCAAGCTCGCCGCGGTTCCTGAGCAGCAGGTCGTGTTCGCCTAGCCGCACGTACAGCCGCTTGCGCACGCAATGTGCTGCTGTCACTACCCACCGGAGTGAGACGAGGGTGCCGCCGCAAAATGCTTCCTGTAAAAAAACATTTGCTTTATTTATTTATAGCTTGTATTTAATTATATCCCAAATTATTCCCATTTTGATGCCCTGCAATTATTAATGTACACTCTAACATAATTAATGTGCCTTTTTTGTGCCTCGAGTAATTTTAATTTAATAATTATATTAAATAATAAACCATTTATCGGGCAACACATGCCCATAAAAAACTACTCCTAATACACCCACGGCACCGCTCGTTCCGCTCGCTCAGCTCGCGCGCCTTTTGTCACATTGCTAACCAAACTTGACCCATTTGGTCGGGATGGCCTAGGTTAGTTACTACGACCATCTCGGCTTGCGCCCAACTTTGAGAAAATGCTAGAAAGGTAAAAAGAGGCACATTTTGTTTTAAACATAAGTACATCATTAGAAGCACAGAAAGTTTTAAGAGGCATAATTATTAAAAAAGCGAACATCATTAGTAAGTCAATAAGTTTGTAGAGGAACAATTTATGTTTATATATTTCCCTTTATTTATCCTTTACTATTCCAAATGCTAAGCAAAGGCTTCCCCAAGTTCAATCAGATTCTCGCTACTCCCGTTCCCCCTGATAATTTTCTTCCGATTAATGTTCTGACATGAAACTTGCTAGTTCGACCAAGTTTATCACTGGTATTTAACCGGATGATAAATCACTTTTCAAGTTGGAGCTAGTATAGTCAAATCTTTTATGTTTTCGTCAGTTTTTAAAGTCTTTCCTTTATCAAGACAGGACACAAAATACTCTTTGAAGCTACGGCACGGAGCAGACTATTGCATAGAAAACTATATTTAATTTACTTACTTGAAAACCTTTTTAATGGCCTGGCCATTTTACGAAATAGTTTTTTTAAATATTTAATTTTAAGAGTCTGTCAGTGTCACATTTTGTATTCCAGTCTGACATGTATGCTGAATGTCATTCTGGGCTACTACGCACAGTGCATCGGCACGGACCGCCAACTTTTGCCGAGCGGCACTCCTTTGTTTCTCGGCTCCTTTGAACGGTAAGCCAGGCACACCGCGGCTTGCCGCGTCGCCGGCACTGTGTGTAGGTGCCTTTACAACGTAATAAATGTATGAAAGCTGAGTCGGTTAAGTAAATTCTATCGTGCAAAGAGCAGACAAAAATAACCCTTAAGGTGCCGAACATATTTTTGATGTGACTACACAATTAAATTAAATAATTAAAGAGGTCATTTAAAAATGAACAACCAATCTGCCTAGCCTTTTCCCAACTATATTGGGGTCGGCTTCCAGTCTAACCGGATGCAGCTGAATACCAGTATTTTACATGGAGCGACTGCCTATCTGATCTCCACAACCCAGTAACTGGGTAATACGATACCCCTTGGTAAGACTGGTTGTCAGACTTTCGGGCTTCTGACGACCCGTAACGACTGTCAAAGATCCACGAATGACAGCCGGGACCAACGGCTTAACGTGATTTCCGAGGCACGGAGGAGTCTCGGTATGTAGAAATGGTCACCCATCCACGGACCAACCCCAGCAAGCTTAGCTTAACCTGACAGATCGACCCGAGCGGCTGTTAGTATTTAGCCACGAGCTCCTTCAGCTTCTTTTAAAAATGAACATTTGATGTAAATGTTGTAGAATTTTAGAAATATATTTTGTTTTATTCAACCCTATTGTAGATTTGCATTTTTTGTTTGTACCCAAAATAAAATCTACAATTCAAACTTTCAAAGCACAAAACAGTGCTGTGTGCGCAATACTTCGTTGGCTATCTTCCACCCAGGTGCAATAAATTACATTCTACACACAAGGGCCTTTGTCAGCTATACTTAATAGCCGTAATAGCCCATTTGTAGTAGTTTAGTACGACGTTTTTGGCTTTGAATATGTTTCAAATTTACCTTGATAATGTGTCAAAGATGGCATAATATTTGTTTAACCGCTCTAGAAAAACAAACAATAGAAAATCTTGATCATTTTGATATTTAGCATGAAATTATCTGGTAACTTGTAAGTAAATATGTTACCGAACACATTTACTAATTATGGACTCTAGATTGTAATCTGATAGCCCTTCTCCCGAGCCAAACCTTTATCAAGGGAATGTCTCATAGCGACTGCACAGTAATTAATGAGGTTCCCCACTTACCTTAATTAGTAAATACGTTGGCATGGCTCTGACAAAACAGCGACTCTAAGCGATTACATAGATTATCTCCAGTCTTCCGAATTTCCCAAACAAGCTGTATGGTTTTTCCGATGAAAGTTTATCTAATCCATCGTAATACCAGGATTTATTTAAAGGAAATCAATTTATCCTTCCCTTAAGCCGTCTTAAAAAGTTATCCTGCTACTTATACTGGGATGAAATTAGGTATTTACAAATAGCAATTTATTCCGAACCTCAAATTGATATTTACTTACTGGACCTACATGTATTCTGCTTAGTAAATATACTCTTTATGAGATGAGCAAAGTTAAGATATTTAATTTTGAAGAGAGAGCCGAGTCTACATCTGCTTAATTGGCATTTCAGCGTGTACCAAGACACATACTGTACCATTTTATTGAAAAATAAAATGAGATATTAACTTGTCAAACGGGTTACATTACATAAACTATAAAGTAATAACCAGTAATGGTAATAATTAGTCGCAGAACCCAAAATCAAATCATATTAGATGTTTAAGTGCAGTTCGATTTTGTTGAAGACTCTCATCAATACCAGTAACGACCGGAACGTATTATATTAAGTACCGATCTAGGAATGTATATAAATATGTAGGTACCTACATAACAACAGCGCTTAGAACTACCTCGCGTGATTATGCAAATTACATTTATAAACTAAATCGTGCACAGTAATTTCCAAACAAATTAGTTAAACAATTAGATAAAATACTTTTGTGCGTGACTGCGCCTTTCTTTTTGTATCGACTAATTACTTTTATTTGAGGTTTGGAAGTACACTTGACTACAGTTCGTGACAGCAGTTACATAGTCATTATTTATTTGATTTATTAGAGCCAGAAAACAAATGTCTGTTGTTATTAAACTTAATATAATAAAGCTCCTTCAGCTTGTTTGTTTGTTTGAACGCGCTAATCTCTGGAACTACCAGCTTGATAAAAAAAAAATTGCATTTGATAGTCCAATACTTGAGAAAGGTTATTGGCTATTTAACATCATGCTGCGACCCTTAGGAGCCGAGCAAAAAGAAAAAACAAGAGAAATAACGTCAAGTGAAATCGAAGTAATAGCGCGGGCGGGCGATGCGATGCGACATGGTGGGAATATTTTGTAAACAATTTCATATTTTGAACAAAATCCAAATGCTGACTTCAGCCTACGCACGATTTATGTTCAAATACACATGCGTTTAATTACTCTTTCATTATTTATCAAACGTTTAACCGCTCAGAATTTTATCCAAATTCTGTCTGAAATTGTCGAGTAATTACAAAGCAGCAACAATTTTATCGCCCAGTCGTTTGTTTGCAGGCGTAATAGATAACTTCGTTCCTATTTTTTACAAAGTTTTGAATAAAATTACTTCAGTAATTTCAGACTCGACCCACTAAGGTCTGTGAAGTAGAAAAGTTTTTATTACAAAAAATAAAAATATAATTAGCGCGTAATCAAATTTGGCGTCCAAATTAGAAAGACCCGTCCACTACGGTACCTATTACGTGGCCCTTGCATGACCAGCAGTGGACGATAGACTGTCCAAACATGTGACATTAAAATACCCTCATAAAATTCGCTCGTTACAGCCGGTCTAGTCTGTAATATTATTACCGCGAAAACATAGAAGAAAAAATATAAATTTTATTTGGGACACGCACATGAAATACAAACAGTAAAAAAACTTTTTACAAAAAAAAACAACCCACTGCCAAAAAACACTACAAAGTGAAAAATAACTTTAATTTCGGAAGTCGGTGTCTTGGGTTTTGTATTTTTGGTTTTTTCCCACCGACTTCCGAAATTAAAGTTATTTTTCACTTTGTAGTGTTTTTTTGGAAGTGGGTTGTTTTTTTTTTTGTAAAAAGTTTTTATTTTTCACTTTTTGGTTGTGGTACCTACCCCACACAAATTCGAAAACCACTACCTGCTATGTAAATAACAGTGACACGGACTTAACATATCATCCACATACTAACTGGGAAAAGTACGTATTATTGAAGCTAACTCAAAAACTATCGAAGCAAAGTTGATAAAATTTATATGGGACCATCTCGAGAGCATACCCTTTCAAACAAAACAAAAAATTTTCAAAATCGTTTCACAATTGACGGAGAAATCGGTGGACATACATAAAATAAATAAAAACAAAACACGCGACGAACATATTATAACCTCCTCCTTTTTGGAAGTCGGTTAAAAAGGAGCATTAAAATCTAAAAAAACTACTTGGCATATTTTTCGAATCAAAGAAAACAAAAAATTAAATAAAAGCCAAAAAGCCTCTATCAGCATAATGCTGAAATGTAATATAAAAAAGAATTTTCTTTCAATTTTGATTAAAAATAGAAAATCAACTGTCGATCAGGATTCATGTTAAAGTGTGTAATAGCGTTTTTACAAAACCATTACAATTTCTGCATCGGAACTGAAAAAAATTGCATCGTTATGGAGCGACTACATCATTTGACACGAGAAGAGATGATGAGAGCCGTCGGAATGTTGCAAGCTAGTTGTAGCTGGCCGGCCGGCAACGTACTGTGGCTGTCGCCCTTGGCTCTATACAGAGCGTTATAAGCAATTTTTCTTAATTTTTACAAAATACAGGGATAAGTTGTTAACTTAAACATAGGAATTAAAGTAAGAAGCCAGTCTGGAAGACTAGATTTGGTCAATATTAATTGGATATTTTTTTATAGTTAGAAATGTACTTGATCCCTAGACACTTTTGATGTATAGTTGCATTACAATGACTTTCTATTTATTAGTTTTAGGTCATTCAAATTTGATCGTAAATGGATAGCTTAAAAGTATTCCTACTTTTATGTTTGGGGACTTGCCATATATGATCAATAAAATTACCTTATATCGGTTTAGCACAGCGACCTGCCAGGGCCACTTGCCGGGCGGTGCGGGCCGTCCACCAATGATGCGGACCATGTCGCGCATGCGCTGTCGAAGCCGCGCGGACGCAGATCCTCGGTACCGGCCGAGCCTGCCGCATGGTGGAGGCGCCGGCGTCACGCGGGAGTCTTCAGGATGGATCGCCGGCGCAGGAGTCGCCATAGACTCTACTCTCCCTACTGTGTACCCTGTAAGTTGAGAACACTTTCAAAATTTTGCGTGAGATTTTTAATGTGGCAAGCAAAGGAAGCTGCGCATTTAGTACCTGGATAGCAGAGAAAATTGCCCTGATTTATTAAAAGTTTGAAGTTGTACGGACAAGGAAGAGACCCTTTTCCCTACAACTTCAAACTTTCAACAAGATAAAGCATTTACCTGAACCCTTGAAAGGGTTTATTTGTCTTTTATTTTATTGGAACTCTTTTGATACTAGAAACTTTCCTACTGTAAGTAAACCCCTTAATCGCCTTAGACCCGTTGTACATACACGTTTTTTTTTTGCCGTTAAAAACTGCGGTTGATTCGTCGAGACACGGTCGTCAGGATTGTATGGATCACTATGGAAGTTTGTTGACAGACACGGCGGCACTACGGTACGACGACGCCATCGCAGTATACCATACAATCGGTGGTTTGCCGATTATACTGCAGTGCGGTTAGCACGCCGTATCGTAAAGAGACCGTGCCGTGTACAACAGGCATTACGTTCTCGTCAAAAATTATTCATGCTCACATTTTTTTTTTTTGCCATCATACACACATCACAATTGCTTACATTATAACTACTAATTAATCCAGACCATCTGCTAAAAGCTGTATTATGATTATGATTAAAAAGTTAGTAAAGTGTACACAAGCGAAGAGCAATCAATCAATTTTCATTGAGATATAAATAATAATAATAATCATTCTGATCATCGCCATGTGTTTGGAGCACCTGGCCTATTCCCTCGTCGAAGTCTATTTGCTTACTTTTGTTGGAGAAACAAGAACATTTAATGCTAGTTTCATGCTTACGGCAACTGCCACGTAAACAGGAACATTTTCACTGAATTTCAAAATGAAATTCATGTTGTGTGAACAACGCAGCATTTTGTAATATATTTGCGACTTAGTAAGCTCGAGTACACCTACTACATCGTTCTATTTGTCAAGTTTTTTCGCAAAGTTTACGCGAATACGAGGAACCAACAAATGATTTTTTCTGTATTTACTTGAATGCGAAAACTTTTGCAAAGATGAGTCATTTTTGCTAACTGAAAAAAAAACTATCAAATCAAATCATTTATTTCTTTGCAAAAATGGGTATAGTACATAGGTGTTTTTATAATAAAGTTCTCCATATTTTACTGTCACGTGGGCATGCAAAGGTTTACAATTCCAAATAAAAAAATTAGAAATATGCAGATCATTGCAATTACAAAAAATTTAATGAAAATGTCAGTGTGGTCATAGCAATAAAAAAATATAAAATAAGACTAAGTAAGCGAACCAATAATTATGTCAATCAAGGTAATAGTAAGTCAATTAGTTAGTGAATCTTCATTAAGAAAATCGTCAATCGTGTAACAAGTTTTCATAATTAAAAATTCGTTTAGCGCCCTTTTAAATTTCAATGTAGTCATATTTTTTATAAAATTAGGTACTCTATTATATATGAGTGGGGCAATAACAAATTTTTTTTTTTTGCTATAACGCGGTTTTATATTTAACTTGACATAATTGATTGATGTATTGTGTCCGTATTGGATTTTTTCTGACCTCTGATAATTTTTAAATAGATATCGGTTTTAGACTTTTAAAAAAGATCATAAACGTTCAGCGCGCTACTGAATAGGAATGAAATTATCATCAAACAATACACATGCCGCAAACTGAACATAATGACTTTCAGTGAAATCAAGTTGTAATCTCTGCATGTGTCGGCTGTCAGACATAAATCATGCTTCTCGCAACCACTTCGTCTTAAGTTTTGTTGTACAAAGTTTGAAAGCGTGTTGCATATACAGGGTGGGTAAAAAACCATGGATCTAACGAAACAGGGCGATAGTTGGAGTTATTTGCAGCAAAAAATATCTTGTGGCCCAGAGCCCTAACTTGATCTCCTTAAAAGTTATGACTAATTAAGTGTTTTTTTAAAAGAAAATAGCAAAATTTTAACCTATTTTTAAACAATCAATGGTGTTTAGTTGCTTCTACTAGGAAATGTATCATCACTACAAAAGTGCTTTTATGACAGTGGGTATCATGATTTATGAGTATTGATTGGCACTTTTTAAAATATCTTTTAAGTCTCACGAAAAACTATTTATAATTTATTTAAAAAAAAACAGCAGATAACCCCAACTATCGCCCTGTTTCGTTTGATCCACGATTTTTTACCCACCCTGTATAAATAGCCTACAGATATTTCATTGTCCTTTATCCTAGCTCTTTCGTCTTGATGCCAAGTTTGCACTCACAAGTGTACTAACTACTTGACATATAAGATTTGAGAGTTTGTGTTAGATATAAATTAAATGACCTCTTAGTACTTAATGCACTCACCAGTGGTTCCACAAGCTTTTTTAAATTATTTATTCTACACAAAAATAGTCTTTCTTTAAAAAAGATGCCTTTCTTTACTCTTAAATCGACAATATGGTTCTTAAATTCCTAAGGATCAAATTGTCTACTACATGGTTTCAGATTTGTTTATACCGACTCATCTGAACGGATCACTCCTTATATACTGGAAACCGACCCCAAAATAGTTACGAAAAGCCTAACCTCACGAATAAGTAAATGTTCCATAATGAGTTTAGGTGAATTACTAGCGGCCGTTCCACTTTTAATATTCGGCGATTCAATCTCATCTTATAGGAATTTATGGTTCTACCCAGTGCGAGCCTGAACCCTCAAGGTAAGAATTTCTATAACAACATTCTTACCCGACCTACGCTAGGGAAAACGCGTATCTACTCGTCTAGGTTATTTATCCAATGCCCACTTATCGATATACCAGTTACCCAAGTTTCAACTGGATATTCTGTTCACTACATAACAAGTTCGATTTGCCTCAAGTATTCATAAAACATTATAGCGGACGGTAAATATGTTGTAAGGAGTAATAACTTTTACAATTAAAACAAACATATGGATGGATACAATGAAAATCGAAAATAAATAAGGTCTTAAAGTAACCTAATATTGTTAGAAAGTCTAACGTTTTTAACCGACTTCAAAAAAAAGGAAGGAGGTTCTCAATTCGTCGGGATATTTTTTTTTTATTTTTTTTTATGTATGTTCCCCGATTACTCGAAGACGGCTGGACCGATTTGAAAAATTCTTTTATTGTTTGAAAGGGTATACTTTCAAGTTGGTCCCATTGTCATTTGGTCATAATCTGATGATGGAATCTTGGAGAAATCGAGGGAACTCTTCAAATATTAAAGGCACATCTATAGTGATTTGGGTATTTTTGATGAGCAGTTGACATAAGGCTATTGTAACTTAGATAAATTACAAATCAACCCACTAAAAAGTGAAAAAAAAAAACTATTTTACAAAAAATATAACCGACTTCCAAACTACAAATTGAAAAATAACTTTAATTTCGGAAGTCGGTGTCTTTGGATCAGTATTTAAGTTTTTTGACACCGACTTCCGAAATTAAAGTTATTTTTCACTTTGTAGTTTGGAAGTCGGTTATATTTTTTGTAAAATAGTTTTTTTTTTCACTTTTGTAGACAACAACATTGTTCTGTATACATTACTAACACGCGCCGATAGAATTTCCAAATAACAGTTATAATTACGTTGAAATCAAAACACCGCTCAATAAAGTGATTTATAAGTATTAATGGAACAAACGTGAATATAGAAGCGTGGTTAATGTGAATAAATACTGTTAGCGTAGTACCTATGTGCTAGATCACCTGGGTCCTTTCTCCTCTGCATCCTGCTTCGGATCCAGAGGTGGCAGTAGCTGCCTTCCATGTAGCAGTAGGCCGACTGCTTCACCACTTGACGACCACATATCGCTCGTTTTAGACAGTGCCTGTGAATTAATTTATCATCAGTTACCTTATAAGCAAGAATCCAAAAAAGCGACAAAACACACAAAACAAAACAACTAGCTAACCCGACAGACATTGTCTTGTCCAAATTTCAATGTTATGGACTTGAGTTCATACAAAAACCTCTAGAAAAAAGAACGTTCAGTTTTTCCCAAATTTGAACATTTTCAGGAAAACTTTTCCAATTTTTCTTTCCATAAAAATCTAATTCAGACTGTCAAAAATTTAATAACAGCCGCACGGGTCGATCGATCAGGTTAAGCTACGTTTGCCGCGGTCGGTCCGTGGATGGGTGGATTTTACATACCGAGACCCCTCCGTGCCTCGGAAAGCATGTTAACCCGTTGGTCCCGGCTGTCATTCTTGGATCTTTGACAGTCGTAACGGGTCGTCAGAAATCCAAAAGTCTGACAACCGGTCTCACCAAGGGGTATCGTATTACCAGTAACTGGGTTGTGGAAGTCAGATAACTGATAAGCAGTCGCTCTATGTAAAATGCTGGTATTTAGCTGCATCTGGTTAGACCGGAAACCGACCCCAACACAGTTGGGAAAAGGTTAAGCAGATGATGACAAAGAACATTTTGAATAAAAAAACTTTTACAAAAAAAATCAACTGACCTCCAAAAAAAAAACACTACAAAGCGAAAAATAACTTTAATTTCGGAAGTCTGTTGATTTTTTTGTAATTTTTTTTGAGTTGTAGTACCTACCCCACACAAATTCGAATACCACTAACTGTTAAATAAATAACAGTGACAGGAACTAATCATTTGATCCATAAACTAAGTAGGAAAAAAATACGTATTATTGAACCCAACTCAAAAACTGTCCAAGCAAAGTTATATGGGACTACTTTGAGAGCATATCCTTTCAAACAAAAAATAATTTTCAAAATCGGTCCATAATTGACGGATAAATCGGTGGACACATATATATTTAAAAAAAACAAAACACACGCTACGAACATATAACCTCCTCCTTTTTGGAGGTCGGTTAAAAAAATAGACAAATCGATCCATGGCAGCCGTTTTCAAGTGATGCGTTTACCAACGAAGAGCATTTCATTTTGATTTAAATAGACGACTTCAGATGGAAAACACTGAGATGACGGGTACATAATTGAGTGTTGGATCATTCGGTTCCCTACAAAATGGTTAAGCTGGATGGTGCTGATCCACGCGTCATGTTCGTGAACGGGCGCCGTCAGTTGAAACTGGTCATCTCTTATCTGCCAGGGCTTATTTTTAATCTTACATTTTCAATTGCTTTGATTATTTTTTTGTACATTGTTCTCACATAAAGAAGCAACAAGAATAATGTACCCAGAATTTTGAAATATATATATTTAAAAGAGTATCCTTAGAGTTTCTTGCCCGTTCTTCTCCATAGATATCTACGTTTTGGAATGGGCAACTAGTTTCAACTTTTTAACTAACTGACCGATTCTTTGACAGTTCAAAAGTGCCTGTAAATGATTTAATTGAAATAAATGCTTTGTGTTTGAGTTTAAGGTAAAAGAAAAAACGAACTGCGTCAAATAAATTGGCGTAAAGGCCAAAGTTTGATTAGGAACCTATAAAGAAAACATTTTTTAATGCTTTTGTGGCGGCATCTATATCGCCAAATACGAACTACGCATCAAAGACCTGACGTCACACAAAATCCTGACGTCACACAAATCCTGACGTCACACAAAACCTGACGTCACACAAATCCTGACGTCACACAAATCCTGACGTCACACAAATCCTGACGTCACACAAATCCTGCATCACACAATTTATCGCGCGAACGACATAATATAACAATAATAATACAACCTAAATAACAATATCAGTGTTAGTAATTGTTGGTGAGTGGTTAGTGCTTAAATACGAACTTAATAATTATCATGTAATGTAAGTTTATATCTATCTAGTATATTGCATCACATTTTAATCAATTATTTTCTTTAAGTACGCTGTACTGGTACAGCGTCTTAATATTTGTTTGCTGCACCGGTCGACGTCAATACGTCGGCGCCGGCTGTCGCTGACAGGGATTTAACGGATATCCGTATCCGCATCCGCAACTGCGGAGCATCCGCATAAATTTTGATATCCGCAAAACATCCGCATCCTCAACATTTGATTTTAAAAGCTCCGCATCCTCATAATTTCTATGGGGATGTGACCCTACGTTGTTCGCACAAATAGTGAATTTTTAAAAACTCGCGCCGGTCTAAATGGGTGGGCCGATAAGTGAGTAACGCGTTCCTATTGACTGAATTCGCAATGTCCTTGTCCTATGACAGACGATCGGCCGCACGTGGCAGTGGTGGCACGACTCGACTGTGGTTCCACATGTCACAATTTGAGTTACTGGGTGCTGGATTGCATGTTATTGTTTACTTTTTGTTTGCTCGTAGATGTGTAGTTTTTTGCAGGCGAATTACGCTACGGTAACCTACCAAATGATTACCTACGACCTTAATACAAATATAAATACTATATATAACAAAGGCTATTTTTTGTACAACATCCGCATCCGCACCCTCATCCGCATCCTCAATAAGGAATTTTTCAATATCCGTATCCTCATCCGCATCCTCATCCGTTATATGACATCTGTTACAACCCTACTGAAAACCAGCGCTGGGGCTCTGTCATGAATAGGGTCGTAGCATAATGCTGAGCGATAGCCTTTGCGTGGATGTGATGCAGCTTCCCCCAACCTTTCCTCATTTTTTGTATTTTAAACTATTTTTTGCGTCATGTTTACTGCAGATAAACGTTTTTTCTTTCTTTCTTTCTAAGTACTTAACGAATAACACTTATAAGACGTTAGAAAGATGAGAAATATAATATCACATTATTGGTTAGTCTTTAAGTGCAGGAACCTATTTATTTACGTTTTTTAGTGTCTACCTAACTAATGTTAAAAAACCTCATTATACAGGGTTATTGGTAAAACACCAACAACCTCTTAAGGGGTCAATGTACTCATCATTATGAACAATTTTTACTATGGGACCAACCCTGAAATCGCGAAAAAAATATCAGCTGTTCCATACATTTATGTTCGCTTATTTCGTCAAAATGTATGGAACAGCAGATTTTCTTTTTCGAGAGGTTGTTGGTGTTTTACAAATAACCCTGTATATGGTTGTACTTTTATGATGCAAATAAAGTTATTATTTATTTATATATGACTATCCAAAATCAATCGTTGGGCAGTTACCCGCCAGACATTTAGGATTAGTCCTTTTCTATAGAGGATGTCTGAACTTGGTCCCATTGGAAATAGAAAATGATCCCATTTCTGCAAAATTAACAACTAGTAATTAAATGAATACGTATTTTATTGTTGATTATATTGTTATCTTTCACCAATACAGTACAATACAAGTCATCATCTACCTCGATTGTTTGCGAAATTTAGTAAACAATACATATACCGTAGCCACGCTTCAAGATGATTAATGTTGATCTGTACCAAGAGTGTCATTTCACGTTAATTAACGAATTCTTAATTAAATATTGTGCTGAAACTCTGAAATATTTTAAATTGATTTTATATATATAAAATCATTAATTATTTGCCTGTCTGAAGTCTTGCCATTGGTTTCCACGCTTGATTTCTCTTTCTGGGTTTTTGTGATGGCGGTTTCAGACGTGGTTTTCTTACTTTTATCCTAATCAAGCAGTGTTTAGCCAATTTTGTTTACCTATCTATATAACATTGAACAATTCATAATATAAATACGATATGGTTCCTAAAACTAAATATTTACTTAGTTCCTGTGAAGGAAACACAATTATGAATATTTAGGTGATTGAATTTACAAACCAACAGTCACAAACAAAATTCATGTACAGTTTGCCGTTTTGCGTGGATGTGACGCATATTTTCCCCCAATTTTTTATTTACGTGTTTTTTTTAATCTTTCTTTGCGTCATGTTTACCGCAAATAAACGAATTTTCTTTCTTTCTTTCTTTGTTTGACTAATTCATTTCAATTTTTATTTAATCTGCCTCTGTCTTTATTTATTTTGGACCGCCTCGTTGGTCTGACAATTCCCGGGTCGGACAAAGTGTTATTGGGTTTTTCTATCTGAAATTTCTCAGTAGCAGCTTGGAGTCTGGATTTGTGCCCGGTTGATGGCAATAGGCTCGCCCCCTATTACATGGGACTTAAAAATAACTGGCGAAATGTGGGTGTATCTGCTACAGGGACACCTCTGCCCAACCCTTCGGGGAAACAAAGCGTGATGTTATGTTATGTTTTATTTAATCAAGTAACCATGACTCATTTGTTAATAAACTTATCCTATGTTAGTAATTAAGATAATTTTGTCTACATCCTGAACATTACCTGTACAGTACCTATACATAGCAGCAGTACTGCCCGACGTTTCACCGCGGCTGCACCATTCCAAAGGAAATGGCGCAGCAACGATTCATGTACGGACAGTCCAGCTTGCTCGAAATTAGAGTCAGGATACTATTGTTAATCCGATTCAAATAATTGTTTCTGGCAACTGGCAATTAAACCATTTATTTGATTTACTTATCATAACATCACCCATTGTTTCCCCGAAAGGTTGGGCAGAGGCACATTTCACCAGTTATGTTTAAGTCCCATGTAATAGGGGGCGAGCCTATTGCCTCAACAAGGCACAAATACAGACTCCGGGCTGCTACTCAAAAGTTCCAGGTAGAAAAATCCAATAATATTTTGCCCGACCTTGGGTGTCGACAAAACCTCATTCTCAGCAGTGGTAGCGCTTGCGACCAGTACCAGACAAACGATTTATTGTGAAATTAATTATGTCACTGGGTACCTAGCAAAACATTCCACTCTTATTCAATTTAAAATGGATTATGATTGGCAATACATATTTGTGAAAAGTTCAAAAGTAGACGAGATATCCACTTAAAAATTTGAGTTAAAGTTGTCGGAGCGCAACTACGGAGCGGGCGTGACGGTGCAGACGTAAGTAATATTTACAACGTAATAAAGGAAATTTGATATTTATCTACGATAAATAAAGTGCATATTTGCATGTGCTGTATAGAATTAGTAAAACGTGCGACTTGCGATCATCTCCGGTCGTGTCGCCTTGCAGTCAACGAAGAGACTACCAGAATGTGGAATCTCAGCGCATGCTTGCGGATTCTCTCGACTACGCGCGGATGTGATAGAAATAAAGAACGCGCTCTACGCCCTCTCGCTGCCAAAAGGCATCGTGATCGTGTATGCTCTGCACTGCACCTCCGTACCTACGCTGCTTCAACAATCTTTATATGGTTCAGGTTACAGTATATTTGCATAAAATAGAGGAATATACAGCACACAATGCTGCTATATTACGCAAATACCTACGTTTTTTATTGACCCAAACCCTTTTTATCTTCACATAAAAAGACAAGTGAATAAAAGTAGATGTTCTTACCTCCGTCTCGTCGTAGTACATTTTCTAGAACAAGCGCTCCAAGCGCTCCACTGTGAAAATCCCCGGAATCTTCTCTGGATATCCTCAGCTTTCAGCTGTCGTACTTGTGGCTGTCAATATGTTAAACATTATCAGTATTATCTTCCTGATTGAATTTTGGCTAATCTCAACCTCAATAAAGACTAGCCATCTATACAGGAGATGTAATAGTAATAGTATTTTCAAAACTTTAGTACACATTACATCAATGAGGTCTCGACCCCTGAACTAGGACATCCTGTATGACAGTGGTCGAGGTTTCTCCAGTTACATGGACCAACATGAGAAGACTTAGACTAAATATAATTATGTGGTTTTTTAAATAATGAAAAGAAAATTGGAATAAAATGAGAAAAAGACAAAAAATTATAAACAAATAAATTAATAATTCTAAAACATTTTCAGTTTTAGAATAAAATGGGGTTAGCATGTGTATGGTGATATATGTGTGATGGGTGTGTAAATGTTACAGTGCATAAATGTTTGCGTAAACACTGCAGGTGCACTCCTTCCCTCACTCTCATAGTCCAAAGGGATGGCAATCCAATACGCGGTTTTACGGTGTGTCCAAGGCTCGGGGAGCTCCCTCCCACTGCTAACTTTCCAACCTCGTGCTGCTACTGAGATTTCGAATGTTTGGCCGTACCAGGGCTTCGAACCCGAGGCTCCATAGTAGCGCGCCAAGAAACTAACTAGACCAACAAATTAGTCAATATATTATCGAACGTTCAACTCTACGCACTCTCTTATCTATCATCGCCGCCTACCGGTGCTAGTTACTTCAGTCAGTAAGCAATACTTTATTAGTAAGGTATTCACCGCAAACCACTTCACACGTCTACGCTGTTTGTTTTACGTGTCCAGCATTATATAAACAAACATGATACATGCCCATTTAACTAACGAAAATTTCATCGATCTGAATATTATTCATACCATCCGCGTCGGGAAATTATTCACAAAGAAAGATTTTGTATATCGGGAGTTGTGAAAGCAACATAATTATGTTTGATTGCTGTGTGGTCTGTCACACAGGACTATGAGGAACTCCCAGTCCTATTTATTTCAGATTAATTACTTGTGTATATACTGCAGTAACATTTTCTTCAGTTTGCGTTTCCGCCGGAGAGTTCAGTCCGCGTGGGCGCGATGATTCTTTACAACTGTAAACAAAAATAATATTACTAAATGCTATATTATTATGAGTCAGTTTTTACCTAAAATTTTCTGAGAAAATAACGTGATTACTGCTGAAACCTGAAAGATATAATAAATAGATAAGTTTCAAATATTTGATAAACAAGGTTTATACTTTATTTATTTTTTTACGTAGAATTTGTGCTTCTTTAGATTCTGTATATTTAAGCAGAACTAGACAATCGTATCTAAATGATCTTATTCAATTCTGAATGTCTCTTTGGTCGATTATTTGTAAACAAATCAAATATACTACGAGGAATTTTGTGATGACTCATACTGTAGCTTTGTTTAGTATTGACTCTATATTCAGTGGAGATTTTTGTTGCATAACATCTTATAAATAATAAAATCTTGTTCGGAAAATTCGCAGAAGCTTTCATATTATGTCACATTCTGTGTACCTTTATTCACACCGACGTATGATATCGTTTCGATAAAATATTCAAACATCACCTTGCGATTTCTATGCGGAGTGAGTCTCCACATATTTGACGACGCAAGCAGTGTCGCCGTCGGGTCCTGTGCCCGCCCCGACACGCGCTCCAGCGACCCCACGGAGAATATGAAGACTGCTTTAAATGTAAACCTGCAATTTTAAAAGATAATAATATCGAAAACTACTCGATGTAACAATCAGATACATGTGTCAATACTAAAGTAAATACCAACCTTTTCTATGTTTACTAAAATGTTCTAAATCGTCAGTTTCTTCGGAATAACTCATCTGTGCGATTTCATGCTGTGTTGTCACCTCGTTTTCAATCTGTAATTTATAAGTCTCATACAATATATCAATATCCCAACAATACATAATAGCTGAGATAACAATCAGTTTCCTACATGGATAACTAGGTCAATCCTTTTGAAAAGCCACAGTTTCTATACAACCGCTGCAATCAACCAAGACATATTTCAATTTGGCTGTGAGCCAGACATTTTTTTGTGATCGGAAATGCATTGTCAGTTGCAATGATAGTAATGTATCTAGAACTTTTCAAATTACTGCGTCCGTGTGCAATAATGCAATATTATGTGCATTGACAATTAGGTACAGCGGAAATGAAAAAACATTACAAAATAATTACATCTAAAACAGGGTCATATTCACCATCATCGTCATCAATGGCAGTTTTGTTCCACCCACTGCTGAGTATCGGCCTATTTCTTTTTGTGCCATGTTTCTATCTGCATATTTACCAGTATTTGTAACGTATTTAGTATTTGTGGAAAAGGTGATGCGAGTCTAGATCTTCCTTAAAATAATTGCAAAAGAACAGATCAAGTCATCCCTAGACTTCTATTCTCATATTACCAGTAATAGAACCGGCATCTTGCACGTGGAGCTTCTTCATAACACAAATACACTTTGTATTTTCATAAAAACTTGTAAAAACCTAGTCAAGAAGAAGTATCAAGAATGTAATATGTACCTATTAGGCGAAATAATACTCACTTCGTGTCCCGGAATGGTTCCGATGATGATGATGCTAAAAATGATGACAGGACATAGCCACTTCATATTCCTCAGTCCTGGCAGCTAACTGTCCATCAAAATTCGGCATCTAAAAGATAAAAATAATAGACAAAATCAAAACATGCAACTATTTTGGAATCCAATTTAGATTTTTCCTTGTAATCGGGAAGTGGTACTCAATAGATAAATAATGACTGATATTTTCCTGTTGGCAAAATTCATTTAGCGAATATTCCTTTTGAGAATCAAATTCGCAGTACGTGATAGATAGATAGATAGAATATTCTTTATTATGTACACCATAAAAATTACAGACATTAATATAGAAATTTTACATTGGGTGACACAATGGGCGGTCTTATCGCTAAAAGCGATCTTTTACAGACAACCTTTGGATGGATTTAAATGGAAAAGGAGAGACAATACTGCAGGTAGTCAGTGGTGTACCATTTACATATACAACAGAATACACAGATACATAAAGCATATAATTACCTATATATATATATATATATTAGACAGATGTACATAAAATTATAAACATGAAACAAGAGCAAGGAATTATATGTAATGACGATGTTTAAGGAGAGAGAAAGTGTTTTTTTACCAGAATTTTAAAAGTGGACAAAGATTGAGCACGCCTTATCGACACGGGCAAGGCATTCCATAACCGTACTGCTTGAACCTTAAAAGATTTGTCATAAAAGCCGGTGGAATGCATCGGCATCTCTAGTCTCAAATTTTCCGATGACCTCAGATATCTATTATGTGTGTCATGAAGGAACTTGAAACGTTCTTTAAGATAAGAGGGGGTTTTAGGATTGAACAGAATACTGTAGAGCTGAAATAAGATATGAGCATTCCGGCGAAGACGTATGGGAAGCCACTTGAGCTTTGTACGAAATTCAGAAATGTGATCATATTTGCGCAGGCCAAATATAAATCTTATGCAAAAGTTTTGAAGTCGCTCAAGCTTATCTAGCTGTGCCTCAGTGAGATCAAGATAACTGACATCAGCGTAGTCAAGGATGGGAAGTAAAAGGGATTGTGCAAGCGCAGTTTTAGTGGCAGTCGGAAGAAAGTTCCGCAGTCGTCTCAAGGACTTACCAGATGCAAAAATTTTGCGACTTACGTCCTGTAGCTGGGGACCCCAAGAAAGATGTTTGTCAATCCAAACCCCAAGGTTCTTAACCTTTTCGCTTACTGGAATAGCAGTTCCGTTAAATTGAACTTGAGGAAGCTGCGACCAGTTTATCTTGGGGGTCATCCTTGAGCTCCCAACAACAATGACCTGAGTCTTCGATGGATTAACCTGCAACCCATGCGCCTCACTCCACTCGCAAATTGAACCCAAATCCTTGTTTATTATATTAATTGCATCAGCCAAACCCGAAAGAGCAGCTTGTCTATATATTTGCAAATCATCTGCATAAAGGTGGTAGGAAGAAAGAAGTTTTTTGGAAATAAAGTTTATAAAAATTGCGAAGAGTAAAGGAGATAAAACGCCACCCTGAGGTACACCGGCAGAAGTATAACACCAAGAAGAACAAGACTCTTCTATGCATATACGTTGCCGGCGGCCATACAGGTAACTACGAAACCAGTCAATCGCCGTTGGAGATATGTTAAGCGAGCGAAGCATGCTAAGCAGGATATCGAAATCGACAGTATTAAACGCATTACTGAAATCCAGTAAGCACAGAACACAGTGACCTCGTTATTACTCGTTAAGGCTTAGTATTCAGGTTTTTAAGGTAGCTACGATGAAGGTAAGGGCTGTAGCTTCCAAAACGTTAGCGAAATTAAATGTAAATTGAAAAAATGACGACGCGTCGTCATTAAAAAGTCAAATTCTACAACATACAACTTGAATCCACCTTCGATCCACTATCACAATACACTACTATTTTGGTTTAACATAATTTTTTTCTACTTTCGTGTTTAGATATATGTAGATGCTCATCACGTCTTCAAAATTTCGGCCGCAAATTTCATTTGAACCCGGTATACACAGTGGAATTTACTTCCTCAATTTGTTTCAATCTAAACGTGCTAAGGAACTGTATCATAAATTATTTCTTATTTGAAGGGCAGAGTTACTCCGTGCGATCTACTTTCAACTCGACAACTTAATAAATATCAAGTTAATTGACCCGAAGAGAAAGACAGACTTAACTTCACTAAAAAGACTGCTTTGAATGACAATGGGACAAAAATTTTCTAATGCACATCATTCGAAAACTGATGAGCAAATTGATCCCTCGTTAGTATTTTTTAGTCTGATTTTTTACGCCTGTATCCAAAAATATCCAAATCGATCACTATATATTTATTAAAAGCTTTTATTTAACTTGCAATGTATGTATGTTCGGGTGGACTCTTGCAACTCAATTTTGAAGCAGATATCTTATCAGCATTTCTACAATATGGGTATCAAATGAAAGGGCTTGTTGAGAGTAACTCGAAAAATAATGTGACATCATTCTAAATCTAATATGGCGGACCATCCAAGATGGCGGAATAGTTATTTTTAATGCATTTCTACAATATGGGTCTCAAATGAAAGGGTTTGTTGAGAGTAACTCGAAAATAATGTGACGTCATTCTAAATCCAATATGGCGGACCATCCAAGATGGCGGAATAGTTAATTTTAATGCATTTCTACAATATGTGTATCAAATGAAAGGGCTTGTTGAGAGTAACTCGAAAAATAATGTGACGTTATTCTAAATCCAATATGGCGGACCATCCAAGATGGCGGAATAGTTATCTTTAATGCATTTCTACAATATGGGTATCAAATGAAAGGGCTTGTTGAGAGTAACTCGAAAAATAATGTGACGTTATTCTAAAGCCAATATGGTGGAACATCCAAGATGATTTTTATGCACTTCTGCAATATGGGTATCAAATGAAAGGGCTTGCCGAGAATAATTAGAAAAATATTCTGACATCACTCTTAATCCAATATGGCGGACTTTTGAAGTTTTTTATTCTTTCCTATAGTATGGGTATTAAATGAAAGGGTTCGGTGAGAATAAAAATGCAGCTTAAAAAAAGATGGTGATTATAAGCTCCGTTACTCTAATCCACCTGAAAGGTGTAGAGATCTCGATTACCTACTATTAGAAACCTAGCCAGCAATAACTAAAAAGTAAAAAATAAAATTATAAGCAAAAAAACTTTAAAAAAAAGCTTTTATTTAAATGCTCTAAAAAGAAGAAAATAAAATTTTCTTTTAAAATTTTAACTATTAACTTATAACCTCATTATACACAATTTATATGATCATAAAATCTTGTCGCGCGATTACACTTATAGGTACTAATGCAAACCTCGCGACAAGCTTTTACTATCATATAAATTGTGTATAATGAGGTTATAAGTTGATAGTTAAAATTTTAAAAGAAAATTTTATTTTCTTCTTTTTAGAGCATTTAAATAAAACCTTTTTTTTAAATAAGGTTTTTTTGCTTATAATTTTTTTAAACTTAAAACAGTTTACACATAGTTGACACTAGACAGTTAAAACACTGTATTTTTGATAGTTTTCACGAAGCTATACAAAGTTCTCAGTCCGCGAAACGCGCTGTATTTTCTCTTTAAAACTTAATTGGGTGGTGGTGCAAATAAAATAGCCAACAAATGACGCTTGCCGTGCCACTAACAAGGAGAAAGAATAAAGTCAACGACTCCTAAATTGGCATTAAAAGTGCTTCTAAAACAGTAACATAAATCTACGAACGACATAAAAAGTAAAAGTCTTTTTATTATCTTTACTTTACTATGTAAATGTAAGTTTATGTCTCAGTATTTGCCAAAGACTTTCTTTTTTAATCGACTTCCAAAAAGAAGCAGGTTCTATGTTCGACTTTATGAATTTTAATTTTTATGTATGGTCATCGATTGTGGCTAAGTAATAACAGCTGCACGGGTCGATCGATCAGGTTAAGCTACGCTTGCCGAGGTTGGTCCGTGGATGGGTGACCATCTTTACATACCAAGTCCCCTCCGTGCCTCGGAAAGCACGTTAAGCCGTTGGTCCCGGCTGTCATTTGTAGATCTTTGACAGTCGTTACGGGTAGTTAGAAGCCCAAAAAGTCTGACAACCAGTCTACCAAGGATTATCGTGTTACCTAGTCACTAGGTTGTGGAGGTCAGATAGGCAGTCGCTCCATGTAAAATACTGGTATTCAGCTGCATCCGGTTAGACTGGAAGCCGACCCCAACATAGTTGGGAAAAGGCTAGGCAAATGATGAATGATGTATGGTCATCGATATTTTCGTCAATGATGGACCAGTTTTAAAAATTCTTCTCTTGCGCGGTAGTCCATATAAATTTTATTAACTTTGCTTGGGTAGTTTTTGAGTTAGCTTCAATAAGGTAATTTACCCACTTAGTCTATGTGGATGATCGTCATAATAAGTTCCTGTAACTGTAATTTACATAGCAGGTAGTGGTATTCGAATTTGTGTGGGGTAGGTATCACAACTAAAAAGTGAAAAATAAAAACTTTTTACAAAAAAAAAAACCGACTTCCAATAAAGGGTGTTAGTGTTCTACGAAGTGAAAAATTACTTTAATTTCGGAAGTCGGTGGCAAAAAACGAAAATTCAGAACCAAACTGTTTTTTTTTTGAAGTCGGATGTTTTTTTTATTGTAAAAAGTTTTTTTAACGAAATTGCTCCTAAACTTAAGTTTCTATTGGTCTATTGGTGTAAATAATATGGAGTGAATGGACCATCCATTCACTCCATTCGGTCCTCATTATATCGATGTTCCAACGGTCGAACTTTATGCAGAGCCTGGTTACAACTCAGCGTTTTCACAACAATGAATCACAATTATAGGCACATTGAACTTGACCTGGAAATTGAACCTGAGACCTCACAGTTAGCCATACAGTCTAGACTAGACCAATAATTGTATTTCTATCAAATCAGTCGTTGTATTGTGATGGCTGCTAATAAAATACATCACGTATATGTCTATCATGACATCCCATATAACCGTTACCGTGGCCGTGATAGATCATGCATAACATTACCAAATTCGGTATGATCGATCGGTTGATGGCATATTTATCTCATACCACTAGACGAAGCGATGGTTGGTACAACTGTACAGTCGACCTCCGACCTTTTTTTTGAATGGGAAATTATCAAATAACTTCTCCCGATCTGGGCGGAGCGGGAGGGCGTGCCAGACTCTCACTGACTAAAACCCACCCGTGTTGCTTCGGTTGCCCTGTTGCCGAGGGCCACGATCTCCCTGTCGGTTTTCTTCGAACCCCCGGCAGGCTACGGCCCTAGCCGACCCCGTCAATTCTGCTGACATCTCTTTGAAGCGTACGTGGAACACAACGCGCCGTCGACCCGGGCTTGGTCCTTATCGGACGGCGAGCTACCCATTGCTCACCGTCCGCAAGTCCGCGTCTACTGTGGCCGGAAATCGGCCTGCTATTCTCGACGCCCAGGGCGTCTCCTCCTGCGGCGGTTAGGGCCGTGAGGGCGCGAATTTTGCCTCTTCCTCACGTGTTTCACCTCCTCCTTCGCGAGCATTACTGCTTCACAGAAGGAGGTGACGGCCTCCCATTTCCTCTCGCTTCGCACCATGGCCCGAATAAGGGCCGGACGCGAGAGATCATCGCCGCCGATCGCCTCCACGAAGACACGGCGATGCTCCGCTCAAGCCGGCAGATCGACCTCCGACCTTGCTTGTTTAATTGCTGTATCACCCTAAGCTTGAATGTCACTTGCACGTCAAAAACGACAAGTCGTATTAATTGTCTGTGTGATTTAGGGCTGATTTCACCAATTAAACTTAACGCGATTAGCACATCTAAATTGCGTTCAAGAGCTGTCAGTATCAATATTCCCCAATAATGATGTCACTGACAGGTCTAGAACACGGTTTAAGAATGCTGATCGCGTTTAGTTTCAATGGTCTAATTAGTCCTTACTCCTTAGTGAAGTTTCAATTCACAGGTAATTGTTGTCAAAGTGGTAAAACAATTACGAAATCAACTATACCTTCCTACCAACAGGGTGTTACAAGACCTTTTTATTGTGTAACTGCATATCTAGCACATGTGTGAGCACTGTGATCATGTACCTTCTATAAAGCCACCATTTACTGGATACGTCTTTCATTGACTTGAATGTGCTCTGGCGGCTGAGAGTATATCATGCTCCCTCAAATGTCTCGCTGGTGGTGGCTTGTGTGTTGGGTAGTTAAGTTCCCTTTAAAATGGTTGAGCTAAATGGTGCTGATCCATGCGTCATATTCGTGAACGGGCAATGTCAGTAAGGACTGGTCATCTATTAGCTGCTACGGCTATTTAATTTTTTTAATTGTTTTTAATATTTTTATTACGGACGCTTTTAAAGTGCACGTATTTCTACATTGTTCTCACATGTATAATTTCAACATGAATGATGTAACCAATATTTTGTAACAATATTATGATTTAAAAGAGTGTCCGTGGAGTTTCTTGTCTGTTCTTCTCCATAGGAACCTACCTACTACGCTTTGGAATGGGCAACTAGCTTCATCTTTCTGACTGACCGACCCTTTGACAGTTCAAAAGTGCCTGGAATTGGTTTAATTGAAATAAATGCTTTAAGTTTGAGCTTCACGAAGCCGTCATCTACGCATTTTGTACATCAAACTAAGTAACTCTGTGCAAAAATTAATTGCTGAGAAACGACTTTTATTTCTGGTGGGAAAATTCTCTGATTAGGGTAATGCGTAACGTAACGCTCGCAAATATTGTGCTTATAGAGTGCATGCAACGGTACAGGGATCGTGAGAGTATTAAACTTGTTTTTGTAAAAAAACTTCAAAAAACGTTGGAACTTTGATCTTCAATATCTGCATAACCAGAAGATTCCCAGGTATGATTCGGTACAAAAAAATATATCATAGTAACGGGAAGAACAAGTGACTCTCGGCTTCGTTAAGAATGTTTTTTACACCCATTATAAGTACTGCTCTATACAGCAACAAACATGAATTGTTTCCAATACCGTACCTATCAAAAAATCTAGCATAACCTGGGTCTATAAACAATTTATTATTTCAGATAAGTACCTACTAAACCTTTATGTAGGTCGAGTGACTAACGAGATTTAAGTTAAAGTTCATACAGTCAAAGCTTTGAAAGTTTTCTCAGAAAACGTACACTGGAATAAACCAATAGCTGCATGAAACAATCATATTGTGTGTTAAAAATTACTCTTCAAACTCTTAGAATTTCATTTTGCGGGTAGTTCTCATTATGTAGCACTCGTAAGAACAAAGACAATTGCACCGTTTGCGCAGAAACAGGTTGTCAAAGTCAAAGTCAAATCATTTATTTCAAATAGGCCCATGTATGGCACTTTTGAACGTCAAAAATTACAAAATAATAAAATTGATTCTAGTCGCCCCTTCCAAAAGGTAGTTTTCGTATGGAGAAGAATGGGCAAGAAACTCCACCGTTACTCTTTTAAATTTTTTTACAATATTGTTTGTATATGTACGTACATTTGTTAAATAATTATTATATGTGAAGACGATGCACCTAGAATAAAATTACTATACCACAATAGGTAAAAACAATTAAAAATGAAGCAACGATAGATAATTTAATTTGTGATAGATACATGGTTCTCACATATTTACAAACATTGTAAAAGTAGACGATTTTCCTAAAATTTTACAATTAATAAGTCAGTGTGTAAGGAAGTAATCACAGAATGTAAAATCAATGTCATAAAACACAAAGTAATAAATTTTACAATTACATTAGCAACCAGTTTGATTTTGTCTTGATTCTAAATTGTCCTATGGAGCAGGACCAGCATGTTTCCAAGCACTCTTATCTTGGATATAATCCTCTAATTTGTAATATGCTTGTTTACAAAGTGTACTTTTTATATGAGTTTTAAATTTTCTTTCATTTAATTGCAATATGTCACAAGGTATTTTGTTGTAACATTTAACACAGTACCCCCATAAAAGATGTATGTACTTTAGATAACCTGAAAAATGGTTGATCTAGTTTATCTTTATTTCTAGTATTAAAATTATGTCTATCACTTATTTTATTAAAGAGATGTGGATTTTTCCTTACAGTTGAAGTGTCAAGTAACGATTTCCGTGTAAATCTTGAGCTCCGTAGTTTTATTTTATTTGATGTAACATTTTCTAGAAAGAATATTTTTAGGACTGTACTTTACTAACTATCATTTGTGATAAGAAAACAAGTATACCTACCTTAAGTACCTACTTATCTGATAACATTTTGAGACAACTTACAACTCGAAGTTGCTAACCTACTTGAATACGAATAACACCACTCTGTGAAACACTGTCAACTCTAACTTTAACTTATTTAAACTTCTCCTATTAAGCTGAAAAACAAAGCACCTAGGTGCTAAAAAAATTTTACGAAATTTTCCTGTATATCTACGAAAAATCGAATAGACCGTTAAGCTCGTGCTCGTCGTTAAGAATAAAACACATGTCTTGTGGACCCACCCACCGTAATGCCTAGAAATATATCTTCGATCTAATTTTAGATATCGTTGTGATACACCCACACGATTACCAACTAACAACGTAAATAGTAAATGGTTCTGAGAAAATTAGCTCGAAATAGAACTGAGACTCTTTGAACAGTAATTTTATAACGAGCTAGAACTATGTGGATTAAACATCAAACGCCACTAAACACACTTTAATGGTTTTGATTGAGTCAAGTCTCGGAAAACTCGGAGAAATGCCACTAAAAAGGTAAGAGCTGCTTAAAGCGCGGCTTTGACAACTATTAACATGTTCTAAACCAGACCAAAAGTTATGAAACCAGCTGCGTGCACTTATAATATTTTTATCATCTGGGATGAAAGTACCTTTTTTTTTCTGCGGGGAAATCCTCATGGGGAAACCCTCCTTCTGGGGAATACGCAATACGGGAGGATTATATTGCACTCCTACTGACTAAAACCCCACGGTTCCCACGACTACCATGACTTGGGGGTCTGGGAGATACTCGTAAATTCGCGCGCAACCCCGAGTGGTATCAGCCGGCCTTCCCAAACTTTGAGTATTTGTACCAAGTCAAAGGTTACATCTCTTTGTAGATACATGCTTTGTTCCAATCTAAATATCTCCAGATCATCAAAATATTTCGATACATCGATTGTTTAAACGTGTTTTATCAACAGAAAAAAAATTGCATATGAGTTTTATGTTAGTAAAGCAACTATATTTGGTAATGGTGCCGATTCCCTTGCTCACAAACTAAACTAAATTTAAGTTTAGTGCATCTTTTTCTTTCTATTTCATTAAGAAAAGGACAGAAGATAAATTTTAGTTTTGTTCCTGTCAAATTAATCAGCGCTTGACGTAAATTGACGTAATTTTAGTCGGCAAGTTTTTGATCACGTCTAAACTTGTATGGAGTAGTGACAGGCGCTGATTAATTTGACAGGACTAAACTAAAATTTATCTTCTGTCCTTTCCTTAATGAAATATATATAAACAAAAAGATGCACTGAACTTAAATTTAGTTAAGTTTGTGAACAAGAGAATCGGCACCATTATATGCTAAAGAATTTAGTCCTTATTAAATTTTTTGTTTACGACTGGCAAAATGTGCTGAAAAAGTTAAGATTAGTTAATGAACAATAAACCTTTTTATTTTGGGCATAACTTAGAAAATAATAAAAAGAACAATAGAGTGCACTAATTTTAGACGGTAATAAAACACATGTTTGTCTGAAATGCATTTCTTGCAGTGACAGTTCTGGCATATATGGTCTGTCTGTGTCTATTCTAGTTCACGAACAATGCAATTAGAGACAAAGTGCGAATGGGTGTCTCAATATGTCTAACAATTCCCATCTACATAGACCATATAGGGACCCTTGCATTTGAAGTCATTGTATTTCGAAATCCATGGCACGGTTATGAACATTAAAATGGTAATAGGTCAAGAACAAAACAATTAGCAATACCAGGCTATTATTGTCCCACTGCAAGATAATGATCCCTTCTCATACGGAAAAGGAATGAGCAATTTTAGATAGATATTTTAGCCTTCTTGCTCGCTCCGTTTTAGCGATTAGGTACGGATTAGTAAGTCCTGTTGGCCAATTCTCGTACAAACAAAAAAACGTTCAAATTCAAGTTACAATCTCATCTCAGCGACATTAAATGTCAAAAATGTAGGAAAACTAGAGACAGACAGATTGAGACTGAGATTATCGATGCGAATATTCGTAAAAATACGAGAAATGCTCCACAATGGTGTCCAAGATCAAGCAAGTAGGTAATGTCTATGAAGTCACATTGGTACCTCTACCTAACAGCTACGTTAATGATAGGTATATAAATTTTTATTATTAATTTAAATTTTCAAAATAATTAATTCGCATAACGGCTCGCGCAGACAGGCACGACGCGACACCGGTAGAATAACTTCCGTGAAGTTTTCATAGAAATTATTCCACTAGAGTCGCGTCGCGCCTGTCTGCGGGAGCCTAAAAGTTGAATTTAGTCAGGGATAATCCTATGCAAATTAACAAGAATATGTAAATATTCAGATACCAAATAAAGTCTTTGTTTTACGAATTTTAAAACTAAAATGTTTTGCTATTTATTCCTACTTAAAAGCTTCCAACGGTACTTCCTGAGTTCATAACCTTTCGTATGAATTGTTTTTTCTTAACATTCTTGTTCGTTTGCATATTGCATTAATATAAAATGAAGTTTTAGATCTCGCAGCTTTTTTAAGATTCAGAACAAAACGGAATTTAATACCAAATAAATTACGTAATACAGACAAAGGCTAAAATGGGTGCTTTCATTTTTTAATTTTAGAGTCACCCTCATCGATTTGCATGATATTATCCTGGATAATGATACACGGCAGCTTTCCGCCGTTCCACATCATTTCCTAAATCCGTTTAACTTTTTTTGCTACCCGTCTATTCTACTGTGATGGCTCAGTAGCATTTGAAATTTTGCGTTGTTTAAGCACAAAAGCACTTGTTACAAAGACATGAAAAATGTGAGTTGACAAGTCCTTTGTCTATAGTCGTTTACAACAGGAAAACGTTCACACTAAACATATAGAACTAATTCTCTGAAGAAGCAATTTTTTCTTAAAAATTTAATTATATTTTTACACTTCGATTCGTTTTGGTTCTGATTTCAAACAGTTCCATTAAGTCTTGTTAAACGTACAGTGTAATAATAAACTGTAAATCCGATTTAATGTTTGCAATAAAAATGAATCAGTTTCATCTGGTTCAAAGATTGTTATGATGAGTTAGCATTCTTTACACGTTAGTGATAAGAATAAGAATAAGAATAATTTATTGGTCCATTGTTACAAAGTAAATTTCAGAAAATAATGATATAGTATGCTTATAATGTAACTAGAATATTTACCATAGTATTAAAACAGTGGTCCCCAAACTAGGCAGCGCCTGTATCTTGGGGGCCTGAGTTGCGTTAACTTAAATTTTAATTCAAAACATGTTTACGTTAGCTTAAATTTAATTTTAGGGTGTTTGAGAATGGACAAAATAGTTAATTAAAATTAAGGGTAGCGAACTATCAAAATAAAAATAAATTGAACAAATAAAACAATTCTAAAATATTTATATATATATAGTGTGTGTGTGAGTGAGTGTGTGGGGTTGGGTGTGAGTGTGTGTGTGAGTGTGCGTGGTGGTGAGGTGAAAGTGTGGGTTTTGTGTGAATAAATTACTTGTACCTATATTACTAACTCACCATATCTTCAGTGTCGTTGTATGACAGGGAGAGAAGCCAACTTTTTGTCATTCTTTTAAACGAGTGAGTGTCAAGACCTGTAGTATCACAGCGCTTGCTTATTTTATTGTAGATATGAGTGTGTGAGTAAGAGGGGCATCGTCGGGCCAGAAGACTGTTTGCATTAGGGAGAGGGACATGAAAGATACGTTTTGAAAGCAGGCTTTGGTAGTCAGGTCTGTTTTTAATAGATTTGTGTGCATGCAGAGCGGCACTAAGTATGTATAGTTGACGTACTCGAAGAACCGGAAATTGATTGTATAGCAGATCTGTCGGGAACCTAAAGGGCTTTCTAAGCATCACTTTAATTACGGCTCTTTGAGCTCTTTCTATTTCAATAAATGTGCTTTTTCCGGCTCCGCCCCAGACGGAGATTCCATATTGGAGTATTGATTGACAAAGACCTAGGTATATTGTTCGGAGAATTTTAATAGGAGTGCAGTCTCGTAGTTTTTTCATGACGTAGATTAGTTTTCTGACGCGGCCCGCTAGCAAGTGTATGTGAGGTTGAAATGATAAATTTTCGTCTATTGTAATACCTAGATATCTAAGGGAGGAAATGCGGTCTATAGGAGTACAGATACAGTTTGTGAGTGGTGAATTGTGATCGTTGCGGCATGTGTGGAATTTGAGTGTCAATTGGCGAGGAGGACTGGAGGCTATGGTTTTGAAGAAAGTGATCAGCTTGGTTTTTTTTACGTTAAGTGTAAGTAAATTTCTACTAAGAGTCTCGGAGATAGTAAGAAGACCAATTTCGGCAAGATTATACACCTGTTCCCAAGTTTCGGCGTGGAATATGATTGCCGTGTCGTCTGCATAAGAAATTATTTCAGCGTTTTGAAGTGGTGCATTAAGGATGTCGTTCATATAGAAGGCAAAAAGAGTCGGACCAAGAGTACTACCTTGAGGAATTCCAAAGTTGATTGGTAGTACTCCACTAGAGTAGTCACCTACTTTTACTTGTTGCCGGCGATTTGTTAAATAGCTTCGAAACCAGTCTAGCGCATTTCCTCGTATTCCTATACTCTCTAGTTTGGACAGGAGTAGATCTATCGATATGGTGTCAAACGCCTTGGCTAAGTCAAGGAAAACTGCCAAGACGTGTTCGCCTTTTTCAATGCAAGAAGCTATGGAGTTGGTCAATAATATACCAGCGTCCTCGGTTGACTTGCCTCTTCTAAAGCCAAACTGTCTTTCAGATATTAGATTGTAATGTTCCAAAAAATTGACTAGTCGCTTATTTACAACTTTTTCAAGAAGTTTCGATAGAATACACAGAAGTGCGATAGGACGGTAGTTTTCCGGTGATTCTTTAAGACCGCTTTTATGAATGGGTCGGATACAGGCAACCTTCCAGCAATCTGGGAAGATACCGTTTTCCAAACTTAAGTTAAAAATGTGAGTGAGTGGTTTTAACAGTGTTTTTTTAAGAAGTAGAATTTGTCTGACACTAATTTCATCCAGTCCGCCGGCGCTGTCAATTTTAAGTTGATCTATAAGTTTTTCTATTTCGTCCTCATCCGTTGGGTGGAAGAAGAAAGAGTGTGGTGGAGTTCCATGTGGTTTATATTTGTCTGCAAGGGATGCTTGGGTTTCGGACAGTCGCGTAAGTATGAGATTAGAAAGATTGTTGCCTAGGGAAGTGAAATAAGCATTACAACTATTTAAAGAATCGACAGGGTCCTGTGTGTTAGATAATAACTGGGAAGAATCACTTTTTTCGGTATTCGGGTTGTAAATAGATTTGATGGTGTTCCAGAGCCTTTTTGGGTTGTCTTGGTTTTTGATTATGAGTTGATTGTTATAATCAGTTTTAAGTCTATGTAGCAAGTCGTTACAAAAGTTTTTGTATCTGGTGTACACTAGGCGTCGCATTTCATCATTTGGATAGGATCTTAAGGCTAGATGAAGATTATCACGATGCCTCATACATCTCATGAGGCCTGGTGTTATCCAGGGTTTTATATTGTATTGACTTCGACTGACGGTGATTCTACGTGAATTTTTAGCGATTGAGTTAGAAATAGTTTCAACTAGTGCGTTTACGGAGGAGTTAGTGCAATCGGTAGTTAATACGTTAAACCAATCTGTGTTTTTCATCTCTGCGGCGACTGCCTCTTCGTCAATTTTAATTTTATACCGGGTTTTAGCTTTGGTGAGAGTGGGTTTTTGGGCTATGGCAGCCATGGTTATATCATGATCTGTAATAGATGATTTCCCTATGATCCCTACAGATGTGAAGTTTGACTTGACAAAAATGTGGTCAAGACAGTTGCGTCCTCTGGTAGGCTCAGTAATCGCAGGCAAAAATCCGTGCGTTGCCATGAGACTTAGATATTCAGTGTGCTTATTGTTGTTAGAATTATAAATATCTATGTTAAGGTCTCCGCTTACTATGATAGTTGGGTACCTTTTTAATTGCGTAAGGACCGTGTCTAAGGAAATCATAAAATTATCAATGTTAGGGAAAGAGGGAGAGCGGTAAATTCCCAGGACAGCCACCTTATCGTCTAGTATAGTAAGAAGACTGTCTGCTTCTGCGACTTCTGTATCTAATACAGAAGTGTTCCAAGAGGTTTTGGTGTATATGACTACACCTCCGTTTTTATTTTGTTGGGTATTAGTGCGGGATGCGGAATACCCTGGTAGTAGATCGAGTATTGTCATGTCACTTAACCAACACTCAGTTAAAACTATAGCATCGAATTCGGTGTCAAGGCGCTGGAAGGCTGTATAAAAGTTATCAAAATTATGTTGATAACTTCTAATGTTAAGCGAAAGGATTTTAAAATTGTTAAAGTTAGGCAGCAGTTTCCTACATTCTTCTAATTGATCACATGTGTAACAATGTATAGTAACATTTTCGTCAATGTCCTGGATGATGTCAAGTAAAGCCATTGATATTTTTGATGAAAAAGTTATATTTTGTAGTCATTATGTGTATTGTAATTGTTACTATAGAATTTTCGTAAACATGAAGATGTAGGAAAGCATTAGTGTGAAAATGTGTGTGTATGTGTATTTTGGTTGTGTTCGTGAGGTGTGTAAGAGTTCGTGTATTTGTTACAGTGGGAGTACTGTAAACTTCGGAAAAGTTTATGTAAGTGTTGTTATATCGCGATAATATTATTAAGGTACACAGTATGTTTATAAATTGCAGAAAAAAGACATCTGAATACAATTTGAACGTAAAATAAAATTTAAAAAGAAAATAAAATCTAAAAATATTGTGCGATCTTAAAGTTAGATGAGATCTTAAAATAAGAGATCGAAGAATAATAAAATGTTTGTACGTTACGTCACACTGGGATCGCAGAACCCAAGTGGCGGTCCAGATCTTCAAAGTTCCGTATGTGGATAGAAGGGTTGCCTTCTTGCTTCCGAACGAGAACGTTACCATATTTAATCCAGCAGAACTTGTAACTATGTTCCTTCGCAGCAAGTTTGGTTGCACGAAATAACTGCCTGTTTCCTTGGGTGAGGCGCTCATTTATGTAGATGTTTCTCGTTACACCAGCTATTTCGATGTCAGTCGAAGTGAGAGTCCTTCTAGTTCTGGCGGCCTTCAAGAATTCGTCACGCTTGTAGCGCCGTACAAAACGGACAGCAAGTGTGCGCGGTGGAGTTTCAGTTGAATCTTTGGATTGTTGTCGGCGTGGACCCGCTCTGTTCACGTAGTCTAAATCTTGTTCCTCTATGGAGACTCCTATTTTGTGAGCCAAGACGCGCACGACATGAAGCGGGTTTTCATTTTTGAACTCGTTGATACCAGATATCTCTAGTTCATTCTTCAGTGACGATTGCGCTTGAGTGTTCAACTGTTCGCGTAGATTAGCTATGGTATTGTTGAGGGAGATTATTTCTTCTTCGCGTTTCTCTAGCAATTTTATCCTTGAGTCGTAGTCGTCGAGACGCGTGTAGCATTGCGTTAGGTGATCGGTCAGGGATGTAATATGAGACTTTATGTCTACCACATCACCTCGAAGTAATTTTATTTCGGTGTTAAGAGTGCGTAAAATCTCCGAGTCAGTAAGTGCAGTGGTAGATTTCTCATGTGACGAAGCAGAGTGGTAACAATCAGTTGGGTTAGGCGGCGGCGTCGTGACGTCAGTCGGCATCGGCATCTCGAGAGCGGAGTAGCGCAAGGGGGTAATTACTCTCTTTGTAGCCTTGCTTTGACAGGATTGACAAATCCAGCTCGACTTCGTATCTCCTGTTAACTTGGACTGATTCCCAGCATTAGCACATGCGATGTGAAACAGTAGATCGCATTTTGAGCATTTTATATTCGATGATCTCAGCGCTTTGTGACATGATGCACAGTTGTTAACCATAATTATTGTTTATTATTTACGTAATTTTTTTTTTTAAATCGGTGACACAAAATTCCAGGAATCTGAGCTAGGCACACCTGCATGTGCACCTGCGACGGCCGCGGCGGGAAGTAAGTACCTATCCCCCGGTAGTGGGAAAGGGATGGATATTTTTTTCTGCGCAGTCCGTCTCGTTTACTCAGGTGTGGTGGGGCCTACCTCAGCGCACTGTGATCCCGGGCGCGAACTTTCTTGTTGGAATATTCACTGAACTTTGACACTAGTTCTTTTCCGGTAAGGGTCAATATTATGTGAACTGTTTCTATTTAATTTGAGGAGAAAACATTTTATTTTTTCGAAACACGTCCACACACAACAGAGCTTACGATGCAACTCCTGATATTGACATTGATCATGGTTCACGGCAGTAGGTTCACTGACTATTAACATTGTTATAGTTTTTCTTGTCAATTCGGCATGTCGTAAAGCTGCGACACTTTTACGAGCTCGAGACATACCTATACAAAGAATACTTCGTAACAGAATATTCCGAAACATTCTGTGATATCCAGACCTCGTTTTCGAAAACGTGATATTTCCAATACGAGAGGGTAAAAGGAACCAAAGAATTGGAGGTGACAACTTATCGTTATCATTCCGTGTAAATCGAAAACGAAAGACCTATTTATTTAGTTTCTGATCATAAGCTATCGCCTTACTGCCTACGTGGCTTATTTTCGAGAGAAAATTATACTGTTCTTTACTATTACTACCGGTAGTAGAAAAGCCCGTAACATAAAAGTCGATTTTTATTTATCAGATAAAAGATTAACATCGCTGTGCAATATACCTAAGACTTTTTTTTTGGGTGGGAAATTATCAAATAACTCGCGCGAGAGCATGTCAGACTCTTAAGCCGGGTTTCCTGCACGTGTTTTTATACAAAAACATCGCAACAAAGAGGCATGGTCATACACATTAATTGTCTATGGAAATACGATGATTTGTATGAAAATAAATGTTTATGTGTAAGCTTTTTTTGTGTAATATTTCGAAAAAAACATGCGCAGGAGACCCAGCTTTACTGACTAAAACCCACCCGTGTTCCTTCAGTTGCCTGTATGTTGCCAGGAGCCACGGTAACCCTTTCGAACAAACCCGCAAGTCCGCAACCCCGGCAGGCATCGGCCCTGGCGGACCCCTTCAGTTGTGCTGACATCTCTTTGAGGCGCGCGTGGAACACAACGTTCCGTCGACCCGGGCCTTATCGGATGGCAAGCTACCCATTGCTCACCGCCCGCAAGCCCGCGCCTGCTGTGATCGGGAATCGGCCTGCGATTTCCAACACCTAGGGCCTCTCCTGCGGCGGTTAGGGGCGTGAGGGTGGGAAATTTTCCTCTCCCTCACGCGTTCCGCCTCTTCCTTCGCGAGCATTACTGCTTCGCAAAAGGAAGTGACGGCCTCCCATGCCCTCTCGCTCCGTACCATGGCCTAAACCAGGGCCGGACGCGAGAGATCACCGCCGCCGATCGCCTCCACGAGGACACAGCGATGCTCCGCCCAAGCCGGGCAGACCTCCACTATATGCTCCACCGTGTCCTCCGGGCAATCCACACAATGGTGACACCCGGGCATTTCCTCCCACCTTATCCTGAACAGGAACCTCCCGAAACAACCGTGCCCGGTGAGGACCTGCGTCAGGCGGAAGGTGAGGACGCCGTGGCGCCTCTCTAGCCACTTCTCAAAGAGGGGACTTATCGCCGCAATTGTGGCATGCCCAGCACTGGGTTGCGACAATTGCACTCTCCATGACGCCATGAGATCCCGCGGGAACTCTGTCCGCTGTGCCATGATTTTTCGCGGCAGCGGAGTTAAGCCCCGGCGTTTCGCCTCCTCGCGCCACTCGCAAATGTGCGCGAGGACTTTTGCCTCCAGATCCCATGGCGGTACTCCGGCAAGGAGACTCGCCACCTCACAGGAGACTGTGCGGTATCCTCGAGCCAGCCGGATAGCCATGACCCTTTGGGACGCGTTCAACCGGCGGGCTGCCACCTCACGTAATACAAGTCTTAACGGTATCTATTAAAAATAGATTTACAGTCATAACAAAATTTAATTCATTTCACTTTAAAATTGTTCACTCAGTTTTGGCTAAAGTCATTCAACTATATGATTGATGGTATAATAACCTCCCACTTAACATGCTGCAGATCATTATGCCGCACATCTGAGTTCACGGTTAGGTCATTGATTCAACGTCATTCAACGCGGGCTCGTAAAAACGTTGTTCCCACAGCGATTGCTTCAGTAAGCTATCTGTCATCCTACACTCTATCGGTACTTAACTAATTTTAAACAAATGATCATGGTCAATCATTGTTAAGCTTTAAGAAAACGTTTGGATATTTTGAATATTTTATTTTTATTTGTTTAATCAAGGATCTACATAGCGAATATTTTTTTCGCTGAATCAGTTTCTAGATATTTTATAATAGGCACTTGCTTTGCTGAAGAAAACTGTTTTTGTTTAACAATTACAACTCATCTAAACTAATATTATAAAGAGAAAAGATTTGTTTTTTGCATGTTTTGTTTGTTTGTAATGAATAAACTCCAAAAACTACTGAACAGATTTAAAAAATTATTACACCAGTAGAATGCTATATTATCTATAACATAGGGTATAATTTATAAATATATCACGCGGGCGAAGCCGCTGGCGGAAGCTAGTTTTATATATGGTTAGTTATAGATATATATGTGGAAGGTATACCTACCTACATTCTAAAAACGAATGGGTATAATTATAGGTATTCATGTGCTTTAAAAGTTCGACATGTATACATATTGTGCTTATAGAACTGTTGACGGAGTAAGTATCAAATAACAGGAAAAATCCAACGGTTTTCTTTTCCAGGCTGACGAAAAAGGAACATATCCCAGCACTTAAAACGTTAATATCAACGTTAACGAAAATCTTATGATGCAGCAAAATATGCCATCCGTCGGAAGATTAATATTATTATTCAAATAAGTGAAGATCATTCAACTCCCGTTCAGGCTGATTAGACAGAAATTCGAATAAGTCACGGACTCACGGTAGAATATATTATTCAAGTTTCAGTAATAAATATTAAGTTTTGCGTAACTTGTCGTCTGTTTAGGACAACTTTATCTTAACTTTTGCCCACGATAATAAACCTGTTTGGCGACAAACATAAGTTTGATGTATATTAAAACTTTTACATGGCAGGTAATACATGAAGTTCTCGAAAAAGTGTAAAATGAGATTTTTTATCTGCATTGACACAAGGCTGTGGCATAAACAGGGCAGATGTGTGTGTTTGGTAATGTCATAATATCACAGTTTTACGACGAGGCGTGGCGGCCGTGATGTAAACCTACCGAATATCTACGTTCTCATCTAAGTACCATTCATTTACTTGGCATCCAGCTGTGCGTAAACAATGTACGTACTTACGTGTTCCATATTAGGTAATACGGAACTAATTGCATTCGTGAGACAAGTGTGGCGAAATCAATAACGTACCTTATTTATCTTATTACCATTCACCGTTATATTATTTAAATGAGTATACGAAATTGGAAATGTAATGAAAATAAATTTAAATACAATCTGGTTAATTATTAATGGTAATCTTGATTTATTGGATTTGCTTCTTGTTTGTTGCTTGCTTTCATTATTTTAATTGATTCGATTCGATATTCAAATTAGTCAATCAAGAGCTGCCAGTTCCACGCTCCGGATTTAACCACCCCATCGTTTTCGATGAGCGTCAAAAGGAGGTTGGATTAACACAAAATAATGGAAGAAAATTAACAACAAAGCCGCTGTTTTGGCCACGAGGCAAAGGTCAACACGCCTATTTCTTCTATTTGCATCAAGTGATTAGAATCTATTAGAGTTTAGGGTGCCATTATAAGGGTACACTGGAGAACAGTGGGCGAAAACCAATGTATATAAATAAGAATAAATGAATCGGCTGTTCCCATGTCCGTTTTAAATGCTGTGAGTGCTATGTGCTTGCCCTTAATACTTCTTGTAGGTTCACCAACCTTCTTATTAGATCGCATGAAACAGATGTTACTCGTACAACTAGAACAATAATAAATTGTTCACTATCAAAGGGCATTTCCGTGCTACTATCCCAGATATCTTAGATATTTCCCCGCTGAATCATAAGCTGAAAATATCTTGCGAATTCTAATACGCCATCGAATATATTGCATTGTTATTTTATTCGCGTTTGTGTTGCGGGTAACCATTCAACCAAATTGAATCTTTTGGTGAACATGTGTGATAGTTCACAAACAAGGTTTATTTTCTTATAGGTGTGTATATGTATTAGTTTTCCGGCTGTCGAGCTTACTGCTTCTTGCTTCTGTCGATGTGATCGACATGAAGGCGTGACTGTAACAATAACCTTTGATTTAAAACCCCTTCGGTGTCCTACTTTGTCGTGTTTATTGTCCTTTGATATACACTGGTAAATAAAATACGTTAGTGTTTATTTAGTTACGCTATGGAGTGTTTGGCATCACTAATGTAAGATTTTACTGTAGTTAATAGGTTACTCGCTGCAAGATAATTATGAAAGGTATTCCGAATTGAATACTAATCTACTAATATTATTTCTCCAACATTTGGTTAAAATCGAATTTATTTATCGGATACAACACAACGGGCGTGGCGTACTATACAAATACTAGCTATAACAATAAATCACTGGCACTTGTCGAATCATAATATATGTTGTTATGCTATGCCCTACAGACCTACAAACTGCCGGTCGTGGATCATAGCACACGACGCGCTCCACTGCCCCCCGAGACTCAGAACTAAATACCAACAAGATAATCTGCTGAGACATCAAACTTTGTTAACTGATTGACAAAGCTGTAAGATAAACAGCCGCTGGCTGCAGTTCTAAAAACAAGAGGCTGGCGGTTAATTTACTACCGAGCTAATGATTCATTATTTATTCCTAGTCAATTTAGAGTTTAAGTTTATTCGGTTCACAGTTTTTTCGGAAAATTTACGATTTAAAGTGTTGTTATTTGAGACCGCCGCTGTCACCCTGTATCGTGCACCTACATATTATATCGAAGTGCCTGTAGATTTAGTCCCATTCAAAATATGTTAGTAACTCGATTCCCCTCTCTGAAATTGAACCCTGAGGATTTAGTTGCGACTTGGGACCTACTTGATCTATAATAGAATGTTGTAAGTCAATATTTTTCCCAAACAACTTCGGATAGGTATGTTTTTACCAGACATTCCGCAGACGACCTTTGACATAGGTATTTCATCAAGCTATTCTTAAATAACATATCGAGTAAAAGTCTGTACTTACATAACTGTTATGTGCTCAAACTACGACTGTGTATCGTAAACTAACTCATAAAACAACTTTAAGGAATCGCAATGCTTATTCTTAGAAGTTTTAAGGTTGGCTGTAAACTATAGTTCAGTGACTCTGGAAGTATACAAGAATTATTTAAAAGAAGTAAGGCAAAAGAGATAAACATGCAACTGTTCATTTATGAGTGGAGATGAGAGACCTTTCAGTCACAGACAGATAACACGCTGTATGAGGTTGTCGATAAAACTGTGACCAATCTCTCGCGTCAAAGAGATGACTTATCGTTTGACGACTCGTCGGTCCCGGTTGTCATGCATAAACTGATCACATTCATCATTAGTATTCAGGTTTACTCTAATTTACATCACAATTGCCCCGTGAAGAGAGGATACGAGTTAGTGAAGACTAAATGACAAATTACTTCGGAAAATGGTCGTACAATCAACCACAAAATATTGCGTAAAATTCTGATTATAATTGCGACATCGCTTCATTGATTACATGACATGTCATCTTCGAAATTAGGCCTCCAGACCTTGAAACGGAACAATACCATACCGTCACCCTCTTGCATACATTACTCATAAATTAATTATTCCCACAACTGTACTACCTATAACAAGCTAAAATGAATTTATGCTTCATAAAATTACTGCGTATCGTACGCAAGTCATAATTTTCTAGTTAATTTAGGTGTGTAAGCGTTGTTAAAAGCTCCTATAAAGCTCGGCGTCTAACAAAGATATCAATGATAATAAACATTTCCAGTTAGACATCTTTATTTTTGGGAACTCGTCCATTTTATTGATGTAATTACCGCAAATTGTGTATCATTGGCTTTGATTGCGATTTCAACGTAATAGTCTCGTGGGTGGCTAATTAAATACTGTTACCAATTATTCCTCGACTTTGATAAATTCTATAGCAGAAGAATAAAAAACGAGCAGAAGAAGGCAAGTTTCTTAACAGAGTTCAAAATTCTTACCTAATTTAATAGGGCTGTCACTCTTATTAAAAATAAAAAACCGGGCAAGTGCGAGTCGAGATTCGGCAATGAACACAGACGGACGGACGAACAGATGGACGGATGGACAGACGGACATACAGACGGACAGGCACTGTGACTGAGGCGATCCCATAAGTTTTCCGTTTTTCAATTACGGTACGGAACATTAAAAATAGTGTAGCTTTGACAGGCGAAATGGTTAATTATTTTAACAGTTTGTTCCAATTAAGTAATACCTATTTAATTAATCATACTGTGAAATAATTATACACACATGCGTACATACTTGTTGAACTGAGACCCTCCCTTTTTTGAAGTCGGATAATAAAAAGAGCAGTGGTGGCCCAGTGGAAACGGTCGCGACTTAAGAGTCTATAGGGTTAGAACCCAAGCAGGTACTTTACTTTGTGTAAATTATTTCATCACCACTGCTCTCAAAACGGTAAAGGAAAACATCTTGAAGAAACCGGCATGTCCTAGAATCAAAAATTCGAAGACATGTGACATCAACCAACCCGCACTGAGCCCACATGGTGGATTACGGCCCACTCCCTCTCACGGAAAGAGGAGGCCTGTATCCCAGCAGTGGGAACATTATACCTAGGCTGATTAAACTTACATGCTAATAAAACACTATAATAAAATGTATGTAATTATTTATAAGTACTGTGAATTATTTATACATACCTACATAGATGCATAATAAGTTGCTTGCTTTTTTGATATTGGTTACTTATTAAAATTACTTATGGACGGACGAACAGGCAGACATGACGGCCTACAAAGAAAGTTAGGTACCTACAAACCTACTAAAACAAAAGTACGAAACAAATAGTTGACGAACAATAACTCGCCAATATAGGCGGTAAACCATAAGAATAATAAATAATAATTCTTATGAGAAAATCTTATTTATTTAGGATATTACCTACCTCGTAACTAAATAATTCTGTAATAAGCAATAAAAATGTGTAGGTATAAATAGATGTACCTGACAAGATATTTTTGATAGGTATTTAAAAAAAGTCTCCTTGCCTTCCTACTATTGTAAATACACACAGTACAACAAATTGGCATTTTTTAAATAAAAAAATTAATCTCCGCTTCGTCGCTCGTATCGTTGCCGCTAGCACACGGCATACCCCTGAACTTTGTCTTCTGACTAAGCCGGCTCAAACCGGTTTGGCCTCTAGCGGGCGCCAGTGCATCCCCCGCGCACTCCCCCGTCTCACCACTCAGGCGGTAACTAGCAGTCGCGCGTGGACTATATCTAGCTGATACGTCTATGCCGACGTCTTTGTTATTTTTCTTGGTAAGGAAGATCGACAAGAAGAAACTTCGAGAGAATTAGAAATAATGGTAGGAATCCTTTCCTAATTGCTTACTTGATAGATTCCTTGTTAATTAATTAAACAAGCTCGTAGTATTTATTACATAAAACACACATAACATCACGTCTGTAATCCCCGAAGGGTTAGGCAGAAGTATACCTACACCCACATTTCGCCAGTTATGTTTAAGTTCCATGTAATAGGGGGCGAGCTTATTGCCATCAACCGGGCACAAATCCAGACTCCGGGCTGCTACTGAGAAATTCCAGAGGCTGCTACTGAGAAATTCCAGATGAAAAAACCCAATAACACTTTGCCTGACCCGGGAATCGAACCCAGGACCTCATACTCAGCAGTAGCGCTTGCGACCACTAGACCAACGAGGCAGATTTATTATTTCGACTTAAATATAACTTTACTTATTAACTTACTTTTACTTATTTCTAATTAAAACAAAATTATCTTGTTTTTAAGTGTCAAAACTAATATAAAAAATGTGTGCATATTATTTTACCTTATCAAAAATATTAAATCACGGTTCTCTGTAGGTAGTTCCCGTAGAATTAGGAGAGATAAATTAGATATGTTTACTATAGTTTCTAATTCACACCACATTGTCAACAATTTAATTAAAAAGACTCGTACCTACTTCCGGAGCTTTGTACGGGCGGGATAAAAGATTAGAGCAAGCTTTGTCATCTTGGTGCTAGACCAAAAATAGTAGATTATTATTATACAAGGGTCGAAAGGAATTGATGACTTTCACCCGTGTTAAACACTCTACTTTTCATTTCGAATTTAAGGAAAGTTAAAAGTTGTGGTTTTTCTAAAATATTAATTGATAATAATAACATGGGTATTCTAGTACCTATTATGCCCGTTTTCACCGACATCCCCTAAGTTTAAAGGATCCCTTAGCATGGTTAGGGGGCTGTTAGAAGGTGGCAGGTGGTTTACCAACAGTAAGGGGTCAGTTAAAACGTTAACTTTTAACTGACCCCTCACTGTTGGTGAAACAGAAACCACCTTCTAACAGCCTCCTAACCATGCTAAGGGATCCTTTAAACTTAGGGGATGTCGGTGAAAACGGGCATTAGTCTTTTATAATTTTGAATATGGAACACACCGCGTCACCGCCGCGCGTCGTCCCGCTTATGGCGCATCCACACATGCCGCCGGCTTTCAGGCTGCCTTGTTGCTGAATAGAAAAAAAAGTTGCGCGTGCCGCCGGCATGTGTGGATGCACAATTAGGTATTCTTTTAATTCACACTGGCTTCACACAATAACAAGACTGCAACATTTTTTTTAAATCAGTATTTTTATATAAGGGGGTATTACACCATCATATCTACGATTACAGATCCATGATCAAAGACATAACTAAATTGTAAAATAGACATAACATGGGTAATTTGTGAGCTTCGTAGATAGTATACCTATCTACGAAGCTCACAAATAGCTCACATAACATGATAGTGTAATATCCCCAAGTGGGATATACCCATAACAAATGTCTATTTTACACTTCCATTACATCTTCGATCACAGATCCATGACCACAGACTCGACAGTGTAATACCCCCTTAGTAAAAAATTTCGTAGCCGACTACCTAACCAATATACCTAGTTCTATTTTTTTAATTAATTCCCGTCCTAGAGAGGGAAGCAATTACTATGAGTCTTTCCCGCCCAAGGGTGGGGATCAGCATCTTCCACCCGCTACTGGAATCAAACAAACACTACTTTCCGAGTATGAGAAATGAAAAAGTTATATTCAACGTCGGATACATCCAAATCTAAACATTAGCACTTATCTAATTTAAGCGCGTTCGTTTACGTGAGATATTTTTTCTTCCAATTTACATACATAATAATGATATGGCAAACCCAACATAGGTAATAACGTAGACATTTTAATAAATTTACACTTCATTTTTTTTAACCGAGTACCTTCTCCAGCTTATATTCATCAGACAGGTTAACGCATTTACTTTTGTAACTCAATCTACACTATTGACATTAAAGCTTTTATAAATACCTTTTTATTCAAGTAAATATCTATTTATATCTACATATATGTATACACGTGTTTGTCTGTGTGGACGCGTTGTTCTTTAATAAATGTAATTTATTCCGGAAGCTTTATGTGTATAATACATATTAATATTGACCTTACATAAAGACTCTCGGAGTCTCAGCGTTTTATCATGTTGTAAAAACGGTGCGAACCAGGGGTGGGTCACTAGTATAGGTAGGTATAAAAGCTAAGTTAATTTATTTATTATTAAGTGTTGGAAGTCAATTCGTAGGCTACAAGGTTGTGTCTATATAAGTCCTGTGTAGAACCACTAACTCCCAAAATACAAGCTTGACTTAGTTTGGGAGTTGGTATATCACTAATACTTGCTGCTGTACAACCATCAAACCTTAAAAATTGTACTTCATAGATTAAGTTTTTGTTGTACTTTGAGAGTAAAATAAATTTAAAATGAAGTGGAGCCGAGATTAAGTAATTCAGTCAGCGTTGAACGATGCTTGGAGCCATGCCTTTTTGGCATGCCAGCCAACTTTGATACAATATTCAGAATATTATAAGACGTAACATATTTTGTACTGTTACGCCGGTAGCACACCTCTGCCGCGAAACCATAGTAGCGAAACCGCAATAGTTCAATTCAACTGGCTCGCGTCATGTTTTGCCGCTCGAATTGGATACGAGTACCCGCTTAAGTAATAACATTAGGTTATCATGTAACCAGAATAGACCTATTTTAGAAGTGCAATCGAAGGTAGAGCATCAGAAAGGATGTGGTGACATCGTTATCAGAAATAACGCAGTATCTCTATTTTATTAATGTAATGAAATTTGTTAAGTAATGAATGCAACATTGCTAAATATTTGCATTGGCAACATTCAAGAACGTGTCATTGTCAAATGACAGTTGTGTAAAACTCTCTCTGCTTTGCCGCGTTGTATTACAGTCGATATAATTTCTCACTCCGTCGTTTTACTAAAGTTATCACACGTAACCCAAACCCATTATAAATCTACATGGTAGCAGAGAGAGTTTTAACCAAGGGTTTATATTTAAAAGTAGAAAATAAACACAAATGTTCTTCTAAAATAAAGTTGAGAAGTCTTGTGCATTTTATTTCAATGGAAACAGGCACACACCAAATGCAGTGAATTGTTTCAGTCGTATTCGACAAGTCCCAATAGAGCGCAAGTTCTAAATTAACTCCCAACCGCGAGAAAGCGTGTGTTCACGTGTCAATAACGTAGCGTTCCATTGTTCACTGCATTTCTAGCCCATCTCTGTGTAGTTAGGAACTTTGACGTCACACAAAACTTTCGATAGCTGTCGATGTCATCGCCTTCATCTTGAATTAGCACCATGTAGTGCTGAACTAGTAAACTACACAAGTCCACGCTGGCATACTAAAGTATCCACGTCCTACAGTGAAATCGTTTGCCAAAACTCAACGCTATTGTGTAAACAATCGTGTTTGTTTAGCTATGTAATTACGCGAGCCGCGTTTTAGTGTTTGTATAATACATAATTTATTAAACTTTTATGAATAAAGTTTATTGTTTAGTGAGTTAATTTCGGACGTAGGACAGACGCAAAACTAGTAAGATTACAGGTACAATAAAAACAAAGTTGTAAATAGAAAAAAAAAATCAGAACCTGTGAACTGTGAACCTGTGATTTGTTATCTAACTAAAGAATTGATAAATAGGTACCTATTTCAAAAGTCAAAATATAGAAAGGTACTTTTACCACTTCAACAACTCTTCAAGGGTCAACCTACAGAGTAAGTTATAAATAAATTACCCTCTTCCGATAATTGGTAGCGGATTAAAAATAAGCCTGATCGTAACTAAGTACATAACAAGAAACGTTAAATACCGAAGTATCTAAGTGACTTAGCGGGCGTGACGTAGAAGAGATTCAGTGAGAACTTCGTTCGTTCATTGGGAATCATTCTGAAGGAAACCGGTAAACCGCAATCTTGGCAAACGACCGAATTTCTTCGACTGGACTAAGAGCTAAAATAAAATCTCAGTGCTTCTAGATAAAAGTAAATCGTTATATCCAGCGGTATTCGAAATCTTTTTGTTGGATTTCGAATAAGATTCACGGATTCACGTTTATCTTTCATTTGTTAGATTATTCACATAAATACGGCTTTAGCCATTTCCCGCTGCACGAAACTTCGTTCCCGAATTTTTTGCAGGTTTCGAATTGCCGAATAAGTAGGTATACTAGGAAACTGTTATTTTCGTGACTGTTGTTATAACATCCAACATTACATCACTATTCTATTTTTTGTACAGGTTGTTAGGTTAAACGAGGGACATACTTTGAGGGAATGTTGTACTCAAGATAATGAACAAATGTTACAATGGAATCAAAGTTGAAATCGAAAAAAAAAAAACAACTGTTACACACATTTATGTTTGCATAGCTCGACAAGATGTAGGTAACCGCAAAAGTTTTTTTTTAAAAGGAAGTTTATTTTCTTCACTCCCATAAAGTACCTACCTATATCCGTTTACCCTGACTCTCTGAATTACCTATTGTCGTGTGTTCGAGAATTTTCCATAGAACATAAATATGAATTCCCGATATAAGTCAGTATTACACACACAACCTTCATCAAGGCTGACCTTAAAACGTTTCGATGGACGACTGGGCACTTTGAGGTTCGTTCATAATGGCTAACTTTTGAGCTACTGTTTACAAAGTCCCAGTAGCCCACTTTCCACGAGCCGATAGGGCCAATGTTGATTAAAGTTATGCGATGAGATGATCAAAATGGGTAGCATTGAAGACAGTTTAGAATTTAGATAATGGAAGTAACTAATATTAGCCTGTTTGTAGTTTCCTTTGAAGAAAACATCCAAAAGCAACCACTTTTGGATATTTTCTTGCAGAAAGAGTTTTATGTGAAATACAGTATCTAAGTGACTCGCCGGTTCTCAGACATCCAAATAAGCTTCAAAAGGAGTTACCTACAACACTGTCTACAATAATGAAAACATAAAATTATACAACAACAACAACAATTATAAAACAACATTTAAATCGAGCTTGAAGACGATGAAAATAACAGAAACGGAATATTTCGTGAACTTATAATTCGTGATCTTCATGAAATGCATTAAAACTTAACGGACTGTTCTTAAACTTTCCAAACCTACAGACGTTTGCATTTAAATTATCACAAAAGCAGCTGCAAAGGAAGTTTGAGGGTATGAAACTTTTTGCATGGACTTAAAACATCAGAGTCACATGCAACAGTGCGACGTTCGTTTCTTCCGCTTTTAATTAATTAATTAAATCTTGTGTTGCAACGGAATAAAAATATAAACTTACCCAAAAGTTATCCTAGGCTTAAGTTAACTTTCAATGGGATTTCATAACTCTAAACCAATAGTCCTCCAGACCGAATTTCGGCCATGGCGACAAATCTCAGCGGAGACCGGGCCGCCGCCGCCGGCGCGGAGATATTATTATGCACAAGTGTGTGCGCAGACACAGGTAGGTGCACTCTCTCTTCCCTCACTCTCATAGTCCGATGGGACGGCAATCCGACACGACCGGGGAGAGATCAGGCATAGGACCAACAGCTTAACTTGCTTTCCGAGGCACGGGGAACTTCTTCGGGCAACTTTCAAACTCCGGGCTATTACTACGAAATTCCTAATGGAAAAACACAATAACACTTTGCCCGACCCGGGAATCGGACCCAGGACCCCACACTCAGCAGTCGCGTTAGCGACCAAAACGAGACCAACGGGCAGTCCAAAACTAGAAAGTCATCGAAACAAACTCTAAACGAGAAAGTCATCGAAAGTTTAATTCAAAATTATGGCGAATCGTGTACCTGCTACCCAGTATACCTACGTACCGCCAATTTTCTGAGAGCACATGGAGTTAATGATCCAGGTGTTCAAATAATTGCGTAATACGTTCATGAGAGTTTTTGAACGAAGCAGATCCAAGTTTAAGGTTACTAAAGAATACTATTATCTATTTTCATCATCATGTATATAGAATCTAGTCTAATAAAATATCTGAGTGATGTTATCGACTGTTAATCGTGACTGCAATCGAACTCAAATATTTGTTTTAAACATATCAAAATGCTACGCCAACAAAAACAGTATCTGCCCAAAAATAATTAATATTTGATTTAAGTGCAATCAACCTATGTTTTGACAGATGAGTGAAGTATATACAAGTTTATTTTAGTATCACAAAACTGTTGGCAACAGCGAATTTGGCGGAAAACTTAAAGATGTGCTGATAGTTTACAATTATTAATTGCACATCAGCGTCTATTTTCACGGCCCAATCTATTGATCAATTAGATTCGCAACGCTTTGTTTACGTCATGTCCATTGAAAAAACTGATAAAACGACGGAAGGAATAATGTAAAACTAAACAGATTATAAGTTAAAAAATCGATGATTTAGAGTACCGGATTATGTTTTATGTAAAGATAAAGATAAAGATCATTTATTTGTCCAAAACATGAGTATACACACACATGGCATGCAAGATGTTGCAATAAAATTTTACCACAGTCATGTTTTGCCTTAACGGCGTACAAATATAAGTAGGTAGGTACATTTAATTAAATAATTATAAATTTATCCAGCATTCAAATAATTAATAGTCCAAATTAGAATTTAAAAAATTAAAATGTATTACAGAATAGAGTAAACAACTCATTATGTTTAGTAAAATTAGTCAATTTAATGTCAAAGTAATTAGGAATGCAAAATTATAAGAATTAGATTAATTTGTCATTCAGAAATTCGTCAGTGCTGTAGTAGGCTTTCTCTAAAAGAAGGCTTTTTAACCTACTTCTTAATTTGACCGTTGTATATTCCCTCCAATATTTTAGCAACGTATTATACAGAATTGGCGCCATACAGAATATACTTTTACGCAGTAGAGCTGTCCTGGATCTAGGTATGCAAAGTTTGCTATTGTCGCGTCTATTTCGAATTACTCTATCTGACAACAGGGGGAATAGATTTAGGTTCGATTTAACAAACATAATGGTCTCTAAAATGTACATGGATGGAAGGGTTAATATTTTATATTTTTTGAAAAATGGTTTACAGGTCTCAGTAACATGAAGTCCAAACATAGTTCTAAGGCACCTCTTTTGGGTTTTAAAAATTACATTCTTATTTGTTGAATTGCCCCAAAAACCAAACCAAACCAAACCTTTTTCTCATTTTAGTGTAGAGCAATATTAAAGTTTCCTTTAATACTACTTTTATAACAACCCACTTATTAATAAACGCGGAGTAACCTTATGCAGGCAATTTAACCGCTAAAAATGCATGGATAATCTGAAAGTTAGGTATACTGATAACAACTTTACTCTGCGTATAGGTAATATTTATATATTAATTCCTATTGACAACTGTCTTTACGGGACTTCAACGAATCCGGCAGCTGTTGTAAATTATTTTTAAACATGGATCTATATTTCTTAAAACATTATTATTTACATAATTGGCCATTTTGTCTGCTAAAAATGTTCCAATTTGTTTAACCAAAGGGTTAAACAAATTGGAACATTTTTAACGGTACGGTTCTAAGTGGGTAGTTAAAACCGTACCGTCAAGGATTAAACAAAATGAAATAAGTTCTTAGAAGTCTATGGAGAGAGGCTAGAGAGAGAGGACTATGGAACGGAGTATTTTAGGAATCAAACTAACAGACCAGGTTAGGAATACAACCATCCATTTTATCACAAAGATAAACTGATGTCACTTGGAAGCTACCATTCTAAAAAGGAATTGGGCTAGACACATCTGTCGGCCGCATGTCAGACGACCGATGGTCCAAACTTACGACCCAGTGGGTCTTTCGTAATGGCAAGTGACATCGCAGCAGGCCCAAACGTAGGTGGCTGGATGAGCTGGACTCCTTCAATAAGAGCTGGTCCTTAGCAGCTTTAAACGGAGAGAATGGAAAGAGAGTAGGGAGGCCTTTGCCCTGCAGTGGGGCATCAAAGGCTTTTAATAATAGGTAATAAGAAATAAGTGCTACAAAAGAAGTGCTTAAGACCAGGCACTCTAAACACAATATCCAAGCAAGCTCCGCCCCTATGCATACCGCCACTTCACTATGTACTAAACGCTAACATTTCAGTAATAAAGTTGAATATCGCGTGCGCTCTTTGATCATGTTCGAGCATGGAACTAAATGACGTAAGTCTCAATTCTTATTTCGTTTTTATAACCAAAGAGCCACAAGATTTTTTTTTTTTAAATATCTTGTGGCTGGATAATAAACTATTTATTATTTTCTTTCTGCGAATGCTTATTTTAGACATAAAAGCCGAGTAATCTTCATGTTATTTAAAAAAAAGTTTAAACTATCGAACGAAAATGTTACAATAACGTAACTGTCTTCTACATTGAAAAAATATATCCAGTAAACACTTAAGTTCTATTTTGATTGTATGCGTGATTGTTTCAGAATATAAATGCAAATTAACATACAATTTAGAGAGCCTCCCCTTAACTCTTCTATTGTTGTTTGTATAGATTTTTTACAAATCTGCCTATGAGATAGCAGAATTGTATGGTATTATAAATTATTATATAGCTGTTGCCCGTGACTTTGTCTGCGATCCAGGATGAAAAGAAGCCTATGTCCTTCTCCAGGTTTAAGGCTACCTGTCTGGCAAAGTGGTTTAGACGTGAAAAGTTAACAGACAGACAGACCGAGTTACTTTCGCACTTATAATTATTATATCGTATAGTATTATACTCAATACTCAATATATTTATTGCTTCCACATGTGAACTTAGGTGGTAGGTTTAACAAAATAATATGATCATTTTGAACCCTGTCGGGCACAGCAAAAGTAGGAGAGAGGAAGAGGGCTTTTAATTTTGTTACTTATTTAGTACCCATTTATTGTAATTATTTTATAAAACTTGTAAATTAAAATTTGTCATTTAAATAATCATTGATATCATAATAGCATTTAGATAATAGGAATAGTTTTAATTTGTTTATAAATGTATTCAATTTTCGTTAATTTTTAATTAATTCTGGTAATTTATTATATATTTTAATTGACATGACTAGTGTACTTGTTGAGTGCATTTTTAACTTAGAACCTGGTAAGTTTAACCTATTTTTATGGCGTAATGTATATTTAGACTGTATGTCTTCTCTTGTCGTGTAAAAGTGCTGGTAATTTCGAACAAATTTGCATATTTCTAGAATGTACAGGCAAGGGAGGGTCAGTATTTTATTTTCTTGGAAATGAGGTTTGCAACTGTCGGTACCTTCTATATTTACAAGGATTTTTATTAATCTTTTTTGTAATGTGAAAAGTGTCGGTACATCTGTGCTATTTCCCCACAATATTACGCCGTAGCTGAGCCATGCATGTGCGTAGGCATAACATGTAACAAGTGCAGTTTTAAGGTTAGTGGTCTTTTTGACTTCACGAAGGGCGTATGCAAATTTGGATAGTTTTGATTTTATCTTTTTGAAGTGTGATTTCCAATTAATGTTTGTGTCTATATCCAGGCCAAGTAAAGTAAATTCATGAACGACTTCTATTGTTTTTCCGTTGTAAGTGAAATTTATGTCTAGTGGGGTTTTTTGTTATTATTTTGGGGGTATTATATGAATAGTATGGATTCTTAAAGGCCCTTAGTAACAATAAATCAGGGACTCTACATTTTCGTGTTTGTCTAAAATTATAGCTTTTTAACACGCCACAGTTTCAAGTTTACAAGGGAAAGGGAAATTCTAACTTTCCTTTTGGAACAATTTGAAACTCTACTACTATTTCAAAGTCTTAAAATCTACACGCGTTGCCTGTTAGGAAAACCAGTCAGCCGACATTTCGTAAACTGTGAGAGCCTAAAAACTTCGAATCGACAATCGATTATGATCGGCACATTAAGCTAAATGTACTATGCAATGTTTTTGGAGTTAATTATGGAGAATCAAACTTACTAATATGTACTTGAAGGCATCCCAAAACTTAACTACGGTTAGTGGTACGTTCATTATCCTTTAAAATTGCTTATTTAGAAATGTTTTTTTTTTTAATGAATACGTAGGTATTAATAGAGTTATTAACATCATTCCTAGACTTTATACAACTTTCTATAATACCAGTGTCTTCGAAAATATTCTGATGTTTGCATTGAATACTTTCTTCAATACAAATCTCAATATTTTCAATCATCACTTTCTATTTATAAGACAAAAAGTCAGACACTATTATTACATTGTTTCTCTAGATTAATGTATCAAAAGTCAGCTTATATGTTATCAGAAAAAAAACAATTAATGCGGATCATCTTATGTAGTACATTGTCGGATTCTGAGAGGATTCATGAGAATGTGTTCTAATTAAACATAGATAATGGAACCAGCCGACCCTCTTAATCGTAAAACCTATTTTCTATGACCTTGTGCGAACTTAAACAATTTATATCTGTACCAAATACAAGTTATTATCATGTAAGGAATTGTTTTTTTTAATTATTTATGCCCATATTTTTTAAAACTATAATAACTTTTATTTTATGTTTTAGTAGGTAACTATACAATTAAACATTGTATACAGTTGCGCGGAATTTCCGACCTCTTAAGATACGTTCATAATTAATTTAAATTCATTGCTTAATTTTATTATATTTTTAATGATGCTAATAAAAAACTACAAGTAGATTTGTGATAGGTAATTGTTACACTTGCGATTATTTAAGAAGCATTCATAAATTCGTTAATAGCAAAAACATTTCAATATTGTAAATAATAACTGGTAACTAATATATTCAGAAAGTAATTATTTAAGAAATCGTATTCTGCTGTCCGTTTTCTGTTAAAAGTATTATTTTAAAGATACTTTTAAACTAAAAAAAATAGTTTTGAAAGAGTTAAGTACTTATGACTCCTCAAAATAATTGAGTTTATTGTATAAACGAAGTAACACAATATTCAAGAAATTAAACTAGAAACAAATTAAGTTTAGTTTCTACTTCATTGATTCTAGGTAGATTCAAGGCATCAAGGATAATATATACGCTAACAGACTTTAAATCAAATCTAAATAACTGTATACTTCTGTTATATGAAGAAGCCGGTTAAAAACCCATATTTCTGACTTACAATTATTTGATTCACAGGTTAGTAATATAAGACAAGTCTTACCTCAAACGTTCGGCTGTTTATGAGATACGTACAACACTACAACAGATATCGAGATCGAGGCAACGCGTTCACGACTAGAGGCGCACTGGAGCTGCGCGCGCGCCGCTTGCCGTCTACCCGCTCAACTAAACTATACCCCATTTAACATAACAGATCTCTGTTAACATTGTTGTTCTTAAGAGTTCAATGTTACGCTTTTGCTTCATTCAATTACGTTCGGCACATATCGATAATTTGATTATTTATTGTCGAGATCTAGAATTTTAATTGCTATTTACTATTAGGTGTTATGAATGTGGGCTTTATAACGCAACAAGAAACGGCGTTTTAGTCATTGTTTTAATAAGGACCTTAATCCTAACACGAATCTTGTGAATCACTAACTGTGAAACTTCATGCGGCGTCAGATTTCTTTGGTATTCCCTTGTAAGTACATATTTGATATAAAACCCAAGATAAGCCCAACAAAAAAGTAGGTTTGTTTGAACGTACCTACTATTAGTTACATAGACGCCTAGTCGCTATAGATAAAGTGAGTACTAACAGAGTATATTAATGGATACTCTCCTTACTTCTTCAGTAGTTTGTCTAATGTATTGTAAATAGGCAACGTCTTCGTCTAGTCAACATAATCGGATTTCGATTAATTTTAACAAACGTACCAATCTACATAATGTTCGGCTAGTTCGTACTACGTATAAACAATTTACAAGTGAAAATAATCAAAAGATCTATTTTTTCCGAGCCCGCTTTTAGCATCGCAAAAAAAATATTTGCAAGTTTGTGTAATTCTGGATGAAGAAATAATAACTGTCTAAGATTTTAATTAATTAATTCGCAAAAAAAACAGGTTCTCAGAACACAGAACAGGTCCGGGCTTTGATAAATCTCCAAGAAATGTTTGTAATTAATTAAAAGTACGATATCAAAACAAAACCATGCCTTAGCAGATTATTTCACTGCTGGAAGTGATAACGGCGCGGGCGGTGACCGCGTAATCAAATATTGAAACAGCTTCTACCGTATGGCGGCGACGCGATTACTGTTTGACTATTTCTTTTGTAACTCCTTTTGTTGATTGAAACCAATAATTGGTACCAACCAATAATCGACTACGGTGAAAATAATGAACAGGCACTTTTATAAAAGGACTTACTACATAAAAGTATCAATTTTCTCATTTAATTAATCTTGGTATTCAATAATGTTACATGCTAGTTTTTGCGAATTGTTTTAGATACTGTAAAAAAACTCGATCATCTGTAACGTACCTACTAGAATTCTTGCAAATAAAGGAGATAGTTTTTTTAGTTCGGCGCATAGGCCCACCAAAAATTGTGGCGTCTATTAATGAAACGCATCTTGATTTGTTCCTTATGATCTCTAGATTACAGTGGCAGTAATAATTATACTTCTTCTAACGGGAATACTGACAAATTCATTGAAAGAGCTATTATTTAGAGGTCGGTTTAACGTTTTTTTTTTACTAGCCTGCTCTGTCCCACTCTTGGGCAAAGACCTCCCTCCACTCCTTCCACCTTTCGCGACCGCGCGCGTCCTCCTTCCAGTTTTGACAGAACCTATACAGCTCGTCACGCCATCTCCTATGTGGTCTGCCGCGACCCCGCCACACTGGCTCAAGGCACCAGTTCTGTACTATTTGGGCCCACAGTTTGTCCGGTATGCGGCAGACATGTCCTGCCCAGTCCCATTTAAGGTGGGCAGCCTTTTGAGCCACGTCAGCTATTTTTGTTTTGTAGTGCAGTATTGTGTTTCGAACACGATCCGTTAATTTAACACCTAGTATACTGCGCTTGCCACAGATACAAGAAAAATAACAGCTTGCGGATAACTAACGTATACGTCAGTGTTGCCAGTGTTGAAAAACATTCTATCGTTTTACTACTACATTTCGTTTCACGTAAGCTTAACAAAATGGATACACAATTCCAACTTTTGTTCGATAAAATGAAACTAGAAATGCAAAAGCAATCGACGGAAATTACTGAATCCATTACAAATAACATAATGTCTAGAATGGATGAAAAATTAATCCCAATTATAGAAGAAAATAGAAGCTTAAAGTTAAAAATAGAAACTCAGGAGAAAGAGATAGAATATTTGAAAAGAGAAAAAAGAAATAACAATATTATTATATTTGGCGTGGATGAAAAAGAGAAAACAACATTAGAATTAATGAATATGATTAAGAAAACCTTCAAAAGCGACATAAATATTGACATCGAAGAAAATGCAATAAACAATTTATACAGATTAGGGAAAAGAAGAATAGAAGGCAATATAGAAGGTAACAAACCGAGGCCAGTTTTCTGTTCTTTCGTAAATGGATGGAAAAAGAACGAAATAATGAAAAATAAAAAAGGTCTTAAGGAGATATATGTAACTGAAGACTATCCAAAAGAAGTTCTGGCCAAAAGGAAGGCGTTGCAGGCGGAATTGATAGAAGAAAGGAATAAGGGAAAAATAGCGTTTTTGAAATATGATAAGCTTGTAGTGAAGGAAAATGAAACAACTAACGAAAAAAGAAAACGGGAAACTTCTTCTTCACCGCATTCTTCAGACTTTCAACCTAAAAAACAGCAAGCCACCGTACCCTTTAAGGCCAATAGAACCAACGCATTTGACGCGATGAGAATGAGATCTAACTCTCTTACTAACGTCCCTACAAACAAGCAACAGTAGCAACTAACACTCGGCAATCGGAAAATACAACAAATTAAAGAATCAAAAATACATTCAATAGGAAAACTACACCCTCCCCCAAGCCGACTGGTCATCGTGGGGGAAAACGACCAACACCCTCTAAGGATAAATAAACAAAAAAGGAATAATAACTGCGATATACACATAGCAACGCTTAATACACGATCACTAAGAACCCCAGAGAAACTCATAGAACTAGAAACAGCAATCGACGAAATTAATTGGGATATTATTGGAATAAGTGAAGTGAGAAGACTAGGAGAAGGAATAGAAGACCACGGGAAGTATATACTGCACTACAAAGGAGAAACACCAGGGCAATACGGTGTTGGTTTTTTGATAAAAAGGAAATATACCGACAGAATCGAGGAATTGAAAGGCATATCCGAAAGAATAGCATTACTCAACATAAAACTTCCCGTACAAAATAGCAAAGATGAATTATGGTCAATTATTCAGGTTTACTCGCCAACTGAAGCAGATAAGAAACAAGATATAAACAAAATAGAAGAATTCTACCAAAAATTACAAAGTACTGTTGATACTGCTCACAAAAATATAATAATAATGGGTGATTTCAATGGACAAATTGGGGAATGTCAAAGTGGCGAAGAGTACACTGTAGGAAAACACGGTAATGGCAACAGGAGCAAAAACGGACAAAGATTGGTTAACTTCGGTTTAGAGAACAAACTAAGTATCCTGAATAGTTCCTTCAAAAAGAAAAAGAATAAGAAATGGACATGGACATCCCCAAATGGACTCTTTAAAAATGAAATTGATTACATTATGACTAATAAACCAAAATTTTTCAAAGATCTGTCAATTTTACATAGTTTAAATTTTAACTCGGACCATAAAATGATTCGTGCTACGTTACGAGGGACACATACAAAGAAAAGTCGAAGGCTGCATATTGAATCGGTTCCCTATGTGGACATTAAAAATAACGCAGAGATAATGAACAGCTTAAAAGAAATTCTAGAAGGAAAAGCAGAAAAAGAATACAATAAACCAATTGAGGCGACATACTGCGATTTTGTAAATACTCTCAAAACTGAAGCTCGAAAAGTGTCCACAAGTAATAAAGCCACACTATCCACCGAAACAATTCAATTATTTGAAGAAAGAAAATTGCTTTTACAAGGCAAGAAAAACAAAGAAACACGGAAAGAGATCGCAGAAATAAGTAAAAATATCAACAAAAATATAAGGAAAGACAGAAAGCAAAAAAGGGCTAATACTTTCCAATATCACATCAAGAAAACAGGCGGAGTAAAGAAAGCGTTCAAAGAATTAGAATCGAAAAAGAATTGGATGCCAAATATGAAGGACAAACAAGGAAAAAGTACTACAAAAAGATCAGATATATTAAATATTGCTACAGAATATTATAAGGAGCTATACAAAAGCAAAAATAATAAACTTGCTACGACTATGACAGACGACACGCAAGATACTGAACCTATACCACCTATTCTAAAAGAAGAAACAGAAAGAGCTATTACTACGCAGAAGTTAGGCAAAGCAACCGGTCCCGATCAAATCACCAATGAACTTCTTAAAATATCCATGCCGGTAATTGTCCCTAAATTAACCAATTTGTTTAACGAAATGATAACAGCAGAAGTTATCCCAGAAGATTGGACAAAATCAGTGATAGTTTTGTTGCACAAAAAAGGAGACAAAGGAGATATTAACAATTATAGGCCAATAAGCTTAATGTCTAATATATATAAGGTCTTTTCTAAAATATTACTGTTTAGACTAACTAACACCCTCGATGAAAACCAGCCGATGGAGCAAGCTGGATTTAGGAGCAACTTCTCGACCATTGACCACATACACGTCCTACGCCAGATACTTCAGAAATACAGAGAATTCAACAAAATATATTATTTGGGTTTCGTAGACTTCAACAAGGCGTTTGATTCACTGGAACACCACTACATATGGGAATCACTAGAACAACAAGGGGTCCATAAAAAGTACATACGCTTACTAAAAATCATTTATGGGAAAAGCACAGCACAAATAAAACTGGAAAGGACAGGTGAAGAGTTCCCGATAGAAAGAGGCGTCCGTCAAGGTGACCCTATTTCGCCGAAGATATTCTCAGCTGTGTTGGAGTTGATCTTTAGGAGACTGGGTTGGGATGATTTCGGACTTAACGTGAACGGAGACAAACTGAGTCATTTGAGATTCGCTGATGATTTAATACTTTTCTCGGAATGCCCGATGACCTTGGAAAAAATGCTACAGCAATTATCAGACGAAAGTGCAAATGCAGGGCTCACAATGAATATAACAAAGACAAAAGTAATGAGCAATTCCTCACATAAAAATGCTATTACAGTTAATAATCAGCAGTTAGAATATGTAGACGAATACATTTATTTGGGACAATTAGTATCACCGACACAGAGCATGCAGAAAGAAATAGAAAGAAGAATAGCAAACACTTGGAAGAGATTCTGGTCGCTAAGCGAAGTAATGAAAAATAAAGAAATGCCTATGGCAGAGAAACGAAAAGTCTTCAATGCTTGCATACTGCCATGTCTTACATACGGATGCCAAACTTGGGCCTTATCTGAACAACAACAAAATAAGTTAAATATATGTCAGAATGGGATAGAGAGAAGCGTACTGGGAGTAAGAAGAAGGGATAAAATACAATTAAAAAAGATCAAAAGAAAGACTAAGTTTGGAAAAGTTCAATCAGTTTGCAGGAAATTAAAATGGCGTTGGACAGGACATATGCTGAGGGAAAGGAACGAGAAATGGACCAGAATAATAACGGAGTGGTACCCTAGAGAAAGCAGAAGAAGTAGAGGAAGACAGACAAAGCGATGGGAAGACGATTTGAAGCAAGTAGCTGGACCAGAATGGTTACGTACAGCAAAGGACAGAAACAAATGGAAATCCTTAGAGGAGGCCTTTGTCGAAAGACAAGCTGTTAAGAGGAGAAGTGAACCGAATGCCGAGAATATGTTTTAGTTTAAGTTATTTTTTTAGTTTTAAATAGTAATGTTTAGTTAAATAAGTTAAAACTCTAACAGCAATAAAGGCTTATAAATAAATAAAAATACTGCGCTGCATTGCTCGTTTGCTCGCACCATAGATTGAGACAGGAAGAATACACATGTCCATGAGCCTGCGTTTCAGTGCCATAGGCAACTCATCCTCGAATAGTTCCTTCATGGACCAGTAGCTTTTCCAGGCGTTTTCCGTCATTCTTGTTCTTTATCATGCCTCGCCTGGAAAGAGATTACTTGGCCCAAATATTTCTGGACATGTTGTATTGTCTCCCCGTCTACTTTTATGCTTCCAGGTGTTTCGTTGCACATAACTTTGGTCTTCGACATGGGCCCATAAAATCTATCTCTCTCATTAACATACCTACTTTATTTTATTAGCCCGTCCTACAAAATTTTGGTTTTCTTATACACATTAAGTTCCCTTACACAAATCTCTATGTGAACAGCTGTGATATGACAAGATTATGATTACACCCAATGATATTAAGTGTATCCAAATGGGCCTCCCGGCTCCCGCAATCTGTGAACATGGTAACTACCTATAATTAATACATATTAGGATTGATAATAATAAAGTCTGTTAGATAGCAACTACTAACAAGGGACTGCTCATCATCTTGATTCTGTTGTCATCTTTTATTATTGCTTTTCACAACAGTCACGACAAGACCAATCATTCTTTAGAATTTCTAAGTCGATAATAATGAGCTATTAGCCAATATTTCGGCAGCCTTCTCTTCATTATTTGTGTTCTATGGTTGCCGAAATATCGGCTCGAATGTATTACAAACTCAAATCTAAAGAAATACTTGGATAGGTGAAAATGAAACAAATATAGAGTTTGGAACTACGTATAATTCTCATCGAATTTTAATCGTAGATGATTCCTGGTGAATTGGCCGCTGCTACCATGACAATACCAAAACCATACCAATTTCAAAATTGAAACTAATAGTCCAAGCCATTATACCGACCACACAAACAGCTATCTATTACCCTAATCAAAACTGCTTTGATTCGGGTTAATGGTGGACTTAATCCGCGGTTAGTTCCGCTGCCGACACTCGGATTAATCGAAGCTCTACTCTAAACACAACAGACATACATACTCATGGGTACTTGATAAGTATTGTGTATCAAACTAACTTTCCGTAACCGGGTAGAATTGGAAACTGCTATATTATGTACCGTGTGTTGTTGTAGAATATATTATTATTTAAAATTAAAAAGTATCATGCGTGCCGTTCGCGGTACGGTTCTTTGTGCCCAGTGTTCGATTTTAGGGTTCCGTACGTCCGAATGAAAAAATGGAATCCTTACAGGATCAATCGTGTGTCTGTCTGTCCGTCTGGCTTGCTGTCCGTCTGTCACAGTCAATTTGTTCCGAATCTACTGGAGCAATTTAGTTGAAACTTGGTACACATATGAATTTTTGTGACCCAAACACGGACGTGTAACGTAAATAAAATGTGACCCCCATATTCAAAATTCATTTTGCATATGGGAACGTTTCGGAAGCAAATTGGAAAACATAAAAAAAAACTTTTGCAAACTGTACCGTGTGAGTGTGACATATCAAATGAAGTGTGTGAGAGTCGCGTTTTTTTTATAATTTTAAAATAAACACTTTTAAAGATGTTTAAGAAAATTGATGAAAAATGACCATTCCTTTATGGCATAACCCTTATCTTCGAAACAACAGAGCCTAATTTTGAAAAATCTACTGAGAATGGTTCTTTATAAAATCTATGGTTTTAAAATCTCTCAATATTGTAACTTACATTTGCAATTGGAATGTATGTGAAAATAAAAAACCGGCCAAGTGCGAGTCGGACTCGCGCACGAAGGGTTCCGTACCATTGACTAGGTAAACATCAGTAGGTACACAAATTTAATATTGTAACCTTTTTTTAGTTTCTCTTGTCCTGGTGTCTCTCTGTAATCATGGAGTCTGGCTGTAACCAAATCTTGCAAGTAAAATTTGACTCATTTCGTGAAAAATAGGCAAAAAATGGCGTTTTTTGTATGGGAGCCCCCTTAATATTTATTAAATTTTAATTTTATTATTTATTATTAAAGTAAAAATACAACTCAGTATTTTGTGAATATTTCAAGTGCCTACCTGAAAAAACGGCAAAAAAATTGCGTTTGTTGTATGGAAGCCCCCCTTAAATATTTATTTTATTTTGTTTTTAGTATTTATTGTTATAGCGGCAATAGAAATTAATACATAATTTGAGAAAATTTCAACTGTCTAGCTATCACGGTTCTTGAGATACAGCCTGGTGACAGACAGACGGACGGACAGACAGTGAAGTAATAGGGTTCCGTTTTTACCCTTTGGGTATGGAACCCTAAAAACATGGTAGATAACATATTTATCGTACGGCACCCTCACCACGCGAATTCAACTCGCAATTATCCGGTATTTTTTTAACGTAAACACCGGGAATTGATGAAGGGATATACCTAAGATATGCAGAAGATGTCGTTTGATTTCATGCCTAGAAAAAAAAAAACTTTTTTAGTTTTATTTTGAGTTTTAAGTTGACTGCCAGCTATAAGGTAACTATTTGAGAATATGAAGGTGCCTGCGGCTTAAACGGCCCTACATCATCCAATAACAATAATAACCATAGGTAGCTTCAGCCCCTTGTAAATTATTTGTATAAAGTTTTATACTTTCAACTATATATACAAGTAACCAGACACCTTTATAATAAATACGTATACCTAAACCGCGCCTGCGACAAACTCCAATAACCGTAATTTCTAAAAAAATCCTAAGCAATGGCGGTGTTAAGGACCCCCGGGATCGGTAAATTGCCGTAAGGTGTACGGTCAACTTAATCAACAACTTAATACGAACTAAATAAGAAAGCTATTGTCCTTTACCTTTAGTAAGCAGATACCAAATCAAGTTAGAAGAATATAAACAAAGAATAAGACATTGTTATTATTTTTAACCGACTTCCAAAAGGAGGAGGTTCTCAATTCGACGGTATGTTTTTTTTTTTTGTATGATTGTTACACGATTACTCCGCCAATTATGAATTGATTTCGATAATTCTTTTTTTGTTTGGTAGATCATACTTCAGAGGTGGTCCCATATAAATTTTATTAACTTTGCTTGGGTAGTTTTTGAGTTAGCTTCAATAATACGTATTTTTTCCCACTTAGTATGTGAATGATATGTTAGGTTCCTCTCACTGTTATTTACATAGCAAGTAGTGATATTCGAATTTGTGAGGGGTAAATACCGCAACTAAAAAGTGAAAAATAAAAACTTTTTACAAAAAAAAACAACCGACTTCTAAAAAAACACTACAAAGTGAAAAATAACTTTAATTTCGGAAGTCGATGGCAAAAAACAAAAATTCAAAACCAAAGACACCGACTTCCGAAATTAAAGTTATTTTTCACTTTGTAGTGTTTTTTTTAGAAGTCGGTGGTTTTTTTTTTGTAAAAAGTTTTTTATTGGGTATTTTTGGCCAAACTGGAGTGACACAATTAACACTAATAATAATTAGTCACGAGCCTTTGTCTGTAACAAAGGCTCGTGGCTAAATGATAACAGCCGCATGTATCGATCGAAGGTCAAGCTACGCTTGCCGCAGTCGGCTCGTGGATGGGTGACCATCCAAAACATATCGAAACCCCTTCGTTCCGTGGAAAGCACGTGATCCCGTCTGTCATAGATCTTTGACAGTCGGTACGGGTAGTTAGAAACCCAAAAGTCTGACAACCAGTGTTACCAAGAGATATCGTATTACCCAGTTACCGGGTTGTGGAGGTCAGATAGGCAGTCGCTCCATATAAAATATGGTATTCAGCTGCATCCGGTTAGATTGGAAGCCGACCCCAAAATAGTTGGGAAAAGGCTATAACTGCAGAACATCAGCAATCCTAAAGAAAACAACTCTATTCAGAGGTATATCTTAGTGCAAAAAGCCACGAAGAGACAATTGAACACTGCATCCAAACTAATTTGTAGTTGGCTAAGTTTGGCTGTTTGTTACTAAATCTCTCCGAAACGACTTAACAGATTTGGGCGAATTTTGACACACAGGTAGAGAACTCTACCTTAGTCCGAAAATTCGCCCTAGAATAACACATTGAATACTGTCCCTCTATGTCCGTAAAAGTTTCCTTAGGGATTACTTCTGGGATATATCCAAGTGGATCAAGTTGCGGGCAAAAATCTGGGATCCTTTATACTTAAACATGTGTCTTTAAACCAAGCAAGTTGTTGGTTTTTGTCCTAAATCCCTTCTTCCAGCGCATGTTATCGAATTAATCCTTAGAGTCTCTTTTAATGTCAACGGTTTAGCTCTTGTCATGATAGTTTCTCTTTGTTGCGGTAATAGATATTAGATATGTTACAGCTGTAGTGGCAATCATATCATTTGGTTTAAATAGGTCCTTGTTTTTATTATTTTGTTTATCTTTTATATAGATTCTCTTCTTTTAGATTTTGTGAATGTGAGAACGTTGTAGGCTGTAGACTTGTGGACCATTTTCTATTTTATTAAGTACCTGGTATTTGTTGATAGGCCTACACTGTCCTCCCATACCTATTAACACTGTAATTTGAAAACATTGTAGAAAGCATTTATTTTGAAAAGAGTAACCGCGGAGTTTCTTGCCGGCTCTTCTCCATAGGAAGCGACCAATTGGAACCGTGCACCTAGCTTCTGACGTTTCATAAGTGCCCTTGTAGGTTTATGAGTTTTTTTTTTAATACTATATTATGGAAGTTATAATTTTAATTGTTTTTCTTATTTTAGACATTTTTAAATAAAGCCTTTAATTTTCTCTTTGTACCTACTGTAAGTAATTAGATGAATCCAGACTCCGGGCTGCTACTGAGAAAAAAAAAACCTCTCTAAAAAAACTGACACTCCGGGAGTGCCGACAGAAGTGAAAACTTGAAAATAAATCGGCAATCAACGCGTTGATGTCTTTTACTCCACGCACAGCAGTAATCAACGCGTTGATATCTTTTTAATGGACAAAAGCTAGTGTCGTCACAGTGTCGCGAAATCAATGGTTTGGTCCCATCTCAAAAATGCCCAACGTGCCTAAAGAAGTTTTCACTTCAAAAATCTAAAAATATAATTTGTAAGAAACTGTAGGTACTGCTTTGTGTAATGTTCAAATTGCGAGATACAAGTATTCTTTTCTTTTTTAGACACCGATTATAAAACAACAATTTAAACATTCAAGAGTATGCTCTTCACAACTAATTTTAGCAAACGTATAAAAAAAAATAAAGCCTTTTAGATTTTAATGATGAAAATTTCAGACAAAAATAAACAACGCCGACATTTATTTTGAATTCGAATGACAACATTAATTCGGAATTTGATATTGTTTCTAAAAATACCTTTCCTAAAAGAAAGCTCGAAAAATAACAATATCACATAGCCAAGAGGCAATAGAAAGATAATTCCACTAATTAGGAGACAGGAAGTCTCGTCCGTCTTGTAATCCGAGTGTTTTAATGAACCTTTAGTAAAATTTATCATTACCTTCTTGATGGCCAGTGTATCGGATACACTGGCCATCAAGAAGGTAATGATAAACTTTGTTCAGTGTGCAAGGATACACTGTATCCTTGCACACTAAACAAAAACTGAACAAAAATTGACAATTGGTTGTTGTCAAAAATTCAGAGGCAAAGGAGTGCCTATAGAATACCCACATTTTTCGCCAGTTGTCAAAAATACAATCTCAAATTCTGGAAATTTATATTACCTATTTACTGATCAATCATTGTTTTTTTTACCGCACTGGGGAAGCTCTTGGCCTACATCTCACCTTAAAGTGATGATCAGACCGAAGGTGGAAGCGAACTCCACCTATCATACCTCAAACTGCCGAAACATATCACATCGTCTTAGATAAGATGGTGGTAGCTAGCCAGGCGGACTTTAGAACAAGCCCTACCGCCAACCAACTCGATCAGAAAATTTCCGGACCCGGGACCTCTGGGTCTGAGACAGGTGGTCTAATCACCAGACCACAAAGGTGGTTAAATCTCCAGCGTTTATTAATGGTCTTAATACTTACGTGATAAGTATTGGAAAAATTGTGTTGTTTTCCACAAAAACCATTAATGAAGAGTTGAAATTGTTTTTATGTTAGTCTCTAAAACTAATCTTTATTCAGAAATTAAATGATACGTACGGTCGGCTGCATCAATTGGGTACCCCAGTTGTATTAAAATTTTAATACAACCGGGGTACCCATTTGATGTAGCCCACTGTACATAAATAACAAATTATACCGAATTCTTTCATAAAAATTACAACATAATATTCTACATAACTTTACTAAAAAAATATATTTCTATTAGTCTTAATTTGGCACCTCCTAAGATTTTTTGACTACTTTTGTTTCAACAAAATTGTAGCAGTAATTGAGGATTCTTTGCAAAAGATAAAAGAATCCTCCATTTAAATCCTCTATTTATAGGGTTCCGTAGCTGAATGGCCAAAATGTAAGCCTTCAGTTAGTTAGTTTCGTCACGTCTTCTTGCCAGACCCTCTGTCCGATTACTGTCATCTTTGCACATATAGACCAAATTAGGTCGTCGTACTTTTAATTACTGCACCGTCTGCACCATAAATTGGCATTAAGAAATAATAGTTTCTCCTTTAATACATAAGCCTAAATCATTTGGAATTTCAGGAAGCAAAATAGACGAGATCAATCAGAAAGTAAACCATTACCAAACCAACCATTACAAAAATAACATCACAATAATTATTTCGCTAAAGTCCTTTGTAACGTTTGGTCACTTAAACAAACCGTTTAGTATCATACATACATAAACTTACGCCTTCTTCCTATGGGGGTAAGCAAAACTACAGAACGCCACCTGCTACGATCCTTACATATGTACTTCTTTTGCTTCGTTTACATTCGGGTTGCGAGTTTCACACAGCTTAGTAGGTACAATACTGTTGATCAAGGATTAGTACCTATATCAATCCCACCCAAGCAGCATTTGAGTATTACCCAAGTAAATTAATTACAATGCAATAGGAAACCGCATTCGGACGAAATAATCTAACATAATTACATTACATGGAAACTAACTTAGCTCGACTTTACCAATTTAATTAAACTTGCTTAGCAACAGTTGCACGCAAATGGACCACTAAATTACCAACACACATTTAACTTTCTATATAAATAGGTACTTCCTTTGGTATCTAAAAGCCTTTTCACCTTCACCCCAATTGCGTTACGCACTTTCAATTACAATCAGACGGATTTTTAAGGAAAAGGCTAATCCATTGCTTCATATGTTTGAAAAATTCGTCTTCTCGACAACGTAAAACACGCAATGAGGCCCGGAATCCACCAAAGCGGAGATGTGCGGAGATGTCTGAAGCGGAGACGAGAAGAGATGTTTTTAGCTGGGGTGTACTTATCCACCGAAGCTGTGCGGACATGTGTACTGGCTAGACTAGAGCGAAGATGTGTACTGGCTAGAGCGAAACTGTAAGGCTACGTCCGCACAGACAGGCAGCTTGCTTAGCGCCAAGAGCCTAGTGGCTTACATTCCGGATACTTGCTAGGATACACGGTGGCCGCACTAAACGGTGGTTTGCGTGGTGGGTCGAAGAACTCATTTCCTGAAAACATGATCCAACGCCATAATATAATATATTCATAGCATTAATTCTCATAAAAAAAATCACATCATAAATAAATAAATCACTTTTTAGTACTTACCATCTTTTGCTACTTCGACTGCTACCTCTTCCCATAGTTTCTTTAAGACAACTGCATTTTTATGGAGTTCATTAGTTGGATTCCACAGAAGTTCTCTTTTAAAAACTGAGGCAATTAATATTTTATCCATTTTTTTCTTCTAAAAACCCTCGCGCCTCGTGACAAAAAACCAACACGTTTGTTTACTTCGATACACGCTAAGCGACTAGCTAGGCGCCAAGCGCGCAGTGCGGCCGATCGCGAACATTCTAGAACGTTCGTTTTACTAAGCTACTCGCTAGGTGACTCGCTAGACTCTAGGAGCTAAGCAAGCCGCCTGTCTGTGCCTACGTAGCCTTACGGCGCCGCTCACTGCACGCCGCTCACATCTCTTCTCGTCTCCGCTGCGTGCCGTCGCCCGCTTACGAGACATAGCTCACATCTCCGCTTCGATCGCGCCATACAAACATAATACATCTCCGCTCAGTGGTCTCCACTGAAGCTGACTGGAGACGAGATGTGTGAATAACGAAATTCTATTGGTTGCTTAAAACACATCTCCTCTCCTCTCGTCTCATTTCCGCTTTGATGGAGTCCGGGAATGTTGTTAAATTGTCAAAATGAAAGGCATTACCATTGCAAGTGCAGTGTTACGCAATTACCCTGCAGTTGTCAAAGCCATTGTCAAGTGCTTTCATTGGCAGGTGCTATTCCGTTCAACCATTCAACCAAACCAATCAACCAAATTTGCTGTCATGAGACTTGACAGCAAATTTATTTGGGAGCATGGTTACTGATGAGAACGCTTGAGCACAGATTGAAGCATTTCACTAACAAAGGCAAGACTAATGTTTCCAAGATTACTTGATGTCAGGTTCACCTCCATTGCCTTGTAGAAACGTTGCCTTAAGCTGTATAAAGGCGACAACATAAGTCACCTAAGACGATAACTTACATGGTACTATAACTTTCGAACTATGGCTGCTAGCTAACTTATTTATACCTACTTGCTTTATGTAGTTAGGAAAGTACAAAGTCACCTCGTTATGAAATCTTTGAGAATTACGAGTTTGGTCAATGACCTAGCTTTCAAACGAATTCATGAAAATCACCCATGATTTTCGTTCACAACTTAAACTTCATTACTTTCGTGATTTACTTAACGTACGTACCTAAATTTTTTCGAAGTGTGGCCACAGCTCTAGGGTCTGTCAAAAGCTTGCGGTAAGCTAAAGCTCAATGGATTGAGTTTTCAGACTTTTATGACGGTATTTTGGTGAAAGTTGAGATTTACTTTTACCATAAAATCTAAAATCTCTGAGATAACTGTGCTAAGCCAAAAACTTTACGCTTATGTACCTAGTTCCAAACGCTTCAAAACTGTGTCTGGGGTTAAATTTCACTCCTTACTTTTATTTAGTGGGACACAACAGACTCATATAATAATACTTTTCTTCGCGTAGATAATACTCGTAATTGCGCATAAAACTTTGGACCCGTTTTAGTGTAAATATTTTTGGGTAATGGTGACACATTGTAGGTAACTTATTCTTCTAGAAGTAGATTAGTTTTTGCACATCTGGTCCTCTTCTAATCTTCATTAAAAGGTTTAGTTAGGATGCGATTAACAACATTCTTTATGCTATGTAAATCAAATCTGATAAATCGAGATTCCAACATAAAGTGCATGTAAATCAAAGTTTTGATTAACATGCACTAAACTACATTTGCGAACTAACTGTAATACTAGACCAATAAATTAGCACTGGTTAGAATTTCATGCAAGATTTACAACCAGTAACACCACTCCTTTACCAGATAATTATGAGACAAGGAAACGTTAGAGGCTTCAGTTTCTTATTTGCGACCAGAAGATGGTTTGTAATTAATCATGAAATCTTTAGAGATAAATACCACGCTAAAAATACACATAGAATTAACTAAATATATTAAATAGTACTTTTTCATTTCACAATTCAATATACAACGCAATTGGTAACTATTTTTCATCGAAAGGTAGTCGTACCATTTATAAGATACCTTAGATCAAACGAAAAAACTTAAAGCAACCTTTGCACGCGTAGCATGACCACCGTAGAAACGAGTTTTGTCGACGGAAGAGAAGACAAAATGACTGATAAACAATCACAATCTCTAATTTTGTCTATTCTTCCGTCGACAAAACTGTTTGACGAATTTGTTTTTATCGAATTTGTTTTTATCGAATTTGTTTTTATCGACTTTGTTTTTATCGACTTTGTTCTTATCGACTTTGTTTTTATCGACTTTGTTTTTATCGACTTTGTTCTTATCGACTTTGTTCTTATCGACTTTGTTTTTATCGACTTTGTTTTTATCGACTTTGTTTTTATCGACTTTTTTCATCGACTTTGTTTTTATCGACTTTGTTTTTATCGAATTTGTTTTTATCGACTTTGTTTTTATCGACTTTGTTCTTATCGACGTTGTTTTTAAAGTCGATACAAACAAAGTCGATAAAAACAACGTCGATAAAAACAAATTCCATAAAACAATTTTTTTTATCGACTTTGCTCTTATCGACTTTGCATTTAACGACTTTGTTTTTATCGACTTTAAAAACAAAGTCGATAAAAACAAAGTCGATAAGAACAAAGTCGATAAAAACAACGTCGATAAAAACAAAGTCGATAAAAACAAAGTCGATAAAAACAAAGTCGATAAAAACAAATTCGATAAAACAATTTTTTTATCGACTTTGCTTTTATCGACTTTGTTTTTATCGACCTTAAAAACAAAGTCGATAAAATCAAAGTCGATAAGAACAAAGTCGATAAAAACAAAGTCGATAAAAACAAAGTCGATAAAAACAAAGTCGATAATAACAGTCGATAAAAACAAAGTCGATAAAAACAAAGTCGATAAAAACAAATTCGACAAAAACAATTTTTTTATCGACTTTGCTTTTATCGACTTTGTTTTTAAAGTCGATAAAAACAAAGTCGATAAAAGCAAAGTCGATAAAAAAAAATGTATTTAGTGAATTTGTTTTTATCGACTTTGTTTTTATCGACTTTGTTTTTATCGCCTTTTATTTTTATCGACTTTGTTTTATCGACTTTGTTTTTATCGACTTTGTTTTTATCGACTTTGTTCTTATCGACTTTGTTCTTAAAGTCGATAAAAGCAAAGCCTATAAAAAAAATATTTTTATCGAATTTGTTTTTATCGAATTTATTTTTATCGACTTTGTTTTTATCAACTTTGTTTTTATCGACTTTGTTTTTATCGACTTTGTTTTTTATCGAATTTGTTTTTATCGAATTTGTTTTTATCGACTTTGTTTTTATCGACTTTGTTCTTATCGACTTTGTTTTTATCGACTTTGTTTTTATCGACTTTGTTCTTATCGACTTTGTTCTTATCGACTTTGTTTTTATCGACGTTGTTTTTAAAGTCGATAAAAGCAGTCTATAAAAAAAAAATGTTTTTATAGAATTTGTTTTTATCGAATTTATTTTTATCGACTTTGTTTTAATCGACTTTGTTTTTATCGACTTTGTTTTTATTGACTTTGTTTTTATCGACTTTGGTTTTATCGACTTTGTTTTTATCGACTTTGTTTTTATTGACTTTGTTCTTATCGACTTTGTTTTTATCGACTTTGTTTGAAAATGCTTTGTCCTGAATGACTGACTGACGGATCAACGCACAGCCTAAACAGCTGATCGTAGAGACCTGAAACTTGGAGGGTGTGTTCTTTGTATGACGTAAGGATCCGTTAAGAAAGGATTTTTCTAAATTCTATCCCTATGGGGGTGAAAAAGGGGGGGCAAAGTTTGTATGGGACAACGTGATTCCTTGGTCCAATCTACTTCAAATTTTGCATATACCTTTTTTAATAAGATTGATGGAAGACGGGTTTCGTATTTTATTGAAATTCTTCCCCTAACGGGGTTAAAAGGGGTAGAAAGTTATTTTGGCGGTGATTTTCTTCGAAGTTGATATCAATACTCCTTAGTGCTTTTAATTTAAATTACATTTTATTTTGCATTATGTTTGAAATCACAATCCGATATAATTCAAAAAAGGTTGAACTCACTTAAAAACGTAAGTAAATACTCTTTTTAGTCTTAATTGTAAATATATCTGTGTTTGATTTGTTGTGTATAATAATACTTATAGTTATTTAACCTTTAAATCCTTACACTATAATAAAGATTGTTATATTTAACGTGTATTCAAACATTTGAACATAATAATTTAAATGTTATAATAAAATTAATAACGTAAAAAACCAATTAAAAATCCTATTAGAATCACTTTCGACTTCTATGCGGATGAAGTCGCGGGCAAAAGCTAGTTATTACATAAGTCAAATATATGAAGATACAATAAACAAATGAAGATACAACCGTAAAATAATCATTTGCGCCTTCTGATTCAATCTGACACTTTGGTATTTACATAGATGTACGAGTAAAAGCACCTAACACGTGTACGTACCTAGATATCCTAGGCACAATGTAAATAGAGTCCTCGAAGTGCTGGTTGGACAAGCCATCAATAAAGTTGGGTGCAAATTACTGTAACATTGTGGTTAAATGGAGTGTCAGGGTTGCTGGGTAGCGAATAGTCCACGCGCCAATTACGTCACGAATACAGCTATCATGTGCAGTTCAATAGGGAAATACAACCGTTTTGACACATTCACACTGGTCGATTTTCGTCACACGTATATACATAGTTGCCTACCAACGCCACAAAGCCACAATGCCACATCATTAGGCAGTCGCAATTGATTTTCATTTATTTTGAAAAACAATGTTCTTTCAAACAATGTGGTGAACGATTATTATCGCTTACTGTCGCACTAGGTACATACTAGCTGCCTACTTTGGGGCAGGTCATTCTAGTCACCTGTGGCTTGTACGATTTTGTATTTACACGGCCAATTAGTATAATTCTTGTGTATGTAAACTGTATTAGTAGTGAAATTCCCACCAAAAGAATGGGTTGCATATTACTAGATATTGTATCCTACCTAATTGCATGGCTTTAGTGCTGGCCACCGCCACCGCAATAGTTAGCTACAGATGGAAATTTCCATTTTCCAGTGGTTTGACCACTACAAAATTGTAATTAATTTGAGGTAGGTAATTTGATTTTCAAAAGCACTGCGTGGGCATATCAAAATGGTGATGTGTAAAAACACGTAGCACAGCCATGAAGTTATACAGGGTGACAGGGAAATTCGACCTATTCCTTGAAAGGGGTTATACAAGAGCTCATTAGCAACAAATTAAGTCCAGTTAACTAGGGGTCAAAACTAGATGGTTACCGAGCTGTGACGGTTCTTTGTTTTTTTTTAATGATCTGACTTTTTACCAAAAACAATTAATTATGAAAAAAGTCCTCCACTCTAAACATTTAATTGATACTTTTCTGAAAGCTGAAAAAGGAGTGATCAATAAAATAATTAATATCAATAATATAGGTATTATAATTATATAAATAATATAATATAATTATATAAATAATATAATATAATTATATAAATAATATAATATAATTATATAAATAATATAATTATCACACGTAGATATGCATTCAGGTCAGACATGCATTAATGTATTAATGCCACTTGTAGTACTAGGAAAGCACGTTAAGCTGTTGGTCCCGGCTGTCATTCGATCTTTGACAGTCGTGACAGTCGTGACAGTCACAGGAAGTAAGAAGCCCAAAAGTCTGACAACCAGTCTTACCATGGGGTATCGTGTTACCCAGTAACTGGATTTTGGAGGTCAGATAGACAGTCGCTCCATGTAAAGTACTAGTATCCAGCTGAATGGGAAAAGACTAGGCAGGTAGATAGACTCATAGTACTAGGAGAGTATTTTTACCTCATAATTGATTACACAACAACACAACTGGCGAAATGTGGATGAACTATAGGTACCTACACTGCTGCCTAATCCTAGGCGGGAAACAGGCGTGATGTTTTGTTAAAAATACCCCAAAAGGCTAACTGTGTAAAAATGGAGTAGACTGCATATTTAAAACCGTGACATACGTACTTCGATATATCTTATCAACTATCGTGGCCTGTTGAATCACACACTGGAAGATATTTCATATTGACTGTTTAACGACTTACTCTTAATGAACCGTGTCGCCGATGCCACTGATTACCTAATGCCTAGATATTACGTAACCTAGACATCACACGGGTATTGGAGATGTGTCGTATTCAATCTGTTCAAATTAACATATTGTTAAACTGAATTTTGTATAAGCTTGTTAAGTTCATGATATGTGAGCTAGCTTATTACTAAAATAACTGATGTCACTCGGAAAGCTGCCACGCTTAAATGGAATTGGGCTGGATACATCTGCCGCATGTCAAACGATCAATGGGCCAAACTTACGACCCAGTGGGTCCCGCTAAATGGTAAACGACACATAAAAAAGATTGGTCCTTGGAAGCTCTGGACAGAGAGAGGTGGAAAGAGGGTAGGGAGGCCTTTGCCCAGCAGTGGGACAATAACGGCTAAGAAAAAAATAAAAATGTGAGCTTGCTTAAAAAACCTGTCCAATCCTTGTGGGTGTTGTTAGGTATCGTACTGAGAGTCTATTTATGTGGAAATTTTCAAGAATTTTACCTGTACCCTAATTACGTAATACAACACAATCACGATTTGTTTCGATTTGAAATAGATTGCTGATCCATTGCTTCATAAGTTGGAAAAAAAAATCTGCTCAACAACTTAAATAACGCAATGAATGTTGTTGAACTGTCAAATTAAACAAATTAGGCAAAATTGTTTATGAAAATAAGTTACGCAATTAGGGTACTGGTTATTATTACATGGGGCGCGGGCAGCCGTCCTTTAACGGATGTGTCTACAAGTTACTATCATAACTACCCCTGTTCAATTTTTTTTATTTTCAATAATAATAAGATTTGTTATTACTTTTTGATAATATTATTGCAGTACCTACTAACTATGAGCCCCATTCTGATCGGACAGGTTTTTTTTACATATTGTATGCATGATTAGTCAGTAGGTTACGTATCCAACGTATTCGTTTTAAATATACCTATTGAAGTAATTAATGCATTTATTTTAATTAATATGTATTGATGCCAGACATAAAGTGCATCAGCGTCACTGTACTCACCAGTCGAATAACATTATGTGTAAATATGTAAATTAAAGTAAGTAAACATTCGTTTTTAAGTACGGTCTGCGCCTGCGACTCCACCCGTCTGGAAAGTTTTCGACAGTTCAGTGATTCAGAATTCTACCTCTGTCTAACATTATTTGATTTCAATCAGTTCAGCCGCTGCTACAGAGAGATTGGGTGACAAAGTCACATAAATTCCAACTTTCTCATTTAAGTATAATATTCATGACTTGGTACTAAGCTTTGGTGAAGTTCTTCTCTAATGAAAGGACGGTGGCTTTTATAAACTGAAGAGTTTGGCGAAGAGGGTATGACGTTTTCAAAAAGTTTGCTCGATTTTTATTAAATAAAATACATGGTTCAAGTTTAGAAACGTGCCACCTCGATAGGAGGTAGGTAAGGGGAGGGGGGATAGAGGAGGAGGGCACGTAAACTCCCCTCTCCCTAAATAGTAGGTACTTATGAAATGCCAAGAGAGAAGAGTTGCATTGACTCTCCTTTTGCGGATACCATTAGCCCACAAGCTTATTTAAATTTACGTCTTCAAAATTACAATTTATTTTAATTAGGAAACGTAAACTGGCACAGTAATGTACCAACACTTTATTTTTGGACACTAATAAAAATAAATTTAAGGAGACATATTACGTAAATTCTAAATGAGTTAAGAATTACTAAGTAAGTCCATAAATGAGTGGTTTTAAATTACAAAAGCTGCTTTTGATAACTGTTACTTCATTATGCAACAAAGTATGCCGCCCCAACTCACTGTAAGTACGCTCTGTTCCCGGAATTCGGAGAACAGAATACCTACAGCTCATAGTATACAGTGACATCAATTCATTTTTTTTTCTCTATGTTCGCTGCTTGAAGCTTGAAACACTCTTGAAATTTTCAGTTTTAGTTTTTTAAAGAAAACTGATTAAAAAAAAACCCGACTGCAAAAACAAATAAGTGAAAAGAGAAGAACAAGCACTGAACTTTGTTTTTTAGGGTTCCGTAGTAAACAAGGAACCCTTATAGTTTCGTCATGTCCGTCTGTCTGTCTGTCTGTCTGTCCGCGGTCTAGCTCCGAGACCCTTAGTACTAGAAAGCTGTAATTTGACATAAGTATACATATTAATTACGCCGACAAAGTGGTAAAACAAAATTATGAAAAACATGTTTTTTTAGGGTACCTCCCATACACGTAAAGTGGTGATGTTTTATTTTTTATTTTTTATCCCATAGTGTGGGGTATCATTGGAAAGGTCTCACAAAAACATTATGAGTTTTTAAAACCATTTTTGGATTTAGGGATCCGTTTGCAAAATATTAAGCTTTAAAGTGCTAATTTTTGTTAGAGTCAAGTGTCCCCCCCCCCTGCCAGCTAAATGGTTGGTTTTGGATATGTGAAAAAAATCACAGCAGTAGTTTATATAACGAAATTAAAAGGAAAACTATCACAGCTAAGTAGGCTTTACTAGTTATCGAGTAATAGTCGACCAACTTAACTTTGCAGTTGCAAAAACATGTTTTCCCATACATTCCGTATGGGAGAACATGTTTATCAACTACAAAGTTAAGTTTGTTTTTGGGATAAATTCATCCCAACTACGGAACCCTTCATTGTGCGTGGTCCGACACGCGCTTGGCCGGTTTTGTAAGGTATCGCAGGCAGGGACAACAAAAGTTACAACATAGTTCAGGTTATTGATTTGTCCCCCGCCTGCAATGCCTTACAAAAAACCAAAGTTCAGTGCTTGTTCTTCTCTTTTCAGTTATTTGTTTTTGCAGTCGGGTTTTGTTTTAATAATTTGTTTTTTTTAAGTTTTTTGATTTTATTAATATATATATATATTTGAAAATGACTGCCTTTATGCCTTTTTGCCTTTTATGTGACTAATTGAAATAAATTATTTGACTTTGACTCATTACTAACTTTTATTTGATACCAATATTGTAGTAATTTATTTTTAAAAACGCCTCCCCTAAATTTTGTGTATTTGCTGATGCAATATATATATTACGCCTATGTCACTCCCACAATTAAGACGAATCTAATGACACCTCATATGTTAAAATCCATCAAGCCGTTTAAGCTACAGAGCGTGCCAAAGAAATAGACATACCCTCGAAAAACATTACCGTCTGGGGCAGTCGGGTAAATATGTGCTTGACTTTGCCTTGTTACAGACGGGAGTGGTATGAAGATTCGAATGACGCTGTTTCGATGCACCAGTATACATTAATTCTGTTCGTTACCAAATCGTTGAGTAGCTACAATAATACAAACGGATATAGAATATGGAGCCAACAATACAACATAAACCACCATAAATGGTTAAATAAATAAATAAATTAATGAAAACACTGGCATATGCATATGAGTTTTTGAAACTATAAAATAAATCCTAATATCGAAATAAAAATAAATAAAGAAACACGCATGAAAAACGAACGAAAGGCACACATTTACTCGGTGATTAAACAGATAAATAAAATTGTCATTGCTTTCGGGGGACCTCTAAGATTAAAAAGTGTTCCACAGACACTTTTTAATCTTAGAGGTCCCCCCCCGACTGCAACGGCTAAAATTTTTTCAAGAATATTATAGCCAGTGTCACTCGGGATGAGTAAAATGTCATGATTTCATGAAAAATTCATTCAATGGAAGAAATCTAACTTATTGTATTAACCTATTTTATTTTTGATTTGTTATTTCACTATAAATGCTGCACCGGTTGACGTCATCACGTCCGCGCCGGTTGTTGCTAAAAACCAGCGCTGGGGCTGTCTCGCATGGGGTCGCAGCATTATGCTGAGCGATGGCCGTTTTGCGTGGATGTGACGCATATTTTCCCCCAATTTGTTATTTACGTGTTTTTTTTATCTTTCTTTGCGTCTTGTTTATCGCAAATAACCGTTTTTTATTTCTTTCTTTTAATGATTATAATTATGTAAATACAAATTTGTTCTGGTCGTGAATCATATTTTAATTAAGGTACAACCATGACACTGACCTGCAAATTGCAAATAACGTAAGAAAATTTGAATTTTGTGGGCTACCAATGCATAATATAAAATTAAACAACGGCGCCGGAAAGTAATGTGAGTTTAGACCTTAACTCTGAATTAAAATATCCATTATAAACTTGTTTGTGTAACTAAAGTTTACACATCAGTAACATACAATTAAAATGTACGTCTTCTGTATATAATCACAGGCCGTTGTTCTAAAACTAACGAACCTAACGAGCTGGAAATAAAATACGACTATGTACAGTTAAAGGCCTGTGCACACAGTGTTTTACGAAACGTTTTTCGTAACAAAAATAATACGTTGTACCCGATACATCTGCAGTGGCGCAGTTTGTATACCTTTGCGCAAGTTTACACTTCCAGTAACACGTTGTCCATACAAACAGGTTGAAATGTCGATTCAGGCAGATGCTCTGTAGTACAATTTCAGTATGAAAAATGTATTGATGTCTTTGGTTTTATCGGCAAAAACGCTATTTATTTATAGACACAGACTAAGGCCGCATTCCGACTTACGCTTAAAGTGATAATATCGCGAATCCGACCAAAGTCCAAAGTCACAATTATTATTCAATAACCCTTATATTTTGTGACTATTAAGTTTGGTCGGATTCGCGATATTATCACTTTTGGCGTAACTCGGAATGCGGCCTAAGAATTCATAATATTATGATGCTCTGTAAAACTTTCAGGACTCCGGCCGTTTAAAAAGCTCGCATCGATCGCTTTTATGAAAACGTACTTACTTATGAATTAGCCCTTAATTAATTAAAGCATGTGAAATCTTATCTACTGAATCAGCGCTTTGTGAAAATTATACGCTTGATAAAAATCAGCGACGCGTGAAAACAGCTCAGCGGTTACCAACCTGCCAGTCAGCGTATGCCCAGCATTGACCTATGAACATAATGACGTGTGTATAACTTGATCCTATTGTGACTTAATCCTGCTGTAAGACAAACGCTCGGTTTATTGGAAAATTGGAAATGTATCTGAGGAGCTCAATATATTTGAGGAGCTCGTGGCTAAATACTAACAGCCGCTCGGGTCGATCTGTCAGGTTAAGCTACGCTTGCCGGGGTTGGTCCGTGGATGGGTGACCATTTCTACATACCGAGACTCCTCCGTGCCTCGGAAAGCACGTTAAGCCGTTGGTCCCGGCTGTCATTCGTGGATCTGTGACAGTCGTTACGGGTCGTCAGAAGCCCGAAAGTCTGACAACCAGTCTTACCAAGGGTATCGTATTACCCAGTTACTGGGTTATGGAGGTCAGATAGGCAGTCGCTCCATGTAAAATACTGGTATTCAGCTGCATCCGGTTAGACTGGAAGCCGACCCCAATATAGTTGGGAAAAGGCTAGGCAGATTGATTGGAAATGTATCTGAGGGGCATGGTCCAAGAGTAAATTGCTACGGGATGATGAAGCAGTTTTTAATCACGTCGGCCAACAGCCTCATAATTATGTTATATCGTAATTTATATTGCTTTGACAGCTCTATTTTTGGGGCTTATATAAAATAATGAATTGATAAAAACTGGTATAAGAGCGAGGCCACCCAAGTAGAGCGATACTTTTATCTGTGCGTGGACGGCGATTAAAAAACGATGACTAAAGGCTCTAACAATACTCCTGACCCAATAACCTGGTGAGAGTTATCGCGGCTAACGTCTGTAACATCTATTATACCTCGTTAGTGGAACTATTACCACGTCTCGTGGGTGACTATATTCCATTTGAAATAAAATTAGACATTTAAACAAACCTTTTTTACAGTCCGTTCAACCGATTTTGACTTCTAAACTGTAGGCATAAGGATGGCATTAAAAGCAAAAAATATGGTTACAATACCAATGTTTACTGCAGCTGCCATTTGTCATGCTACCAACGCAATAAAAGTCAAAATCGGTTGAACGAACTGTAAAAAAGGTTTAGTTAAATGTCTAATCTTATTTCAAATGGAGTATAGGTGCTACACTCTAACCCACGCCAGTCACTGCCTTATAAAGACAGAAAGTGGTGTTTTAAAGTTAATTAAAGATATAAACGGTACACTTTTAAAGATAAAACTAAAGTTATGGACTGTTTTCCTGTCCTCAAATCGCCCGATATGGTTAAATTTCGATAAACACAGTAGCGGTTTATGACTACATTGAGAGTCTTAGAAATCCGAAATCTTAGATATTGTTTATTTAAACTTTTCGCACTCAAAAAATGGTACAAAGGCGGACTTTAATGCCTTAGGCATTCTCTACCAGTCAACGGTGGTGAAGAGATTAGATGGCAGGTGCTCTGTTTGAGAGAAACAAAGATAATTTTTGAAGTGAAAACTTCTTTAGGCGCGTTGGGCATTTTTGAGATAGGACTAAACCATTGATTTCGCGACACTGTGACGACACCTCATTTTTGTAAACGCGATTGTACTATTTATTTATATTACGTTAAGGATCAATGTTCTGTGCAAGTATTTTAACTTTAAAAGTTTTGTAAAAGCGATTGTTCTCTTTATTTAGATAAGGTTACGGACCAATGTTCTACACGAGTATTTTTCTTCCACCAAGGCGATCTTGTTCAAGTTTTCACTTCTGTCGGCACTCCCGGAGTGCCATTTTTTTTTTTAATTATAAAGACTAGCTTCCGCCAGCGGCTTCGCCCGCAAGATGTCTTTATAAATTATAGCCTATGTTACTCAAGAGATAATATAAAATTATACTAGTGAAATTTTTTTAACCAGTCCAGTAGTTTTTGAGTTTATTAATTACAAACAAACATACAAAAAATCAAATCTTTTCTCTTTATAGTTTAAGTTTAGATAAATAGAGTAGAGTCATCTCAACATCTCCCTTGAATTTGTATAATGTATTTATATAATATAGGTTGATAATATTATAGTCAATTTTTTTGTATGTTTGTTTGTAAATAATAAACTAAAAAACTACTGGACAGATTTTAAAAATTCTTTCACCAGTAGTATACTATATTATCACTGAGTAACATAGGCTATAATTTATAAAGAAATCACGCGGGCGAAACCGCTGGCGGAAGCTATTTTTGAAAATAACTCTGCAACCGACAGGTGGCCGTCCTGATATCAAGAGGAAGCGCATTCCAAAGAAGAATGGACTGAATATGAAAGGAAGAATGAACAAAGTCAGAAGTACAAGGATACCCGACGATAATTACCTATCAGTACAAATTCTTGGTATTCATTATAAGCAAAGGCGAAAATGATAAACTGTACACGAATTTTCGAAAATTAACTAAAATTGCTTCGTTCAGAGGATCTTCGGATTACGTGATCAATGGTGCCGATTCTCTTGTACACCGAACTAAACTAACTAAACTATCACTAAAATTCCTTACTTTTGACTATGAAAATCTCAAAGCTATTCTGCAAAATAAATTCTCTAAATTTAAAAATAATTTTGACACATCTAAATCGAATTTGACAATCGCGTGATACCTAACCACGTGATCTTTTTAGAGCCGGAGGCGCGCAGGGGGGGGCAGCCTCGACGTGTTTTATATGGATTTTTCACTTTTTGTATGGAAAATAAGAAAAAATATTACCTACATGTAGAGTGTTAGGGGTTTAAGGGTTTCATAAAGGGTGTCGAAATTTTCATTATTTTTGCGATTGGACATACCGTTTTCGAGATATAAGCAAAAGAAAAAAAAATATTTAGTACTGTTTTTTCATCTGAAGTCGAGGTGTTGGTGTGAATTTTAGTTCATGACAACCAATTTTATTCCACATGTTTTTAGTCGCGATTAAAAATAGTCGTATTTAGTTAGAAAATCTAAATTTTAGGTTAAAAACGTCAAATTTAGAATAGCAAAATTGCCATTTTCACTAAACTAATATCTCAGTGCCATCTTAGTGCTGTCAAACTAAAATTTAGTTAAGTTGTGTCGCTTTAGTCTATTTCAGAATGGGAAATCGTCGTTTGACAGGAATAAACTAAATTTTAGTGATTTTTAGTTTAGTTTAGAGGCATTTGTGACAAGAGAATCGGCACCAGTAGCTCGTTTCAACTAAATTGAAGTCTATAAACACAAATAAAGCCTGGCTCTAATACCTTGCTACCTACACTTTCAGTTCGCAATGTATTTACGTAAAATGGCCGCTTTCTATAGAACTGGTTGAAAATGAACCCAGATAGATTGGAACGTAAATATCTAAAGGTCGTTACACACACCAGCAGCGTTGGATAGTTGCGACCGTCACTAATAGTACTGTAACTTTTCTAACACATTACATTTAGAAGAACATAATATTCACAATATGTTACAGGCCAATACTACAGAACAATGAAAATAAATCAAGTATAGAAAGCAGGAAACTATAAGCATTTACGCTCCATTTTCCCTTGGCAGAAATCAAGTACACAACTTTTGTACTTAGGTATATGTATTTATTTTTCCTTATAAATTTTATGTATTTACTAAGCCTTTAATAGGTATCCAAGATTTTTTGGTACGTACAACATATTCCGTCACAAAAAGCCATTTAAGAGGTTTCTGTTTCTTGTTGTTTTTGTAGCGTGTAAATATTTGGTTTGGTTTCAGGAATTCAACGGCGCCCCTCGCTTTCGCTGTATTTATGTATGGAATTAGATTACCATGTACCATACATATAGAATCTTACTGACATCCAATTATAAAATAACATTAGCTCGGTTGCTAGCCTATGGAACGACTTGCCATTTCATAAACAGCAGGCGTAGTGGTTATGAGCAATTATGATGGCACTACTCTAAGTAAGAGCTGAAGTAATTACCTCCGTGTTCTAAGCCCGACATGTTTTATAATTTGACAGGCTCACAAGAGCACAGCTCACTGAAATTAAAACGCTTGAAACAGTGTAGCTGCAGCTGCCGTTCGTGTTTTATTACAGCTATGAAACGTATGAATACGGCGTGCTATTTACAATATCAACGGCTGTTGGACTTAAGCGAATGTTGTGTACGTTTCACAATAATTCATTCATGAGCTTATATAAAAAAAACAGGCAAGTGCATGTCGGACCACGCACAATGAAGGGTTTTGGTTAGTTGGTTCAACATTCCGTAGAATTTATCCCAAAAACAAACTTAACTTTGTAGTTGAAAAAGATGTTCTCCCATACGGAATGTATGGGAAAATATGTTTTTGCAACTGCAAAGTTAAGTTGGTCGATTATTACTCGTTAACTTGTAGAGCCCACTTAGCTGTGATAGTTTTCCTTTTAATTTCGTTATATAAGCTACTGCTGTGATTTTTTTCACATATCCAAAATCAACCGTTTAGCTGGCAGGGGGTCCCACACTTGACTCTAACAAATATTAGCACTTTAAAGCTTAATATTTCGCAAACGAATCCCTGAATCCGAAAATGATTTTACATACTCATAATGTTTTTGAAGGACCTTTGCAATGATATCCCACACAATGGGACACAAAAAAAAAGTCACCACTTTACGCGTAGGGGAGGTACCTTAAAAAAGTTTTTTTTTTCTTAATTTTATTTTTCCACTTTTTCGGCGTAATTCATATATATACCCATGCCAAATTACAGCTTTCTAGTACTAAAGGTCTCGGAGCTAGACCGCGGACAGACAGACAGACGGAGATGACAAAACTGCTGTTCCTTGTTTACTACGGAACCCTAAAAAGCGATTTTTCTCCTCAATTGTTGACAGATATTTTTATAGTGCTAGGTACTAACATAGTACTATCGAAACCATACTATAATGAAATAGATATTTTCTTAAAGTTGCAATTTTTTTATCACGTGAAAACCGCTTTCGTATTTTGCGTAACTATAGGGTATTTATCTCGTGACTGTACTGTAAAAGTATTGCAGTATTCATAGGTCCATATAAAGTTTCGAGGGATTTTGTGAATAGTTCGTCCAGCTGATCGGTTTAGGAAGTTTAATCGGATTTTACCCCGTGTTAGCAGGCTTGACCCACTGATAACTTTGCAAGCTTTTCATCCAGTGTGCCACTTGGCAAGAGAATTTGAAGAATGTTATTGAATTAACTAGCAGGTTGGTGCGAAATGTGGTTGGAATATTAAAGTAGATGGTTAGGTGAGGTGGAAAACGAATGCCACGTGAAGGAAAATTAGGTAGGTAGGATAGTAGGTAGGCATTAAACACGAGTGTGGTTTGCCATATTAAGCTACGATACGGTTAAATAGGAATTTTTACTCAAAGAAGGGCTACTTCTATCTCATTATTGTTAAAGGTATTCAATACAAAAGGCATTAGGAATAATACCTACGTTTCTTAAAGTGATATTAATGGACCGGAAATAAAACCAATGCCAACGAAAATATATATCATATACCTACCTTTAAGAGGCAGATATATGACAGTGACCTTGAATGGTTAGCTTGCGTGTTCTGTACTGAGCTCACGCAACGCGTCGTACGCCCAGCCAGTAATAGGACTCGCCCATCAAGGAGCGCTGTCCCAAATTAGACGCATTATTAATTTATTACACATAAAACAAAAGGTATTTTAATAAAACACGTATATTAAAAGATTAGTAATTTAATTATCTTTAAAATGGAGAAGTTTTCAGAAAAATACGCTTGGTGGATTTTGTGTCATTCTCAGTTTTTAATCCGCGTTAGACATAATTTTACTAATTAATTTCACTATGTAATATAAACATAATCAAAAATATACCTATATTAAAATTTTAAAAAATGCTCTAATTTAACATATATTTTTTCCAAATTACTAACACTACTCGTTCAGACGTCATTTTCAGTATAAAATCATTAAAAGTCAGCTATCGTCCCCTTAAAGCACCCTGCCTACCTTTGGAGCTCGTGGCTAAGTAATAACAGCTGCACTGGTCGATCCGACAGGTTAAGCTACGCTTGCCAGGGTTGGTCCGTGGATGGGTGACCATCTTTACATACCGAGACTCCTCCGTGCCTCGGAAAGCACGTTAAGCCGTTGATCCCGGCTGTAATTCGTGGATCTTTGACAGTCGTTACGGGTCGTCAGAAGCCCGTAAGTCTGACAACCAGTCTTACCAAGGGGTATCGTATTACCCAGTTACTGGGTTGTGGAGGTCAGATAGGCAGTCGCTCCGTGTAAAATATTGGTATTCAGCTGCATCTGGTTAGACTGGAAGCCTACCCCAACATAGTTGGGAAAAGGCTAGGCAGACCTACTTTTAATAAAATCTTCTAGATTTCCTTCATATTTACATAACCTAAATTGCAGTAGTAACAAAAAAAAAGTAAAGTAAAAAAGCTTTATTCAGTTCATAAAAACACGGTACAATATAAAAAAAAAACGAGTAACAGATTACATAGGAGCTTTAGGTGCTGATTTTTTACAAATTTCCTGGACCCCACACTAGGATTCCCTGTGTCGTGGGGAACAATGTTCAGCTTCAAGTTGGTTAGGTTCTAATAGTTTCCTACTATCAATACTGTTATTTAGATAAATCTCTGCTGCTAACCAGAATGAAATACTATGTTTATTATTTATCCGTCATAATAAATAACTTGGTAAGCCAACATCAACCTTTATGGGCAGGCAAAATAAGGATCAAAAGGATTGAGTAAAACATATCCCAAATGTGTTACAGACTAGTACTTACCGGTTAACATTATCGGTTTTCCACATCAAAGCTCGTTTCGGTTTTATTCGCATCAAAGGTTATGAATGCCCGGTTAATCGTTTCCCGGCCAGGTTGTACTACAGATGCTGCGAATGCTCGCTATTCGGCATTACTCGATTTTTTTTTTGTTATTTGTGGAATACCGAATAGTGTCTATTATTCGACATTTGGCGAATAGTTGTCTAAATAAAAATAAACTTTTAATAAACAGAAAAACTATAGACTTAAAAATAATTAAGCTTTTATTAATCTTTAAAAACGAAACACACTTAGTATTGTAATTAATGTAAAAAGTTAGCGAAAAATCAGTCATGTTGAAATTAATTAGGTAAGCTTTTTGGATAATAATTTAATATTTAAAGTCCAAAAGGGGCAGATTGTTTTTCTGCACGATTGGGATCAAGTCGGTTGCGCTTTTTTTCATAAATCAAATCTGCCTCAGAAAATTAATTAACTATAGGTATTATTATTTGAAAATAAACAAACTTTTTTTAAGTCGAGTAATAATGGCGAGTATTCGACTATTCGCCATAGGGAATGGCGATGAATCGGTATTCGACTATTTGCTATAGCAACTATTCGCGGCATCTCTAGTAGGTATCTACTATCGAAGAAACGCATATCTATACACTGTAAGGACTGTTCTTACTTACAGCGCTCGGCCGCTATAGCATCGCTTATCTACGAAAAAAAAAGTGTCGTGTGCACGGGATTTTGTTTTCAAAATGCTAAGATATGCGTTACCCCGATGGTACCTAGGTACACTATGGATGGTTAGGTGTGCTGCGTATTATTTGCAATTTCAAACGTAGTGTCAAAAATAAAATGATTACAATTACTGCATTTAATAATTTAATGAATGTATTTGTGAACTGCTAAATCACAACTTACCTACATTATACGGGGTGGCAGGGGGACATCGACGCGAAAACTGAAACCATGGATACAGTACATGATTCTGAACCCCCCTACGTTGAAATTTTTCGTCGGTTATTAAAAAAAATCAGCTGTTTCATACATTTTGACCGCGTAGATATTGCACTTTTCTATGAAACAGCTAATTTTTTTTTATTAACCGACGAAAAATTTCAACGCAGGGGTGTTCAGAATCGTGTACTGAATCCATGGTTTCAGTTTTCGCGTCGATGTCCCTGACACCCTGTATACACTAAGTTTCAGCTTTGTTCGTCCTCTTCGTCCCCGAATCATGAATAAAAGCTAAAACTGATTCCTATCATCCTTAAAATGTTTGTGGATTGACCCGTCAAACTTTGAAAAATCCGTTCCGGGGTTATTCGAACCACTCGAACCAAGTTTGGACGCACGCTGCCAACGGATACCTACATATTATACGGAAGCCATTTTCGCCGCTCTTTTAACAGACATTTTGTTAATTTCATTTAATTAATAGTTGCTTCCCACCATGAATTTATGCTACATCGTGTTTGACTCATCAATTATCTACAGGTTATACAAATATTTGTTCAGTGTGTAAACAGACCCCGTGACACGTAGTGCTGCAACAAATGGCTGCACTAACCGATCCGTTATCTCGACTATACCACATAAACTAAACCTACCAAACGCGCCGCTTCCCTTTCAGTATTAGGTATCTGAACGCCAATAAACGATGCTCTGCATCCGATTTGTCAATCTCAAATATTCTCGATGAACGATGCCCTTGACAGCGAAGCGTAATTGTATCGATTTAGAGATCGAGCTCTAAGCAAGTGTACATAGGTATGTGCAGTAGGCCGTAGATCAATAGTAACCAGTTTAAGCTTAACTGTTATAAATTCGATAGCATAATCAGCCTATAATGTTCCCATTGCTGGGACACAAGCCTTGGGCTGTAATTCACCACGCTGGCCCAGAATGGGTTGATACATGTCACATGACTTCAAATTTTTGTTTCTAGGACATGCCGGTTTCCTCACGATGTTTTCCTTCACCGTTTTGAGAGCAGTGGTGATGAAATTATTTATACAAAGTAAAGCGCCTGTCTGGGTTCGAACCCATGACCTATAATAACTCGTAAGTCATATTCATACTCCCGTTACCACTGAGCCACCACTGCTCTCGATAGAAACTCCGTAATAAGTTCAAGGTCAAAGTGTTACCACTGACTTGTGATCAACTGTATCTAAATCAAACACGCAGTCTGCCACCACATTGCCCAACCCTACCCATTAATCGAGCACCAATAATTAAATTGTGTCCCACTGCTGGTCAGACTCCTCTTTCTTCATTCAGACCTCTATGAACGTTTACAAAATGTGCCCACGTCTGCCCTGCAAAGTTATCCAGGAGAAATAGGGTTGGAAAATGTTTATTCACCGGCTCACCCAGTTTCGCAAGTTTGCCTGTTTATTATGGACTTTGATGCGGTTTCCAACATCATTTAGAGACTTGATTAATGAAGAAATTTTGAGGTGTCCAAATCAGTAGATGTGCGATGCTGAGGCGGATTGCAAGTACATATCTTTATTTTAATTCTTAAGTAGAAGTGTTTGTCACCTAACTCCTCCTAAACGGCTGGACCGATTTGTATGAAATTTTGTGTGTTTGTTTGAGTGGGATGGTATGAAAATACAATTGGACCCGGTAGGTGGCGCTGTTCGGTTCGGTGGTGTGTTATAGTATATATTTTGGAAAACAATGTGGGTGTGCCTATAAATTATTCTGATTTAAAGAAACAGCTCGACCTTTTAAATATTCCCAAATATTATCTTGATATTTTTGTAATAAACTTTGGTATTAAATCAGCTAACTATACCTACCTACGTATCTAAGTTTGTGGGAGGATAATAATTCCGAAATGTTAGTTTCGGAATAAATTCGTGAATACTTCGACCTTATTATAATTCGTATTTATTTATTGTACTTCTATGTGCTTAACTTTTGAGACGTTATTTTTTAATTAAGTAGGTAGTCATTTGAAGTAAATTTCTAAAAGACGATGATATAAATGTAGAATTTGTAGATCGACTTAGAGATTTATTGTTAAAGATTTCTTTACCCATTTTAAAGCCCAGCATCGGATTAACTTAATGCAGAAACCACCAACCACGACGAAATCTCGAAGTTTAAAACAAGAGTTTTTAAGGTTCATGAACTGCTTAAAGCGCCGTGTAAATTATCCTACCTTTAAACTTACACGAGTTATTTTCTCATCTCACAAAATTCTTGACACACTTCACATCAGGTACTTCTTTTTTCGGGTTTCATGCAAGTTTGAAGCTGAAGGTCTAAATCTACTAGTATCTCATCTACTTTATTATAAATCTCTGAAATCTTGAGTCTTCCAGTATAGGCATAAAACTTTCAAAATCTTATCAGTTTTTAAAAGGTTATTCAATTTTGTATTCTTAAAAAGTTGTAGGTAGTACAAACCTATTGTGTCCTGAGCAAAGTATATGCTCAGAATCCGATAAATCGTGAAAATTGTTTTATTTGATTGTGCTATTAACATCATCATCATCATCATCAGCCTATAAATGTTCCCACTGCTGGGACACAGGCCTCCTCTCTGTGAGAGGGAGTGGGCCGTAATCCACCACGCGGGCCCAGTGCGGGTTGGTAGATGTCACATGTCTTAGAATTTTCGGTTCTAGGACATGCCGGTTTCCTCACGATGTTTTCCTTCACCGTTTTGAGAGCAGTGGTGATGAAATAATTTACACAAAGTAAAGCGCATGTCTGGGTTCGAACCTACGACCTACAACCCGTAAGTCGTGGCCGTTACCACTGGGCCACCACTGCTCTCGTGCTATTAACAATAACATTATTTTATAATATAATTTAGCAAGTAAGTATGTAATTAAGTTATTGATAATTAACAATAATTAATACATGTCAATAACTTGATTAGATATTTAATTTTTTTAATAAGGCATCTCAGACTCTCTAAAGTTTAGAATCATCCATCTGATATCTAAATTAGTAGAAACCAATTACTTAACTAATGTATGGACGAAACCTTTTGTAAGTAAAATCTGTAATGTTTTACATCAATAACCATTCCAAAAAACACTACAGAATGTATGAAAATAATCGTAATATTAAGAAAATTCGTTTTGCATTATTCCCTTTCAAATATTAAAAACTGCTGTCAGCTGCAGAAACAATTTTTATCAGCGGTATTAATCGGGAACATTTTATTCCGGTCTAGTGGTTTTATAGATTCACTAGCTTCTGCCCGAGACTTCGTCCGCGTGGAATAGTTACTTTGGTGCTCCACTCCTATTGGTCTTAGCGTGATGATATATAGCCTATAGCCATCCTCTATAAATGGGCTATCCAACACTGAAATAATTTTTCAAATCGGACTAGAAGTTCCTGAGATTAGCGCATTCAAGCAAACAAACAAACTCTTCAGCTTTATATATTATTAAAAAAGTATAGATTTATACTGAAAAATTAATGAGTGTGTTAACGTTAAATACTTAGTAAAAACGTTTTAAGAACGTTTTGTGAACTTAACCTTAAATTATTATAAAAGTTACCTTCAAATTTCAATTTCAAATTTTCATCAACTTATCTATCATGAATTCATGATACTTTAGAAGTACGATTTTTTCACTTTTATTTAACCAATTTGTTAGTAAGAAGTTAAGAACTTACACTTCTCCCTGCTTGTTTCATAGGACTCGCCTCGAGAGCCTTTGGGGACGTGATCAGTAGTAAATGTGCCGCGTTACGTATTCTTTAATCAATCTTTAAAAAGAACTCTTGCTACGTATAGGTAGGGAAATTAATTGTTGAACTATTACCAATTTAAATTGTCCGTTCATTCAAATCATCCAAGATGACAAATGTACTTAATTTTGACATTGATTTTTTTAAGTACCTAACGATTACCTAATTTTAATATTAATTCATATTGGACTTATTGTGAATTAAAAAATTAATCTGCCTAGCCTTTTCCCAACTATATTGGGGTCGGCTTCCAGTCTAACCGGATGCAACTGAATACCATATTTTACATGGAGCGACTACCTATCTGACCTCCACAACCCAGTAACTGGATAATACGATACCCCTTGGTAAGACTGGTTGTCAGACTCTCGGGCTTCTGGCGATTCGTAACGACTGTCAAAGATCCACGAATGACAGCCGGGACCAACTGCTTTACGTGCTTTCCGAGGCACGGAGGAGTCTCGGTATATAAAAATGGTCACCCATCCACAGACCAACCCCGGCAAGCGTAGCTTAACTGGATGAATCGACCCGTGCGGCTGCTTATAACTTAGCCACGAGCTCCTCACTTATTTTAAATTATAAATCTTAAAATCAATTGTACATAGTTACAGGTACTTCATACACTCTTGGGCCTGAATGTAACGAGATGAAAATGGTGTGAATTAGTAGATTTATACATATATTAGTGTACTGCAGTGACTAGTTGCTATCCCACAATTCACATAGCGATCCATAGTTTCAACAATATCCAATCCACAAAGCGACGGTAAAATCCAAAATAACAATTTCAAGTCAAACGTGTGAGCGATCTTCGGTGTCCAGTGTGAAAGAAAGGGTCGTAAAAGGTAGGCAGGGTCAGAATCCGTAAAAAACAAAGCCGTGGTCGTTGAAAATGAAAACGCATCGGAAAACCCGAAACATATGGCAACTGTCTAGTAGGGGTGGGCTTTGCAACGACCGCGACGGCGACGAACCGTTTACAAAGACCGTTTTGTGTTTTGCAACGATGAAACCGTTTTATGTCCTGTTCAAATAGTCTTCGTTGGACACGTCTTCAAATTACTTGGTGCGATTTTTTATTTTACGCCTAAGAAAATACAGTCGAGAACACAATGATTCATCTATCTATCACACTCATCGCGTCGTCGAATACAAAACAGTCCTTGTAATAAAAAGTGAACTCTTTGTCAATTTAATGCTAGTTGTTAATGCTGTCGTTCGTGATGCGAAAAAACCATTTCATACATTTCAAATCGTTGATAGTTGTAAGAAACGGCACTCGACGAAAACAATTATATTCCTTGTTGGATAAGTTCCATCCTTTAACCGTTTTTTGCAACCGTTTTCGTCGATTTAATTAATTTAAAATTTTTAATGAATTTTTATTTTCATTTGTAATATTTTGAACATTTTAGCAATTTAGAGTCTGATATTTTAATCTTAGTGATAATAGTATGATTGTGGTGTGTATTTGAATACTAACATAATTAGGTATTATTTCTACTAACAAAAATATGGATCATTGTGTCTGAATTAAATTAATTAATTAAATGATAATAGAATACCTACTTAGGAATAGAGTATCTACCTATATACTGCCAACCGAACTTTCACACTGAAACCCAAAGACAAACTTTGCGGAATGGCAGCCAAGATTGGGCCTATTGTACAAAATATAATGATTTCAATAACTTTTAACAAGATCTGGGATCTAGGCCGTGTTACGAGCTAGCATTGTCAGCGAGGTTAATGATACGTTAACATGTCAATCGATAAAATGGATCGGTATCTACCGCAATGCTGTTGTTACAGCATGTTATTGCCAACTAGATCACATAAGCCTCATTGCTCATTCCTCATTTTGTACGTACTCGAAATGTATAAGATGAAAGTGTTAAATAAATCCTGTTCAGGTTAAATTCTCACGCAATCAGTCACTAAGGCTGGTTTCGCAGCTGTACGGGAGACCCGTGCGGGCCGCCCGCCCGTACGGGTTCCCGGAACGAAGACACACGTGAGGGGTTAGGATGTTGTTTCACAGCGACGCGGATTGGTCCGTACGCGACCCGCTCCGGGTAAAGCCCGTACAACGCTAGCAATCGAATCGTACTAACTCCCTCGTTTCAGACCACTGCGGGCGCTACCCGTACGGGTCTCCCGTGTTTGGGCGGCAGTATGGGCCTGTGCTGTGAAACCAGCCTAAAAGGAATTAGTATCACTTGCATATCTATTTAGGTTTCAACTTTATGTCTCAACACTTTTTCCAACAATTAGTTTGAATAAACATCATTGTAATTAATTGCAATCATCAAAACCATTGACGAAAATTGGGGTTTTAAATTAACTTCAATCGTCAAATGAAAAACACCTTTATGGTGATTTTAAATTATAATTTCCGGTTTAATTATTTAAATAATACAATCAAAACACTCAATTTGTAAGTAGTAATTGGCATGTTGGTAAGTTTCAAATCTATTTGTTTACATATTCATCAAATACTTTCTGAACTACAATATGTACTTACGTAAATTATCGTAATTATATTATAGAGCAGTGGTGCCCAGTGGTAACGTCCGCGACTTACGAGTTGTCGGTCATAGGTTCAAACCCAGACAGGCGCTTTATTTTATGTAAATTATTTCATCACCACTGCTCTCAACACGGTTAAGGAAAATATCGTCAGGAAACCGGCATGTCCTAGAACCGAAAATTCGAAGACATGTGAAATCTACCAACCCGTGCTGGGCCCGCGTGGTGGATTACGGCCCACTCCCTCTCACAGAGAGGAGGCCTGCTTTCCAGCAGTGGGAACATTATAGGCTGATGATGATGATGACTTAAATTACCTGGGCTAAAGATGATCTACCTAAATACTTCTTCTCGGTATGATAATGCAATAACTCGATTCTTCCTGTAGGATTATACTTCGATACTTCTACTACAATGTCAAAGTCAAACTCAAATCATTTATTTCAATTAGGCACATAAAAAGCACAGATGAACGTCAAAATTTGCAAAAAAGTTGAATCGATTCTAGTTGCTCCTTCCAAAAGGTAGTTACGTATGGAGAAGAATGGGCAAGAAACTCCACACTTACTCTTTTAAAGTGTTAACAATATTTTGTATAAGTACGTTAGTTATATAATTACCTATATGTGAAGACGATGTACCTAGGATAAAATTAATACAGAACGTTCAAAAGTGCCTTTTTGTGCCTAATTGAAATAAATTATTTGACTTTTGACTTTGATAGATAATACAAATATGTATTACAATGGGTAATTCAGTGATTACCCTATACAGAAACAGATCCAAATCTAGTCTGCACCTAGCCTAGATATAGGTACGTCACTAGCCATTCTGGTTCAACTTTCTTTCTTGACATAGCTTGGCTGCTTTTAGTGGAATTCGTGCTACAATCATTCCGTTTGACGCCTTGTGCTGAGCTCCATTACTTCATATCTCAACTTTTGCCAAGCACAAACTTGGCCACTTTTCGAACTACAAGAAGTCACAGTGGCTAATATATAAACTGGAACTGGCACATTGCCAACTCATACGTTAAATATACCAACAGTCACTCAGTCGAACATATGTCAGAAGTAGGTATACGTAGGTACACACGGCTACACATCAAGCTATACATTTCCAATATAAACTGACCTCGCATTGTACGGAAATCCTATACGATACGAGATCAGCATAAACTGGAAATGTAGTGTGTACGTCACCACATAAAGTTGCAAAACTTAGTTTCATGAACCTGTAAGTGAAAACATTTGAGTTGCGGGTAGGTAACAGTGGTTAGCGAACAGCAATTCACTGTTTCAACACCCCATAACATAAACCTTTCTACGATGAATCCAAACTTTATTAATTTTGTAATTTTAGCGATATTGTATGACTGCCTTGTCTAGTGTGGTCTAGTGGTCGCAAGCGCTACTACTGAGCATGAGATCCTGGGTTCGATTCCCGGGTCAGGCAAAGTGTTATTGGGTTTTTCCATCTGGAATTTCTCAGTAGTAGCCCGGAGTCTGGATTTGTGCCCGCTTGATGGCAATAGGCTCGCCCCCTATTACATGGGACTTAAACATAACTGGCGAAATGTGGGTGTACTATAGGTACACCTCTGCCTAGTAACCTAACCCTTCGGCGAATACAGGCAAAAATTATCAGAAATTTTTCGGGATAGGTGTTTTTAGGGTTCCGTAGTAAACAAGGAACCCTTTTAGTTTCACCAAGTCCGTCTGTCTGTCTTTCCGCCTGTCTGTCCGCAGTCTAGAGCCGAGACTCTTAGTACTAGAAAGTTGTAATTTGGCATGAGCATGCCAAATTTCCTGGCATATTAATCACGCCGACAAAGTGGTAAAAAAAAATTGCTTACCTTACCTCCCCTACACGTAAAGTGGGGATGGTTTTTTTTTTTAATAGTGTGTTGTTGGAAAGGTCGTTTAAAAATATTGTGAGTTTGTTAAAACCATTTTTGGATTCAGGGGTGTGTTTGCGAAATATTAAGCTTAAAAGTGTTAATTTTTGTTAGAGTCATGTGTCATGTGCCAGCTAAATGGTTGGTTTTGGATATGTCAAAAAATTCACGACAGTAATATACATAACGAAATCAAAAGGAAAACTATCACAGCTAAGTAGGCTAGTTACAAGTTAACGAGTAATTATCGACCAACTTACATTTGCAATTGCAAAAACATATTCTTCAACTACAAAGTTAGTTCTTGTGATAAATTCACCCCAACTACGGAACCCTTCACTGTGTTGGCCGGTTTTTGTACTTTCGATCAGGTATATTTTGCGGTAACAATTTGAGAACATAAGTACCTACCTAAATAGAGCTGTCCATATCGTAGTAGCTGCAAGCCGACCCCAGTAAAATTGGATACTCTTAGGCTGATCCATAATCAGCCTATAATGTTCCCACTGCTGGGACTTAGGCCTCCTCTTATGATTTGTTAATTAAGGGTACCATTACCTATCGCCAAATGGGCAATGGAATCAATATAATGCTCAATTTCGACGCTTTGGCATCCGATATATTAGATTGAAGTGCAATTTAATCAGATCTGTAGCTACATTGTCACCCAGAACCATTAACATTCCCAAATTAATTGCTTTCAGGTACACAATACCGCACAATATCGCTACAAATACAATCGTGTCAAGATAACAGCCATTACAACAATAATCGAGTATTTTACACCCGACGGAATATGAACGATTTCATAACACGACACTCGTGCCTAAAATTTTGGAAATTATTGGATTTCATGTTTGCGTCCTGTTTGGATTTGTACCTACTAAAATATTTGCTCTTCCGGTGTAAATAAGCTTTGCATAAATTCAATTTCGATAACACAGCAGGGTTAGATACCTACTTAATAAAGTTAGATACATTAACATCATCGTACTTATAATTATGTATCTAAGAGAGGCATTTAAAATTCAAAGAGCAAAGTCACCTATTATTCGCTATCGTCAAAATTTACACCGTCAAGAGAAAATAATGCTTGTTAGCAAAAATCGGCTGAAATCTTTGTACTCAAAGAAAATCAACAGAAAGCACTTTAGGTACTTACTAAGCAATTAGGCTTTCCATTGAAAACGTTTATTTACTTAAAGTGTTTTGCGCACCCCTGGAATTCAGTCTTGACTCGGTTGCTGAGCTGACGGCATTATGTGCTGGCTTTATATGCATACACACCGAGCAAGGAACCTACCTTCTAAAAAACTTGGTATATGGTATTTACCCCACACAAATTCGAATACCACTACTTGCTATGTAAATAACAGTGAGAGGAACTTAACATATCATCCACACAGTAAGTTGGAAAAAATACGTATTATTGAAGTTAACTCAAAAACTGCCCAAGCAAAGTTATTAAAATTTATATGGAACCACCTCTGAAGTATTACCTACCAAACAAAAAAAGAATCATTGAAATCAATTCATAATTGGTCGAGTTATCGCGTAACAAACATACAAAACAAAAAAAACACAGTTGAATTGAGAACCTCCTCCTTTTGGAAGTCGGTTAAAAATAAACATGGAGAGGTAAGCGTGGAAAGTTTAATCACAAAGCTGGTAAATATTCGACACGGCCCGCCGCCGACCATTTCGCCGCTATTTCCTTTCATTTTCATTCAAAATGTTGTCACGAATCTGTCTCAAATGCATACGGGAACCCAGTGCGGGTTTTTCAAATCCAAATAAGTTACCAAATAATATAATATATCAATGTTACAGATAATACCTTACAATTAGCTTAACTTAATGTCGGTCTGTAACAGTTAGCGTCATTTTGATCTTTAGGGCGGTCCCCAATCTAGGCGGCGGCGCCTGTATCTTGGGGACCAGAGTTGTGATAGTTAATGCCAAATAGAGCCTAAATTGCACTGAAACGAAGCCACTGAAAATGGAAAGATAATAGTTTAGGAGTATGAGGAACAGGGTGTAAAGTTCACTCATCCACCATAGAAAAGGGAGGATCCTCCGACCAGACGGGTGTCGGAGGATCCTCCCTGGCGGGCAATTGCAGGAAGCTTTTTTTATATTTCTTTTTAAGCTATTGCATAGCTTTTATCGCGGGCTTTGAGCGCGGCGACCGAATCAAGAAATTCCGTAACGTAAAGAAAATAAAACCTAACACCCCCCACTCCGCCTACCGTGTAATGACGGTTCCCATGACAACGATGACAACGTGATGTTGTCATGGAGGTTACAAATGCTATGCAATAGCTTTACCGCGGCAGTCCCTGAGTGCCACACGTTTTATTTTTTTTCTGTAGTGCATCTCATAGCTGACCTCTGAGGCCATGACTATTTAACCGATCAATCCTGTGGGTGCCTTAAGCTGCTAAGCTCCAGCCAGGACCGGACGGTTGATGTCGGATAGTCTTATAATGTCGTTCGCGCGGTAAACTCCAATTGCGTGATGCAGGATTTTGTGTGACGTCATGTCTTTCTGATACGTAGTTCGTATGTGGCGGTATAAACGCTACAATAACAAGAACCGAAGTTCATGTGAAAAATCATCATTGCAACCGATGCACAACCCTGAGCTCATGTCATCTCCATGGGTTACATAAATGCTTTTGCCTAATTACCTACCCTACTGACCGGTAGGTACACCACACGAGTGACTTTGCTCAGTTAATAATAAACTCATACATATATCAATGTCAGATTATTGTGGGCTCCATCACGATAATACTCTCATGTTCACCAATCTGTTGGAGAGTTGATAAAAATAACTCCGACCTTATTGATAAAGGTACACACTCCATTTTCAGATGATTGACGAACGAGTGCTGTATTAATTAATGCCAATAGCGACTAACCAAGCGACTTTTCAGTCTAGACAGTTAAGTATGTACTAGAAGAGCAAGTATGTCTGGAAACTGATTTTTGGGCTTGCCTTTCCTCTTTTTGGTCAAAGTCAAAGTCAAATAATTTATTTCAAATAGGCCCATGTATGGCACTTTTGAACGTCAAAAATGACAAAATAATAAAATTTATTCTAGTCGCCCCTTCCAAAAGGTAGTTTTCGTATGGAGAAGAATGGGCAAGAAACTCCACCGTTACTCTTTTAAAATGTTTTACAATATTTTGTATACATTAATTATATGTGAAGACGATGCACCTGGAATAAGATTACTATACCACAATAGGTAAAAATAATTAAAAATGAAGCAATGACAGAAAAAATAATTATGTGATGGATACATGGTGTTCACATATTTACAAGCATTGTAAAAGTAGGTACGATATTCCTAAAAAAATTACAGGTGATACTAATTAGTCAGTGTGTGAGTAATCACAGAATGTAAAAAAATATGTTATAATATTTAATTACACAATTAAATTAGCAACCAGTTTGATTTTGTCTATACTCTAAATTGTCCTATGGAGCTAGACCAGCATGTTTCCAAGCATTCTTATCTAGAATATAATCCTCTAATTTGTAATATGCTTGTTTACAAAGAGTACTTTTAATATGAGTTTTAAATTTTCTTTCAGTTAACTGTAATATATCACAAGGTATTTTGTTGTAACATTTAACACAGTACCCCATAAAAGATGTTTGTACTTTGGATAATCTGAAAAATGGTTGATCTATTTTATCTTTATTTCTAGTATTAAAATTATGTCTATTACTTATTTTCTTAAAAAGATGCAGATTTTTCCTTACATACATAATATATTGGAATAGGAATAACAAGGTTCATTATTCTCAACAAATGCCTTCTAGATAAAATTAATGAGGTTTGTAAAGCAAGTTACGTAGGTACAAGTGGTAAGATAAAGATTTCTGAAGCAATTAATAACGCAATAACATTCTTCAATGCTTTGAAAAGTTACCCCAGTCCTCGTAATTACAAAACTCGAAGTAATTCCAATGTTTTCACACAATACCACGTCGTTATCGTATTTAGTTTGCATGTCGGCGCCGTCCAGAGATATATTCGAATTCTTGTTTAGCAGGACACAGTAGCCGCAGTAACTCTAGCAGATATAGGTACAGTTTCGCAATTACCTACGGCTCGTTCAAACGTAGATAGCATTTCTACAATACCTACATTGGAAACTCGAATCCCCTGGGAGCAGATGTTCGTAGGTTTTATCGAGAATCCCGAGTACGGCATTTTCGACATAATAAAATCGAGAATTCGATTTATTTGTATTGCTGAGGTCACATTAGTTCGCAGGTCGTAGCTCGTAGTAATTGCGTAGCTACGAGCTACGAGCCTACGATTTGATTTAGACGTTTCTAGTTCTCTGTAGCTGCGTGTACCAAATTTTTTATTTATTCGTAGCACGTAGAGTGAAGGAAAAATATTTTCGTTGCAGAATGTGAGTTAGACACTGACCATGTGCCAGTAGTATAGGCCTTCGTATAGGTTAGGTAGGTCCATCCACCTTATGTAAAAATTGTGATAAGTTCTTGAGATAAACAAACAGCGTTATATTCTTTGTAACACACTGTCTCATAGTATCATATTGCGTTTTATCTAAAGAACAATATTGACATGAACAATATTAAGACATGTAGATCATAACCCTATTATTAAGACCATTATTGTACATTTTGTTATGCAAATAAATATATTCTATTCTATAACAATTACGATTGGCTACCGTTTTTTTTTTTTCTCCTTTATAATGTTTCACAATTGGTGATACTTTATTCACATTACAATCTAGCTTATTAGCTAATAAGTAATTTAAATATAACTTAAACTGCTACGTAACTATAAAATTATGAAGTCGTCCAATAACGTCTTTCTTATTCACTATAAGTTAAGGGGAAGACACTTGATTCACGTGTTCTTTGTAAAAGTCAGCACTTGCACCACAGTTTAAGTTCACTTACTCTGCACTAAACTAACTTAAAAGGTTTAACCCTTTTTAGTCTTCGCACTAATTCAGTGTTGTCAAGGAGTTGGATCGCCTCCACATTCACGTGATGATGAAGTCTGTGTTCATGAGCTTCTGCATATTTTTGTATAACTATATTTACGACATCCATCTTGAGGTCCCGGTGGAGGTCACTATTTCTAATGTACCAGGGCGCGTTGACTATATCCCTTAGAACTTTATTTTGAAAACGTTGTATGATTGGCTACCTGACATCAAAATTTATATAGGTCTGCGTTTAGGTGCCACATGTTGAGGCAGTGATTATAACAATAATACCTCTCCCAACTGTTCTCTGTAGAGCTCGTAGGTAAACGAATTGTTATTATAACCCCAATAGCAATAGAACCTATTCTTGGCTCACAAACCTTGTGGCTACGCGTAATGAATATAAAACACACATTTGCTTAATAACTTGATTAAATTACACTGTAACCAACAATATGAGATTTCAGTTGAAAACTAACAGAAACACTTTCAAAGCTTTAGTTATTACAAAAGGCTTTGGTTCTATTGACCCTAGTTTGTTCAACAATGAATATAATATAGTAAGTTTTAACACAATACGTCAATGTTCTTACCACATTATTATAACGGTCGGTAACCCGGTAGGTACTTTGTATTCCAAACTTCTAAGACCCAATTCTAGGCAGTGGCGTAGCTAGGTAACCAAGGGCCCTGGGGCAAATCAATAAATGGGGCCCCACTGCTATCTACACTGTTTAGGTTTTATCAGGTAAAAATAATAAATATACGAGGTGTCACCCATCAACGCGAAATTTTTTACCATGGGTTCAGTACATGATTCTGAAATCCCCTGCGATGAAATTTTTCGTCGGTTATTTTAAAAAAATCAGCTGTTTCATAGAAAAGTGCAATACCTACGCGGTCAAAATGTATGGGACAGCTGTTTTTGCAACCTATCATATTTATTTTGAAAATGGGAGAAATTTTCAAAAGTTCAGTTCGATCAAGATTTTCTGGAAAGGAAGGATTCGAGGGCCCCCTAAGCTTGAGGGCCCAGGGGCACTGCCCCGCCTAGCCCCTAGGTAGCTACGCCACTGATTCTAGGCAACAATGAAGTTTAAAGTGTAAATACACAAAATTAAGGCCCTCTTTTACAATAACCGGGTAAGTGGTCGTATTTGATGTGTTCCACAGTGGCTTTATATACAAGAGAAAGTATTTAATTAACTGCTAGAGGCCATTTTAATTCGGAAAGTTCGGATGGGCACAACTATTATAAATTGAAACAGTATCTTCCATAGCCGGAGGGTAGTGTATATCAATCTATTGAACACCCACAATTAATTTCATTTATGGTTTCCAAAACGGCCGCTTTGGCAGAATCTTATTAATATGATAATATTATGAATATACAAACTGTCACAAACTGACAATTCATAATAATAACCTTAATACGCAATTCATCTGTTTGACAGTTTTTTATCACAATGAAATAACATGTAAACTGTCGAATTAAAATCTCATTTGATTAATAAAAACTGTAAAGAAAAATTATCCGGTAAAATTACGGTCTTCATTTCTTCATGCGGCAATATTTACACCAAATATGAGTCAGCTAAAATATTTGTGTCACCATAGAAGAATTGCTGGGAATTCAGAAAATGAATTGCTTTTAGAGGAATTGCTTAATGTGGCCGTTTTAGGCTGTGTAGCTAAAATCATCATCACCATCATTCTCTTGCATTTATCCCAATTTATTTGGGTTCGGCGGAGTATGTCTTAGTCTTCCATAATTGTCTATTAATAGACATTTCAGTAGTCACCTCCTTTCCAGCCATAGGTATCATCTTTCACACAGTCCATCCATCGTTTCTTCCTCTTATAGCCATCCATATTCATACATCTACTCAAAACTTTCCTCACAACATTTTCAGTCCTCCACATCTCATGCCCATGACAACCGGTTTCCACATAACTTTTCAATCACCAGTGCTATTTTCAGACATCCTCTTATAGGTACTCAGTACCTGGGCGACCGAGCTCTGCTCTGGTGAAAATAGAGAATGCTCATTTAATAGTATAGAATACATACATACATACATAAACTCACGCCTTCTTCCCATGGGGGTAGGCAGAAACTACAGAACGCCACCTGCTATGATCCTTACATAGTCCTTTAATAGTTCATACTAATCCCATTTATAGTAAATACTAATTCCATGCTGCCATGATAGTAGGTACTTATTAATTTCATGCTGCCATGTAATTCCAACTCGTAATTCCAATGTAATTATTCTCATGTCATTATTATTCCAAAATTTGAATTAATTTAAATCTTGTTCTAAAATTTGGGCGACCGAGCTCTACTCGGGTGAAAATACGGAGAAAACGAATTTTAGAGATATGAGACCTAGCTTGCCGGGGTTGGTCCGTAGATGGGTGACCATTTCTACATACCGAGACTCCTCCGTGCCTCGGAAAGCACGTTAAGCCGTTGGTCCTAGCTGTCATTCATGAATCTTTGACAGTCGTTACGGGTCGTCAGAAGCCCGAAAGTCTGACAACCAGTCTTACCAAGGGGTATCGTATTTATTACCCAGTTACTGGGTTGTGGAGGTCAGATAGGTAGTCCCTCTATGTAAAATAGTGGTATTCAGCAGCATCCGGTTAGACTGGAAGCCGACCCCAATATAGTTGGGAAAAGGCTAGGCAGATTGATTGAGACCTAATTAGGTCGATTGATCGCCCCCGTAAACCGTATTGCAACTTTCTTCGAAATCGTTAGAACCGTTTTCGAAAACGTGATTACAAATGTATTATACAAATATTAGGTACTCGTTCGTAGCTGCATGCAATTGCCTTTCAATCATCCCCTTTGTGGCTCAACATTCAGATCTAGCTAGCATATTTACTAGTGCTTAAACGACTCACTCACGCCCTCTCGATCGCCTGACACCCACGCCGATCGCCTGACTCCCACGCCTTAGCTCGAGTCTATTATTGCATGAAATTAATTAAGTGCTAAAAATAAAGAAGAAATATGTGTTCACCGTAACTCACAACAGACTACAATAGTACTTTAATGTTATACACATCTACCGACGTATTATTAAAAAGAAGTACTACCTAATTATTATAGGTACCTTTTTTTTTTGGGTGGGAAATTATCAAATACCTTCTCCCGCTCTGGGTGGAGCGGGAGGCGTGTCAGACTCTTACTGACTAAAACCCACCCGTGTTCCTTCGGTTGCCCTGTTGCCGGGGGCCACGATTTCCCTATCGGTTTTCTTCGAACCCCCGGCAGGCACTGGCCCTAGCGGACCCCGTCAAATCTGCTGAGATCTCATTGAGACGCGCGTGGAACACAACGCGCCGTCGACCCGGGCTTGGTCCTTATCGGACGGCGAGCTACCCATTGCTCACCGTCCGCAATTATTATAGGTACCTTCGAATGTTTTAAAATTCGAATAAGTACCTATCTACATAATTAGATATCGATTTTTCTATATAAAACTTGGATATTCATAATTTGAGTGAATTATGAATATCCAAGTTTTATCGTATCCGAGTAAAATATTTTCCAAAATGTAAGGAATACCGATATATCATAGACCCTTTGTAAATAATTTAATAATAAATTGAGTCATTGTTCTTGTAATTTAAATGTATTATTTTTCGGGAATGTTCATTATTTAAAAAATAGGAAGTTAAGGGTCGCGTTTCAGATAGGAGGTCTATTGTGAGATGAGCACATAGGGCAGTATCACGGAGCAAATGGCAGTATTTATAACACGTCGTATTTAACCCTTATCTGGAGAAAGGGATACCATGGAGTTTGATGACAGGGACGAGCTACTCGTAATTTTCTTAATATTGTACTTTACTGTTACATTATATTAGATAATATATGAGAGCCAAAGCTGGTTAGGAATTATCCATTAATCACGTGTGGCTCGAAAAGGAGGGGGTTCGGAAAAAAATACGAAATATCACAAGGGGTGTAGTGAGATAGCAAGTATATTTATGTTTTCGTTGAACGTGCCGTTTCTAAACCGAAAAGCGGCGCGTGACTTGGGCTCGCCGTTGCCAGGCAACGATTATACCTGTATTTAAAGATAAAATATTCCAAAAATTCAAAACCTCACCACGTATCGCCAGGTGGGATAAAAGTTGCTAAAAAAACATCACGTGATTAATGGACGACCCCTTAGCAAGGATTATGACATGAATGACGCAGTGTGAAAGATCTAAAAATTAATCAGGAAAATCAGCCCTTTTTTTCTGTGGAAATCCTCGTGAATGTCCTCCGTCTGTCTGCATGACTACCAACTAAAACCACACGTTTTAAATACTTACATGAGCTGGATCCAACAGTATCAATACGGTGGAGACACTTCGAGGAGGTTGAATCTTGGGGATGCATGAGAAAGATAGGATATGTACCTATACGATGTGATATTGGTTAGATTCCTAAATTAAGTGCATATTATCTATCATACCAAAAAGCATTTATCATCATCACTTCTTGTTTGATTAATTATTCATTGGGGTGTTTCTTAACGCATCCCTACGCCACCGATATATGCAAATATTATTTTATCGAACGAACATCTCCACAGAGAGTAGCTGCCATGACTGGCAATTTTTTTAATACGGTGGTGGGGTGAATGAAAGTAATTTTCAGGGGGTAAATGGGAAATAATATCAACGTTGAATTAAAATCACTTGTTGCCAACAACGACTCTAAAATCAACTAAAAATGTTTACAATAGCCTACTGCAAATCTGGACATATAACAAGAGAGAAGAAGGAAAAATAGACAAGACTAATAACAGAATGGTACCCGCTAGACTGCAAAAGGAACAGAGGAAGACAAACTAAGAGATGGGAAGATGATATCAGGAAAATAGCGGGTCCAACATGGACTCGAACGGCAAGGGATAGAATTGAATGGTGATCTTTAGAGGAGGCGTTTGTCGGAAGACAAGTTGAGGAGTAACTACCGTTTGCCGAATTAAAATCAGTTAAACTTAAATTAAATAGTATAACAGTTTATACAATATATTAGTTAATAAATTTTGATAGTACCTACCTAGTAATGAGTTCTTAGGCATATCTACTTACAAAACTTTTTGTTATTTAAACTACGATCAACAATAAAGGCTTTTAGTTATTTATTTATTTTACTGCAAATCTATACTTATATAATATTATAAAGAGGTAAGTAAAATGTGTTTGTATGTAGTAATCTCCGGAACGACCAGTCGGATTTGAAAAATCTTTTTGCATTGCATAACCCAATTCTTGAGGAAGTATAAAGGCTCGCGGAGGAAGTCGCGGGCAGAAGCTAGTAATTTATAAGAATAAAATTTTGCAAAACAAGGTAGTCCTTGTTTGGAACAAACTATAAATTGTCAGTTACTTTTCTAATGTTGAAAATTCCACGGTAGGTTCCTACTCTAATTAAGGTTACAAATATAATCTCTACCTGTGCATTACTGAAGTACCTACCGACACGGACGGAGTTGAAATCGAGAGGTACAAAGGACATAATATAATATTGCTAAAGCTGGCTCTCACAACACTACTTTGTTGTCAATTTTCAGAATGTGTCTTTGTACTTACCTAAACAATTCTCCCATCTGAGGTCTTTCAGGCTACTTTGTAAGCTGCATCATCCTGTTATTAGGTACGAGTTTAATTACAAACTACATATTTAATACTAAGTTTCACCCACGTAGGTACCTACTTGAAAGATAGTTGCAGCTTACATTGATGACTATTATTAATATTCCACTTACTTGTTCTGTAACAAACTGCCAATGTAATGTAGGTACCTACAGATATTTACAGGACCGAATGTATTTATAGAACATTAAGCCACATCGCAAAAAGAAATTCATATAAAATTTCCTTGAACGATTTCTAATTATGTGACATGAATAAATATAACTTTTCTCATTCTGTTCGATGTGAAATGAATGAAAAATCTGACGTTTAGTCGACTTAGGAAATATTACTGACAGTTATTTATTCCATCTCAGGCTTTTGTTGCTCAGTAGGTAGGTGTAAAAGTTACGAATTGACTGTCTAAAGGCTCTTTCAAACAGGCGCGACACGCGACTCGACTCAAAGGCACCGTCGCTCGGTGCCTTTGTGTCGCGTCGCGTGTCGCGCTGGTCTACACGAGCCTTAAAGGTCATCGCTCATTATAACAGCACCGCTCCGACACGGCAAATAACTTGTCATTCAAGTTAGGATTTTAAATCAAATGCGTTATCTATTTTGCGATGGCTATACAGAATATTGGACAGTTCGCAGGCAGTGCGCGGCCCGCGAGCCATCACACGTCGCGCCGACACAGCGTGCTTCAAGTGCTCCCCGGCGAAGAAACACTGCGCGATGACGCTTCGCCGCCCACGCGCGGTCTTCGCGACGCCGCTCGCACGGCTGTCTCCCAGTCGCCTGCACACCATTCCTTCTGTAGGCGACAACTAGCCGTTAGCGCGAGGACGGTGAGCTACCAACTAGTAAGCAGCGCATGAACAACAAGCAGTTACCTCACCGCGGTAGCGTGCCAGCAGCGAGCGGTCGTCTTACTGACGGCGCGTTGGCGACAAGCGGATGGATATGCTGTTATAATGAACGATGACCTTAATAGTACTTAGTTTGCTCTGAAACTTTTTTATACTTACAAATGTTTTTTTTTTATGTAGGTAGGTAGCTGGTACCTACTAAGTAGGTACATGAAAATAAATCTCTTTGACTACCTTCGTTTTGCGTTTAATTTTTATAGCACTAGACACTAAGCACTACAATTAACGGATGGTTAAAGTTTGACGCAGTTTTTTTTAAATGAGTATCTACGCGAGTCTGCTCTATAACAAAAATAAAAACCGGTCAAGTGCGTGTCGGACCACGTACAATGAAGTGGTCGTAGTTGGAAAACATTTTACGTGTTTTTTTAAATGCAAATGTAAGTTGGTCGATTATTACTTGTTAACTTTTAAGGCCTACTAAGCTGTGATAGTTTTCCTTTTAATTTCGTTACAGATACTACTGCTGTGAATTTTTCCATATATCCAGAACCAACCATTTAGCTGGCAGGGGTACCTTAACTTTAACAAAAAAAATCACTTTAAAGCTTAATATTTCGCAAACGTATCCCTGAATCCAAAAATGGTTTTCACAAACTCGCAATATTTTTGAACGACCTTTCTAACAATACCCCACACTATGGGATAGACGAGAAAGCAAATACATCCCCACTTTACGTGTACCATAACAGGTACCATAAGGTACCATAATTTTTTTTTTCATGATTTTATGTTACCACTTTCTCGGCGTGATTAATATGTATACTCATGCCAAAAAACAGCTTTCTAGTACTAACAGTCTCTGAGCTAATCCGCGGACAGACAGACAGACGGACATGGAGAAACAATAAGGGTTCCTTGTTTACTACGGAACCCTAAAAACCGTTTGAATTTTCCCGAACGCCTGAACAGAAATAATTGATCGTAGACATATAAACAGCCTCATTTGTCTGTCTGTCACCCAGAGACTCGAGAAGTATTTATCGAGTGTTCGAAATAGAGAAAAAGTAGATAGTACCCATTTACTGCTCAATCTACCATAGTGTAGTAGAAGGATTTATTTGAGTCTTGTAAGATTGCGAGTCTCCAATTTATTTTGTCCATCAGTTTGATGTATCATGTGCAATATCTTTGTGACTCCCGACTACACGAATGTTCTTTCATAAACCGAAAAGTAAAATGATTTAGTGTTTGATTTTACAAGTTATCGATAAAATAGAACACATTTTTCTTTTGTTCATGTGATAAGGGTGTTCTTTATCACAGTGGTCTCTCTACCCGTGGGTATCGCAAAGACCATCTGAGGGTCTACATCAAGAAAATAGCAGCAATTAAGCATTCTGGCTAAATATAACGACCTAACATTTATTATTTACATAAATAAAACATAACGTCACACCTGCTTTCCCGGAAGAATTAGGCAGTGGTATGCCATAGACATTATTTATACGAAAATGCGGTTTTTGTGACACACCCTATCATCATCATCATCATTTCAGCCGAAAGACGTCCACTGCTGGAAATAGGCCTCTCCCAAGCACCGCCACTTCGACCGATTCTGTGCTTTCCGCATCCAGCGGATTCCTGCGGCCTTCACAAGGTCTTCGGTCCATCTTGTGGGAGACCTTCCAACGCTACGTCTTCCGGTACGTGGTCGCCACGCCATAACCTTTCGACCCCATCGGCCATTCGTTCTGCGAGTAATGTGCCCTGCCCATTGCCACTTAAGTTTGGCAGTGATGACCTATGGTACTGAAACGTGGTCGCTCACAATGGGCCTTTATCAGAAGGCTAAAAGTCACCCAAAGGTCACACCCTATATTTATAAATAATGTGACGCTGTATTGTTTCCCTCTGACAAAATGAAAATCAAGTTTCAGACAAAGTAAGGATCCACTGCTTATTTGTTCAAATTGTAATATGCAAAGGCATCGCAATCCAAACAACATTGTGTTTGTGATTGATGCCCCTCGTTTGTTTCGGACGCACCCCTTTTGATTCCATAGCAAACCTTTTGACGAGCAACGGCGCAATATTTCCCGTTTTATCACGTTTCCTTTTTTCACTTAGTTTGGTATATGAGGATCCGGAAGTCAGACCCAAATCGGAACTTTATATTACTCACTGAATATAAATCAAAATGTTTTTGGAATTTGATAGAATCATATCTCACAGACATCTACATAGATCAAATAACTAGAAGAAATGCAACAAATCAAAACAATGTAATGATTTGTTTGTTTTTGTCACATTATAGTGGAGGCCCAGTGATAACGGCCGCGACTTACTAGTTGTAGGTCATAGGTTCGAACACAGACAGGCGCTTTACTTTGTGTGAATTATTTCATCACCACTGCTCTCAAAACGGTGAAGGAAAACATCGTGAGGAAACAGTCCTACAATCAAAAATTCGAAGACATGTGAATTCTACCAACCCGCACTGGGCCCGCGTGGTGGATTACGGCCCTCTCTCTCACCGAGAGGAGGTCCCAGCAGTGGGAACATTATAGGTTGATTATGCTATCACGTCTAAATTATCTCAATATCTTCTGTGAGATTAGGTATTTAAAATTTACATTGCTATCCAACGACCTGTACCCTAATTGCGTAATACAACACAATAAAAATCTGTGTCGATTTGAAATAGATTGCTAATCCATTGCTTCATCATTTGGAAAAAAAAATCTGCTCGACAACGTAAAAAACGCAATGAATGTTGTTGAACTGTCAAAATGAAACAAGGCAAAATTGTTTACGAAAATAAGCTACGCAACTAGGGTACAGTATACAAATTACATATACCACCTCATAGTTGTCTAAAGCAACTTTAAAATAATATGAAACATTGGTAAACGGGTAGTATATTTAGTTTCATTTCGAACTAGCACAAAGTTGTCCATACTTATAATTCGTTCCATATTCCGCATTTAATAAAATCCGGAACACGGTATTGTAACACTCCTCTATAAAGGTCGCGATCCAGTATGCGTCCTTGGCGATATACCATACTCGGTCTGTTTACGACTTATTGTAAAACATTTACACACATGTACCACTACAAATGTACCTACGCGATTTGATACGGAAAAGCCGTATGTCGCATAACTAAGTGGCAAGATATGCGTCGAACAAGTTTTTCCGCGGTATTTTTTTTTAGATTAGTATTCATAACCACATTATATCAATCGAGGTAGATCAATCAAATAGCTCCAACAAAGATCATGATCGTGACTTCTTCTCCGATATGGATCAGACAGGATCTCCTCATTCTGTATTCAGTCTATCCATCCAACTGTCATAGGTCCATCAGCATTCCCATAACTATAATGGAGAAGTTGTTCTATAATTGGAAGCCAGCAGGTACCAATGGCAGTGCATTGCTGCATAAAAAACATTTCCTTTTTATCCAACTACGGCGAAGCAAAAAAGAGGGTTATGATTTTGTATGTATGTAGATAATGTATGTATGTTCATCTGTTCCTTCATAACTTCTAAATTACTCATCATAATTTGATAAATGAAATATAGTTAGAAGCGTCTTAATCGTCCGCTAGAGATAGACAAATAAAAAATCCGGAGTCACACGTAATCTGTTCGATTTATGCCCTAACGCGTGTGACTCCGGGTTTTTAATTTGTCTGTCTGTGATGTCTTGTTTTACCTTTTTATTAGACTTCTTTGTCATAGTTGGGTTTTAGTTTTAAAAACTTTTATTTTTTTCTGAATATTGTTGATAAAATGGAAGATTAGCAACAGATAACGACCATTTAAAAACAATCTACTTACCTCATCATTTAGGGTTACTACCTCTCCTGGTTACCTACCTCATCAATATTCTGTGAACTTACACACACGTTTCGTAACTTTTAAATTATATTTCATATCATATTATTATTTCTTATCAGCCTCTCGTACTTACTTGGTCTTTTGTTAATTCAATCAAGCAGTCACGTTCGACCTTCGGTAAACAATTTGTTTAACACCTCCATCCAAGTTAGGGACTTCCAAAATGTCCCTGACAGACGACAGTAACAAATAATAAATGTCTGTGCCTTTAAACGAAGTCCTGAAACTGAGTTTGAAAGTTTCGAGGAGACCGAAATTGCGAAGATGTCTGTATTACTTCGTATAAAAGACATTCATTTCAAATGCCTACTTACGCCTAGTTATATTTCATCATCATCATCAGCCTATAAATGTTCCTACTGCTGGGACACAGGCCTCCTCTCTGTGAGAGCCGGATCCGGAGTGGGCCGTAATCCACCACGCGGGCCCAGTGCGGGTTGATAGATGTCACATGTCTTCGAATTTTCGGTTCTAGGACATGCCGGTTTCCTCACGATGTTTTCCTTTACCGTTTTAAGAGCAGTGGTGATGAAATCATTTACACAAAGTAAAGCGCCTGTCTGGGTTCGAACCTACGACCTACAACTCGTAAATCGCGGCCGTTACCACTGAGCCAACACTGCTCTTAGTTATAGTTATATTTAAAGGATCCTTTTTGTTACAAGTTGATAGAACCATTTCCGTGAATTTTTCATAAAATTGTTCCACCATAGTCGCATCACCGTCGCGACAACTCGCGTCTCGCCTGTCTGCGGAAGCCGGCGAGTTCTTTACCCAGGAAGGTTATTCATAACAATTCAAAGTTCTCCTATGTAAATTATAAAAGACATCTTATTATTGGCGAAGATGGAAAAGTACCTACTCGTATTAACCCATAACGATCGATATAAAACAAAGGTTAAGGTAAATCGATTAAATTGTCTACTTGTGTGAACTGGCACCTGGTATATAATTTTCCTCCTGAAGAAAAAGAATCAAACTATAAAACAATATCAGTACAGTGTATTATCCATTAAGCTTTGTGATATAAAAAGTAATACATTAAATTATTATTATTAAAAATTAAAGTTGTCATAAAATATTCAAGCATAAAAAAGTTCACAACGTGCGTAGTCATTATTTTGAACAAAACGAAAAATATTCACAATCAACTTTGTTCCTTTTCGACCTAATCTAAGTTCGTCATAGTTGCTCTAAAAAAAAATGAGATCATTATTCGAAATTGACCCAAAAACTTTTTGGTATCCCCGGTTGACGAAGACACTCGTTCCAACTGTCTGCGTAGGCGGATTTTTCGTCTATTGTAGCTTTTCCCAAGATTTCCTTCTTCGCCATCTTTGTCTTACACCCGAGGCTAATATAAATACTGACTTTATTCAAACTAGCCTTGAAAACTGTCAGTTTCACTGTAGCAGATTTTGGGTCCCATCTGGCAGATATTGCGGGGGCAAATCTATCGCTTTTCCAATAACACTCAGCTTTGTTCGCCTCTAATATCGTTGCTTTCAGGTACAGCTGGGCTGAAAATAGAAATTTGATAAACGTTTAATTATTCTAATATTACACTTGGTGTGTTCGCTGAAACTTTGTTTTAAAGTTTTATAATTATGAATTTTACATGGAATTGAACACAAAAAATGTTTTCAGACAGTTTATTATTAAAGCTACTCGTAAGAGAATTATTTGTCTATAAACGCACATGTTTACCAAAATATGTTTGTTTCTGAAACATGAACCAGGGACGATAAATAGCTGAAAATCTATTTTTTACATAGATACTCAAAGTATCATGGAAATTATGTACCTATTTAGGATAGAAGAATATTATAATACATAAAATACAAAATGGTCTATAGACAAGGGGTAAACACCGTTGTAAATTCTTGTTATTAATTTACTTTATCGGTTACTGAATTGGAACATAATATTTTACATAAAAAAGGGTCGTAAAACAATACTTTCACTTGGCTTTGATTAACGTTCCATTGTTTATAACTTCTACTTGAATTTGGTGAGAACATTCCTAACATAAAGTTGCCGACGATCTTTTAATAAGCATCGGATTTTACAATTCTTTTGTAATCAAACTCCGCTGTCTACGGATATAATAGGTACTTAGCGAGTACTTATTTACACTACACTTCATCAGGCTTCTATTCCTCGAAGGAGTAAGGAGGACGAGGTGTATGCCCACCATAACTGATAAGAATGTGGATATACCAAATTCCGCCCGTTATGTTTTACACATTATGATCTAATATCTACTCATATTTTTTTATGGCGTATCACGTAGTTCACGACACGTACGTATTGATGGTTGACGACTAGAGCCCCTATAGGAGCCAGTAATTCCATACTAGATGTGCAGAAGCCGCAACTCTACCCGCATACTGATGAGTTTATACAGGGTCAAATTAAATCAACTAGCTAAACTGACGTGATGGGTATCGATATCTAAACTTGATAAAACACAAAATAATATGCTGATGTTTCGTTTTTTTGTGGGTCATCGACCGCAATTAATAATATGAGTTTAAGAAACTGTTTTTCTTTTTTTTTTGTGTAATCTGCACAGATGTGATAAGTTTCGATATCTAAACACGATAAAACATAAAAAAACAGATTTTCTCAACTCAAACTTCAAGTAACAAAACTACTAGTAGTAGTCCAAAAAATAAACATCACAATATATTTTTTTTACTAGGTGCGCCCCGTAGTTTCACCCGCATAAGTCTCGATCACTCGGGAATACCTGGATAAAAAGTATACTATGTTCGAACCCAGGTCATGGTCTACCCATGTGCCAAATTTCATCCAAATTCAGCTGTTTTAGCGTGAAAACATAAAAATAAACTCACATTTATAATATTAGTTAGGATTTTATCGTGTTTAGATATCGATACCATCACGTCTGCAGAGTTTCGCAAGCTAATTTAATTTGACCTTGCATACTGTGAAAACTTATCTTAAGTCAGCGATGGAAACAAAAAACCTAATATAGATGTCAAAACTAAAATGAATCACGTAAAGATAAAGACCTAGATTTCTAGGGATATCCTACCGACACACTCTAGTTTATTATGATTAGAACTGAATAAGGAAATTCTGTTAAGTTTCTGAACAAGAAAGTGAATCTTTATATCCCATTTTTTAAATCGCTTATAGATGGAGAAAACATGATTTCGATAAGTTAAAAGAAAAATTTAAACTTAACAATGAATCACGTTCATGATTAAGAATAAAGATCTCTAACTTCGATCAATCTCGGGATTTTCTAAAGTAATATCATATAAAAATACTTAACAATAATAATTATCTACATAGTTGTCGAATAAGGAAATTCTGTAAGTTATTGAACAAGGAAAGTAAATCTCAAAATCCCAACAACGATATGAGCAATTTTTTTTCTAACTACTACATTATTTAATCCATGTAAAACCCACCTCCATGAAGATCGGAGACTATACTCGAAGCAGTGGACGAATATGTTTACGTAGGACAAACTGTCCAGTTAGGTAGGTCCAACTTCGAGAAAGAGAGGTCGAATCCGACTCGGCTGGGCAGCGTTCGGGAAGCTACATAATATCTTCTCGTCTCATATATCACAGTGTCTCAAGACGAAAGTCTGACCAGTGCCTGTTGCCAGTGATGACCTATGGCACTGAATCGTGGTCACTCACAATAGGTGAGGCCTATTAGAAGGTTAAAAGTCACCCAAAGGGCAATGGAGAGAGCTTGGAGTTTCCCTACGTGATTATCCCTAACTCCATTGATGTTGTATGTTACTGATCATGACGAGGATCGAGTCCTGTGTGTAGATTGTAGTGTAAATCAACGTGACTTTGTTAAAGTGACGCAGTTAATCCGCTTCCCTGTGCAATTAGTACTGTCAGTTAATTGAATAGTCCTATTGTACACATACTATTTAAACCGATTGTGAATAAACAGAAATAATAGAATACCGAGAATCTGTTTAGAGTATTATCTTCTTGTTTGAAAGATTATTTACCACTATGTTTACTAATTTTGCGTCGATTGTCTTCTGATTATTTGTTGAAATAAGGACGTGAATGTAGGGCTTGTGCACGTGTCTATACATAACTTTTATAGCTTGAAAACACATGTACAACCGGACACGCGCAGTATGGAAGCATGCGGAAGCTATCCAACGTTTACAATTTAACGCTATAGGATAGCACCTACTACTGTCCGGACAAAAGCCAATAAGGTTCGGCTCCGTTCAACTGCAAAATTAACCTTTTATGATCAACCGTTACTTGGTCATGTGTAGCGAATGTGACCTAAGTACGGATAAAAATGCAAAATATCTGTGTAGAAGATATCAGATTTTAGAATCTTTCGCAACTGTAAACGTGGCCTTAGCTATTTGAGTTGTGATTCAACGCACATTCGTCTTGAGCGTAACTCTCTCCTCTTTAATAAGCAAACAGCATTGCGTGGGCCACCGCGTCGCCTCGAGTGGCTGTCTCTATAGATAAATAATATTATGAATGAAGTTTAGTTACGGACGCGGACCTGTGCCCGCCTGATGAATCTCTAAACAGGTCGAGGTTCAACTACTCGAATATTCATGAAATATGCCTCGATACTTATGTTTCGAAGTGGGGCAACACAACAAAAAATTAGGTCCCTATATCCCGTTAGGAGGACACTTTTTGTTTGTTTTCCCACGTCAAAAAATGGTTCATTACTCATTCTAGTTCTTGCTTGGCTGACAGAAAGAAGGTCCATTCTCACTAGTTATTATGTCTACAGTTGACACCTAGATGACCCATCAATAAATTATGTAGAAGACCAGTTAATGCAAGTGTGCCAAATAATAATATTGTTCGATGTTTCAGTTATTCGGGTCACCGCTCACGGTCACACGGTATATATTTTCGTAGAAAAAACTGAAGATAGTACTTATTTTTTATAATATTTTGTAAATATTACACCTGTCTCATGTAAATACTGTGCAAGTGGGGTACCCTTGTATGTTGTATTTGTATCTCTAGCAGATCTCTACATTTTTATCTAGATACATACGTTAGTTTTGGGCAGAAAAATGTTTCCATTATTCTTATGCTAAACTGCTACAAAGAATAACCACATCTTAACCATTTTTATCGTGACGACAATCTGAGTTTATGAAGCACTTACTTAATATTATTATGGGAGTATTTCTTTTTGCTTTGGGTCCTATCGGGCTTTAACCATTTTATATTTTGAAGTTACCGTATGAAACATATATCTACGAGTAGGTATATCAACATAATTTTCCTGTAAATGTATTCAGAACGTAAATCCTTCAACCCTCAACTCAAGTAGGTAGGTACCTACATTGTTTCCCTAAACAGTTTGTGAGAGGGATGTGGATGTGGTATAGCATAACCATATATCTTAAGGACTAACGATAGATCCCTTCCCTCGATATCATTAGGCGAGGGTACGAGATACATGGCATATTAAGGCACTACCAGTCCCGTGCGAAATTGATTGAGTCGAAGTGGCAGTTATTTTGCCCTTTTTCCTGTAGTTACATATAACACGATAAGTACCACATAATGCCGGTTAACATAACTCCGCTCGTATCGGAAACTAACCGAAATGTGTCTAATTAGCGGCGTGTTATCGACCAATGAGTATCGGTGTGGTGTGTTACTGCCATTTAAGAGATCATGTTGTGATACGCGTCTATCCTCGGGATATTTTCTGTTATGGAATGAGCGGAGTCAAAACAACTGGGTCGGTAATCTACGTTTTGATGTTGCTTAAATTTTGGATAGGTACGTAGTTGAGTAGCTACTTCGAATCTCACTGAATAAAAACAGCATCTATTTAAGTACTAGGTTTAGTAGATATTGAGGATACTTACTGTTTTTTAAAATAGCAGTACAATCTGAATAATGACAGTGTATTATAGCTGGCAACTAAGTGGGTATACCTTTGTTTTGCTCAAGTGCAAAATGGGTCCTCATTATCATTTGATTACTGCAAAAAATCGTAAATGTTAGTAGTTACCTTTATACTGTTCTTGCTGCTGCATCGTCTGCACACTGCAGCGTAGCCTGCTGACCGTCAGCTGCACTATATCGTTCAGGCCGTCTTCGCTCGCCGTGTATAGTAACGTCACTTCCAACTGGCCCTTCTTGTTTTCCCGCTGTAGACACAAATTACACGGTGTTCATGCTAATTGCCACAGATTAGAGGCCCGCATGGGCAATTTGTACACAATCAACCATATCTGAACTGCCTTGGAATCTACCGAGACAATGTAAGATGTATTTTACTAGACCATTAAGTAAGGAAACTGGGCAAAGCTCCAAACAATACAAGTAAAACGAGTATGAATAAATGGAAGCGTTGTGTTACAAGTAATAATAATATTAGTGAAATGGTATAAAAACTGCATAATCTCATGTTCGTGCGATTCAAACAACGAATTTTATTATTCTATGGCGATTAACACACTGTCACGCACCACGCAGCGTAGCGCGTGAATGCGTTGCTTGTAAGTATCTCCGTTTGTATAGAAAACACGCACAGTCCAACACACAGAAAATGCATCTACGCGCAGATTGTTTTCTATGGCCGCCCCGCACCACGCTGCGTGATGCGGTGCAGTGTGCGAATCGCCTATAGGTATGGGAACTGTTACGTAGCTCTATCGTTTTTCCTCAGTTGTTATTTAAATAAAGCCAATGCGTTAAGCCGTGTGTGAGCCTTTATCTAAGAAACCGATTTTCTTCAGTTTTTGTTCCGACAAGATAAGACACTGATAACGCTCAACGTAATGACAGTGTATTTTTATTGCATTTTATGTAAAACTGTTCAGAAAAACCTAGTTACGTAATAACTATGTAGGTAAATTATTGTGACGCGATTAGTGCCTCGTATTATATAGTACTTACTCAGGACTAAGGTTTGCCAGACGAACATTAAATTGTACCCTTTAACATGGTTGTCTGATGTTTAGTTTCTATCCTATAGTTTAATACACAACGCATTAGGAATTAGGACTAATTAGGGTCAGAACCTTATCAGAACCTATATACGTATTGCTGCGGTAATCTTGAAAGCCTAAAGACAAAGACATCTACATAAACTGCTTTAACAATTTTATTTTCATTATTCCGACCCAATTTTACTAAGTAGGTACTTATCTGGATTTTAATCAACGTTATTACAAGAAAGCTTTTAAGTATCAAGAACGTGACTATGGCCAGGGTGAACCACCACTAATTAGCACAATTTTTATGTTTGCAAATTAGCCCGATTCAAAGTGCCTCATCATTGTTATAAAACAATCTAGCTCGGTATGTAAAGTAGGTATATACTTAAGCAATTAGCAAGAGAAATCAAAGATTTATCAGTAGGTATATTAACATCGATAAAATATAATTATACCGAATTTCTGTGCACGAAGATGTAGCATACTTAAAGACTTACATCATCGTAATAAACGTAGGTAGACGATCAGATGGGGACTGACCGAGGTCAAAACTATTCTATTGTATTGTACAGTATTAAGATTTTATTCACACGAACATGCTCTTCGCGTATTAATCACACGTAACCATGACTCACACATTAATTGATATCGTTATCTTCAACATAGAAACTATTACTTCCAATGCTTCCAATCGAGAGGCACTTTTCATAATAACAATGATGGTCATCCCTCGGTATTCATCCCTTGATATTTATTATACTCACAAAGGATGCCATTTTTAGACCCTTTTACGACACTAGGGAAAATTATGGGGCGGTCTTATTCGTAGCCAAGATTGCGACATTAGGTAATTAATTAAAAGAAAATGAAGCTCTCTCGTTTTAAACAATATTTACTGAAGTCTTTACAGTCATCATTATTTTCTACTTACCTACTTTGTAACAGAAATAAAACTTTAACACGAAATAATGATCTCATTTATAGACAGAAAAAATGCTTTGCGAATGATGAAGTTGAAACTACATTTATAATCATTCCTCTGTCGGCAATCGGCAGTTATCAAGATAAAATTATTATGAACGGAAATAGTTTCACCATAAAGCCACTCTATATTTTACTTGCGCATTTACGACTATTTTTATCATCCAGTGATTAGCATCGCTAGTGACAGTGACTTATAATGTTGTTGTTAATTACCCTACACTTGAACAGTGTATAGGTACGTACCCGTGAGTCAGCCGCAGTGATACCACTCGTGATCGCATTGATTGGCCGCCAAATGTCAGGAGTCCCAGTCAAACCGTTCTTGAGGTCGTTTTGAAACAACTTTGAATCGAAGTTCCACGTCGCAGCTCCAACTGTTCTTCGTTTCTCCAAAATTGACTTTTGTGCTATCGCCTCAGCTTTCGTCGACTTGAAACTGCTAAGTGTCTTTTCGAAAAATCCAGTCTTAGGTCTTGGTTCTTCCTGTTCGGCAACCTTGGCTGTTTTTTTCGAGTCTAATGTTTTGCTATTTTTTCGTTTATCTGAATCTTGTTTTGGAGGTTCTAATATAGCATAAATGGTGAGCGACAAAAAGTGGCCGGCAAGCAAACTTTGAAGGTCAGTTTTTTCCGCTCCCTTCTTCGCGTCTTTTTGTTTCAATTGGAATTTAAAATCCTCGTTCCACACGGGCCACGAACTCTCCTGTAATGATGTCTCAAATCTGCTATCGCCGGGAAATACTTTGACCTGAAAAGATTTAAATGTCGTTATTTCAAGCTGAATATAAATGACGTCGCGCAATGTCTCTGCAAATAGTTTGAAGTAGGTAAGGAAATACTTATAGGTACCTAACAGTTATTTTATCTACGATATTTCAGAATGTATTAAGTATTTTCAATTTATGCAAACATTTTCGTTTTCTTATATAACTTTGGGGTTGGGCAGATAAATAGGTCTGCCAGCCGTATAATAAATTGGGCCCGGATCAGTCCAGGATAAAAAGTATTCGCGAACATTGTTAGTGGCAGCTAAACCTCAAACACTGAGCGCAAAAAAGGCGGTTTGGGAAAAACAGGACAAAAGTTATTTTGAATGTGACGGTTTTTGTTTTTTAGCTATATGCTAGCAATTTGTGTCCTTAATATTGTTTAACCAATAATAATTACCAGTGATCGGAGTAGGCAGATTGATTTGGGGTCAATGAACTGTCACGTATATATTAGTATGGATATGCCTCCGGGATTCCGGGATTTTAAAATTATTAAGATTTTTTTAAGGAATTTCAAATGTTGTAATGTGTTTTGCTGTCTTTTTAATAGTATATAGGTGATCGGACTCCAAGAAAATGATAGGTATACTATAAAACAATATAATATATTTTAAATGTTTATCTATCGCATTCTGTAAATTTCTAATGTAGTAGTTTAAAAATCCTTACTTTAACAATATTTGACTCAATCCCGAAAAAGTACCAAAATGAAATCCCGGAAAAAAGGCTTATCCATGATAAGGATTCCGATACTTCCTGATAGTTTTTTTTTCAAATAAGCGAATGCTTCGAACGTCCATTGATATTACCCACATTGAATGTTTTATCAACCAAAGGGACATACAAGGGTCTTAGCAACCGAAACTGTCAGCAGTATAGAAGAATCATCGATCAAGCCCCTAGACCAGTACCCTAATTGCGTAATACACGATCAATCACAATTTGTTTCGATTTGAAACAGATTGCTAATCAATTGCTTCATAAATTGAAAAAAGAATCTGCTCAACAACGTAAATAACGCAATGAATGTTGTTGAACTGTCAAAATGAAACAATCCAAAAAAAAAAAAAACTAAAAAAAAAAAACTGTAATTCTCTTCTGTGTAATTGATTAGCAATCTATTTCAGATCGAAACAGATTGTGATTGATCGTGTTAATACACGATCAATCACAATCTGTGTCACTAACATTCAAATCAAAATCAGTACCCTAATTAAGTAATCTTAATTAGGGTATTGATTTTGATTCGAATGTTAGTGAAAATACATACCTACATATGTCCCTAGAAACATCGCTTCAAACTGTAGCAATACAAATAGAAACCTATTGATTGGCTTTGGCACACAAGCCTTTCAGGAATTCGGAGTCAGGCCATTTGACCCCGCTCATTTTACCAGCAAATTGAATTTAAATTAATGTCCCATCTCTGTATAGTTGTGCCAACAATACTCAGCCGGGGAAGAGCCTCTATTTGAATAAGGTTTTATTCAAGGTTAACAAGTCGTTTTCTTCAAAAATATATAATTAACAGATGTTCAATCAGAATTAGATGATTGGATACCTATCTTTTTGTGTAAATACTAAATATACCTTCAATAACTGGGACCGTCTACATAAGTACCTAGATAGCATCACCCCTGAATTACCATCCGATATTTCAAATTCGTTCTCTGTGTCATCTCACAGGGTTCGAGATTGAAAAACCCATAAAGAGTGGCATTGTCGGACAATGCCACAGGTGCCAGTTATACGGCCACTCACAGCGGAATTGCCATGCTACACCCAGGTGCGTAAAGTGCCTGGGAGAGCATAGCACTTCCGACTGCCCCCGTCCCAAGGACCGTACCCTATGTACCGTACCTCCTAGCTGCGTTCTATGCGGCAAAGAGGGCCACCCGGCTAACTACCGGGGTTGTTCAAAAGCCCCTAAGGCCTCTTCTCCCAAGCTGGGGAAGCGCTCCGGCGCCCGCCAGCAAAGGGAAACTCCCTCCTCATCCTCTTATAGGATTCCCTCCGCCCTTATGCCCCAACGACTAAGCCCTCAGAGGCCTAGTCCGTGGAATTATCTCCACCACCAGCAGTTTTTCCCTGCCTTGGTGCCCTCTTACGGTCATTTCCCCCCCCCCGCCGCCCCCCCCATCTCCTCCCCCCCCCCCCACCTTAGAGACCCCCGCTTCCGTGGCACCGCGCCACCCGCGCCCTCCGCGCGTCTCGCGCACTCTGCGCCCCCCGCGCCCGCCGCGCCCCCCGCTAAACCCGCGCCTGCTCCCCAAGCTCCGCGTCCCCCGACTGCCGGTCCCGTGACCGAGCAGATGTCAGGTGTTGCCTCGTTCAACATAATCACGTCAAATTACGCGAGTTTTGCCTCCCCGCGTGCTAAGGAAATGGCAAAACTCATCGTCGCCGCCCAAGGCAATATCATTAGGATTCAATCCATTTATAATGCGTATCCGGATATTACGCAAGCCCTAGAATCCCTCGCCCAAACCCCTAAATCTTTCAATGGATAACGAGGCCTTAGCTAGATTCAAACCCCGATCCCTAATAATAGGTTACTTTAACGCCAACGGCATTAAATCCCAAAGGGAAGAAATAGGGCTCTTCCTCCGCGATCATCAAATAGACGTTCTCTTAATACAAGAGACTTTCCTAAAGCCTTGCCATCGTGATCCGTCACTTGCCAATTACCGGATAGTTCGCAATGACAGGTCGCGATGTCACAAGGGTGGCACCCTGATCTATTATAGAAAGCAGCTTCACTGCATCCCACTAGACCCTCCCCCCCTCTCGGTATTAGAAGTCTCCGCCTGCCGTCTAGGCATGTCAGGTCACGAGCCGATCACTCTCGTATCGGTCTATAATCCCCCCGGTAACACCACGGGGCATTACCATCACCAACGCCTCTCAAACGACCTCTCGATTCTACTCGCTATGAGTAACTCGCTCATTATAGCGGGCGATCTAAATGCCAAACATCCCTCTTGGAACAGTTCGGTAACCAATCTCAGAGGTCAACACCTGTTCGACCTCTCAAACTCCCTGACCTTTGACGTCATCGCTCCCATGACTCCCACCCATTTTCCGCTCACGAACCCAAATCATGCCCCCGATATCTTAGACGTGGCGCTCCTTAAGAACGTCAACCTAAAGTTAGATTCAATAGAAACGGTACAAGAGCTAGACTCTGATCACCGCCCGGTAGTCATGAGACTATACCCCCGCATAGGTCTTTCCGACCCGAACGCCCCCCCTATCACTAAGAGGATCACGGACTGGAAGAAAGTAAGCACTCAGCTGAAATCCAACACGTCCCCTCAACTAGACTCTATCCCCGACCTTTTCGACTCGGTCGCCGACACCACGGCCGCGATCGACTCACTCACTAATCACGTACAAACCGTCCTGAACGATTGTTCAAGGGAAGTTCCAGCGACGGACGACCGTCGCTGGAACTTGCCGGACGACGTGTGTGCATTACTGACTGAGAAGAACGCGGCCATACGTGCCTACGATAGCTTTCCCTGTAACGCCAACAAAGCCCATATGCGCTATTTACAGAGATCTGTAAAGACACGTATAGCGGAGCTGCGGGACGCGAGCTGGGGAAAGTTACTCGGCGAACTAGAGCCCACCCATCAGGCCTTCTGGGAGCTCCAGAGGAAACTCAGGTCTCCCCAGGTCTCAGCCATGCCCCCCCTGACCCGTCCCGATAAATCCATCGCATTCGACGATGCCGAAAAGGCTGAATGCCTCGCAGACAGCCTCGAGGCCCAATGCACTCCCAGTTCTCTACCTGTAGACAAAGCTCACCTGAAAAAGGTCGACGCCGAAGTCGAACGTAGAGCCTCCCTCCCTCCCGTCGATGACCCTGATTGTCCACTGCCCCCCGTCCTCCCGGACGAGGTGCACGACATCATCAAGGGTCTTAAAGTCCGTAAAGCCCCCGGTTCAGATGGCATCACCAATAGGGTGATCCAATTATTCCCTGCCCACCTAATAATGCTTTTGACCACCATCTTCAATGGTGCCTTAAGCAACAATATCTTCCCCCAGTCATGGAAGGAGGCCACGGTTATCGGTATCCCAAAGCCCGGCAAGCCCAAAACCGAGGCCTCTAGCTACCGTCCCATCAGTCTGCTCAAGGTTCTATGAGAGGCTTATTTATAAGCGCCTCAGAGATTTCGCCGAGACCAAGGGCCTCATCCCCAACGAACAGTTCGGCTTTCGAACTGAGCACTCTAGCGTGCATCAGGCCCACCGCATCGTAGAATCCATAAGCGCTGGTTTCCAGCGCGGGACTATGACCGGTGCAGTATTCTTCGACGTAGCGAAAGCGTTCGATAAAGTCTGGCACAACGGCTTAATATACAAGCTGTACCAACTCGGCGTGCCAGATCATCTCGTACTCATCTTACGAGACTTTTTATCGAATCGCGTCTTCCGTTATCGTATCGAAGGAGCGTTATCCACTCCCCGTCCCATCCGCGCAGGTGTCCCCCAGGGCTCTGTGGTGTCCCCCCTCATTTTTACGCTATACACAAGCGATATCCCAAAAGGTTGCGGTAGGTCGCAGTTGGGTCTGTTCGCAGACGACACTGCCATCTACTTCAGCTCTAGATCCCCCGACATCATTCGCCTAAATCTCCAACGCGCAGTCAATAGACAGGCAGCTTGGTTTACAAAATGGCGGATAGAAGTCAACCCCGATAAAAGCCAAGCGGTTCTCTTTACGAAGCCGCGTTCAAGGCTCAAAAACCCCCTCCCCGGACCAATCACCATGTTCGGCAAGCCGATCCCTTGGGAGAAGCGAGCTAAATATCTCGGTGTCGTTCTAGACCATCATTTGACTTTCGCAGAGCACATAAAGATGGTTCGTTCGCGAGCCTCTTTCGCTCTCGGTAGACTCTTTTACTTGGTGAATGCACGTAGCAAATTGTCACTTAGGTGCAAATTGCGCGTTTACACGGCGTGCATTCGACCGATCATGACCTATGCGGGTGCCGTCTTCGCTCATGCGAAACCCCGTCATATCCATAGGATGCAAACAGTGCAAAATAAATTCCTCCGTAGGGCCACAGGTTCCCCCTGGTTCGTCAGGAACGAGGCACTCCACCTCGACCTAAAGATTCCCACAATCCATCAGTTTCTAAAACGCCTTTCCAAGCGTTTCTTTGAGTCCGCGGCCAAACATCGCAACCCTCTGGTTGTCGAGGCCGCCAGTTATGTCCCGAGTAGAATCAGTCATGTTCGCCGTCCAAGGCATATCCTCGTAGATCCCGATGACCCCATAACCCTCCTCCAGGAGAGCAATAGGGAAACAAGTACAGTGTACAAACACAGACGCCTCCCGTCATACCGACCTCGCCGCCGAGGTCCTTTGCGATCTCGACCGCCGCGTCCCCGAGTAAATAATACTCCCCCCCGACCCTTGCTCGAAAACGAGGTGCCAGCAGTTGTTGCAGCTGTGCACGTAGCTTTAAATTCCCCGACTAATAATAATGATCAAAACCTTTTGATCCAGCCCGTCCCATCTTTTGATGTCCTCCCTCCGGATAACGCCCTAAGCCGAGGCTCGAACCCCGCAGGGGGTGCCCTTAGTGAGCGTTCATCCTTAAATTTTTAGCTTAGTTAGCTTAAGGCAACCACAGGATTGACCGGTTAAACAGCTACAGTTTTCGGAACCAGCTGTGAGATGCCCAGCAGACAAAAAAAAAAAACAAAAAACAAAAAAAAAAACCCCCTGAATTTCTGGAAGGATTTGGCAAGATTATTCTCATTCTGTATAATCTACCTAGGTCTATAGAGTAAAATTTAATTTTTAGGGTTCCGTAGTAAACAAGGAATTCTTATAGTTTCGCCATGTCCGTCTGTCTGTTCGCGGCTTAGCTCAGAGACTCTTAGTACTAGAAAGCTGTAATTTGGCATGAAAATACATATTCAAATTCATTTATTTTAAAAAGACAACTTATTGGTCCACAGTAGGTGTTTGTAGTAGGTACACGTAATATAAATTTAAAAACTATTAACATAATAATAACATTGAAAATACTACAAAATCACGCCGACAAAGCAGTAAAAAAAAATCTAGGATTTAGCAGTAGTCTTAAAACAATTATAGAAAGAATTTGGGAATTACTATGAAGTTTTTAATATATTTATTTACAAATTCCCAGATTTGTTCTACAATTGTTTTAAGACTACTACTAAATCCTAGGATATTTTTTTTGCGATTCCCAGTTTGGTCCCTCAGTTCACACGCACATGCATTAAAACGTATTGGCTATCAATCAGTGTTACTGTAATATCCAAATTAATTAATAATGACATGTTTAATTAGCTGAACTACCTACACGTGTATTCTGCTCTGTGAGAGGGAGTGGGTCGTAATCCACCACGCGGGCCCAGTTTATTAATTAAAATACTTACTATAATTCATTTTAACAGATTTACCTACTTTCCTACAATTACGTTCAATTAATTTTAATGATGTTAAGCTTTCATTGATTATGATTTCCGACTTGTGCCGACTTGTGATTAATTGATCAATGTTTCGTTCGTTGATCAATTAACAAGTTTTGCGCTTTGTCCTTTCTGTACTATTTCTACAGAACTGAATGCTTTTGTAGGAATAGTAACATTCGATCTTGTAGCACATAACTACCTACCTACTTAGAACATGTCAACGCCAATTTAAATAATGTCGATACCTAATGTAATTCGAAATACCCAAAGGAAAATTTGTAGTTACTGTCCCGTAAAATTCTCAATATTTTCTTATTGCCCTTTAGGGTAATAAGTATGACATGAAAATTTGGCTGTGATTCAATATACCTCATAAAATTGTTCAATTTGTCAAAGGTTTTTACCAGTTTCACTTATTTCTTCGTGGGTGGATTTCGGTTCTGTAAGCCATTGAAGAAATACTATCGATCCGAAGCATTTAAGTACAGAGTAACAATTTTATGTACTTACCTACTTAAGTACCTATTACTTTTTTTTGAATTGTTACTTCAGCTGAAGCCATTTGTCCAAAAACCTAAGTATAATCGAACCTTCATTGAACATGCTCCCTGAAAGTCAGACATTTAAATAAACTTTGATCAAGTTCATTTGCGTTATTCGCACAAAAAGGAATTCTGCCGTCCTTGCGAAGTGCAATAACTCAAATTTTGCGTCGAATTGAGTTATGTACATATTCGGAATTTGCAGAACGAGAACTATATATTTTTTTTTAGACACTTTTTACGTATCTATGAAGAATTTGCCTTGTATACCACGTATAGTGTTGGAAATACCTACAAACAAAACCAAAATAAAATCTTCTTTACCCGCGTTTTTCTCGAAATCAGATTTAACCTAGTTATTGCACTTTTCGTAGGGACGGCAGAATTAAAATAAGTATGTATTCGCGTTTTTCTCGAAATCAGGCTTAACCTAGTTATTGCACTTTTCGTAAGGACGGCAGAATTAAAATAAGTATGTATTTATTTGAACTAAAAGAGAAGTAGGATGGCTATCGAAGTTGATAAGTACATAACAATGATTTCAGGTGCATAGCAGAAAGATAACAGGGACGATAACCATGCCATAACAAGAACTGGTGACTTTCATTGATAAAAACCGGAGATAAAACGCTCATAACGTTGGACGCACTTATCGACGATAGCGTAATGAGTGCCATTGACTTTTCCTTAAATATTTAGACTGATAACACTTAACTAGATACACCTATTAGTGCCTAATAGCTCGCAGAATTAGCAGCTTGAAATGATGACAACGTTGTAGCACTGATAGCTAAAGAAGCAGACGATTCCTTGAATGAGAACAGAACAGCTTTTGGACCGTTGAGTTGAAGGTAGGTTATGCATATTAGCAAATAGCATGCAGAAGGACTTAGGCGAGGTTTATATCAATTGGTCTGCTGGGACTATGACAGGCTTCTTCCTCTTCTTCGTATTGATGATTCAATAAATTATTCCGAGCCTTTTCCCAAATATGTTGGGGTTAGCTTCCAGTCTAACCAGATGCAGCTGAATACCAGTATTTTACATGGAGCGACTGCTTATCTGACCTCCACAACCCAATAACTGGGTAATACGATACCTCTGGGTAAGACTGGTTGTCAGACTTTTGGGCTTCTGACGACCCGTACTGACTGTCAAAGATCCACGGAGGCACTTCGTTTATTGATGATCCATTTCCAAAAAACATTACAAGCTTCCAACAAAATTCAGGCTGGCAAATTGGTCAAAAATAGAAACGTTTAATAAAGCAGAACATGGACGGGACAACGGTTATTGATTAATTTGATGGTATTCAAAAAAATGCTGACCATACTTGCAGGAAGTATCTGATAATCATACACTACAATCAACAATGTTACAGAAATAACTAGGTACCTGCTTATGTAATTTTTTACCAACGTAACTAGGTTTCTTAAATGAAACTCTTGTGATTTTTTATAGCGCTGGTTTTTTTATGCACCGGTTGCATGTATGTGAGCACTGAGCACCTTATTTAATTAAAATTTAACTACTTTTGAAAATTATAAAAATTATGACCGGAACCGGGCAGCTCAGCTTCACACAAATTCTCTCTCCGCTGGTAACCATAACCACTGTCACTTTTACATAGGAATCGACAAAATTAACACAAAACGATTCGATTAAACTGCTTTTTATCATTTCAACAATTTGCTAAGAGTTAATTGGCATTCGTAAAAATTTACTTGTATCGATTTTAATTGAATATTTTGCTGTTGTGTTAATCGACTTTCGATGCTGACTCTACCAAGGCATATTGATTAAATTTTTATTTTTTATTTTACAGAAAGCTTACAGACTAATTATACAATTAAAGATCATTCATAGGTAGGAAAATTTTCTAATTACAAGCTTCCACATGTATCAAGTATACCAGTAGTTGTTGTTTGTTTTGAAGAAAATAAACGGGCACCCGTTTTATCAGTACCCATCATTTAAACAAACATTCGTTGAAATTATTTGATGCGTGCCAACAATATCGACGCACCCATTAAAAAAATACAGGCATCTGGCTGGCTTACAACATCAATGTATATTGACATCATGTCCATTGGTAGGTAATTTATTATTTTTGTTAAAAGAATTTATCACTACTTATTATAAAACAAAGTTCCCTCCGCCGCGTCTGTTTGTCTGAACGCGATAAACCCAAAACTTTCAGAACGGATTTTCATACGGTTTTCACCAATGGACGGAGTGATTCATGGGAAAGGTTACTCATTAAGGTTTTGTGTAAATTGGCTGAAATATGACGATGATTGTTGAAGAAGTCGGAAAAAAACATGGCGACTGGGAGCTTTACTGGCGTGTGCTGCGTAAACTAATAGAGTTATATGAAAACCCCAGTAAAAATCACGGTAGACCCGGTAGTTTGTTCTCGTTAGATATTTTGACATACACGCGGGTGAAGCCGCGGGCAAAAGCTAGTTTTAATATAAAAACAAAGAATAAATGCATGCTTGAACATGGACGAAATAGGAGAGAATGAAGAGGTAAAATTAAACGTAAGGATTGTAAGTTACAATCCTTGCCTTAAATTTTGATAACACGAGGCCTTGTGTAGCTGCGACCTCTCCTAACCCCTAGGGAAGAAGGGGTGAGTTTCTGTATGTATTTTCACGTGCCAATCACAAACATAGGATAAAGCAATACTGTTGTTCGTGTGGTTCCATGAGCGATTTCAGGAGGGATTTCTAGTTTGGATTTGATACCCGATGCAGAGTGAGTAATGTCATCAACAATTTGTGTCAAATTGATGGATTACCTTTACTACAACTTAGGCAAGTCTTGAAGACCGGAGACCCTCGGGAAACTAGAGATGTGTGCCGGTACTGTTATGTTCAAGGTTTGGTATACATAATCTACTTATATATTGTAGAAATACCTAAGTTTGTTAAATGGATGGAGATGGTTGTCCCGGCATCAAAATTTAGGTTCAGGTGGATTGACTCTTGCAACTTTTAGACGGTTACCTATCAAAAGTTCGAAAAATATTAGACCAAATTTCATTTCACATAAAACTTTTCAACTATTATCGTATCGTTTTTTTTTACTTCGTCGAAGTCACGTCTGCCACTGTATCAGTTGACCTATTATCAATTCGATTTTTTTCGTTACTCTGACGTTTCATTTGGTCGAAAAACTTTTTACCGAAGTTACCCTTAGCCGAAATATCATTTAATGTCAATTGTTTTCGATAAAATGAAATGAACAAAAAATATCGGAAACCGGAAAAGTGATCGGTTCCCCTTTTAGACGCGTGCTACCCAACCCAAGGCCTGGCTAACATTGCATTTTACGAATCTAGCTCTGCTTAAATGTGCGCTACCCAACCCAAAGCCTGGCTAACATTGCATTCTACGAATCTGGCTCTGCTTAGACAATATTTTCAAATAACTGTGATAGTAGGTATGGGACGACAGTGTAGGTCTTTCAACAAGTACCAGGTACTTAACAAAATAGAAAATGGTCAAAAATCTACAGTCCTCTAAGCCAACAGCGTTCTCACATTCACAAAATAGAAAAGAATCTATCCAAAAGATAAATAAATTAACAAAAATAAAAATCTATTTTAATTAAACGCAATAACATGATTGCTATTACAACTGTAACTGATAATTATCACGTCCACAAAAGCCACTAATAAAGAGTTGAAATGAAATTGTAGGTATACATATAACTCATCATCTGTTACGACGCCTCATTGAGGTGGATAACAATTAAAATTCTATTGTGTATCGTTAATGACAGTTGAAAGGATATGTCAAATAATAGGATGATTATGTCAACAAAAAATGTAAAAAACATGGTAATTTGGGAGCAGTTATAATAGACTCTTACATAATTATGCCGTTAATGAGGTACCAGGGAAGCCACATGTGCAGAAGGAATGATTGCCAAACTTCCTTGTCTTCACTGTAGTCTTTAATTTTATAATAATAATGTGCTTTCTTGATAAGGACACGTTTAATGTGGGTTTTGAACTTCCTATCGCTAAGTTCGGTAACCGACTTTGGCAACTTGTTATAAAAGCGGATACTGTTTATAAGAAATAACTTGCTTGTTTTAGTTAATCTAAATTTGTGTATCACAATTTCATCTCTACTACGTGTATTTAAGTATATTATGGAAATCGCTTCTTATTTTGAAAAGTCCTAAGTTTTTGCGAACATACAAAATACTTTCTAAGATATAAAGAGAAGGCAGAGTTAGTATTTCAATTTCTTTTTAATTAGTCTCTAACTAAGGGACTCGCGAGGACCCATTTTATAGATCGCGATAGCTCTACTTAGATGTGCACTCATGTGCGCTACCCAACCCCAGGCCTGGCATAAGTTGCATTTTACTAATCTAGCTCTGCTTAGTTGTGCGCTACCCAAACCCAAAGCCTGGCTAACATTGCATTTTACGAATCTAGCTCTGCTTAGATGTGCGCTACCCAAACCCAAAGCCTGGCTAACATTGAATTTTACGAATCTAGCTCTACTTAGATGTGCGCTACCCAACCCAAAGCCTGACTAACATTGCATTTTACGAATCTAGCTCTACTTAGATGTGCGGTCATGTGCGCTACCCAACCCAAGGCCTAGCTTAAGTTGAATTTTACGAATCTAACTCTGCTTAAATGTGCGCTACCCAATCTAAGGCCTGGCTTACATTGCATTTTACGAATCTAGGTCTACTTAGATGTGCGGTCATGTGCGCTACCCAACCCAAGATCTGTTTTAAGTTGCATTTTACGAATCTAGCTCTGTTTAAATGTGCGCTACCCAACCCAAAGCCTGGCTAACATTGCATTTTACGAATCTTGCTCTAATCTAGATCATAGTAATAAAAGTTGTTCATAATAAAGAGCACAATGACCCCTTAAAAGGTTTTCAATTATTACCTACGATTACACCTTGTAAGTTTATGAGATCATCTATGTATAGATCCACCTTTGCCATAAGTGTTCCCTGAATCCTGATCCTCACTTTCATCATAATCTATAAATAAACATTTATGATAAAAACTTTTTACAAAAAAAAACAACCGACCTCCAAAAAAAACACTACAAAGTGAAAAATAACTTTAATTTCGGAAGTCGGTGTCTTGGGTTTTGTATTTTCGTTTTTTGCCACCGACTTCCGAAATTAAAGTTATTTTTCACTTTGTAGTGTTTTTTTGGAGGTCGGTTGTTTTTTTTTTGGAAAAAGTTTTTATTTTTCACTTTTTAGTTGTGGTACCTACCCCACACACATTCGAATACCACTACCTGCTACCAATGACAGAAACTTATCATATCATCTACATACTAAGTGGGAAAAAAATACGTATTTTGTAGCTAACTCAAAAACTATCAAAGCAAAGTTAATAAAATTTATATGGGACCAATTCGAGAGCACACCCTTTCAAACAAAAAAATAATTTTCAAAATCGGTCCACAATTGACGGAGAAATCGGTGGACATACATAAAAAAAAATACAAAAAAAAAAAAAACAAACATACGCGACGAACATATAACCTCCTCCTTTTTGGAAGTCGGTTAAAAATACAGCGGTTAAACACGACTTATATACCCTAGATAGGCACCTACGAACACTACACCGACTTAGCTGCAGTTTTCCCTTCAATATCACTTTAATGCAGATAAACGAACGAGTTTGTCGCGGTAACACCGGGTTGGCCTCAATTAGGAAAACAATTAAACGGATGTCAAACAGTAGGTAGACGCAGTGTCAGCGACCAGCGCGCGTATGACACACAGATGAAGATAGTGTTGTTAATTGCAAGATTAACAAAGAATGTACCTACGTCTCACTGCTTGGTCAATTAACGCAGTGATCACCTATGCAATTCTTTACGCCGATTCAGACAGTGACTTTGAAGGGTAGAAAAAAAAGAATAAGCGGGAATGTTAGTACTGCGATGATAGATTAAGGTAGGTAGGTGGACAAAAAATGATTAGAGGCAAACGTTACCATTTGCTTTTGGGACGAATTAATGCACAAGATATTCAAAAATCGGTTTAGGTGAATATTTTACCTAGGTAGGTATTAGGTTTCTAGATGTTTTTTAACTTTTCAAAGTAGCAAGTAAGGTTACTTAGTTAAATCTCAGTAACAAAATATTAACCCCAATCAAATGACAGGACACCCTATCCGCTTGCCGGGGTTGGTCCGTGGATGGGTGACCATCTTTACATACCGAGACTCCTCCGTGCCTCGGAAAGCACGTTAAGCCGTTGGTCCCGGCTGTCATTTGTAGATCTTTGACAGTTGTTACGGGTCGTCAGAAGCCCGAAATGCTGACAACTAGTCTTACCAAGGGATATCGTTTTACCCAGTACCTAACTGGGTTGTGGAGGTCAGATAGGCAGTCGCTCCATGTAAAATATTGGTATTTAGCTGCATCCGGTTAGACTGGAAGCCGACCCCAACATAGTTGGGAAAAGGCTAGGCAGATGATGATGACACCCTGTGCTGTGACTGTGAGCCTGATAGGTTGGTGAGATCTGTGTTTTGACCTTTACCTATTTCTTTACTAATATTAGCTGACTAAAAGCCGGTACCAAAGTAGGTACCTATTCATTATGGAGGAAAACATAAAGGTATGCATGATTTAGGTACGTTTGTTTGTTAACAACGATATTAGTACTTAGATCTAATACTTATAAGAATAAAGAAGGTAGGTAAGTATGGTAGTTATAAGGAAGGTAGGTACTTACCTACCTCTATTATTCTTAATTAGTAGATACCTACCCTATGTAAAAGTTTATCTTTGTTTTCTGTCACAGTGGTTAATTCCTAAAATAAAATTCGGATGTTTTATATTGTCTTTTTCTCTTTGGGAATTTTACAGTAGCGAATCACTCATCATTTTGTTAGTATTATTAGGTCCTTACATAATATGAAATTGATATTTTATAGAACTGGCCACTTTGATCTCAAAAAGCCGGCGTTTGGTTAAGAATTCCAAATTCAAAGGAGATGTTTCATTTTCGGCTATAAAGTGTACGTTAATGAAAAAAAAGGAAAAAATTCCACGAATTGAGGAAAAATATTCTTTCCTGTTTATTCCTCTTATTACTTCGGCACAAAAAATAATAGTTTAACAAATTATTGCCATATTTTATTCATCATGGCGTCGTTTTACTTGCATACTGCTTTTGTCCAGAAATCATGTTACATTTTAACAAAATAATATCATGTAGACGTTATTCAAATAAATATGAAAGGCGTGTATTTCTGTACTACAATAAGATACAATAAGTAGCTATCTTATACAACTTTTTTGATTAATTAGAAAGTATGATTCATCATAAAAATAAAAAACTGCTTTTGTGGATTGTAGATTTGTAGGTACTTCTGGACGAAAATGGCTAGCTGTCGATAATCGTATTTCTCCTGACAAACGTCAAACATTTTCGGTTTTTATTTTGTGTCCAAAAAGTATTAGATATTATGGAAAAAAACAGTCTTCATTGTATTTAGGAGTTCGTTTCCCAGGTTTTCTGAAGCGTACATGTTATGGCCGGAGTCCCATACAAAAATGAAACGTCTCCTTTATTTCAATTTTAAGCTTGTCTATTTGTGTTTCGAATGTAACATTTGTTTTCGCGCCATTTAATTTTGCTTTGACATCGTTCTGTGCTCAATATAAAAATGTACTCTGTGCTCAATATGGAAAACATAAAATATCGCATTATTTTCGAATACGAATTCCATCGTGGCAATAGCGCTGCAGAAACAGCTCGAAGGATTAATGATGTGTACGGAGAAGCCACTGTAAAAGAAAACACAGTACGTTTTTGGTTCCAACGCTTTCGTTCTGGAAATTTTGACCTCCAGAACAAACCTCGTGGACGGCCGGAGACCCTAGTTGTCAATGACGAATTGAAAGTGATCGTGGAAGCGGATCCATCTCAAACCACGTCAGAGTTAGCTGCAGGCTTCGGTGTTAGTGATAAAACCATTTTGAATCATTTGAAACAAATTGGAAAAGTGAAAAAGCTTGAAAAAAAAAAATAGTACCGCATGAAGTGAAGCAAACCAACAAACACGCGTCGACTGCTGCATCACGTTACTCAACCGTCTCAATAACGAGGGGATTTTGAATCGTATCATTACTTGTGATGAAAAATGGATCCTATACGATAATCGGAAACGCTTATCACAGTGGTTAAATCCAGGAGAACCGGCTAAATCCTGCCCCAAGCGAAAATTTACTCAAAAAAGGGACTGGTTAGTGTCTGGTGGACCAGCGTTGGTGTCATCCACTTCAGCTTCCTAAGATCTGGTCAGACGATTACGGCAGATCTGTATTGCCGACAATTGGAAACCATGATGGAAAAGCTAGCCATTAAACAGCCGAGATTGGTCAACCGCTCTAGCCCACTGCTGCTTCAGGACAACGCTAGACCACACACTGCACAACAGACGGTGGCGAAACTAGAGGAGCTAGGATTGGAATGTCTCTGTACCCACCTTACTCCCCGGACCTTGCTCCAACCGATTACCACTTATTTCGGAATTTGGATAATTTCATAATTGGAAAAAAATTCAATTGAAGCAATCCAAAACACCTTCAAAGATTTTGTTGATTCTCGCTCCCGAAATTTTTTCAGCTAAGGAATCAATGAACTCCCTATAAAAAAGTGCATAGATCACAACGGTACCTACCTACTTTGATTGATTAAATAAAAAAAATGTAAAAAATTGGTTTTGTTTTTTCCATATAAAACATCAATTTCATAAGTAAGGACCTAATATTTTATAATGAAGCTTAAGTGTAAACAATAGTTGATAGTTTACCTTAACAAGGTATCCATGGGCGCGACTCAACCCAAACAAGGACGGAAGGTGCCGGGCGCCGATAACGGTCACATATAAATTTTTACTGATTGGATGCAAGGCCAACTTGAATCCTATCTCCGGTTCCAAACTACCACTGCCAGCCAGCTGGCTGTCCCGATTCGTATTCAAAATGTTCTTCAATTTATTAAGTGAAAATGCCATTGTAAACAAAGTCTTCTCGCTGCTAACTATCGCGTATCACACTCGCATTAAACCGGTTTTACTGAATAATTAATCACGCAATACGATCGATATCGTACAACCTCATCGTTTCACGATCACAACTACTCGCTGCCACATACGAAGTTGTCGGAATAAACACAACACAACGCCGTAAGTTTAGAACACCATTGCACGACAATAATAAACTCACTCAATGAAAACCCATACAACACTGTAACTATGTATGAGTATGACTGACTTGCGATGAACGCATACCCACCGTAGATAGTGTCAGTGGTCCCACTATCAAATTGTACTTGTATGAATGAAGCATTCATGTGTCTTGGAAACAATCGGATCTCTCTTTCTAACACTAGCATTTAGCCGTTACACTAGCGCCACAAAAAAGAGACGTGAATGTGTTAACCTTTCAATGTCGTGTGGCATGAGTGCCATCTGTTATTGGACGTAGTTTTATTATTACTTTGTTACAACAGATGGCGCAACTAAATCAATAAACAATGCCTGGTAGTTTTGTTTTTAAATTAATTTAGAAGGTAAGTATGTCAATATTTTAGTTTAGTTCACTGGATGGAGTTAATAAAAAAATACTAATGGGCTTAAAACTCCATAAATAGAAAACATAGATAAACTCCACAGACATTTAAAGTATGTCTGTGATAAACTCACACCTTCCCATGGGGGAAGGCTATATATAAATTTTAGTCCGTAGAAACTACAGAACGCTACCTGCTACGATCCTTACATACTCCTTTTGTTTCTTAATAGCAATAATAATTGTAGTTATATGCACCTTTCACCCCTAAGTTTTGAACCCGCACAGTCTGTATATTTTACCAACTTTAGGAAGTGACTAGGGCAGAGACTGGGGTGTTAAGATGTCTTATCGCAACTAGCAGCGAAATTGTATTGTGTAGGTACTCGATAAGTTATCAGACTTTGTAACTTATAACTAACTTTTGCTACATAACGAACGTAACATCATGCCAGTATTCCCCGAAGTTTAGGCAGAGTTGTATTGTATGTTCCACCCGTATTTGGCTAGTAAAATTTTTAAGGAAACTAAATCAGTTTGAGGTAATAAAACTTGATATAGAGTAAAAAATGTTATTTATTAAAATGCGACAGTTCAAATTACACAGTGAGTCTGTACATAAAATTAAGTGTTAAATAATTGATTCTCATAATAAATCAAAATTATAATCTGTTACGCAAAAGAAATTAAAACAACGAACCTTACACAAGTCATTCACAACAATAATAAGTCTTTTAAGCTTTAACAGATACATTAATAAAATATATTATTTCAAACTAGATTTAGAAAATAATTTACTGAAAACTTCGGCGATGCCGTCGTAGTAGTGAATGATGATGGAGACAATAAGAACGAACATGGCAAAAACAATGCCAGTGATATACATAAACTGGCTTGCTTCCTGAGGCGTCGCCAGAAGCTCTTCGCTGCTCGCATCCCTGTCTAACGCATCGAATTCAGATGTATCTGGGAAAGAGCGGTTTATAAAAATAGGTAAATAGTTACTACAAAACAATAAAAATACACTACGCAGGACACGTTTGTTCAGTTTGAGTATCGTGTTTTTGTATAAGCTATGATTAATTCATCATCACGTCAAAATAATTGTCGTTTCTTTCTTATTTCTATAAAATCTTTAAACATAGAACCGTCAATATTTACCAGCAGGTGTTTCCACATCGCAGACGACATCGGCCTCTGTAATTTGTAGGTCTAACAACTCTCGCACTGAGAGTAGGGCCTCGGCGGGTGCTTCGCCAGGAAACAGGTAATCACAGAGGTAGAGGGCTCCCACGGGGACTAGCACTCGGCGTGGTGGCTCGTTGAAACAAACTTTTTCTGTAAAAATAAAATAACAGAAAGTCGCCATCTCCATGGACGAGGGAATCGCGGCGATAGTTACGCTGTGCCTTCAAATTATCGCCGCAATGATATCGCCGTGTGGAGATTGATTCATAAAGTTTCTATAGAAAATCTAAATCAAACTAATCTGAGCCATAAAGATAGATTTGCAGCAAATCAATTTTTGGTCATAGGTATTTTAATTTTTTTCTTTTGTGGGCAATAGTCTCCCCAATACTTTTCCGTTTATCTTTGTCTGCTGACTTTTCCAGCCAATTAGTCACAAGATAAAATCGTGCTAATCATGAAAAGCTGCAACCGCATTGAAGAAAGGCCTTAAACACGTGTCTACGTGCTGCCTACCCTTAAATGAATTACATAATTATTTCTTTCTTACCTTCTGGAAGTAAATTGTCATCAATCAAAGCATCACAGTGCATTGTGAACCTCGATGCTAAAGACCTTATGATGTCTTGTTTTACAGATGCAATAGTTTCGCTAACTGTTGCTTTGGGATACAAGAACACGCTTGAAGATACCACCCCGCTGAAGTGTATGCTGCCATCACATTCTAAGTATTCCACTGTTTCAGGTAGTGAGTTTTCCTGAAACAAATTTTGTATAAGAAATGTTAATATGTATGTCAACAGTGGAATTCAATCGTCTATGAATCTTCATTAGTTTTGATGAGACTAATTTATTTCAGTGCATAATTAAAAACAATAGCTAATTCCTTTACTATTCATCATAACTAGTGATCGGATAATCGGATGCATATTTACCTAAAGTGTAGGTGTTGGCTATTATGGAATGCACTTTTGTATCGAAAAAATCCCGGGAATTCGGAATCGACAAATTTAGTTTTTTTTACTATAGAATCAAATCGGGTGTATTTACTTAGTTTAAGGTGTTGGCTAATATTATGGAATGCACTTTTGTATTGAAAAAATCCCGAGATTTCGGAATCAACAAATTTACTGTTTTTATTATAGAGTCAAATCGTATGTAGGTACCTACTACCTACTATTCCTCTTACACTCAACATAGTCATAAATTGATGGGGAGCTTAAAATTAACTTCAAGTAAATACATATTAATAATTATGTAATCCCCTGTTTTTTTTTAAAATAAATACCACATGCTAAAGACGATGTTTCCTCACCATGTTACAGACTAGTTTCTTATTCCCGAATTTTCTGGAATCCCGGGATTTATATTTAAAAATATATATTTTAAGAAGCCGCTTCCATAATTTCCTAACCAAAAATGAACTTTAGGTAAATATGCATCCGATTATCCGATCACTGATCATAACATAAGAAAACTAAACATAATAATGCATTCATCTCTCAATCTAAGGAATTAATAGTCTTGAATGCCATGCATAACAAAAAATGCAATGCATGAAAGATGAGAGAACAATGAAATAATAATACTGCACTATTTTCACTTACAAATGGCACAAATAAAGAAACATTCATTGATTTAGGTAGTTCTTGTTGCTGCATTTTGGAGTTACCCTTAGGTTTCTTCTTTTTAAAGAGTTGTTCAAGAATCTCTGCATTATCTTTCAGTTCACCATCTATGAACATGATGCTGGATTCAATTGTTTTGTGAGCCGACTCCAGAATTTGCTGAAAATATATTAGTGAACATGTTAACAACAAAAATACTTACACAATAAATGCATTATATTTCTTTATCAGTTGAAATGATAAAAACAATATCAAATTGTTATTTTATAACTATAGGCCAACCGATTATCTGAATGCCGTTCCTAAGGTAGCTACGCGGGGAGGGGTGTGATGTCGTGATGCGAGAGCTCAGTGATTTGTCAACTTGTGACAACTGTAACCCCTTCCGCACCGCACGCAGACTCAGTTAAGTGGTCAGCCTATAATTTGAATATTGAAAAGTCATCTCTCTATGTGAAATATTAATATGGGCTACCTGAAACTGTTGCTTAACAGATATACCACTCTTTTTCACTATCACAGGGTAGACATCATCAAACTCGTAGTAGCAGTCTAACCTCTGCCATTGCTGGGCTTTGGGCAAGAATTTCCACTCAACGGGCTTGATAACTGTGCTCTTGACAGGCATACCTACTTCAATACTCTTACAAGTAAGCACTTTTGTACTTGTAGACATATGTAATATAAGTCTTTCATTTGAATACGGACAGTTACCAAACATGTACTGATTGGCACTCATAATTTTGTATATGTGATTCACAACAGATTTCACTTTACTGAAACTATTTGGGTCCTCAAATATGTCTTCATCGCTTGTAATGAAGATACCTGAAATAATTAAATAAGTTGGTGTTAGCTCCAAACAAAATTGTCATTAATTTATGCAACAATTTTTTTTTTTGTATTATGATCCCATATCCATAATTATGTGCACGCTAATCACGCATGATGTGCATAACATAAAAATTATACTATGTGAACTATGTTCATGATGTTTATTTAAAATGGATCTCAGAAATGCCATCTTACCTTGAACAAACATGCCTCCAGGAAGCATTCTAGTAACATGTTTAGCATGGTCGGCGACCCATGCCTCGGACACATTCAATAGTGTCTTGGATTCTTTTTCCAAGTCATAACTTGATTCTGATACATTTTCCGAGCTTTTCTCGTCGGGAGTCCGAGCCAAGTGGATCACATTCTCTCGAGCGCTAGTTGTCTTGAAATTATAACCACAGATTAAAGTTTGCCATGGTATTAATTGTTTACATGGTGTATTTTATAGAGTATACTTGTGCATAGTTGTATAAATTAAGGGATAAGGCTTTCTAAAGATTATGATTTATAAAGGTTTCTACAGAAGTGGTAGACTGATAGGTACTAAACTTACTCTGATATAGCATGTGAAATATACATATTTTCATAGGCTATTTAACAAACACAGGAATTAAATATTGTAGAAATACTTGTTCATTAATATTTAATAAGATAATATGGCTTACCTGACCGAGAATTAATCCTATTACGAATATTTCTTTAGAAGCATATTGCTCTAAATATTGTAAGCAATATTCCGGAGAATAGACTGTCCGGACCATCTTTTACAATTGATATTGACCTGGTTGCATATGCTGCCACAACACGTTTGTGATATCCAGTTTAATTAGCTTAATTTTAATAATAAAAGTAAATTGCAAGCTTTGTTTTGTCGTGTCATTTAACTCTACTCTGTAGTGTTGCCAACTCCAAAAGTTCAAATTATCGAGATCCCACGTCGAAATGATCGTTTTTTAGCCAAAATTATCGTACAAACTAAAAAAAAAATCTATAACGTTAATTCAAATCACTATCATAAGACAGTGAATAATTTTATAATACAATCAAAAGGGAAGTATATGCCAAGTTTCACCACCAATGGCGCTAGCAGCACAAACCGTTAACATGTTTTGTCATAGTTTTTAGTTGATATTTTTGTTTTCCCTGTAAAATTTAATTAAAACTTGGGAGAGAAAGAGAGTGAGATACTTACTTGTTGATTTTGACGTATTAGAGAATTGACTTTGACATTGTTTTGTTTTTATCTGCGTTTAATTTTGTCTGACGAATACGTTTTGTTAATGGAACTTGTTTTATTAGCAAATCTCAAAATTATCGTACATCGTACCACTCGCCAAATTATCGTACGCCTCCATAATTATCGTACGGGTTGGCAACACTGCTTCTCTGCCACTGTCTTGTCATTGTCATCTCTCTGATCTGTCACTCATTATTGTCAACCTGTTGTTTATGGTGAACTAAAGACAACAGACGTGGTTTTTTTTATAACAAGTCGAAAGAAAAAACACTAGCTAAAACACTATTCTAGCACTTCGTGCAAGTGAATTTCATACTTTCCCTTCGAACTTCAACACCCCCTTCACACACACTACTCCACGGAGTTAGCAATACTTAGTAGTTTTGGAAAATTAATCATTACAATATTACTATTTATTTACGTAGATAAATAAATAAAACGGTATTTGTGTCAAGTTTCAAGTGTCTAAATCGAAATAATGAGATTTTGCCATGCAGTAAAATCCTCTCCTAAAAACTTGAATACTTACCCCTTTTCACCCAGTTATTCCTACTTTCAAAAAATACATAAACATGTAAGTACATAGGTAACTAATTGTTACCTACTTTTATATCAAGAATAATGCCGAGTTTCAAATTCATCGGACCGCGCGTTAAGTCTTCATATTATTATTAAGCCTTTTATTGCCAACATAATCAAACATAATATTCATTGGTGCCGATTCCCTTGTTCACAAACTAAATTTAAGTTCAGTGCATCTTTTTCTTTCTATTACATTAAGAAAAGGACAGAGGATAAATTTTAGTTTAGTCCTGTCAAATTAATCAGCGCCTGTCACTCTCCATACAAGTTTAGACGTGATTTAAAAACTTGCAGATTAAAATTACGTCAATTTACGTCAAGCGCTGATTAATTTGACAGGACTAAACTAAAATTTATCTTCTGTCCTTTTCTTAATGAAATAGAAAGAAAAAGATGCACTGAACTTAAATTTAGTTTAGTTTGTGAACAAGGGAATCGGCACCATTATCTATAGTTAAGTAAATAACATGCAATTAAATATATTATTAACATTAAAAATTATTACAATACTTACTATTATCTTTGTTACCTGCATCATTTGTTTAATTTATCACTATTGGTGTTATATAATAGATATGCCGCAGTTATTGGGCGTCGGCGTGTCCTTGTGACAGAAAGGCCTCACCCAGCTCTTTCCATTCTGCTCTTGTTTGAGTTAATCTGTGCCATAGTGGGCCCGCGTTCTTCTTTATGTCATCAGACCAACGTTTCCTTTGTCTTCCTCGTTTCCTTTTTGTTTGAAATCTAGGGGTCCATTCTGTTATATCTTTCGTCCATTTATTCCTACTCTCTCTCTCATCATGTGGCCTACCCATCTCCACTTGTTTGGTTTTGACAACAACATCTTCGATTTTAGTAATTTTTCTTAAATCTATAGCTCTCTTTCTGTCTCTTTTTGTGTACCCCAGCATACTTCTCTCCATGGCTCTTTGGCATGTGGTCAGTTTTTGATTTTGATTTTGCGTGTTAGCCCAGGTCTGGCATCCATAAGTGAGAATTGGTAATATGCATGTGTTGTACACTTTCCTTTTCATTGCAATAGTATATTGTTTACTTTTTAGCACTTCTTTGAGAGACCAAAACCTTTTCCATGCATTGGCTACCCGCCTTTCTATTTCTGAATCCATATGATTGTTGAAGGCAATAAGTTGGCCTAGATATACAGGGTGTTTGGCAGAACGTTGAACATACGAAAATGGTGGATAGGTGGGGTCATCTGCTACTTACTTACTCAGCCCTAATTTATTTGGCCCTGGCCCCCTGGATATTTTTTTTTTAATGCAGGTTGAAATTAGGATTTAAGTATTTTTTACATCTTTCTATTATAAGAATCTGCCAATATTAAAGATTAAAAAAAATGCCTGTTTTACCCATTTTTTTAATAAAAATTACACTTTAAAGTTAAGAAAGTTGTGTAACTAGAAGAAAGCAAAAAAAAATTTTTTAGTATCCAGGGCGCCAGGGCCAAATAAATTAGGGCTGAGTAAGTAGCAGATGACCCCACCTATCCACCATTTTCGTATGTTCAACGTTCTGCCAAACATCCTGTATATAGAAATTTACATATTCTATTTCTTCCTGATCTACTGAGATGCTTGTTTGGGATCTATTTGTTATTAAATTATTAAGTCTTCATATAAACCACCTTAATTGGGGGTAGTTTTGAAAAAATACAAACTTCAACTTCAAACTTCACTAAGGTACGTATTCAAGCCAATAAACCCAAGGAATACGATTTCATATTTAAAAATACCCTCTTTTCTAGGTAAGTACTTATTTATTTATCTTTATTCACATAATTATGGTAAATGTAACTATTATGCTAAGCCCCACAAAACCGTAGTAGTGGTTTGACTGTGTGTGTGTTTTGCTGTGTGTGCTTACACAAAATCCTTTCTTAGTACACTTACACACCTTCGTAATTCGATTTTTTAGAGCAAACTTATTGAGGTAGCTGACTATTCCATCAGCCTGCCCGCTCGTTTTCTTCAAGGTGAAAAGTTTTCCGTTTTTTTCTTCGACACCGAGGAGACATCCAAATCATAAAAAGTTTAAGTTATTTAGAAATAAGTAATAAATTACTGATCTTTATGACTTTGTCGATACATAAGTGTTACTTAAAAAAACACAAGACACAGGTTTCTTTTTTTTTTCAAAAGAGGCCAGTTCAAGTGATATATGCGGATATGCAGATCGTCCGCCTTTTGTTGTTTTTAAGGAAAAGTTAATTACTTGGTATGTGTTTGTTACAACAACTTCAACCTTCAACAGTTCGGGTAGCATCCCTACCCTAGTGGAGGATCAATTTACGTATAATTTCACGATTAGCACAAAGAACCGTAAACGGCTACACATATCCTCGTTTTTATGGTGCAAACCCAACAATGCGGATACAAACAAATAGGTACGGATACTTACCTAACACAAACTTACGTGTTAGTAACCTTACACAAAACACATTGTGCACTTTTATAATTTCTAACGTGACAATATTACCGTGGAAGTCTACGTCCATAAAATGTATGGAAATATGTGCACGTTATAACGTTATCGTGAACGGATTTTAAAAGCGACTTCATATATTTCCATACGTTTTTAGGGTTCCGTAGTAAACAAGGAACCCTTATAGTTTCGTCATGTCCGTCTGTCTGTCTGTCTGTCCGCGGTCTAGCTCCAAGACCCTTAGTACTAGAAAGCTGTAATTTGGCATAAGTATACATATTAATTACGCCGACAAAGTGGTAAAACAAAATTATGAAAAACATTTTTTTTTAGGGTACCTCTCATACACGTAAAGTGGTGATGTTTATTTTTTTACCCCATGGTGAGGGGTATCATTGGAAAGGTCCTTCAAAAATATTGTGAGTTTGTGAAAACCATTTTTGGATTCAGGGATTCGTTTGCGAAATATTAAGCTTTAAAGTGCTAATTTTTGTTAGAGTCAAGTGTCCCCCCCCCTGCCGGCTAAATGGTTGGTTTTTGGTGTGTGAAAAAATCACAACAGTAGTTTATATAACGAAATTAAAAGGAAAACTATCACAGCTAAGTAGGCTCTACAGGTTACCGAGTAATAATCGACAACTTTAACTTTGCAGTTGCAAAAACATGTTTTCCCATACATTCCGTATAGGAGAACATATTTTTCAACTACAAAGTTAAGTTTGTTTTTGGGATAAATTCATCCCAACTACGGAACCATAGTATAAAGAGTTCAAGTAGGCTATCTCAGGCCCAATCCGCGATATAATTGCCTACCATACTTGCCTGTCTCAGGGTTGTCACTTTTAACTACTTAAATTTTAATTCAGTGCCTAGAAAATGGCTGATTGATTCACAATTCGTCAAATATTTGAAATTATGATTTTATAACTGTAAGTACTTAGTTACTTTACTATACCTACAATACTGAGAAATCGGGCATATCAAGAGAAAGCATTAGCGGCATATCAATTGACAGATCAAAAGTAGGTACCTAATACATTTTAGTGGGAAAGTAGGCCTGCCTACTTCGTCTGTCTGATAGATAACTAACACAACAAAAAATAAGAAGGTATCTCATCATCAAGTAAAAATTATATGCGACTTGGTTACCTTTTCTGTTCAGTAGGTAATCTGAACAGAGACAACTTTGGAATCGATGAATTATTTAGACACCCAAACGCACAGCAATAATTTCTCCTGCGATTATCATTCATTTTTCATACATTTAGCAGTGCCAAAAAGCCGCGACGTGCAAACCTTGTGCGGCGTTAGCCCCGACTGGCGCACTCTAAAACAGCCGAGATTTTGTTAAGTGTGCGTGCGGCGACGCATAGATACAAGCCACGCACACATACAAGCCGTGCGCGGTGCGTTTCTATGAAGATAACTTACTTCCTCTCTTTATACTATGACGGAACCCTTCATTGTGCGTGGTCCGACACGCACTTGGCCGGTTTTTCTTCCCTGTGTTTTCGTGATGCCGTGACGTAGACGTCCACAGTAATAACGTCACGATAGAAATGATAAACACATCGACATTAGCTTTTCTTATAAGACGCATTTACAACTGAAATTACCAGTAAGAGCACTTTTCGTAGGTACTTTTTCGGGGTAATGGGAATACTGAGACTGCACGTATTTTTTTTTCATATCGGTCTCAGTATACCCATTGACATAAGAAACGACGAATGTAAATAGTGAGACTCATTTCCTCCTATAAAATGTCTCCGTATTCTCATTTAGAGCATTTTTTTTTTGAACGCCTGATGAAAAATCAAACTTTACGATATCCTACAGAAAATAGCCACAACAAGACATAATTAAACTTTATCTAAAAACAAATTACGCATCATGGATATAATTATAGTAAAAATAAGTTTATTTAAGTATACTTTTCAATTCTATTTATAATGGCAAACCAAAATTCTTCGAACTTTTGTGATGGTATTTCCATTAACATTTTACAACATTTTATTGGTCGCAAATAGTCGCGGTATAAAAACGCAACCAACGGGAGTGATACAGTGTTGCCAACCCGTACGATAATTGGACGTAGTTACGCAAAAACGTTCCAACCCCCACGTCTGTCAAAGTGGGTTGGAACGTTTTTGCGTAACTACGTCCAATTATGGGGGCGTACGATAATTTGGCCTATGGTACGATGTACGATAATGAACGTCTAATGTGCGACAATTTTGCGATTTGCTGAAAATAAAAGTTCCATTAAGGGGGAATCGTCAGGATAGCCCGCGAAATTCAAATTTTCTTACGTTTTTTGCATTTTGCAGGTCAGGTTCAGGTTTTATGTTGATTAAAATATGATTCGCGGTCGTAACAAATATGGCTTTACTCAATTATAATCATTACAATCAGCAATACAACTCCATAAGTTAGCAAATGTGTCAAACATCATGATTTCATGACATTTGACACCTTTATCTTCTTCTTCATTACTATTGCTAAAAACTAGCAAAAAAATATTGTTTCATAAAACCACACAATCCTTTTTTTAATTTTACAGTGAAAACACAAAAATATTTGTGCTCTTAACGCCATTAGTAGTGAAACTTGGCATATACTTCCCCTTTGACTCTAGTATAAAATTATTCATTGTCTTTTGATAGCCGACTTACGTTTTTTTTTTTTTATTATTTGGATTTTTCTTTGTACAGACACCAGCACATCAAGCTACCCGATACTGTCAAATTTTCCAAATCAACTTTGAAGCTTAAACTTCAGCAATAAAGTTGAAAATCTATTAAATAAATTTGACAGATTGTAGTAGCTTGATGTGCTGGCGTCTGTACGATAATTTTGCCCAAAAAACGATAATTTCGACGTGGGATCTCGATAATTTGAACTTTTGGAGTTGGCAACACTGGTGATACAAGAAGTATCAGTATTACAGTCAGTGGGAAAGTTCAACGGGAATAGTGAGACCCACCCGGGAGTTTTACATAGAATACAAACGAATATCGTTATTTCAAAATTGTTGTTTATTCAATAAGAATACAATAGTAAATTATGCTATTTTACTATAGTTCACTTAAACGACAGGTGATGCATTAAGCAGCTAGACCGTGTCGCGAATTAGAGTTGGGTCCGATATCATGTCACATGTAAAAATCATCGATATTTTCAAAATCATTTCATCATGCAATGACAACGACAAAATCATCAATGCTTTTAAATCATTTCATGAATGAACGAGAACGTCGGTGATTCGGATGCTAGTGTTACTAGATAACACTTGCCGCGCTTAAACATCGTAAGTAAATCATTGTTTTGATTAAACGAGGACGACCACACTTATACAAAAAGTTTGAAATATTGATATTTATATTTATTGAATTTAATATTGTGTTTTGAGAAGGTGCGTTTTACGTGATCAAGTTTTCACACCAGGTATTTACTTGCAAGAACGCCAGATTGCCATGAAATACAAAACAAATCAGCAGATATCGCTAATGGAAACATATTGAAAATTTACATGATTATTAATCAATACTGTTCTAAATACACTGCCATGAATGTCGCAAACAAAGAAAAATTTAATTTCGCAATCTAACTTAGAGGATAACCCTTAAAGTGGACAAGTACGACCAATGCCTACTAAATAATGATAATTTCACAAAGCCGTTCCACAATCATTTGAAGTGACGTGATCGTAGTCTCAAATAAAAATCATTGATGATTTTGTCATTGTTCCCGTCATCGATATTTTTTTGTCATTGTCATGCAGTCATTGATACAGAAAAATCATCATTCAGCCCATCTCTATCACGAATGCGTTTGCAAATCCAACGGAAAAAGGTGTCCAAAGCCAGTCCAGTACAGTAATCTCATTTGGTACAGTGCCCGGGCGTTAGATTCATAGAGCTTTATGAAGTCTGAAACCTAGGTATGAGTGACAGAGATGGCACTATAAAGCCGAAATTTTCTAAAACTGTACCGTATTTACGGCCGGGTATTGTACGTTAAGTTGGCTGCACCGGTCGGCCTAAATGCTTAGAGCGCCATCTGTCTTACAGTGCAACATTTACGCACTCTTAAGAATATAAAATCATACGTGCAGCAACCGCAAGTCCTATAATAATTTTACATCACGAACGCGCAATGAAAAAGACTTTGTAAAATAAAATTATTTTGCTGTAGGTAAATTAAACGTGACATTAACACCGCAAATTATTAACGTACAAATGTAACAGTAAGTGGACCTCCTATTTGTTTAGTTGAATTTGCATTTTGAGAAGTCCATTTCAGGATGCTGTACCATAAACCTGTGAATAGAGAAAAAAAATAATTATAAGAAGATTTTATAAACCACCGATTTTGTGAACTCGTTTACCTATTTTTTCTCCGTAAAATGTTAAAACAAACATAGTGGAACAACAAAGTCATAACGTCAAATATTTAAAATAATCCAATACAAAGCTTTGACAGATTGACGATAAATGGTATTAATTTCTGTAAATTGGTTAAAAAAAAAACACTTAAACGTCAAAATTAGATTATGTTTTAAAACTAGTTGAGCTTAGTGTTTCCTAACTGACTACTCTGAGAAGAAAAACCGTTTCAAACTCAGAGGTCTCTTTTTTAAAGTCCAGGCATAATGTTGATCAGGCCATATGAGGACCATGCAGATTAATGTCTGAGATGATCTTGAGAAAAGAACCATATATATTTGAGTGGACCTGTCCAGTCACTGCAAGCATTTGTGAGATTGTATTCAGATTATAAAATCTGAATTTCGCTATAGTAAACACTAGTTTTTTATGGGCTACACTACTTCTGACACGTTGCCGTCTGTATTAAACTGTTTTTCGTCTGTAAGACATCATTCTGCGATAACTACAAATCACAACTTCCGTATAAGGCATTTTTATTAGTACTATGAGACTTACTTTTTGAGCACATCTTGTTTCTTTTGTTCATCGCTAGTGGGTAGACCCATTTCCTTTTGTCGTTGATCGTACATCATTTTTTCAACTAAGCCACGGGTCTCGCCGTCCAAATCCGACAATTTCGATGGTTCTGAAACATTTGATTACTAATTAAAATTTAAGAAAAATTAATTCCTTCCTATTAGCACCCCCTTGAAATTAAATTACTTTATCTTTGGGTTTAAAAATAATGTGTAATTTAAGTTCCATTTCCCGACAGTCATATCTCGAGGTCACAAAATAAAACCCATGCCTACGTATATCAAGATAACCGATTGGCAAATTAAATGCAGTTTCCGGAAATACACAAAAACAATAAGTATAAAACAGACTCCATTATTTTAACTACTGTCTATTTAACAGTTTAACTGGCGTATAAAACACCACGAAGTACCGAGCAAGTTCTGCGTGAGCAACTAATTACCATAAATACATGCTTTAACTTCACCAAAATGCTTACCTGGGTTGATCTTCCTCGTGGATATTTCCGGGTCGGTAGTGACTAGTCTTCCCCACCAATTCATTTTATTGACCTACAAGATATAATAAAAATTTACAACATTATTCACTAAGAAACTCATCATTACCTTAAATTGGTTTCTACAAAAAAAAAAAACACCGTTTTACGTTACATAATGACAACTTCATTAAAATGTTTAAATAATTGTACAAAGCAATTTTAGAAGTGTTACAAGGTTTGTTTATGACATTTTAGAAAAAAACTCACGCATTAGCATTAACAATGTTTGGCTCACTTATTTACTCAGGTATAGATTGAGACGAGTAATGAATGGTTACCAACAAAGATCACAATGCAAACCACCTTCATCCTCTGATACTGTTCCCTATCCCATCGAAACCTATTAAAAAAATGGGCAACCCTGTTCTGCTGATACTACGACAACATACAGTTCTTTAATCTCAATGTAGCAGTGTTTATTCAAAAATGATCTTTATTAATACTCGTCTAACAGCCTCATCAGGAAATCAATGTACCTACAGCTGATTATTACAGCCTGATACGATAGTAAGAACAAACATTACCAAATATAGATTTGAAATTAGCAAATGCTCATGAACGGTAAAATCAACATAATATTGACTTAATATTACCATTTCCAAGAGCCAGACGATTGAATAAGATAAACTTATATTACTCATGTCTAAAAGTACGCTCACGTAGAGCTACGCACCTTTTCTATGTTGATAAGTAAGTTGCGTCCATCTTGCAATACCCACGTCGACTCCTCAATCTTGACTTCGGCATCCAGTTCGCCGTCGATGATAAGCGGCTGGCCTTTGATGCCGACTTTGAGATGCTTCTTGTTGATGACTACCGTTAAGTCACGTGGCCTCAGAACTTGACGCAGTGGTACTCGAAGCTGTGAATAAATAAAACTTGCTTATTATGTTATCCGCCATGGAACACCTGAAATAGTTGTTTCAAAATGCATACTTTGGATTGATGAAAAGATTCGCAACATTCTCAGCGTCCAAAAATGAATTATTCTAAATGAGGTAATGAAGCAGTCTTCTTTTTTTTATAACACAAGTAGTTAATAATAAAAAAATGCTTTGAATTCATTAAAAACTGTCTAGCCTAGAACTATTTATAAAGTAGTTGCTAAGACGATCATTTTCTGATCAAGTTTGGCATAAATTATTTTCTACGAAGGAACACCGGTATCATTAAGTTGTCTTTATTATTATTCAGTTACTAAGTTCCACGCCAACGGACCTCCAGTCCTACGCGGAAACCTAAAGCAGCCAGTTTAGGGTTAGCCAGTGTAAGCCGCCGACTAAGCACCGAATAAATTATTTTTTGCAATAAACTCGATTAAAAGGTGCAGGATATTGAAGTAGTTACAATTAATGTAAACGACATACCTCACATCGTCATAATTGTCACTTAATTGGTTATTTGCGTAAACGGATATGAACAATATTATTAAATCAGTGGGGTTTCATTCACTATACGTACAAAAGTAAAGGTAAAAGGTCAAAATGACACCTTAACATTTCAACACTGGGAAAAATAGTAACACGACAATTTCGTTGCGTTGCGTCATAATTACGAATATTATGTGTGACGTCGTACTCAAAAGTAACCGTATTACTTTTTATCAAGAAAATAATTAAATTACAAGTGTTTAACCCAATTAATACACTTTCACATGATTGTGCGTTTATTTCACCTTGTTTTAAAACTTAACGTTATGTCCTGTTTGGGACCGAATCGGATACAAAATTAAGAAACTGCAATTTTGAATGTGTAAAAAAACTCGACTGTTTGTTTGAGTTTAAAATGAAGCGTCACAATTACTATAAAAACAACATTCAAAGTAAAAATCAAAGTCGTGATTTTCCTTTATGGATATATCGGTGTTCGTCCGTGGGAAATTCTCAAGGAGTATCCTGTTGAATTCGCAGCCTAATAAACAGAACTGATTTAGGGAGAATTCAAGATATTATGTATATCTTTTATATAACACATTTTTATATTATCATATAAATGTGAACTTATGCAATAAAAAAACCGTTCAAGTGCGTGTGTATGCGGGTTCCGTAGTTGGGATAAATTTATCCCAAGAAGAAACTTAGCATTGTATGTAGTTCAAAAACATGTTATATAAATTCTAACTGCAAATGTAAGTTGTTCGACTATTACTCGTTAACTTGTAAAGTCTACTTTGCTGTGATAGTTTTCCTTTTAATTTCGTTATATATACCTACTACTGCCGTGATTTTTTTACATATCCAAAAACAACCATTTAGCTAGCAGGGGGGGAACACTTGACTCTAACAGTACTTTAAAGCTTAATATTTCGCAGAGCATTTCCCCTACTTAATCGAAAAATGATGTTTACACAAACGCATTTTTTTGAACGGTGTATCCAACGACAAACCCCACAACATGCCAAATTCCAGTTTTCTAGCAGAGTCTCTGAGTTAAGCCGCGGACAGATTTTCTTTTTTTCTCTATAGGATTTTTTTTTGCTTTTGATGTGCTATGCCTATTCATACTTTTTATAACTGACATGAAAGTTGACATAATTTCACCAATTTGTTACTTTAAAACTTAAACAATTATATTTGTACGCCTCTGGGCAAAACATGGAGGATCTACCTATTTATAATACCTCACACTATGTGTAATTTGACCTATGTTCACAAATAAAGCTTTCTCATTACTGTTTTTTTTTTCCTAGTTGACTACGGAACCCTAATCAGTTATTTTTCGGACAATACCTACTCGAATAATAATTTTATTGTTTCGAGAACGCAGACGTCTGAAAGACCTGCTGTACAGCCTATCATTGTCAAGTTAATTGCTTGATAAAGCACTAATAGCAATATATTTTTATTCTTTCGATATAAATAGAACATTATGTAATGAAAGTCAAAACCCCATGAGTACTATGAATAATGTAAAGGTACCTACGAGTCATGCAGTAAACCGTTTAAGTACAATTATCAAGCTAGGCTGCTAGGCTGAACAGGACAACTCGCTAAGTAACAAGGTGCTGGCCGCGAACTGACATCATAAATGACATGCATAGAATACGGAATGAATAAGTCTAAAAACAACAATAATTATGTTTCACAAGAGGACCGCCAAGACAGAACGCGTTCTTCGAACGAAGGCGTGATGACCTCGCATTCCTGGCAAGGACGATGTGCATGAATATACCAGCGTCTGCGCACAACCGGACCGGGCCGGACAATATACATACGTTCTTTGTGAATCATTAACGTGACCCTATAATGACCATCAGTTGGTATTAAGATGCCGAAATGATGACCAGCTGCTGCGAAACAAGTTTTAATGAGGATGGCAATTTTCATTTTCCTACTTGGGCTTCGGACAAGTTTGTGTGTCTGTAGTTATAATGGCTAAACATCCAATAATATCGACTAAGGTATTTTAGTTCTTTGGTGACTTTACATACATTTTAACCCAGCAATTAAATTGTAACAGTGCTTCTAAGTGAAACCACCTTTTGAAGTTATTTTTTATTGAAAACAAAGTACGATTATTGACCTTGGCCTTGACAATTTGAATAATGAAATCTGCGTTGACACAAAATATGTAATTAGTGATTCGGTCCATTAATATCTAAAATAAACAACATAATGTTTAGGTGACCCGTGACCATGATCATTATTCAGATATGCTAAGACGATGCATAATAAAATGATTAAGCGTTGTTGATACGACCCAGTTCAATGTTAACCTTATCTAGAAATTCTGTGAGCTACTAAAATTAAATTATTCTCAATTCTGTACGTTTTTCCCCAAAAACCTTTTGCACAATACCTTTGCCTTATTTCGTGCAAAATCTTCAGCACCCTCATATTAATTATGTCGATCGTGTGATACTCAATTCTTTATTGCATTGATGTTAAATATTATGATGTAGTATGAGCTTCTTATTTACAGTGACAGAATCAAATCAAATAAAACATGTTTTATGCCACCGTTTGGAATATTTAACATTTTTTTATTTAAGTAAATTCAAATTATGTTAAACATCAAAATATTGACATACGATAACTTAGAACAAATTGGTCAATGTTTGCAAAACTGTGCTCCTTTATCCTTTGAGGTGTCAAGAAGTGGGCGTTTTCAGAACTCATAGCGACTGATAATTGGGCAACGATTCAGCTAACTTAATGATATAATTGCATTCCAATTAAGCTGGAGTCGTGCGTGCGACTGAGAAATTAAGCAAGCCTTCAATCCTTTGTTGCTTTAACGAATAACTTCTTATAAGAACCTTGCGGTAACTGCGCTCAATAGCGTAGTGTTATAATACCTTCACACGATTACGCGCCGATTACGGCCCCGTTCTAATGGAACCCGAAGTCGTCGGAGACTCAACACCAAACACATGATAATAGTATTCAACCAGAACCGTAATTAGGCGCCTCGTTGTCGCCGCACGAAATTCTCAGTAGATTAGATATCAACGCGCCTTAATATTACTTGATATTTAAACGACGGTCATCTAAGACAATATAAAATGTCTTCATTTCGATCTGTTGAGTCAATCGATATGATACATATTTGGAATATTGATGGACTTACGTAATAGTTGAAGCAAAACAAATCTTAAATTGTCTGTAATGATGTAGGTGTTTTAGCGTAGCATATCATATTATGGCTGAAGTTCTACATCTTCAGACCAACAGAACAGGATGTTAAGAAAATTGGTCGAAATTATAAAACCAGCTATTTCATATAAATTAAATAAAAAACAAACATTCTGCATTAAAAACAGATTAGAATTAAGACATTATATCTTAGAATTTATGGACATAAAATATTCTTCATTAACTTGGTAAGGTTATAGTAGGATGAGGAGGCGGAACGCGTGAGGGAGTGGCAAAATTCGGACTTCTGGACACCGTAGGCGCGGGCTCGCGGACGGTGAGCAATGGGTAGCTAGCTCGCCGTCCGATAAGGACCAGGCCCGGGTCGACGACGGCGCGTTATATTCCACGTGCACCTCAAAGAGATGATAGCAGAATTGACAGAGTCCACTTGGCCGGTGCCTGCCGGGGGTGCGAAGATAACCAACAGGGAGATCGTGGCCCCCGGCAACAGGGCAACCGAAGGAACACGGGTGGGTTTTGGTCAGAAAGAGTCTGACATACCCTCCCGCTCCGCCCAAAGCGGGAGAAGTTATTTGACAATTTCGCACCCAAAAAAAAAAGGTTATAGGAGGATAGGATAATGAAATAGGAATAATAATGAAAGGGACTCCTCCATGAAATATTAGTTATTTTTGTTTTAGAATTTTACTTTGAAATAAATAATTCAATTGTCAACGCGGTACAGACCAATTGGTGTTACCAAGCTGCACATAAGGGGAAAGCAAGCAGCGGTACATGGTCAAACCTTATGATATACTTCAGCAGTCAATCAAACCCCTCCAGCATTAATAGCATTACATTTATGATACTCAGTACATGAGTAACATTAATGTCTTGGAATATTAATTGGTAGTTTCGTACATAGAGTGATAACGATCATTCCACACATTATGACAATGAAACGCTTGAAGGCACTAAATTCTGTAGCAATATCATATAGCTCGTAATATCATTGAACTCTTGATTCGCCGAGCAGATTTATTGCAAATACGTCATGGTCATGGGAGGTCATTACATAGAAGCGTAAACTTCACACCTAAGGTAATTACAAAATCATTATTCTACAAACACGTTTCTGTACGTGTGAGTACTACCAACATAGAATAAATAAGCACTTTATTCTCGTTTGTATGTGCATATTAGTAAAGTATATTTGATCTTTTCAGATTTGGAAACCTAACTAAATTAAGTCATGGAGCGGGCCGCTTTGAGCTTCACCTCGAAGAAAAGATGGTTATTCAGTCCGAACGGTCGTAAACAAATTCAATGTCATAAACTACATCAAGTACATTCGGGTTAAAAGTTGAAATAAAAGTTTTAATTTTTTTCTTACATTTGTATTATCTTCTTTAGAAAAACAACCAACAATTTAAATATGGTAATTAAATAATTTTAAATAAAAATCATTCTCACATTAAAGAAACAAATCAAGAAAATATACAAAAAAACAATTAAACATTAAGATTTAATAAAAATCAGTCTTATTTTAAAGAACCAAATCAACAAAAAAAAAAAATAACAACAAGCATAACATAACATCACGCCTTGTTTTCCCGAAGGGTTGGGCAAAGGTGTGCCTGTAGCAGGTACACCCACATGTCGCCAGTTATGTTTAAGTCCCATGTAATAGGGGGCGAGCCTATTGCCATCAACCGGGCACAAATCCAGACTCCGAGCTGCTACTGAGAAATTTCAGATAGAAAAACCCAATAACACTGCCCGTCCCGGAAATCGAACCCAGGACCTCATGCTCAGCAGTAGCGCTTGCGACCACTAGACCAACGAGGCAGTTAAACAAACAACAAGATACGACAACAATAACAATAAGAACAAAAAGAAAACAACAATAAGATTTAATAAAAATCAGTCATATTTTAAAGGGTCATTGTTGAGCTACCTGAAGTCGTGCCAACCGGTTATTAAGATATATTCTGTTTATTTAGATGATTTCAAATAAGTAAATATTTAAATAGTTAAACTTCATAAACTATACGACTATCACAATGTATGCGACTGTCCCTTTAAATTAATTTTGAAATAATTTATCATCGGTCCTTTGGAATGTAGACGATTTTTGTTTACCGTCGAATGGCCCGCGGTCCATTCGCTTTGGGCCGTTCAGACTAAATGCCCGAAAGGATTAGGTATCTATACTCAGAAGAATTGAGCAAAAAAATAGTAGACGGTATATTATAATTTATAACAAATAAAGAAAAGAAAGACTGGTTATTATATAATAACCAGTCTTTTTAAAGAGGTTCTATTATAAATCTTTTCTAAAACTTGGATAGTGTTTACTTTAGTCTTTTTTTTTTTTACTGTACAAAACTCTGCCTTCCTCCTAAAATACCAGCGTGAAGTGTGTGTGTCAAACGTGTATGAGAATAATTATATTCTAATAATTGTAAATCGTCAAACGAATAAGTAATGACCGCATTGCATTTTTATTGCCCGGCTACGCCGCGTAGCTCGTAGCTGCTACGGCGTTTTTAATTTGTTCAAACATGAAAACATATAAAGAAAAACCGGCCAAGTGGATGTCGAACCACGCACAGTGAAGGGTTCCTATTTTTTTCATAATTTCACTACTTACGCCATTGTTTAGCGGCGGAGAGAAAACAAATTCTTTCCAATTTTCATCGATATAGCGGATATGATGAAATTATAAAGGATCCGTTTTTGCCAATTGGCTACGGAACTCTAAAAATGTTGACTGATGGTCACTTCACCCGCTCTGTCGTTCTTTGATAAAAGACAACGGCTGCCTAAAAGCCTATGCAAAGAAATAAATTAAATCTATTGAAGTTTGCTGTCTGTAGGTTTGTGAATGCATTGACGAAATCATCTCTCTCATACTAGTACAGCTAAGTCATGTTGTATTGTCTCATCGCAAATACCAGATTTATGCATCACGAATAAAGACCGGAATATGCTGGCGTGACGCGCAGACTTATTAAGGCATTTTATTTTCTTCCTGGTAGTGGAGAATCTAGATCTAGATCGTAAAGTTATTCGTCGATAGTCGATACCGACATTATAATGCGCAAGTGCATCAGTTTCCTCTAACGTCATTAATCTCGTCATCTTGAAACCTTTTCGTAATGTTGATACACAGTAAAAAAAACAACGATATCTAAACTAAGTATCTGATTTGCATCGAAAATTTCAAATTCAAAGATTCAAGATTCATATTTGTTTATTTCACATAAACCTACATGGGCGCGTATGAAACGTCAGAAGCTAGGTACACGGTTCCAATTGGTCGTTTCCTATGGAGAAGAGCCGGCAAGAAACTCTACGGACAAACTTATAAAAATTTTGGACTTCTCATCATTTCAGCCGAAAGACGTCCACTGCTGGACATAGGCCTCCCCCAAGCACCGCCACTTCGACCGATTCTGTGCTTTCCGCATCCAGCGGATTCCTGCGGCCTTCACAAGGTCATCGGTCCATCTTGTGGGAGGCCTTCCAACGCTACGTCTTCCGGTACGTGGTCGCCACTCCAGAACCTTTCGACCCCATCGGCCATCCGTTCTGCGAGCAATGTGCCCTGCCCATTGCCACTTAAGTTTGGCAATTCTTCGGGCTATGTCGGTTACCTTGGTTCTCCTGCGGATCTCTTCATTTCTGATTCGATCACGTAGGGAAACTCCAAGCATAGCCCTCTCCATTGCCCTTTGGGTGACTTTTAGCCTTCTGATAAGGCCCATTGTGAGCGACCACGTTTCAGTACCATAGGTCATCACTGGCAACACGCACTGGTCAAAGACTTTCGTCTTGAGACACTGTGGTATGTGGGACGAAAAGATATTGCGTAGCTTCCCGAACGCTGCCCAGCCGAGTCGGATTCGACGATTGACCTCTTTCTCGAAGTTGGACCTACCTAGCTGGACAATTTGTCCTAGGTAAACATACTCGTCCACAACTTCGAGCGTAGCGTCTCCGATCTTCATGGGAGTGGGTGTCACATGGGCATTTGACATGACTTTTGTCTTGTCCATGTTCATTTTAAGACCCACTCTTTCGGAGGCTCTACTGAGGTCATCGAGCATTGTACTGAGTTTCTCCATGGTCTCAGCCATGATAACTATGTCGTCGGCAAACCGAAGGTTAGTGATATACTCGCCATTGATGTTGATGCCTAGCCCTTTCCAATCCAGAACCTTGAAGACATCCTCCAGTGCAGCGGTGAACAGTTTCGGAGAGATAACGTCTCCCTGTCTCACACCTCGCTGCAGAAGGATAGGTTTCGAGGTCTGGTCCTGGAGTCGAACTGACATAGTGGCGTTTTTGTACAAACACTTTAGCACCTCGATGTACCGATAGTCGATCTGGCACCGTTGAAGAGACTGCAGCACAGCCCATGTCTCGATCGAATCGAAGGCTTTCTCGAAGTCCACAGACGCTAAGCAGAGAGGCTGGTTATACTCTTCAATTTGGACTTCTAACACATTCAAAATTGTTCGTAAAGTCAAGCGTTTTGGCTTTCTGACACTGGGATCTTTTTTAGGGTTCCGTAGTAAACAAGGAACCCTTATAGTTTCGTCATGTCCGTCTGTCTGTCTGTCCGCGGTCTAGCTCCGAGACCCTTAGTACTAGAAAGCTGTAATTTGACATAGGTATACATATTAAGGGGACGATAGCTGACTTTTAATGATTTTATACTGAAGATGACATCTAAACGAGTAGTGTTAGTGATTTGGAAAAAATATATGTTAAATTAGAGCATTTTTTTAAATATTTTAATATAGGCATATTTTTGATAATGTTTATATTACATAGTGAAATTAATTTGTAGTTATATCTAACGCGGATTAAAACTGAGAATGACGCAAATTCATCAAGCGTATTTTTCTGAAAACTTCACCATTTTAAAGATAATTAAATTACTGATGTTTTAGTATACGTGTTTTATTAAAATACTTTCTGTTTTACGTGTAATAAATTAATAATGCGTCTAATTTGGGACAGCGCTCCTTGATGGGCGAGTCCTATTACTGGCTGGACGTACGACGCGTTGCGTGAGCTCAGTACAGAACACGCAAGCTAACCATTCAAGGTCACTGTCATATATCTGCGTCTTAATTACGCCGACAAAGTGGTAAAACAAAATTATGAAAAACATTTTTTTTTAGGGTACCTCCCATACACGTAAAGTGGTGATGTTTTATTTTTTATTTTGTTATCCCGTAATGTGGGGTATCATTGGAAAGGTCTTACAAAAACATTATGAGTTTGTCAAAACCATTTTTGGATTCAGGGATCCGTTTGCAAAATATTAAGCTTTAAAGTGTAAATTTTTGTTAGAGTCAAGTGCCCCTGCCAGCTAAATGGTTGGTTTTGGATATGTGAAAAAAATCACAGCAGTAGTTTATATAACGAAATTAAAAGGAAAACTATCACAGCTAAGTAGGCTTTACTAGTTATCGAGTAATAATCGACCAACTTAACTTTGCAATTGCAAAAACATGTTTTCCCATACATTCCGTATGGGAGAACATGTTTATTAACTACAAAGTTAAGTTTATTTTTGGGATAAATTCATCCCAACTACGGAACCCTTCATTGTGCGTGGTCCGACACGCACTTGGCCGGTTTTTTCGTTTGTTATCCACTCATTAAGTGTGATATTTTGAAACTAAACGAGTTCTGAAATACGACTGAAGTCCCGAAAAGTCAAACGAGCCTCCCGTAGTTATAATTCTAATAGTTGGTGGGGCTGAACATTACATTGAAGACTACAGTTTTTCTAATCAAGACAACCAGACAAAGGTCACAAAAGCAAAGATGTTTTTTTTAACCACAACGTGGAAGCTTTTGGTTTGCATCTCACCTGATGGTAAGTGTGGATCAGGCCGAAGGTGGAAGCGAGCTTCACCCGGAATCCTCAATCACAGAGGAACTGGCTATCTTACCTCTAACTGCCGAAACACAACAATGCTGTTCTGTTAACATTTGTTGTTATGGCGACAGACTTAGATAAGATGGTGGTAGCTAGTCAGGCAGACTTAGAACAAGCCCTACCACCTACCAAACCGAGCAGAAAATTTTTCCCCCACTGGAAATCGAACCCGGGACCTACTAGACCACGGAGGCGATTGAAGGCAAAAAAATACTTTAAATTATAAAAGATGTGTAGGTAAGTACATACCTACTAAAAGTAGTAGCCTAAATCTAAACTACACGGAACAAATATTTGAAGAAAAAAACTATTAAGTATTATAAAAACCTCACAAAACTTAATGGCTTTGAATTGATACCATAATTGACTTCTTCAAAGTTAATCGAAGGTCAGTTTGTCTAAAAAATTACACAAATGAAATTGGGAGATCTATCACCATTAGCGGCGGTGTAATCAGTTTTCCAATAAAAAACTTGTAAGAATTTCGTTGCTTAGCGCAATGTCCGGTTGATGTCGTGATCGTGATTGGTTTTTTGGCGATCAGAATAGGTGTTAGCAGAGTCATCGGCGTCCTGTAGGTAATGTAATTCTATGAGTGGAGAGTTCGTCCTCGCGATCGCGAACGATTACGCAACTCCTGGCATCGACAGAGGATACGTCATACGGACTTGACTTGCCACAAACCGATGCACACAACGTGACATAGCCACCGTATTGCTTCTTTACTATTTTCCTGTGGGCTAGAGGCTATCGACAGTCATCGTACATGGTCACACGAAAATTGTCCTGATCCTGACCACTGGTGTTGTGTTTTCTTGTTTATTTTTTATTTTATTAATTTGATGTGGCTAATTTAATGTAAGCAAAAAATAACAATTGTCAAATGGCAGTGGAAAGACCTTTACTGGTAAGGACATTGACACCCATCAGCCGTACAAATTCAGGCTAATGTTGTTATTTTTCTTTACAATTACCTTTTTTTTAATATTGTGGTTTGCTTTGATTGCATTTTTGTTTTATTACAAGATACATTTTAGGGAAGTTATTGTAGGTATGTTGTTTTAATATTTTTTGGCTATGATTTAGAATAATTAAAAATATATTCTTACAAAATAGAAAACTAACTAAAAAAAAAATTGGTATCTAGTGGCAATTTTTTATTGTTTAGTAGGCGCTCCGAGATGACGATTTACCTTGATATTATAAGCCCATAAGCATCTGTGCACTCACTGCTGGCGAAATTGATTGTTTTATTATTATTGAATCCATACTAGATTAGTGAAAGTTTGATATCATCCTTTACAATAGACACGTCACTTATTTAACAATAATATGCATTATTTGTAAATAAAACGTATCTTGAACATCGCAAACATTTAGAGTAGATGACGAATATGATTTCAAAATAAGAAAAAAATACAGATAGCAAGCAACCTTGATGATGATTTTTGGTAATACAAGAAAGTAGTCTGAGATCTAATACGATTACCAAATTATAAAAAACCAATATTTTTCAAAATACTATGAGAAAAAATCTGTATACAAGTTGGCAGCGTGCAACCTCATATATAAACCTTGGTGATTGTTGCAACACTCTCAGTACGACTCTAGTCGCTTTGCCGCTTGGAGCAGGCGCGTTACACGACGCCGGCCACACGGAGAGGGCGAGAGAGGTTTAACTCGAAACTACAACCTAACGCAATTTTGACAGACATGTGGACCGAGTGAATGCAGTGTTCAGTGACGTAACTTTAGTGAACAGCTCTTAAGAGAACAACAATAATACAGTGGAGGTGGCAGTAATAAACAATGGATACCAAAAGCACGGTAAGTGATGCATGCAACTTTTTTGAATTAAACAATGACTTGTCTTGATAATTATCCCATAAAGCCGGTAGATTTTTGATCGAATAATAGCTAAAACTAAGCAGCTTTTGTTATCAATCTTATTCTGTGACGTCTAAAGCTTAATCAGCTGATTTACTCTCTGCAAATCTTTAGCATAGTTATTGTCTCATGGTTTTCTGTATATTCAATGAGTGAACTTAAGGATCAGTAGACACTAATATTGGTGTTACTGCGTTAGTTAAAAGTTAAGCAGTAAATATAAACAGTTTTACTAAAAAAGGAAATAAGATTCATATAAGAATAACCCACTATGGCGCAAGAATTCCATATAAAAACATCTATTTTTGGCAATTGAGATCCGCATTCATAAATAATAATTAATCACCATACTATACCATATTAGTTTTAAAGTAGATCAGTTAATAAAAAAACTTGAATTGTAATCAATAATTAATACAAACATGTGAACTTTAAGCAGTGACTTTTATACTGTACTTATTATGGATATCTAATTTATCAATTGCGGTTGTATGCACAGTAACTACAGCATCATCGGAAAATGGACTATTGTGGTTAGCATCAATAGTGTTGATATTATTGTAGGTTATTTTTATAAATAGACTAGATTCTCACTAGAATAGATATCGTTCGTGACCTTTATTTAGATGAATCATTTATTCAAGAAAACAAGGAACACTAATTGTTGACATACAATATTGAACTAAGAGCTTTTAAGATCACACAGTAGCCAGTATGTTTAACACCTTAACCAAAATTGACATTCAACACTTAAGTATAAAAAATATTAAAATCCAAAGAAGAGCAAACACCAAAACTTGTTGATGCAAAGTTTCATACTACTTTTTGATTATCAGGAAAACTTATAGCGTGAATATATGAGTTTTCCTTACCAATATGGGTGGAGTAATACTTAGCAAAGCCGCTATGTATGTGCACAAGGTCACCAGGAACCGATTCAGCAGCTCATCGACTTGATAAAAAAGTGGATTGTCGTAAACTTTGAAACAAATATTTGGAATCGCATTAGGTGCGCGCAACACTTCAATGGCATTAATACTTTATCGTTTTACAAATTTTTATAACAAATCTTCGTACTGAAGGTTACAGACCCGCTTCTTAAAACTTTTTAGTGGCATGTGCCGCAGCCGACGTAGTTAAGTTGGGGCATCACAGACTATGCCTTGAGAAGATGGACTTTAGTCTGCTATCGCCAATACACATTGAACTAGCGTGATGGATGATCAAGCGTCATTTCTACTACTGATTCAAACTTCTTTGAAGAATCCTAAGGTGTCCAATTGTCCATGTGCAATAACATTGACGGCGTTAGTTTTCCAATATAAAATTTACTCACAAACTCATTTTCCTCGATTCAACCTCTAAATTAAGAACTGCTGCTATAAAAGACGTATCTATAGGTATTGAAGACATCGATTGATTACACACATTTTTAGTTGAATGTCCCAGAAAGACGATTTCTACATAAATATTGAAGAATTTACGTAAACGTACCAACTGAAAGTTTCATACCTACCTAGACAATATATCAGTGGTATCAATTTGGCATTGACAACGCCTTTCTATAGCAGCAGTAAGGGAGATTATCGTAGTGCAAGTGTTACTAACTCACCACTGTTGTAAAGTTGAGTGTACAGGATCTCTTAGATGCAATAAGTTCTATCTTAAATAATTACGATGGCCCTCATAATCATTGAAATATTATTTGAAAAGAATGTATGAAAATTGACAACAATTATTTTCTTCCTATCAACAAAAAAACAGGCCAAGTGCGAGTTGGACTCGCGCACGAAGGGTTCCGTACCATTATCTATAAAAACGGCAAAAATCATGTCTGTTGTATTGGAGCCCCTTAAATTATTCTGCTTTTTAGTATTTGTTGTTATAGCGGCAACAGAAATACATCTGTGAAAATTTCAACTGTCTAACTATCACGGTTCATGCGATACAGCCTGGTGACAGACGGACAGACAGCGGAGTCTTATTAATAGGTTCCCGTTTTACCCTTTGGGTAGGCAACCATAAAAAGAGTTGGTACTAATATGCTCCCTTTAGGGATACCATTCGTTTGACAAGACTATAAGCTTTTTTTTCGTAAGGAAATATACATACTTGGAAGTTGCACTCACACAACTTCAACTCAAATGCGGAAAAGATAGTTATATGTTGGCTAGGCTTTCAACTTTACCTATTTATTGTACCAAGTCATAATGATTGTATCGTAAGCTACCGAAAGTTTCGTTTACAAGCGCGTCTAAGTTTATTAGAATGAGGCAAGAAATCCTAAAATAAGTAAGGGAAAATCTCCGTTGATACATATATTTAGTCTCGCTTAGAGCTTAAACTTTAAACATAACCTGTTAATACGGTCATATACTGACAAACCACTTTTGCCATTCGAAGATAAGGATTTCCTTAATATGTTTTACTTGATTTTATTATATTCATTCAATCAAGTAATATCATTTAATTAATATATCTAGTACAAATGTAGTCCGGTGTTTGTAAATGAAACATTTTCATTATAATTATAATGTCCCTTAAAAAAAATCGATTAGTTCTTAACTGCTATCCCTATAGCGACAGTAGCGTCACCATTTATTCCACAGGTGGTTTTGCTGAGTCTATAACCTAATAATTTTATATTACGAAATTTATCTCTTTCGACAGTCATTAAAGAACGTATAACCTCTAAATCAAGTTGAATTGAAACAGTATATATCTATGAACGTAATTATAATTATAAATAATTATCTAAATTCAGCCTCTCAAGCAGTAAATTGTTTTACTGGTATCTAAGTTTGTTTGACTAAGCAATTTTATAAAATAGACATAGGTACGTTTCAGTCCCCATATCCTATGATTATATCTATCAAGATAGTTTTAGAATGTGATTGATCATTCGTATGTAAGTAATTACATCTGCAACAAAACTATTTGATGGTCGCCGTCAGAGCAATTAAACAAAATGTTTTAAACAGAAAATGTATGCGATTTTCTTTCAAAAGATCAATCTTGGTCCGTGTGTGGAAAGAATGTAAAGCCTTATAGGATTCTCATTAACATCAATTGACTTGCATGTCGTATTACATCAATTTAGCTCCTGAATACTCCTGATTACCTAAATCAGCAAATCAACTTGGAATTGACGTATGCTAATGACGTATGTAATAATATGATAAAAATATGTTGTAGAACCTGTATCTTCTGAACTATAAAAATGCAATAGCATTTCCTCCTTAGCCATCAAGCGACTAAAAGTTGTTTGGCAAATACATAATATGTAAATTACTATTATATAATAACTTCTGTGAATCACTTCAATTGAATTGACAACAATATATTCTTACATAGTATATCCTATTATGAAACTGAAGGTTAAAAACCCGGAAGAATAGTCTTCATACATCCCTTCCGCGTGTTAGATTAGAATAAGTAAGAACTGAAATGTCGTGAAAAGCGACCGAGCATTGATTCTAGAGATTGCATTTAATATTTTCTACTGGAATTTCAAAATGTTAAAAAAATCCCAGACAATTAGTATTATAATCTGGTAAGCACTTGAGCTTATCAATATGAACGTCTGTAAAAACCGAATCGAGTCTCGATGGCTACGTGCACCAGGGCTAGTTCTATTAGTCCGAGCTAAATGGCACAGGGACTGACAACTAAAATTGCCCTCGACATGCGGCCTTCACATTTCACAACACCCGGACTTAGCGTACATCCAGCCGGTCCGAACGGTTGCTGTGCATTCATTTATACAAAATCTCTCAACAGATTGAAGGATTTCGAGAAGTTCATTGTTTAGCATAACTTAAACAATTATGAAGCAAATAGGATCATATTCTTAGAGAGTTGATCTGTGAATGCTTTAATGTTTCTATTCGTGCTTTTGCATTACGTTGGTAGTGCATGCCGAACGTGACAGGTGGCGCTTGAACCGTCGCTTATTAAAGTTATGAGCTAACTTTAATATTACTGGCAATCTAGGTAATTTTCTTTCCCGATACTTACATATTCTACGTTTACATAATTATTTATTACGTGCAAAGTAACCAAAGTCCATGGGGCTACGTTTCCTGATGATTTTCGTTACGTTTCGATTTGGGTTGAACCGGAACTAAAAGGGGAGATGCCTAAAAATATTCACGTTTTAAATATATACAAATAAATATTTACGATTATATTATACCTTATGGCGGAAATTTCCGTTATGCTAATTTTATAAGTCAGCAGTGTCACAGCGAATTAATGAAATCTTGGCCACACTGTATTATAGTAGTTCATGGTCAACTGTTTGCACAACAACTAATGAATAATGACCCGATAACATTATAATATTTCTAATATTCATTGCCTCCACAAACATCTTTTGTTGTTTTGATTATTTTCCGTTTGCACGATGCAATTGATACAAACCTAAGGAGTGAGTAAATTATACGTGTATAATAGTCACACATGTCATGTTGAAATCCTTAGATCAACGGTACTCGAAAACTCAATTTCAAAGATCTTTAAAGCAAATAACACGTCTGAAGTCAAATCTTAGCAGAACGGCCGAAATATTTGGCACAGCACGACAAGCCCAGAACGAGAATGACGTACGAAAACAAGAGTGTATCAGATTTATAGACAAAATTAATTTGCCTCATTTAGTTGCCTGTAATCTAATAGTGATAATTGCCAAAAGTTGGGAAAAGGCTTGGCAGGTGATGAATTGCCTGTAATTTGAATATCCTGCACCTCACCTTAGATCCAAAGAACTTAGCATGAAAAAACAGGGCGAGATATACCTACGACTGTCGGAAGCATACCCGTGAACCAAGGAGATAATTTAAGAACTCGATTTCGGAAATAAACGAAAACAACCGAAACAACAAGACATGGGTGTGAGGAAGGATCAAATTAAAAGGCACAGAAAATTTAACGTAGTAGATAGAGCATTTTCAATTCACAGTTCAAGTCACTTTTAGTATATAAGTACCTAGTAAACAAACGGCGAAACCTCTTAATGACCTTTTGTAATTTGTTAATATTTATTTATCCGAGCACCACGCCCCCTAATGGGAGATATCTCTATTACGTCACACGCAACGTATTGCTCAAAACGTCATTGGGCCACATGTCATAAGTTTTTTGTAAGAGTAGGTCAGGTTAGCATAGGGTTAGCAACAAGTCACATTAGCCTTTATCCTTCGCGTGATAAAAGGATTTAATGTTTTTTGCATCGAGATGTGTAATATTCATAAAGCAGTTGGGAATCGTGCGAAAGTCAACGACATTTTATTCAAATAAGATCCTAGTCACAAATGGAATGGGTATACTTAGGATTTCCCACTTACAAGCGGATCTAACAACAAAGTCTTGTATGATGTAATTGATAACAGGTATTCATGAAGCCAAAACTATATGGACACACACAAACAATAAACACTTCTAAGGAACTACAGTTAATATTCTATGTACCAAACACACTTGTAAAATAAATGCTCTTTTTATAAAGAAGTATGTAGATATTGAGAAATATGATGTTTATATTTTTATCTCCGCACAGTGGTTCGTAAAGTGTAATGACGACATCGTACCGAACAAGTTTCAGATTACGAAATAATTGGTAAACAAAATTTTTCGCGCCGCTGAATGTTCTTCACACAACAAATAATTAAGGTCGTTCGATTTACTTGGCTTGATTTCCGAAACGTGAAATATTTTGGTAATTTATCGTGGGGCCCGCAAAACAATCAACATAACCAATGAACTTATTATTTAATAGCTAATTACATAAAGCAGCATTGATGACGGTAAAAGCCTCTTCTGAAAAATGTGCAATACAACAGGAATTTTAAATGGTTGCATTCAAGAGACGGACGATATGTTGGATTTTTGTAATTTATAAGTAACGTTACGAGACCTCATTCCCAATGGCTATGATTTGGTATTTCCCACTTTTTAAAGTTTTATTTTTGTAGGCATATCATCGGTCATTGATAGTCACAACAGAGGTAAGCAGGTTACCATCAAACTGTCTGTCTTTATGCAAAGGGTAGAAAGTATGACATTAATATTTTACACTAGCTTCTGCCAGAGGCTTCGCCCGCGTGATATCTTTATGATTTACACAGGCTATGTTACTCAGTTATAATATAGCATTCTACTGGTGAAAGAATTTTTAAAATCTTTTCGGTAGTTTTTGAATTTATTCATTACAAACAAAAATACAAATCTTTTCTCTTTATAATATTAGTGTAGATAGGAAGCTACCGTCCAAATCAAAATCAGACACGTTTGTTGTGTTTTTAAAAATGTTACTAGTTAGCAGATTACGATTGATATTTATCAATACTGACCTTACACTCAATTGACACAAGTAAGTGGACGATGTTATATTTGTCATACAGTTAACATCAAAGACAGGAAGCGTTTTTGTGGTTACTCTTTTTTTCATAGAGTCGAATCTGTCAAGGTAAAAAGCTTTGACATTAAATTGTGCAATTACATTACCTATTGGATCTCCTTATAATCTTATCTTAAAAAATCTGATAGCAGTAGGTACATCTGTATATTAATAAGGAATTATGCGTAATGATTACGCGTAGGGATGTCCAATCACGTAGTATAACAGCAAATCATGGACGTCAGCAAATGATGTCATCGTAACGATAAATGATAGGAGAATCCGGCTAAGTAACCTATCTCATGGCCACTTTTTCTATTGAAACATCCAACTCACGGTATAGACTACATAGGTACAACAATCTAATAGATAACAACTTAAAGAATGCAGTAATTACTTAACACATACAAGGAAGAATACCGTAGTCATTAATTAATTATATAATCGTCTTAAATAGACTCCGGAAAATCTATTTCGAGCCAAAGTTCAATCAACCTACTATGTTTTTTAACGACAGATTGGTTATATCGACGTCTTACATCAAACAAAGTCTATAATTATAATAAACGCTGATTGGTTTTTTTTCTCGATAGGTAGGTACTCATTTCACGAAACCGTTGAATCGGTTTTCAACTTAGTTTGTAAAATATGAAATTAAAAATTCCTCTGCGATTTGCATTGACACAAATCCCGTTAGCTTCATAAATACAAGCAATTGAGTTCAAGGACGAGCATAAGCATCATGTCAGTGTTTGTGACCAGCGTGAACAATGAGTTATGTTGCGGCGTCCTCATGCAATCGCATATAAAATATGATAATTGGATGCTCAATAACACGTCTTGCTTCAGTCAACCTAAAGTCACATTACTGAACTTTGCATTGTCAAAGATGATTAGACGACTCATATTTTCGAGGGCCATGCGGCTTTTTAGCATAACTGCTGATACTCAGCGATGCATGTAAATGGACTACTTACTCATTTATTACTCTACACAAAGCTGAGTACATACACAGGCATTTCAGGAGAAACTAAACACTGTTTGCAACCTAGCCGTATCGCCAGTAGCGTTGATAGAGATCAATATTGCAACGCCATAATTCAGTCGCCTGACCACAGAGAGACGTGAAATTAAAAGTATCGAAATCGTGGACCGTAACCCGTTATCCATTGTGACATTTGCAGTACCGAAAGTATTCTAAGAAGAGCATGCATCAGGAATGTACGCTTTCTCTTGTAAGGGGAACAGTCTAGTTAGTCTTTAACTGATTATCATAGTAAGTGTAGCGACTATTGTTCGAGATTATGAAAGTTGTCGGAGGCGTCACTTCTCCTTTTAAACGAAGTCCATCTTAAAGAAAAACAATGTTGTGAGTTCGTGACTTTAAAACACTTAAAGCAAGAAGTTCAGTTATTGAAAAACTTGTTAGTAAAACCAATTATGTTTGTCAGTAATAAAATTTTAATTACCTACTGCAAAAAATTTAATATTTAATAATGTATAGGCAGATAACGTACTTAAATGCCACGATATAATATTTTGCTGTAAACCAAGTGTCGTGAGATCTAAGTGTTACAAGCATAAGTTGGGTTATGTCTAATGATTTCCGCGATTACAATGAACCGTTATGAGCACGCAGCATGAGCACGCATTGACTGTTGATTCGTAAAGATTACATGTTGCATAACTAGAGCGCCTCGTCAACGACCGCGACGTACCGAACATGTTCTACGACTATGCACCTGTTGTTATGGCGCTAACTGGTTCGTTACCGTTAATTATTTACAATTACAGACACTGAACATAATGAAACAAGTTACGATACTTTTCAGTTAGCAGAACTTTGATGCAATCGTTTTCAGGGACATTTATTTTTAAACTAATGAAGCATACATAAGCGCCCTATAAATGTACCAAGCCAAGCTGGATACTCTGAAGATGAATGGTACGATAAGTCAAGCAGATTGTCAAGATAAAAATAACGAGATGAATCCAAATACGTCAGATGTGTACTTGCAGTCAGATTTACCTTCACGGTTTAATGGCATTAATGTCCCAACTGAACATAACAATCGCTTATATGGACACAATGTCGTGTCCGAAACGAATTTACCCATTATTAAGTTTGACGTCTTCATTAACCACAGGACTAATGAAGAGGTTGAGATATATAGCCACCGTCATTAAATTGGGTTGATCACAACACAATACAACAATAACAAGAACCACAAAAAATTATTAAATTAATAGATAAATGTCAAAACAGAGATGAATGATTCGTATGATCCAAACATTGCTAAAGATGAGCAAATCCGCCTTAGCTGCATCAACACACGTTATTTTGTAATTGGTATGACAAATAATGGTTATGACTTGAGCACACAGCATACTACATGTCCGTAAGCACGTGCTTCTATACACGTGGACGAGCAGACATACGCATAATAACATTTTAATATAAACGTTTATTCAATACTTGTTCTCACGGAGTTCTTAACGTGTGCTGACCACGTGTTGATAGCAATTAAATGTTGATTCATGTGGGCATATCCGTAAGTATACACGTGCCCTCACTGCAACACAGAACGCTAATGTATACAAAATGCATTATATTCAAATGAAGTGAGATAAAAACACATCGACAAGAACTAAATCAATATTACTTTATTCACATGTCACGTGGAATAATGCATTTTAACAAGATAATACCTACATAATTCCTAAGAATTTATAAACATTTAAATCTACTTATATTATTTAATTAATTTAAAAATAAAGTAATTATCGTGTTGACTAATACTTGGCAACATTCTAATTAGATACCATTTCCTCATAGGCACACACAATAGAACTTAAACAAATCGACCGAGTTCCCACTTGCTACATCTTATCATAATCTACTTTATTTTGTAGTGCAGAATGAATTCTCACACAAAGAGCGAAAGTGTATGGCATTCTGTACGTTGTCAAGACATTGCTGAACATTACAGTGTAACAACATCGACGTAGAACCCCGGAACCGGTTCTTTGCATTTGGCGAAACGTTTTGCAACATCGCCCACCGCCTCTATCGCCGATCTGAGACGAAGCTCTTGTGCCGACAGCTGACTGAACAATATTGTTTGAAGTTTTAACAATGAAATCCGTGAACTGCACAAAGTAAATAGTTTGGCAGACACTTCGTAACCCTCAGATAAACAAAAGATTGTTAAAATATCACAATAATGACGCGACCTTGCTTTATAACAATAAAAGTAAAATGAATTAATGATATGACTACCTAAAATGCTTATCCATCATGTTATCAGAGTAACAAAGAGGACCATGAAGCCGAAAGCAAAGCTAAGATTTATTGCATCAGAGGCCGACGAAACGAGACCGCAAATAAAGAGAACATGGACCTTGAATACCGTATCTGACAAAATCAATCGGACTTCGAACAAAACTTGACCTAAAATGTAATTGATGGAACTGAATAAGATCCTGTCCGTAGAACAATCACAGGAAGAGTTTGTTTTATATCGACTATGTAAAGGCAGCTTCTCAGATCATATATTTCGTTAATATAACGCACAGCAATTCAAAAAGCTCTATTTGTGTAAATCATCTTCATAGCAGTTACATAAAGAGATGTAAGTATTGAGATTGAAAGGCGATCTTAAGATGAAACTAATCTCCAAAGACGCGACAAGGAAGAGTGCTGCAATGATTTCCGTACGCATTCAGTAACACCCAGACAAAGTTGCACAACACAACGACACTACAGAATGTGTAGATGTATGTGCCTGTTACTTTTATGTCGACGTCTTTGTTTGATGATCAATAGCAGACTCTTTAGTCGACGAAACAAGGCATGAAGCAGTTTTGCAAGAGCCAGAATACGAAAATTATAAAACGTGACAGCTGCAGCTTTGTACTGAAAAGTATTATGAATTTTACACAATTAGGTCAACAGTAGAAAAGTAGTACTAGTAAACTTTTCTTTGATTCGATCTAGTGTCAATATTAATTTAATACCATAACGTGCGAAGGTGTCAGTAATGAAATCAATCAAAAACATATCCATTGAATTGTTAAATTGTTATGTCTGAATGATGGGAGTTATCTATTAATCTGCCCCTTCTTATATCACTCGTACTCGTACCCACGTTGTTAATGACGGTCATATTTAACTGCGACAAAATTACTTTATTATTTGTTTAAAGTTGCAAATAGGTATGTTCAAATACAGACAGCTGCAATAGCTATTCAATAGACCAGGGTCATACAATTCTTCTACGAAGCTTATAAAAAGCCCTTTTTTTACAACTTGTCTAAGAAAATGCTCGTCCATTGTTAGAATATGTGAATGTTTATATCTTACGCGCTGATTAAGTTGATTTGCTACCAACTAAATATGCATTTGAAGGTATTTGCCAAGATAGAAGGAAAGAGAACGTCCAACATGTCGTCCTTTTACTGTAATATGAATATGTATGCAAGGACCTGTACAGAACACAGACATTAAGATTCATTTTAATACTAAGTAAGAATGCTCACGCTCAAAAACGTCATTGCTCGTCAACTAGACGAATAGATAGAAACTCAGACTATCTATCTGTTTGAATATTTAAAATATACTATGACACACTTGTGACCACTCGACCTCCTTTCTGTTGTAGTGTTTGAACTGAACAGAACTTATTATTAAAACATTTCTAGCTTATCATGTAGATAATGAAAGTTTAAATATTAACTGACAGTAGGTACTTTCATAAATCAATGTCTATAATTTAGAAGTATTATGCTGACTAACCACTTTTACGGACACACGTCGCGTAGGAGATATTTTTAAACATTCATGGAAGAAAGGAGTTTTAAACTTTCGATTGGGGAGATCTAGTTTTTACCTTATCCGAATCTGATTTGTGCGTTAAAAACATCGATCACTAATGGTTAAAAATGTAGAGCTCATGTTTACTAATGTGAACATTTCAGATCTCATCACAAGAGTGGCACATACCGCGGCCATCTCTGTCAGGCAGCAGCGCTGCTGGGAGCTTAAGCGATTCGAGATCTCGTGGCGGCTCCGCCTCCAGCCAAGGCTCAGCAAGCAACCACAGTACCCACGTAAGGCGACCTTCTAAATCGTGCGTCACAACGATTACACACAAAGTTTCCGCTTCAATTATTAAGTCAAGAATCACGCTGTTTCGATGAAGCGGATTCAATATTATATGCACCTAGATTTTTTTTTCTATCTTTTCATGACATTCTGTTAATCGTCACAAAAAATCCACGCTCCACCTTGCAGCTTCATTACTATGGTAAACTTTATAAACGAGTCCACAACCACCTTAGTGACAATAAAGTCATTTTTTATTCGAAGAATTAATTTGATGGTGTTTTTGTATACAAATTAGATACACATTTTTATAATAGACGGGTCAAGAAACTGGTTGATATTGCCGTGTCCGGTACAGGATCCACTAAACTCGTACGTTGTCATTCAGCATTCCAAAGATTGCTTCATTTGCTGACAACTGTTGCAAGACTGACGCACGAAAATATCGTTAACAAGTCTTTGACAACAAGTTTAGTATTGTTGGATATTGGATACTTATAATAATGTTTAAAATTCAAACAAAACACGTTATTAGAATAAATATCATCTGCTTTGTCACACACGGATCTAACATTGTTTTCAATCACGCGCATCTGAAATTGAAAATAATCGCATCTATTTGAAATCGGCTTGCTTAGGACCTCAGACACGAGAGAAAAGTGTAGAAAAACATTTCATAAATGATACTGATCCATGGTCTTTTCCTAATAAATAATTAAAGTAACAAGACAGGAAGTAAGTCAAATACTGATATTTTTTTAACAGCAGCATTTAATTTTCAGTAAAATTAAACATTAGGGAGGTAACTCATTTATTTGCACACAATAATGAAACCCATAGAAACATTATCTTCGGGAAAAGTACAATTTATCGTAGCAATTTTCTAATAATATACCTACTATTTAGTTAGGTATTCTGACAAACGTGTGGGTCGGATGAATTTGAATTTCATTCTATGGAGTAATATTTCGCGATTGGCAAAACATTTCGTGGTGTGAAGACTTAGTCATACTGTCGACACTACGTTTTGAAACTTTTGTCATTGCGTTATATTTTTAATATACGAAAAAGAAAAAAAACATACGGATTCAATTTAAGTGGGTAGTTTTTTTGACGCAGGCCGCGTGAATTTTGTAACGTGAGGTCTCGTCGTCATTTAGCGTTCTTTAATTTGAGACTCGTAGAAATCTCACAGGTTTAAAAATATTATTAAGCAAGATGCGTGCTAGCTTATTAATGCTTGGTGATTTGATGCAGAGACCATGAATTTATATAAGTTGAAATTAGATAATACAAATGAGAGCCATTACAAGATTATATTTTAATGAAAAAATTTAATTTAAAATGTAGATTATAATGTTAAACCGATAATAAGCAGGAACTGCGACAAGTTGGGGTTCAAAGTACTGTAGAAGCCGAACCAATTAAATTCTGATAGAACTTTCAGAATGTCTGTCTCAAAATTACGAAACTCGTTCTCAACCAAATTATTTTAAACGAACGAAGTGACTCTACTTCGCGTTGCTGTGATAAGTTCAAAGTTCTCGTTGAAGAATCGTGACATAACCAACACATGGTAACAGCGTCCCACGCAGCACTTCATAGCACTGTCGACGAGTTCAAATCGATTAGACAATGAAATTACTTTTACTACGCACGCGTTTGTTACCACACAATATTTTATACTATAAGCACCTGGCTAGAATATTTAATATTTATTTAAGATCCAAATTAGTTAATATCTTTATTTTAATTCCAGAGTGTATCATCCGGCTCACTACTACTGAGTGCGGCGCATTTAGCACGCATGCACGGCAAAAATTCAGAACAAGACGATCTTGGCAGCTACCACACCAAATTTGGAAGCTATGGACGCAAATCTGGACATTCTGAGGCAGTAGTCGCCATTCCTGAAGAGACGCACGATGGTTTGGATTCTGTTTGGAATGGCGTTAAGCGGAATTCGGGGCCTGGGCAGGACACGCAGTCAGTGGCAAGCTCGACCCACTTCACTGTCGTCAACGGATACACGAAGCACCGCACAGGGAAAGAACCCAAATCCTGCTGTTGCGATCATTCGCACCAGATAACAGTTCTGGTTATATCAATGACTATACTGTTTTCCGCGTGCATACTCGCAGCCATATGCTTCGTTGAAAGTAAGTACTTATTCAGTTATTCGTAAAGTTCGAAAACCAATGAATTCGTTTTGAAAGTTTTTAGTCTTTTTAAGGCCACGTGTCATTAAGATCTGGCTTTAATAATAAAATTTCTGCTTTCGGTCGAGATTTTGTACCAAAAGAAAATAAGGACACGTACCGTTAGCGAAAGTATTAATACTGTGGCCGAAAATGATTAAACATTGTTCCGCATGTATGATCTTTATAATTATGTAATTCTTCTGTACGTGTGTTTGTCACCTAACTCCTCCTCTATACGGCTGGACCGATTTGGATGTTTAGTGTGTATTTTTGAGTGGGTCCCTGGAGGGTTTGAAAATACAATTGAAGCCGACAGGTGGCGCTGTTCGGAAAGGATAACATCTGTTAGGTCCGCTAGTAAAATTATAAAAAATTAACTGATTTTTTTTTTTTTTTGTTACAGTGCGAATGCGTAAGGAGACCGGGATGTATAAATATTCATAGAATCTAGAAAATCAGAAGATGTGATAAGCATATAAGTATTAATTGTTTACAATGAACTAGCTATTTTTAATGTTACTTATTAATTACGTTAGTAACAAAACATTAATTTAGCGAGATACAGTTAGTTAAAATTGTTAGGCAATTTGTTTTACTTTCAATACCAGTAGTTAGACGATAAAATAGTGCAATATCTTTTTACCCAGTACTTAAAAACTAAGAATAATTTAAATAACATTCTATTTATTTTTGATAAGTCTTATAAGCTATTAAGCTGTGATGTTCATATTATTTTTTTATAATCTGAAGGGTAAATTGGTTTCCTCTAAATTGTATGAAATATTATTAACATGATGTATTCAAATTATTTAAATGATTTAAGTTAATTCTGTATAATAATAGTTTAAATTATAAGATGATTAATTTATGAATTAAGTATTATTTAGATTTCAGGATTAAATGTGTAAAAGTTGCAAATTTTCGTAGGTCTCATGAAAATCTGCATCTTTAGTATTTGCCTATACATCATCATTACTTTTGTTATAGGAATATTTTGTAATCAGGCAGTGGCATAATATTATTATTACGATTAATTTGGTTTTTTTAAAGTAAATTAATTCAATTGTTATCGATAAACTGTGATAATAAACGACAAAAACGACAAGTTCAACTTATTTTAACCATAATATCAGCTTATACTTTACTTTTCTACTAATTATCGATTTAACATTTAAGGAGGATGCTCTAAGGTAGCCCGCGAATTTCAAATTTTCTTTAGTTTTTTTGCATTTTGTAGGTCAGTGTCAGGTTTTATGTTGATTAAAATATGATTCGCGACCGTAACAAATGTGGCTTTTCGATAATTTCATGAACTTCACATTTGACAGTTATGCTAACTTATGGAGTTGTATTGCTGATGATGATGCAAAAAACTAAAGAAAATTTGAATTTCGCGGGCTACCTTAGCGCATACCCCTCAATGAGAGCCTCCTTGAATGGCGGAGTTTAGACCCCCAGAACCCTCTGGGCAATAAGTCCTACCAACCGGCTCCAGTGCTGACTGGTTAATGATGAGAAATAAGCTGATTAGTATTACTCGTGCATACTTAAGAGAAATGCTTTGTATAGTCTGAAAAGTATCTAATGAAGCGGGTGCCAATTTGTAATACACACGGCTACACATCAAGCTATAAATTTCCAGTTTGTGCTGATCTCGCATTGTATAGGGTTTCCGTACATTATGAGGTCAGCTTATATGGAAAATGTATAGCTTGATATGTAGCCGTGTGTACCACTTTCAAATTGAGTGCTTTGATTTGATTATCTGAATACTTAAACCCGAAATTTTAATTAATCATCCTAAAGATGTTTTTTTATTCGACAATTGAGATTCATATGATAACATCAATTATCATCTATAATTTTTAATTAAAATTTAATATTGTTATTCAAACAATAATTGTTTGAACAAGTGGTGAGATATAAAATTTTAACATTCTAAATACAGATGAATGTGTTACTAATTCCCTGTAATGAGTGATTGCGTAAGAATTTAACCTGAACAGGGTTTGTTTACACTTTCATCAGATACTTTTAGATAATACTATAGTTGTGCTCCACGTGATGCAGTTGAAAAAGTGCACAAGATCAATAATAATAATTAGCAATTATGATTAATTTCGCCTATTCCAGTATGCGTGGGTAAGCTTCTCACAAGGTGGACTGACAACCCAGTAAAGGTGGAGAGATTCTACTAGATGCGGGCATTACCGGTTGCTGTAAAGATGCTTGGCGGAGACCTATGCAAAGTTAGACAAATTATTTGGTAAACAAATTGACACCCAGTGTCAGTTTGCCGTGTTATCGCAATTTCATACAACTGTCAAAGAATTGTGATTTGAATATACAATTTAAGTCAATATGCTACACGATTGATTTCCCTGACTTAACAACAGAGGATTTCCTTCAGCTGATATAATGATGGTGATGATGGCAATTTTGCTTCAAATTTCGTAATGTTATGAATGTCGCCAAAATGGTGACTACACTTACCTCAACTTCTTCTAGGGTCTGGGTCCATCTGTAGTTTTCAAGATCACAACCGTTGCCAGCATTGGGCTTCAGTTTGCCTTTCTCTTTGGGGTCATCTTCCTCCTCAGGTACTGGCTCTGGGTCACCAGAGGTACCATCTCCACTACCCACTTCAGTTTCTGTTTGAATTAAAATAATTATAAAAAAATTAAAAAATTCTTAACTTAAAGAATCTATCAGCCATGCAAAGCAATTATTGCAAGCAATACCTTATCTTTGTATGCAGTCGCCAGCATGTAACTTGGCAAGGTTTTGGCGTATTGGGTTTGTAAACTCAGTGCAACAAAAAAAAAAACACTTATTGCATGTCATTATTCTATGGTTATTGCCATAATTGATTTTTGAACTTGTCTTTTAAAGAAAACAAGGGAAAACGAATTGCGCATCTATGATTCTTGCTAAGTTACGTGCCGACCACACCTTAATATACTGTGATATTTGGTACAACAACCAATTTCAATGATAAAATAAGTGCCTAGAAAATATTTAAGAGCAACAACACGCTTGTGTGGTACTATAAATATTTAGCTAATACTCACTGGTTTTGTTTTCTTGGTCAATATCTTCTTGTATTTTAGCAGCCTCCTGCTCTGTTATTTCAGTAACAGAAGCCGGTTCAAAGTCCTGGGCCATTCTCTCCTGATCCTTCTTCTGTTGGATTTCTTTCAATCTCCTGTCGGCCTCTTCTTTTTCTTTTTTAATTTTGTCAGCCTCTTCCTTTGCTTTCTTTGCATGAGCATAAAATGTATCTTTTACCACCTGTAAAATAAATAATTATACTTAGCATTGAAGGGAAACAGGAAATCTGAGTAATAAGGAATAATAATAACAGTAACTGGGTTGTGGAATTTAGATAGGCAGTGGTGCCGATTCCCTTGTTCACAAACTAAACTAAATTTAAGTTCAGTGCATCTTTTTCTTTCTATTTCATTAAGAAAAGGACAGAAGATAAATTTTAGTTTAGTCCTGTCAAATTAATCAGCGCTTGACGTAAATTAACGTAATTTTAATAGGCAAGTTTTTAATCATGTCTAAACTTTGGAGTAGTGACAAGTGCTGATTAATTTGACAGGACTAAACTAAATTTTATCTTCTGTCCTTTTCTTAATGAAATAAAAAGAAAAAGACGCAGTAAACTTAAATTTAGTTTAAATTGTGAACAAAGGAATCGGCACCAGTGACTCCATCTAAATAAAATAAAATAAAAATCTAATAAAATAAATTACTGGTATACAACTGCATCCAGTTAGACTGGAAGCCGACCCCAACATAGTTGGGACAAGGCTAGGCAGATGAGGATAAAGGAATATAATTATGACTTACTTGCTCCCATTCACCTCCTTTGCCACCAGTGAAGAAGTCCGTTTTCCTTGAAAGAAAGCTGACTATTGTAGCCAGCAACTGAAATCGACATGAAACCAATTCTTAATAATAAAATATTGCTACAAATAGTAAGTATTTCGGGGGGAGGGGGGTGGGGTGGCAAATGCATTGTCATTGCATAGAAACAGTCTTCATGGAAGTGTGAAAATAGTGCTCGACTCCACAAAAACTGCTGTGTAAAAGCTTTCTCAGAATACGATAGAACGTTACACATTGACATCACACCAGTAATCCTTGAAAGGTAAGGCAGACATGTAGGTACCTAAAGTACATCCACATTTCACTAGTTATGTTTAAGTTCCATGTAATGGGGGCGAACCTATCGACAACAACCGCGGCAGGTACTGAGAAATTCTTGATAATAAATCCCAATAACACGTTGCCCGATCTGGAAATCGAAACCAGGACCCCATGCTCTGCAGTAGCACTTACGACCACTAGACCAACAAGGCAGTCAATAGAAATCCTTAGCAAAAGTGGTTGCTAAGATATCGAAACTGGAAATTTCAATTGACAGGGACTACTATTATGTCTTTTACGACATTTGAAATTTCCAGTGTCGATATTATTCTATTTCTGTAAAGGATTACTTAATTCAGGTAATTTATAATTTACTGGCACTGGCAATAAACTGTAACTGTAGCTTATTTTAAACTATCTGCTCCCTGCAGTTTCACCCGCATAAGTCTCGATCCCATGGGTATATTGGGATAAAAAGTATCCTGTGTTAATCCAGGTTATAAATGATCTGTATGCCAAATTTCATCCAAATCCGTTCAGTAGTTTTTGAGTGAAAGAGTAACAAACATCCACCCATCCATCCTCACAAACTTTCGCGTTTATAGTTTTATAATAGGATAAATAAATCAATTCTAAATTCCTAAGTATTCTACCCTTTTATTTTATTGTAACCGCGCGTTTTGCTGTGTTACTCAATATTGTTCCGGTAACCTAGCAAACCAGACTGTTGAGTCACCATGTGATCAATAATTGAAGAGAACTTCGTAGAACAATCGAGAACTTGAAATTACTTCTAACTTGGGGGTCTGGGCTAGAAAAATGAAAGTGCAGTTTTTAAACGAGGGATAAAGAAAATAAACAAGGCTTACTGCTAAATGACTATCATACTTACATCCTTTACACCACCTTCGTGCTGTTGGGCCATCGCTAACAGTATGGAATCGAATCTTTCAGGATCGTTAGCCATTGTAAAGCAATATTATGTATCAAGATTCTTTAAGGATTTAAAACAGACAAAAGTGCCTCACGAAAACAAAGATATTGTTGTCTTTTTGTCTTCACTCACGTTACACGAGCACGGCGTCACGACAAACAAAATTTTCGGATGTTTAAGTTTGACAAAGAGATGACGTTTAAATTTGACATTGACAGTAACTTTGCTGTTTTGTCAGATGAAAAATGGAAGTTGCGCAGCTGTTGTCTGCAAAAATATGGGACCCATATATTGTTAAAAAAAACGAAATCTGAGTTTTCAAAGTCGTCAAATTGAAGTGCCTGCTAAACGGTTGCCAACTGCGTCCCAACAGAGGTCACCTTGGTGGTTTACAACCGTGTAGTTAGGTCATCTTTAACGGGGACGCGGTTGGCAGCCGTGTAGCAGGCCCTTTAGCTGACGTTCGCACGGACGTAATAAAATAACGCAGTTTTTTTTTTTGGTGCACTGGATTTTCAACGCTCTGCTTAGCGTCAAGAGTTGAGAATCCAACAGTGTGTTTTTTCAATGTTCGCCTTAACACCGAGAGTTGAAAATCCAGTGCGCGATAAAATCCCGCCGCAATTTTTACGTCCATGCGAACGTCGGCTAAGGAAAAGCTCACAACTTCTTTATCAGGTTTGCCTGGTTAGGCCAATATGCGTCAGGCCACATAGCAGGAAGATAAATGGTGCTGAAGATCATATAATTATTATTTGTCTTTTTTGGAAATCTGAAAGTAGACAATCAACCACGGAGCTCTGATCTAAAAATTTAAAAATAAATATTCTGTGTTCTCTCTTCATGCCGCACCTACCACAGAACATTATCACCTACTCAGATACTAACTTTGCCCACGTCCACACGGAAGTAGTAAAATTGCGTGCCGCGCTTGAAATGGAACAAAAATAGAAAGTACAGACGCCAGCACATCAAGCTACCCGAAACTGTCAAATTTTCCCAATCAACTTTGTACCTTAGACATCAGCGATAAAGTTGAAAATCTATTAAATAAATTTGACAGATTGTAGTAGCTTGATGTGCTGGCGTCTGTACATATCGTAGTTGGTTCGTGGTCTAATAGATAGGCAAATATCGTTTGCATTTCTCAGTAACTGAGTCTGAATTTGCGCTTTTTTTTGTAAAAATTATTTGAGAATGTGTATCTTTTGTCAGTATCTTCCGTATAAGGATGCAAGTATGGAATTTATATATTTGTGCAAGTGTCATTAATTTGGTTTTATGAAAAACAGTTTCGGTTGGCGTTAAGTAATTAAGACGAAAGAGTAAATTAATTATTTTGTTTTGAGTGATTTTTAAATGTTGATTTTGGAAAGCAACCGTCCGTTGCTACGAAGCAACCAAGATATTGTTATTATTTTAGGATTAAAATTTGAGGTTTAGTTTCAATATTAACCTTAAAATCAACTATTTTGTCAGTAGTTTTTTTTACATTTTAAATCTTCATAGAGCTTCACAAATTGGCCTTTTAAACATCGATCACAATGATTTGTTCAAGGGATGAACAATGATTTGTTCAAGGGATGCACCCAAAATAATTTCTGCTTTTTTTGTCGTCTCCTGGACACACAAATAGCTACCGCTAATAATTTTACGGAGTTCATGGTTCGTCCGCACCCGCACGAAGAGTCAGTTCCAAGTGATTTGTTAACGCTCGTTTGTACACTCTGTTGACGGTGGGAAAAAATTGCACTAGGCGATTTTATTCCGCCGCGATTTTATTACGTCCGTGCGAACCTGGGCTGCCCTGCATGTGCTCGTTCAAAAATCCTCTGGACTCCCCTACCAAATGGAGTTAACTAAGATTTTGATTCTTAGTCGATTACATCACGGTGAAAGTCGATTGCCTTGTCACTATTATTAAAGGAATAGAATACTTTAGTCTATGGGCTTCATAGACCAAGCATTTTGCAAGAAAGTGAAAGAAAAAGACAGTGTCAAGCGTATGGAGGTCATGCCTTGCATTTTTATGCATTTTACAAAGTTATTGAATCTTGAAACAGCCAAATTTAACTAAAACTAATGTTTTCTTTTACTGTAATGAGTGTTCTTCCACAGGTTTGTGAAAATGTTCGTGTAGTTTGAACGGCTTCGTTACACTGTCATTTGTCAAAACTAGAAGTCAGCATAAATAATTTTGTTTTGCAGATTATTATACAGAAACCATAGGGATGGCTGATCAATTCTGTTTACGTTGGAACAACTTCCAGTCAAACATAGTGAGTGCCTTGGATTCATTGAAGTGTTCAGAAGATTTGGTCGACGTTACGCTCACCTGTGAAGGCAGAAATATCAAGGCCCATAAAGTCATATTGTCAGCGTGCAGCCCGTACTTCAGGAATGTGTTCAAGGTGAATGACTTAGGACATTAATAACCTTCATATTTATACCAATGAACATAACATGTACACATACTTTTAGTTTTCTATTCTGTTTGACCCTATTATTGTCAAGCTGTTGCATTAAAATGCATCAAATGTTATGTCAACATTATATTATACATAGATTTCTTACAATCAGTACAAACTCTTATAAATAAACTGATTCATTGACTTGTAAATAATAACTATTGTATTATTATTATTTTGCTTTTTCAATCAATGACATCAAGTGAAATGTTCTAAAATAAATGAAAAGTATGACTAGTAAATTAAGAAAGTACTATTTTAAAGCAGATTTATTAATTGAAGTGTTTGCATTTCAGGAGAATCCTTGCCAGCATCCAGTAATAATACTAAAAGATGTGTCAGCCGATGATATTGTTAGTCTGTTGTCGTACATGTACCAAGGAGAAGTGTTCATTGAAGAGAGCAAACTGTCTTCATTCCTGCACACTGCTGCACTTTTACAAGTGAAAGGATTAACAGGTGTGACACAGCAGGTAAATATCTTCAAATATACATTAGAAGTGCAACTAAAAACCTGCAGAATTATTAATTAAACTTGTGTTGGCAAATATTCATTTTTACTAATTACCTTGTTCTTCTTTACAGAAAGAAAATTTCTCATCTCCTAACACATCAAATAAACTATACACACAACTGACTATTTCATCAAAGCCACTTTTTGGTGCTGCTCATAAGGAAGTAAAACTGCCTGCTCTGAAGAAGAGACGAAGTAGTACTTCCGACAAACCTAATGATGTAACTATTGGGGAGGCCCCCAAAAAGAGTAAACTTTTAGAAACTTGTGATATTTATAGTAGAAGTAACCTTTCACAAACAACTAAACTTGATAACCCGGTGTTCTTACCAGAAAATAATATTGACAAAAAATGTGAGGGCAAGATTGAACCGGCAACTATAACAGCCAACGGGAAAAGTTCTGCATCATCTCAGGTAATTGTAATATTTATAGTAGTTATACTGTGAATTATTTGTGTTTTTATTCATATCTATATTCCATTTGAAATAAGATTAGACATTTATACAAACCTTTTTTACAGTCCGTTCAACCGATTTTGACTTCTATTCCGTAGGCATAAGGATGGCATTAAAAGCAAAAAAAGTGGTTACAATACCAATGTTTACTGCAGCTGCCATTTGTCATGCCACCAACGCAATAGAAGTCAAAATCGGTTAAAAGAACTGTAAAAAAGGTTTAGTTAAATGTCTAATCTTATTTCAAACGGAGTATAGTTGAACTGCAATGTAAACATGCATCTTGAGTTTATTTTGCTTACTAAATTGCTATTAATTTTAATCTTTAACAATTTTCAGGTGACTGCTCAAGGAGAGAACATTCCGATAACAATCAAGACAGAACGGACAGATGACAACAACTCACCCCCTTTATCGATAAATGCCAACTCTGAAAATGATGATAGTCTTCCTGATTATGAAAACAGCATGCTTGCCAGATCCCTGCTTTCAGGTTTGTTGAAGTTATTCACCAAAATTTACCAATATTTAGTTCTCATCTGTTTTAAGGTATTTTTACAATCAGAAAGACAAAAAAAAATTGTTTTGTATTTTTTTTTAATGTGTTTTCAGGGATTAATCCATCAAAAAGTGAAGCTAGTGCCAACAATTCAACTCTCAAGAAAGTGTCAAATGTTATGGTGGATGTGCACTGTTCAACACGGTCAAAGGATATTAACACAGACACAGTAACCTTCACCAATGCACCATCTAAAAGTCCTATTAAAACTATATTTACTGAAGAGCTACATTTGAAACCAGAAAAACAGTCACCGAAATCTGATGCAGAATATGAACCAGAAGTGTTACTGTCAGAACATCAAGATGGTGCAGATTCTGACAGTACTTATAATCAAGATCAATCTCAAGCTCTTCTGATGCTGGCAGGAATGTCTACCGTGCCCGTGCTGGGCGGCGGCGCGTCCACGTCGCAAGGACTCGCGCACCAGCAGTCGAACCACGCCGCCATCTGCGGCGACTGTCCCCACTGCGGCATGAAGTATTCCAACCAGTCAGCCTTGAAATATCATGTCAGATTAATGCACTCTGACTTGACCAATAGGCTGTGTTGCTACCTATGTCCAAGGTCATTCACTATGCGTGAGACATTCAAAGAGCATATGTGGACAAGTCATGGCCAAAGGAATTAATTTTCATTTATTATCCTGCAAATATGTGCCTTAGGTTCTTTGTTAATTGTGGTAAGACAGATAGGTGATGTGGAAAGCTTATGTGCCTTGTTGAACGAAAATCAATGCCTTGCTAAAATACTTAGGTCAAATTATGCAGTGGAAGAGACTGATAGCTTTTGCTTGTTAAAAAGTTGAAATTTTTATAACCTTTTAAAGGACCGTTTTCGTCCCTTTAGTATCACCCAGTTCAGTATTTTAAGAATTAATCAGATCCAGTGCAGCTCTATTTACATGAAAATGGAAGAATATACAACAATGTTAACTTGCATTTGAAAAATAAATAGTTATCTTGGAACTGTACTGAAAAATGGTGGCAAAAGTTAATTATCTGTTGAATCAGCGCATTATGAGGTGCTGATCATATCATAGCGTCTGTATATTAGATTCATTGAAGTAAGTGATATTATAGATATAATTGGCTGTATTTTTAGTTTAAGGATACTTTATTACGAGAGGTTGTCTAGTACAGCCAGAGCCGGATAAATTGTAAGGCAGCATTCTCATATCGGTCAACAGAGGCGACAAGTTAACGAATGCTCTAGTTTATAATTCAAATATCTTAATTTTATAGTTTCAGTTAAAATAAATTTTTGACGCTGATTTAATAATATGTTAGCGTTGAAGGAATTTCGTAGAATGTAATTGTTTGAATGCTGATACAATTATCAGTGATCTTTATTGTTAAAAAGAGAAGGGTTACTGTTGCAGTTAAAAAATAAATAGGTGCTTACAATCGGTTGAATCTTAATATGAATTTCATTGTTATTGAAGTCCATAATGCCAAACAAAAATTGCGTGTTAGAGAATGTTTTCTTAAATCTAGATTGATATTCCTTTACTACTTGTAAGTTCTCCTTTTATTGTTGATAAATGTTTAATTAAGTTATTACTTTCGAATATAATTTGACCACATACTCTGTGGATGTTCTATTGATTAGTATATCATATGAAAAATAAGGTATTATGTATTTTGAAATTTGTTTTGGTATATTGTGCCAAAATGTTTTTTTTTTTAATAAGTTATTAAATTAGTAGGATTATATTTGGAATTTAAATAAGTTACCTGTAATTCTCTGTCGTTTCATATTATTATTTGTTAGTTTTAATGTTAGAGTTAACTGAACTTCGTGAGTAGATATGACAAGTGCTTATTTCTACTTACTGTTATCTCAAATATTTTTATAGAATGAATTTTATTGTTGATTTGAATTACTCCAGCGAATGCCATTAGTGAAAATTGTTGATTATTTTACGGAATATTACCTATAGATTTTAGGTTTACCGAATCTAGATAGTTATAGATATATTTATAGTTAGGTTAAATTAAATATTATATTTGCGTTGATATAATATTGTTGGATATTTTATTCAGATTTTACACGATTTACATGATTTTAAATTATGTTATAAATAAAAAGTATGCTTCATACATACAATTTATTATTTCTTCTATATCCTAGCCGTTTTCCAAGTATGGATATAAATAAAATTGAGAAATATTCCTGATACTATTGTGGCGATCATGATCAGTCAACAGTTTACCATATTTTAATCAGTGGTAACACCTTGACGTACGAAAGCTGCTCTTATTGCTACGGCGTAAAGTCGTTATTAATGTAAAATTATCATAGACGTGCGCGTGAAGGAGAGAGTCTTGTTATCTCGTGGCATCCTCGTGGCTCAGTAAAAGTCGCACGAGTTGGTCGATCAAAGTTAAGATACGCTCGCCGCGGTCGTTCCGTGGATGAGTGACCATCCATTTCATATTGCGACCGCTTTCCGTGCTTCGGAAACCACGTTAAGCCGTGGTAATGGTCGTTACGGGTTGTCAGAAGCCTGAAACAGTCCAAGAGCTATCTTGTTATCCAGTAACGCAGACGCTACATGTATAAAATGCTGGTAAACGGTTGCATCCGGTTTTACTCGAAGCTGACTCCAACATAAAATACTTAGTTGAGAAAATGTCAAGCGGTTGATGTTATTCATTTTATTTAAGTCTAGCTTCTGCCCGCGACTTTGTCCGCGAGCCTATAGCCAGCCCCGGATTTAGGAGGGGCAAGCCGGGGCCTGTGCCCCGGGCGCCAACTTCAGGGTGCGACAAATTCACAGCAACTTTGCATTAAATGAGACGCGCACATTTATAATCATTCTATTTTTTTCTTTTTTACGACAGTTTTGGCGCCCCTGTTGAATTGGCACATTATCGATCGATACAATTTGATTAATATGTTGCTGGCAAAATTTTCATTTTGAGAACAATTTCGCAATTTTAATTCGTGGGGGCTAACTTAGCGCATCCCCATAAAAGATTGGCGGGGGGCGGCACACGGCAGGTTTTGCCACGCCTCAAAAAAATTATAGATCCGAATTCTTCCTCAAGAATTGGGTTATCCAATGTAAAAATAAGTTTTCAAATCCGACTGGTTCCGGAGATTATCTATATACAAACTTACAAACAAACAAATTTTACCTCTATAGTATTAGGTACTAGCTTCTGCCCGCGACTTCGTCCGCTTGAAATTTCGACCCCCAACCCTCCGTGTCGCATCCTATCGCCCGCTGGCGCTATTACTTCGTTTTCGCTTAGCTTTCTTTCTGACATTTTTCTTTTTGCTCGACTCCTAAGGGTCGTGGCGTGATGTTACATAGCCTTCCTCAAGAATTGGGCTATCTAATGCAAAAATAATTTTTCAAATCCGACTGGCAGTTCCGGAGATTACCTAAACAAACAAATTTTACCTCTTTGTAATACATATTATTATTAATTAATATAAATACACCAGCGGACCCAACAGACGTTGTCCTGTCCGAACAGCGCCACCTACCGGGTCCAATTGTACTTTCAAACCATCCAGGGACCCACTCAAATATATACACAAAATTCCATCCAAATCGGTCCAGCGGTTTGGGAGGATTTAGGTGACTAACACATTTACAGAAGAGTTAAATATATAAAGACTAGCTGCGCCCCGCGGTTTCACCCGCATAAGTCTCGATCCCGTGGGAAAAAAAAAGTATCCTATGTTCTTTTCCAGGGCATCATCTATATATGTGCCAAATTTCATCCAAATCCGTTCAGCCGTTTTAGCGTGAAGGCGTAACAAACAAACTTACTTTCGCATTTATAATATTAAGGATTAATATTACAACAAACGAACAAACGGACTTCATGCTCAGCAGTAGCGCTTACCTATATATTGGTATTAGTATAGACTAGCTTCCGCCCATGCTTTCTCCCGGGTGGTGTGTCGATAAAAAGTATGTCCTTCCCCAGGGTTCCAAGTATACCCATATCAAATTTTATCAAAGTCGGTTTAGCCGTTGAGCCGTGAAAGCGTAACAAACAAACACAAAAATCAAATCTTTTCTCTTTATAATATTAGTTTAGACTTAGATAAAGATCGCGAGGTGCTTCTCACACTCGAGATATTCCCGTGTCAAAATTATATCAAATGCTGAATATATAATGATAATATGGCAGGATCGCCTCCTATCCAAAATATATAGGTAGGAAGGTACCTGCTACCTGTAGATAATATCTACAGATAGTGCGAACTCAGACTCACACCTCACAGACATCGTTGATTGTGAGGAAAAATATATTTCAGGTAGTTTTTCACATGAAATATCACGCAAACGAACCGAGGTTAACCGACGAGTCTGCACAAAATGAATTATGGATGTAGAGATAGACAACTGAATGCATACCTACCTATCTACCCGGCATGGGAAACTCAGCCGCTCGATTCTCTGTCTACACCCCAAACAGACTGGGTTGGCTCGTAAGCAAGAAAGCCATTTAGCTGTGTATATTGTCATATACCTAAGATACTATGTATTTACATAAAATAAAAAGAATAGCCAGGATTTCAACAGGTATACCTTACTGACTATTTGTATTATGAGGAGTAGTTACCTAGATATGGATATTTTTAATGTTAATTTAGTATGAATATCTGTTTTTTTTTAACTTCCTTTTGTAAAAATGAAACCTAGCTAGATCGATTTATTGTCCCCAAAACCCCCTGCATACAAAATTTACGAAAATCGTTGGAGCCGTTTCCGAGGTTCAGATTATATTTAAACAAGAATTGTTCGGTTAAAGGTATTAGATATGTATTTTTCTCAGGGCATGAGCAAATCTCCAAAAACTCGGAACTCTCACAAAGTACAAGGCTGGTACAAAAGATTTGCTACAGAACTAGTATGCCTACTAAAAGATGAGTGCACATTATGCCGATCTCATAGGGTCGCATTGCGGTTGCGGCACAGGAATCTGCACGAATCACTTTCCCACTTTTTACGATTTTACGTATATAAACGAATGCGCATATTGCGTATACCATACTTATAGTAAGTCGGATACATTGCATAAAGTATCAAAGCGTGGGATCCTGCCCGCCCCTCTTGTCGACAGTACAATGGTTAGGAGGGGAGGTTTTCGAATCGGCACGCAAAAATATAGACAGTCGCAAAGATGATGGCATTCCGTAAGTGAATGATCCGCTGATGCGCGCCACACGTAATGTATACCAGTGCAGTAGATATTGACGGATTGCTAGCTCATCGCAACAACGCCAAACAACCCATTTCCCATAGTTGTTTGTTACAACTTCCGCGGGATGGGATTCTGCTCACACACTCTGTTTTCATTCCATTGCTATTGATCAGCTTGGGAACTATGTTTAAATATGTCCCTAGCTATGCGTATATCTTAATCGGATTTCAAGATCACGTGTTGTTATCAACGTTTCATATTTTGGGTTTGCTAACTGAATGGCAATTTTTTTTAATAAGCCAATCCCCTGAGAAATGAAATTATTAGCGTAAAGATTTTTTTATAATTTCGTATCAAGTTCTACCTGTGCTAATTGGTGCATATTAATGGTCTTTGATAAAATTATAAATGGCTATAAACTACTTAGAGGCCCCTAAAACTAAGCATAATATGTCCATAAAAGTGGAGAATGAACTCGATAATAAACTTAGTAAGTACCCTGCTTCAGGTTTCAGCGCGCAAAACCTTAATCATAAAATAAAAATTATCGTTGAAATCTATAATATTCACACGCGTTCGACACAAACAGTCGGCACATTGGTCGTATTGTAACACTAAGTTATGTACGAAGTGTAGGTAGACTGTGGGTAGGTGTAAGGGCGTTCGAGGAAGCCCCTTAATGCGGAGACAGCTCCACTGGGACGCTATTGATCGTCATCCGCCGTCAGTGGCCGAGGCGCCCCTATTGATTCGCCGCAATCTGCATGATAACCCGCGCCTGGCTTCTCTACAGTTACTACACAACATACATTAGAACACAATTACCGAGACACATTTACAGACGACATTCATGATACGTTATCGAAGCGAAGCACTTGTACCGTTACGACAAATTTTGTTTCCTCATATTGTTGCTAACTGCGGGATGTCTGGCTGGCCTTAGGAGTTCATAGACACAAACCTGTACATGATAGGTATGAGCAAGAGTTCTATTAAAATACTTTTCTCTAAGAAAAGCAGTCTTTACTGAAGTTTTTAGAAAATCAACTTTTCGTATTTTGAATTGAAAAATGCTACGAGTAGGTAACTCGTAGCAATTTTCGCATATCAGGTGCTTAATATGCTTCATATCGTGAAGCAAATAGCATCTTGCTGTGTTACATATTAGTCATTTCAATTCACTTTAACACAGTTTTTAATAGAATGAATATTTTAGGGACAATCACTGTTTAAAAATGTTTGGCGTAGCAAGTCTACGAATTTTTGCTACGAGAATGCTACGCTGCACATTATTCGGTATTTATAGTTTTATAGCTTAAATTCTTTACTTACCGAAGGGAAATCATGTAGTAAGATAAGTAAATATATAATAATGTATCCTTTTATTCTTATTAAAACAAGTTTCAAACTGTAAATACGCGCCTTAAAGATCTGTAAGAGAATTTTGAATGTTCGCGCCGGCGTAGTTGCCACATGGAGTGAACTCAGTCCTGTAAGTAACATGATACATAGGTACTATGTATACATAGCTTAGAAGGATCTATCACACAGGCGACCGGCCTACGTACTATCACGCTTTTTTCAATGTGGAGTTGCGCAGAACTCAAATATGTCGATTCAAACGATTTTTGGTAGTTTTGTCTGAATAATAGTTTACTAGGTGTCATTTATTAGTTTTTGAATTTAATACGTTGTACCATGTATTGCAGTTTTTACAACTATTGATTTCCGCCCAATATAGAATCATTTGATAATAAAATGTGTGTGTACATTTTATTAAACTGAACATATTATAATACACAAAACATCTGTGATTCATGATTTATTGAAACATCATTTTCCGTTTTATCTTCACGGTAGCTTATTTACAGGGTTAGCGCAGAAAACTCTTCACCAACGTAATGGTTAACGCGTCTACATACTTTTGTAACTTCCTCCGTCTATAGATTCACAAGTTTAGCTATCTTTGGCATAAGATTGCTAAGCTAACTATAAAGTTAATGTTCTTAAAGTTAAGTTTAAATGTTAAATTGTTTTATGGCTAAGAGTAATTAAAATGCTCAGTTAATTTTAATATTATAAATTACCCGTTTAGCTCTCGTAGTTATTGAATAGATTGAAAATAAACATACAGTTAAATTCTTGCAGGAATTTTCTTTTTTTAAATATTTTGTTTCATGTATAGAAATAATTCCTTTTCATAGTTAAATTGAAGGCAACTTTGAAACGTAATCAAATTGTTCTCACTTTGAAATATAGTTATTCATCAGGAACTAAAAAATTGCATATTGTGCAGTAAGAGAACTTGCAATAGGTACCTATGATTTGGCTGATAAGAACGTGATTGCAATGTTAAGTGAGGTAAGTACATCAGTAACGTCCGATTTTTATTGAAAGTTGTCGGTGGTGCCGCCAGCGGCAGTGGCAGGCGAAGGACGAAGGGCGGGTGATGCGCCACATGATTGTCGCGATGTGGGTCACTGCCGCCTACGCGCAATTCGATAAAACTTTGCAACTATCCACCACCTGACTACAAACAGAGCGCAACTCTCGCACCACTAATATTTCAAACTAAACCAAACTTTTTTGCTCGCGAATTCAAAATGTACCGCATGAATCTGCGGAAACACCACTTTCAGACATCAATAACTACAGCGGAACCGTGCAGGAAGACTTCCAACACCGAAACTTGAATAAAGTGATGAGAAAGTAGCGACAAAGTGAGTGGGTATTTTCCCTCTGGAATATTTAGTGAAAGTGTGTAGGTACTAATTAATAGTGCAAAGTATCGATCAATCGTTTCACCATGGTTCTAAATATAAAATTCCGTCGGGGAAGACAAAGTTCGCGCGCAATACGGGCGCAGGCAGGTAGTGCGGGCGGGAGGGCGCGCGGCGGGCGGCCGCGGGCGGCGGCGGCGTATCGATTCCGCGGCGCCTTCAGTCGGCGTCCGTCGAGCGCCGCGCTGCGCCGAGTCGCCGGCGAGCGGGCGTCGCCCCTCCTCGCGGCCCGCGCCCCGCAACCGCCCTCGTCCATCGAATCTCTCGTCGTCGCCGGCAAACTCGAACGACCTCTTTTCGCTAACTAACGTCGCACCCGCGTCCGATTCCCGCCGCGAAACTGCGCTCGATCTCTACGCGTAGTCATCGCACTCTGAAATATTTTTCAGAGTTCAGCAAAACTATTATTCAGAAATTTTGATTGAAAGTTTTGATTTGAACGGTCGTAGATTTAATATAATATTTTGTTTGTTTATTGGGAGAGTGGGTTAATAGTCATGGACTTGTCGAGTTTAGTTGAATAGTGGTAGGGTTGTTGAGCGTAAGAGTGCGGTGATGTGGCGGTGCGCAGTCAGGCGAGGATGTCGGACGTGGCCTGCGCGTGCGCTGGCGGGCGCGTAGGGCCGGCGCTATGGACTGCTGCAACTACGGCGAGTACCGCGGGGGTGCGGCGTACGGCGCGGGCGCATGGGACGGCTACGGGTACGCGCCGTTGCCCTACGCGCCCTACGCGCATGCGTATTACGCGCCGCACGCGCACGATCCCTACGCGCGCTACTACCGCTATGACTACCCCAACCACCACATGCACCATGAACATGTCATGCCTATGGGTTGGTATATCTATGTTTCAGGTATTTACTGGTAGAAAACACTAGTTTATTCCTGTGCACTTTTTTGTAGGTAATTTTGAAATACCGAATACGTACACTCTACATTCATGACTTTAAATAACATTAAAAATACTTTTTTTATAAACGGCACAATTTAGTGCAATACTATAGGTACATCATTGTAGAAAATGTATACATACGCGATTTAAACCTTTTACATAAGGAACTCTTTCAATAAAATCTACTCTAGATTTGAATTTGTAATAAATTCATAAACAAATAATTTATAATCATTGAATTAATAAAACTAGTCTCTATGTCCTTCTTTGTCTTATCTTTTCGTACTCTTGAGAAAAGTTTCGTACGTTTCAAAGCGATGGATGGATTTTTATGAACCACTCTAATAGAAAATTATGGGACAAATTGTTCCTGAAAATGATGTCCTTGAATGTCTGTTACGTTGACATGGCTATAATGTTTAATTCCCATGAAGGTATTGACTAAACTTGAGGTTACAGGGTAATATTTTCCAACAACATTTTTTAAATTATTGATCGTGTTCCGTAGGTACTAATTAGTTTATAGTAATCACCAATCCGTTCCAGTGTGGTTGATTTTGGACACCCACTAGGGATATTGATCCATATCACAGTTTATGACAGTGCATGGTTTTTGAAAGGCTTACGACTAGTGGTCGATAAGGGAATGAAAAATTCATAAACAAATAATTTGCAAAATCAATAAATTAGACTAGGTTTAAGCCTACCTTTAAGCTTCTTTCTTTTATGTTACGGGGTCTTTAGACAATTTTATTACGTTAGGACGCGATAGGGAAATGTGAAAATCAGGTAAGGATTTTCAACAAAAAAATTGAAAGTTATGGTATAAATTGCTGCTGAAAATTGAATTGACCCAACTTCAAAATGCAGACAGATTTACATTTCCCAACAATTAAAAAAATGCATAATTGATCTTTTTCCTTACTAATTAGTTTATGGTGATTACCAATCCCTTCTCCAAGAGTGATGATTGTGGACTATCACTAATAATACTGATCCCTTATCACCGTTAATGTCAGTGGTTGTTGGAAGACTTAGGTACGTTTAGTAGTGGGCGATATGGGACTGAAAATATTTTTTTTTGTTATGTAGCTGTAGAACATTCCCTATGCATTGGTTCATTTTGTTCCCTATCCCATAAATAAGCTGGCATCTACTCAGAAAATTAGATTTCCCTGAAAATGTGTGTACCTACATGACTGTACAAATGCAGAAACTACTCGTTTAAAACTCGTCTAGTTAGAGGTTTATTCTATTGATATTGAAACTTTACTGAATGGCAACAATGTGTTCTTCTTTTGAGTGTCTATAAACAGAAAATATACTTGTTTGTTTAAAAGTTTACAAAAGTTTTCATAGTAACTCGTGTTCTTAATACTATGAAAATAAACCCTAATAATACTCCGGCACACATATGCTGCAGCATAATATATGTAACTAATTCCTTGAACGTAATTAAATTACAAGTATTGAACTATTTCACGTATATTACACATAACAGTGGAGTTAGTAAGCACAATAACATGCCTGGCGACTACACGTAGTGTGCGTCGACCTGAATTTGTTTACCAATACGAGAGAGATCGGAATCCGCGCGCGTGGCGCGAAGCCACATTCTGAACAATGAAGAATGAAGTAAGAATTAATGTTTACGTTTGGGCGGATTTCTCGGTGTCTACGTCACGTGTCGATGTCAGAGGCCGCGGGGGAGAGCGGGGCGCGCGGGGAGCGCTACAGGTGGTCGCTCGCCCCCGCCGCCCCCCGCCTCGCCCCGACCGCCCGCCCCCACGCCGCAACGCGATTGATCGCCTGCACAGCACAGCCACTCTACATATTGACCGGGGTACTAACACCCGTGCCGCTATCCACGCTCAACTCCTTATAAATGCTACGTAAAACATGAAACGACTTTCGCACTGATGCGACGATAGTGAGCGATCATCAGTTTTAATATAACTTGCAGATACAAGTTAGGCTACATAGCCTACTTACAAATGTACAGTGCAAGCAGAAATTGTCTTGTTTACCAATTCTAGTTTATACATTCATCATTAAAAAAGTCGTCATCGCCAGGTCAGCGATTAATGAATATGCAGATGGAGTTCTTTGCGCAATTTAACCCAACAACAAACAATTTGTATTTTAATTTCGTCAAATTTATTTGCCAATTTGACAGTTATGCGTAACAGTATCATTTATTTTAATGTTATTACTTGTAATTTAATGAAACTTATAAAAAGTTAGGGTGTCAAGTATATTTTCGGGAAATTGATTGATACCTTGATTTCTGATTCAACTTTATAGGATTATTTGTAGAATAACTGCTCTATTCCTGAATTTATAGCGAGTTTGAGTGATGTTAACGATACCGTAAAAATGAAATTACTTGTAGTACGGACGGAGTAAGCTGAGCTAGTGTCATCGACATGAAATTATTTATATCGCGATAGTTATAACTTACGTGGAGCAATAGGTTATGTTATGTTTACAGATCCGATAGTTTATAATCATTTATACGGTTTACTTATTGACTGTCGATAATCGCATCACTTTAGTATATTTACTATTTATAGCATTGCATAGCATAGCATTTTGATGCGTCAATCCTTTTTTTCTATGGTTCTGGATGAGCATAATGAAGTACTAGTAATTGTTGTGATAGCTTTCCACGAATTTCCTGGTTCTTTTCCTGAAGATTTTTAAATGTCTCTTGACGATAACAACAAGAACTACAATATTCTTGCGTTGATTTGCTAAACTAACGTTAATTTCGGTCGGATGAATCTTTGAGGGGCTTGTGGCTAAGTAATAACAGCTGCAGGGGTCGATCGATCAGGTTAAGCTACGCTTGCCGCGGGTGGTCCGTGGATGGGTGACCATCTTTACATACCAAGTCCCCTTCGTGCCTCGGAAAGCACGTTAAGCCGTTGGTCCCGGCTGTCATTCGTGGATCTGTGACAGTCGTTACGGGTCGTCAGAAGCCCGAAAGTCTGACAACCAGTCTTACCAAGGGTATCGTATTACCCAGTTACTGGGTTATGGAGGTCAGATAGGCAGTCGCTCCATGTAAAATACTGGTATTCAGCTGCATCCGGTTAGACTGGAAGCCGACCCCAACATAGTTGGGAAAAGGCTAGGCAGATGATGATGATGGTCGGATGAATCTTTCTGAAAGTTGATTTACCTGCATTTTCCGCGCTCGTGTTCACGATAGGATACTGTTGGAGACGGTTGGGGTATTCTTACTAATAATTAAAAGTGAATCATTACGGTAAGCCAGGAATTTTTCGAGTATGTCAATCTCTCTCATCAGTCCGTTCTCTCTCATCAGTCCGTTCTCTCTCATCAGTCCGTTCTCTCTCATCAGTCCGTTCTCTCTCATCAGTCCGTAAATATGTACTATCCACTGAACATGAATCTTCCAATGACCTCTGCGTTCACAGAAATAAAATAACAGCCTTCACAGCCTTTGGCAGACATGCTTAACAACAGTAATTTGTTTTTTTTGTTTTTTTATAGATAAATGTCGTATTTAATTTACGATATGATAATAGTTTTTCCTGTTATAGTTTTATTGTGAACGTCGCTTATTTTAAAAATGTCCGACCTTAATTTACGAAGTTAGGTATAATAATTATGTGGAACAGTCTGAGTCAGCAAAATGAGCAAATGTCGAAGTAGCAAAATATCCGTCTTCGATGTTCAGGGTCACGGTTTCGATTGCTATAGCTGCATCGCTACATACATAGAACACCTATGATCGATTTTTAAATGAAATGGCACCTACTATGACGTAGGTGCCGTGAGTGCTACTTCAGCAAAGTCAGTACGAACATAAACTAAGAGTAGGTCTACACGTTATGAGTCCAGTGTTTTTCGACCTTTCTGTTGTTTCCGTTAATCGTGTTTATACCTAAATGTTTTTGTGGGACGAAATAATGTGGTGGAGAAAAAGTAATTAGTACAATAATTGTAGTAATCGAAAAATGGTGTAACTTGCTGAAAATATCAGTACAACCTGTTGACTTTTGTATCGCGTAGAGATGAAAGGAATTTGTCAGTCGATATGAATAACGTTGTTGATCAATATTGACGCATGCTATTATAATGAGTTGGAGAGATAATGATAAACAATGCGTGTTTAGATTACGGCGGGTACGCGTCGAAGGAGGCGCGCGTGCGACGCTCGCTGGCGCGGCGGGAGCAGCGCGCGCACACCCCCGCACAACACCTGCCGTTGCCGCCCACGGTGAGTAAAGCCTTCATGTGACTTTTATATAATTCAGATGAAACCATATCATACACAAACAATTTGCCTGAAAGTGTTACCAGTCTGAAAAAAAAGGGATTCGTACATAACACTCCTTTGTTATATTTATAAAACGTTTAGGGGTGAATAAAGGGGTTGAGTCTAGTACTTGTGGTATAAGAGTAAATTTTGCGTAGTTATTTTAATTGACATTAATAATAATCGAATCTGTACCTATACTGTCATTTCACCCTAAATGGGGGAGAACCTATTGCCACTAACTGGACACAAATCCAGACATTCTAAAGTTAGCCATAATAAAAATGCTCACTTTGATTTGGTTTGAGTCAAAAGTTCGATTTCACAGTTGGTAAAATTAAATTCATTTAATCAGGGAAATAATCAAAAAAAAATTGGTAGTTTTAGAATTAATGAAGACAAGTTTACTACCAGCACATAAAAATCACATATAAATTGTGGGCATATCGTGATTCTTAGAAACAATCAACAGAACTCTTCGGGGACACGGCGTGACTTTAATGTCACTTAATTCGTAAGGATAATACTTTGCGGCAATCTTGCGGAAACCTAATAGTTTGCAAGTAAATTCGAAGTATCAGCTCAGAAAACTGTTTATAAGTATTTTTATGAACTCGCAATAAATGCAAGACTTTCATCTTGTCAATGCAAGTTAGTAGGTATAAAATAAATATAGTAGGTATTGGTTACGTTTACTTCCTCGTGAGTAAGCAACACCAATAATAAGTGTTTTGTTGTATTGAATCGAGGCCATTTGAAATAATGCATAGAAATAGAGAATTGAATTTGAATAGAATAGAACATAAGTGTCTAAGGTACTTGACTCACAAACAACAAATACAATAAAATGCCCTATTCCCCTCCACTGATCTTTACAATATGCTCAAGAACGCCAAGCAACTGATACATATCTATTATCCAGTCAGTCTAGAGCGGTATGTAAATATTTTGTTCCTTACAATGGACCATGGAAATTATGAATGTTAATATTACATGAAATAAATGAAGACTTATCTAGTACCTTACGCGATACCGTTCGAAGGCTTTATGATGCAAAACAAACATTATCTGCGCCTGGTATAAAAATAGAAGCAGTCAACGGTAATTTAAATAAGTAAACCATCCCAAGACTTTGTTAGTTACTTAATAACATTATTACAAATGAGTTGTCTTGAACATGGTATGTCCACCGTTTATTGAATTATGGCGGAATAGGTCATCGGCATACAAAAAGACTAGTTAAAATTATGTAGGTCAGTGTCAGAGGACAGTTGACATTCTCATTCGCTACTAACGCTCACTCCTCTGCGGTGCTATACATACATTATCAATCGTAAGCAAAGCAGATAGAGTTTGAATTCAACCGACACACTATAAAATTCAGTTAGGGAAAGTTTGTTGTGCAAATTCTGAAATGACTGCTCATTGAAAACAAAAGTTTGTTGTCATTTCTACTCAGACATTACAAATTAGGTAAATGAGACGAGTTGTTTATATATATTTTACGTTGTAATATATATTATTGTGAATATGTTACGGCCGTTTTAGAAGAAGTTCCAAATAGTGTTCTTTTTTGGTTGGCGTAGGTGCATTTAAATTATAAAAATAACCCAAAATTAGATGACTAAAATTTAAGGTCATCTCTGATTTAGGCAGTCAAGTAGTAGGAATGTTAACGAATAATCGAGTCATAAGTGGTATCATTACGGCGTCATATTACGAGACAAGTGAGCGTCACAAAGGCGCTAATGAGGGCGGGGAGGGGTGGCGCCGCGTGTTCGGGGGAGGGGGGTCGTGAGTCGAGAGGTGGAGGTGGCCTATGAAAGCTGTCAGCGGTTGATTTTTCCGAGTGTCGTGGGCGCCGCGCTGATCGATAAGTCACGTGGTTCGCGCGCTCGCCGCTTGCCGCTCGATAGTTAGTTAGCCTCTGCAAATCTCCCGTCACTATTCTACTTCCCTCACACATGAACAATTTTCATGCCGTTACGAGTTTATATAACGTCTGAACGATTGAAATACCTAGCGTGAGGATTATTTTATGTATGTACTTTGTTGTGCTCTTTAGAATAGCGAAAACACATTTTAAGCACTTTTTGTATACTTTTATTTGTAAATAATTTACATGTGCCAAATATATTTAAATAAAATGTTTTCAGGGCGTTTAACTAAAATAGAAATTCCAAAGAAAAATCCTTTAAAATTTATACAGATGAAAAAAAACTCTGAAGGGTGAAACCGCGTAGCGCGCGTAGCACCGTCGTAGCAGCGTAGCACTATTTATTTAATGATTAAAAATAGCAGATTTTTTATGATAATGAAAAATAATATAATTATTTGAAAATGATTGCTAGAGATATTATTAATCTAGGATTGACATTCAAATATCTAACCAATATTTGAAGTTAAAATCGCGTAGCAGCTCGTAGCACCGACGTAGCATCGTAGCACAATTTTTTTTATTTGAAGTTTAAAACATGCCAGATATTTTAATCTTCTTTCTAGGAATATTATAAATAGGTATAGGATTAGATACGAATTAAAAAAATAATGATGAGGAGAAACGGTTTTTGTTGTGACTCGTCAAGGTAACCCGTATTGTTGATGTGCAATGATGAATGCAGTTGGTGCAACGCAACGTTGCACAGGGAGTAAAGGACATCGATCGGTGGCGCGAACCCCCTCCCCCCCGCGTGCCGCCCCCTCACACCCTCGCGCCACACTAAACATTATCTCGTGTACAGGTTGTGCACATATTTCACCACTAAATGTAAATATTGACAAATAAAAACACAGTAGCGGTAAATCGTCCACAATTTTGTTATGACTGTGTAATATTTTATGACAAATAAAGTCCTTTTTATACTATAGAATTAATTTTAATAGGTATCATCAGGAATAATGTTCTTTTTTGTTTATTCTGTGATTCCTTTACGTCTGAGTTGTCAGATGTAAACTTTCAGCGAGCAACTTTCCGTGATAGATGCCGCGGTACTAACCACCTGAAATTGTTCAGACGTTACTGTAATGAATCTGTTTTAGATGCTGTAGACACGCTCCACTATAATCTTCGCGTTTTGTGGTCCGTTTGGTAGAAACTTATAAACATCTTGGACTTTTATTAGACAATTGCCTTGAACGTTTAGAAATATACCTGCTCGAGATTTATTTTAGTTTACATTAAAATACAATGGCCACTTACGTTATTTAATGAAGACAATACATACATAAACTTACATCTTCTTCGCATGGGGGTAGGCACAAATTACAATACGAAAATTAATATGGCTTTCAACACGAAAAAAACTTAAAGCTTGGTGCGCAGAACCCCTAGTCGTATCAATATCAAGTGCTACGCCACACGCCGGGTGCTACGAGTATATGTAGCTCATACACAGGGGTTAATTTTCAAGTTGATTGATTTTTCAGTAAAAATATCGAAGGCGAACATTTTCAGGAGAAACAGGTTTAGTTACGAGCAGAACTTAAAGTAGTTTGTTTTTAAGTTGAATATAAATTGATATTATACGAAGAAATCAAAGCATCTGGAATTTTATACAGATATGAAGTTTTGACGAGTGTATTAGTATAAATCATTCAAGTATTGAGAATTATTTCATCACTTTTCAAAAACATATTTTTTACTTTAAAAGTGAAAAATTAAGATGAAAAGTTAATAAAACGGACTTAATTTGCAGACCGTAAAGTAACGGAAGCAATCTTAGCGTCAAATTCGCTGTAAGCTGTCTGTTACCGAGCTGTCTGAATCGATAAGTACGCGTGGGACAGACGGTCCCCTAGTCAGTAATCAATGACGCTCAACTCTTTTTTGTTTTCGTAAAATAATAGCCGAACTTTTTCAACAGTTTATTATTAAAGCGATACTTTCATGATAGTTTGAAAAGTCGCGATATATTTAAAGGTAGATTGTAAAGTAGAATATAACGATCCGTTGAAAAACTTGACGAGCAGCCATAAACATAAACGTTATGTACAACTAATAAAATTATTACGAACTAGGATTAAAATGTCAATGTCGTCTATAATTTTATAGCGTAGGTAACTTTTTCTGTAATCCTAAACAAATTCAAGTGTCTAATTTATCAAGTTGCCGATTTTAAAATGTTCTAATTAAGTGAAAAGGGCTAATGAAATTGTTGTTTTCATTTTCAGCCACCGCTAGAATGTGGTATGAGCGGCCGGGGTCCCGCGTACTGCGAACCGCAGATGTGGCCACACTATCAGGTATAACATCGTCACTCTTGTTCTATTATTTATAAATATCAATGTTGGTACCCAATAAACTTTTAGGGAGTGCCACCGCTGCCGGCGCCGGCTCCCAAAAATAGCGCCATTGGGAACCGGCATGACATTACTACCGAGATTAAAAACATTTATTTATTTATTTTTTTATTTTATTTATTGCTCCCATAATGGACACCGGTGGCGCGGCGTTTATGGAATCCCTTCCAGCATTCAGAACTCCAACTAACTAACCCTAACTTCTAAGTATTCTAGTCGTTTTTAGCACTCGCCGACCGCTCGCTTCTCTCGCTCGGTTCGTGCGTCACAGTTCTAACCTTTTTTTTTATCGCTGAGAAATGCATTACGCATGGGGCTCGTGGGGGACGAGTCGGGGTATGTGGAACTCCTGTGGGTAATGACAGTATACCCACTAAAACTCAGCGGTGTTCCCACATTGCCGTGATGGGAGGGCCATGGGAAATCGGCTCGGCCTTTACTTCCACAACCCTCCCGGCGCATAGCCGGCCCGCCTAGCTGGCGGGCCCCGCATGCCCCCCAGGCTGGGGGGCTACGGGAATGGCCGGGAACACCTGGCCATTCTCGTTCGACACTGGTGGAAGCCTGTGCAATACAGGCAAGAGTGCCCCCGCACCCGTTGCCTGCTAGCCTCCACCTGGGAGGAGGCGGAGATGACTTTCAAACTAACCTAACCTAAATAACCTTTTTTTGGCGAGTAAAAATATTTAACCTAATCTATCTAGTTTGGTTCCGGGTACTTAATACTTGATTACTGGAATATGGAAATCATTGATTATGAAAATATGATACTGGAAAAAAGAATGCTTTGTTACATGTTTTTTTTAATGATGCCTATCACGCCTATCTACTCCAATATGCCAAATTGCCAACCCCGTTTTACGCTTTTTTTTCATACTTAGCGCCGGCAGCCAATTCAGCAACCGGCGCCGGCAGCAAATTCAGGAGCCGGTGCCGGCAGCGGAGGCACTCCCAAACTTTTAACACAGCTTTGTGGAAACTTAGAAAATATTTACATCAGTATTTCAAGTTTTACCTTAGATAAATCTAAGGTGAACTCTGGACTCGTTAGGTTAATTATTCTAGCGACAAATAATATAATTTTTATACGCGTGTTTGTTATTTTTTAGCAGATGGGTGCCATGGGTGGCGGCGGCTGGAGTGGCGCTAACGCAGCCAACGCCGGGTGGGCCCCGCGCAGTGCGTGCTCGCGTGACCACATGCGGTATCCTCCCGAATGCCGACCAATGAAGGTTACTAATAGACATACTCTTTAATATTATTATGTAAACATTTCTACACTGAGTGATAAAGAGGACGCTCTGCAAAAGCAAACTTTTTCTAAAACTCGATGTGCGGTGATGGCTAAACTCAAAATATTAAAAGGATATGTTGAGGTCGAAAAGGATATCCAGATGTATACTAAATAATTATAATAACATTAATATACCTGGTTTCCGCGTAAAATAAAAATTTCTTTGAACAAAATACCCAATATTTTCCTTTAAACCGACTTCAAAAAAAGGAGGAGGTTCTCAGTTCATCGGATTTTTTTTAAATGTATGTTCCCCGATTACTCGACGACGCGACGGCTGGACCGATTTGAAAAAATCTTTTTTGTTTGAAAGAACTTTCTTTCTTTCAAGTTGGTTCCGTTATCATTTGGTCACGATCTGATGATGGGATCTTGGAGAAATCGAGGGAACTCTTCAAATATTATTACAGGCACATCTATGGCGATTTGGGTATTTTTGATGAGCAGTTGACATTAGGCTATTGTAACTTAGATAAATTACGAACCAACCCACTAAAAAGTGAAAAAAAAACCTTTTTCCAAAAAATACAACCGACTTCCAAACTACAAAGTGAAAAATAACTTTAATTTCGGAAGTCGGTTGTATTTTTTGGAAAAAAAAAATTTGCTCTTGTTTGTTCCACGCGATCTATAATCGCCTTATTATTTTGCTTGGGCATACGATTACTGAGCACCAAGCTTGTGTGTCTTAAACTTAAACAAATTGCTTTTCTTATATTTTCAGGGTGCTCATTTGCATAGTCAGAACCAGGCATGTCAACAAGATGGGAGATCGACGCCTTATCCTGTTTATGAAGACTCGCCATTCAGCGGAGAGGTTGGCTCAAGGCAGAGAAATACGCCAGAATTCCCGCCCAGCGTGACGCAGACCGATCCTACCCGCGCTGCTCGCGACCGCTTCCCCGTCACCGAGCCGCGTCGCTCCCCGCCTGAAGAGAAGCGTCCGCCGCGTCCGCCTGTCGTTCCACTGCCAGCTTTTCAACAAGCGTTCGGCTCGACAGAGATCGGAAAGTTCGCTGAGGCGTTCAGTCGGACCGAGATCGCGGTTGACGACACTCCCGCCGATAACTTTATGTACGACTCGTTTCCCGACTGGGACGGACCGGCTGAGCCGCAGTGGTCCTCCCAGCCTGCCTCGCAGCCCACCTCACGGGAGATCAAATGCGAAGATAACTTTTAAGTAGTCTTCGCTCTAGTTCTAATTTGTAGGCAAATATGCCTTTTAGTTAAATTAGAGAAATTGTAGTTCCACCACCATGTTGCCAAAATGAGTAGAATTGAGATGAGGAGTTGAATGTCATAGAACTATTATGATGTGATGTCAAAATTACTAAAGTGTACGAAAATTTAATCGACCGGATAAAATAGTGGTGTGACTTTTAATTCATATATAAAGTAGAATATTTAATTAGTTATTCCCTTTAACTAGTTCTAGGCCGACCTTCAAAATATGAGAAATATTATGACGAGGAAGTGGGATGGTTAGGTACTGCATATAGGATAACAAATGAATCATGACTCAATGTGCCTTTATTCGGAGAGCCCGGCCGCTACTCGCGCGGTGTCGTCCGCCCCGTTCTGCGTTGCTATGTACGACATAAAATTACAATAGCAATTATAGGGACCAACGTTTAGACAAATATACACGACCCGGTCGCGTGCACGCTCGATGCGCAATAAGCTCAACGAAATACTTTATGAATGTTCTGGGATTTTAATGAAAATTATAACAACAATAACTTATAAATTATTAAAAAAAAAACAAAAACGACAAATTAGTAGCTTGTAATTAGCATTATCTAAATAAAATAAATAAACCTTGATCTTTCAATACTAACAAACAGTTCCCTTAAATCGATATTAACTTTCTTGAGCTATCCTTTATCATTTTGAAATTAAACACAAGTTTATTATGTATTGAAGTAGAAACTATTCAAAACTCTTTTTTATCGGTTATAGGTACATACATAATATAACTTATAAAATATTCATATTTGAAGGGGCTTTAAGACGCCGCGCGGACTTATCATAAACATTCAAAAAATTTCAGGAAGTAATGAAACAAGTCATGTGTGTAGGTATAAATAGGTAGTTAAATTTGATAAAATTTTTAAAGAGATTACTTATGAATAAAATGGCTTTTTAATTGAATATTTAGGGGTCCAACAACGTTGATGTAAAGTGTTTGTCGTGATTTTAATTTCCCATTTAGAATCATAACTACGGCAGCAATACATAAATCGTTTAGATAAACATAAATGGTCATCTGTTACTGAGTACCTACCTGATTTAACGTTTCAACATAATATCTGTTATTTTTAATTAATCAGATGGTTGATTGGCGTCACAAATCAATGTCGTTTCTTGTTTAGAAACAGAGTATATAATTATATTGAGTTTTGTAAATGATTAGTGTCTGTGATAGAGTTGTTTGTGTATGTATATGTTTAGTATAGGTTGCTATGTAAATTTTGTCCTACATAATTAAAATTTGATATTTTTGTTAAAATTTTGTCATTTATTAGATATCAAATTATCCACCTGCAGATGATTTTTTATTTATCGGGGAAGAGCTTTCGTGAACCTCTACGAGGAAACTAAATTAATGTAAGAGTAGATAAACCTAAATATTCCGAATTATTTCAAACCCGTTTTTAACCCACAACGAATCCAGCTGTCACACTAACAGGACATGTGACTACGTTTGTATAGCGCCTGTAAAATTTGTTGTTAGATTTGTTCGATTGATAGCAGAAGCTAAAGTTGATGTTAGTTACTTTGTTTCGAGCTTAATATTTAAATAAATTTATCGTATAATGTGCGGTGCATGAATAACAGTAACTTCCAGTGGTCTTCATTTTTATAGAGGAAACTTGGGTGACAGTATTTTTGGTCTTTTTCGATAAAAAAAACAGCAAAATTAAATGGAGTGCCTTACGTATTTAATATGATATGAAATTAGGATGGATGAATTTTATTCTAGCATAATTTGATGAAACACCATAATAAAATATAATAGTGTAATGAAACTTCTTTTAAATCGAGTATTTCATTAATTGATAGATATTGTAATGAACTTAATAAGAGTTATTAAATGATTATCTTTACATGTAATAATATAAATATCTATTAAATATTTAAAATAATCGTGGTGTGCACTAAATTATTTGATTGCAAAGTATATTCATTTAAAATATTTTGTTATTTATAACTAGTAGTTGAAAGAAACGAAGTATGATTTAGCGTCTAGTGTTTATTACTAAGATTAAATTAATAAACTTATTCCGATTGTATTTGTTTATAGTGCAATCAATTTAGGTATGACTTTGTGTAATTTAGGGTGTACACCATTTCTTCCGATTTCGAGCGTTATTTAGAAGGTGCGTTATACTTTCATACATATATTCCTGCAAGGCTTACATTTAAAGAAACTAAATATGAGCAAATGTTGAATAGTTCAGTCTTGAAAGCCAACAACACCGTTGAGACTCACCCAGCGAGGTGATGATCAGAACTATGATAGTATAATACCTACATATGTAGCCAGTGCCACATAAATTATGTATTTTATGATATATACATTTCCTTAGATAGTCCTATTGTTATTGTTTAAATATTAGAAAGGAATATAATTTCTAATGTAGAGAGATGTAAAGATCGTAATATAAAGTTAAAGCGATATACATTATATAAGTGTTCACAAATAGAGCTTCCCGAGTGAGTAAATCACAATTTTGTCTACCATGAAAGTTTTTGTGTGCTAACTAATCTTGAATCTATTACCTTTCAACCTACCGCTTCTCGAATTAATATTCTTTTATATGTTCCATATGCATTTACGTTTTAGAATTCCCAATTCAGCTATCATTGGCCCCTTTGTCCGTAAGTGTGTACCTACGTATTCTTTTTATAGCACTTATTTATGGAATTTACATAGGATTCAGAACTTAATCATTGCTAAAATAATATTTTTTAATCTTACCTACTTGCCACAAATAGATTCTAGAGCATTTTTCACGTAGAAGTTTTCAAAAATATTTCCTTTACTATAACAATCAAATAGCTAAAATCTTTATACATAAATAATAAACATGACTGTGTAATGAACTTAAATCGTTTTAAAATATTGTAGTTATTAGACCTCCATAGTTTTTTACCTAATGTTGAGGTCAGGTATGAGTGAATTGTTCCTTAAGTTTTCTTCAAGATTCGTTAAAAATATTAGGCCAACAAAATTTAGATGCGTAAGTTTTATGTAAATTTGTTGAGGCAGTAAAAATTACTGAACAAAAGTATATTATGAAAAAATATTGTGTACCTATCTAGTTATAATTATTATTAACCTTGTAAATACATAATTAATTATATTTTGAATGTTTCACTCATATCAATTTAGAAAATCTGTTTTATTAGCAAATTGTAAGGTTTTGAATCCGGAAACACTGAAATGTTTGATTTATGGACGTCGATGTACGATTTAATAAACACATTGTACCGATTATATGCATGCGTTTTATTAATATTGTCATAGAAAATACATTTCGTTTAGGTGACGTTCGTCTAGCTCATAAGTGATTAAATTGTGATTTTCACCTCACAGTCAGTCGTAAATGGCTGTTTTCTCGGCGAGTAGATATTGAAGCGCCGAACGCTGCATAAGGGATGAATAGATTTAATCACCAGGAACTAATTATACCTAGAAGCATACTGAGAAAATGCTACGGGTAATTAAATGAGTAAAAAGATTTTATCATATTTTATGTTTATTCATAAGCAATAAAAAGTAATTTCCATACGTGTCACAAAATTTAACATATCAAATACTTTTGAAAACAATAAATACATCATTAAAATTGTAAATTAGACTAGTTGTTTTGGAAGCCACTAAAGGATACTAGAATTAATACCATTTCCCATTTAGCAGGCATTAACAAACTACTTCAAAGATTTTAGTATATTCATCTATGAAACTTAAAACACACGTGCACATTTTTTTTATCATGTGAAGGCACTTTAAATTTAGGTGATCGAACAAAATGGTTACCTAGAAATGTGACGCGATTAAGTAAATATATTCAGTACGTGAGATATAAACCATTAGGTATGTGGTGACTACAAAATAAATGTTTCTTTTATTTGAAATTAAACTAAGATTGGAAGAAGATGTGATTAGTTAGGAATACATTCCGGTAATACATATAGGAAAATTATAATTAACAGTGCACGAAAGTGATTCATTGAGTCGTGAAGGTCCGTACTTAAAATCTGTAAAGTAGTTTGACAACGGTAATACATACTTAACGAACGTTGTATACAGGCGAGATTATTCTCGATAATACACTGACAGAAAGTAATGACAAAACAACGGAATTAGCAAATCATATCAACAACAAATTATAAAGTTCAATACTTATTATAACATTAGTTACTTTCGTATTTTACTTCAATAAGTCTTTCTAAATATTCATTCATTTTCCTACTTTACTTTCAAATGTCATTGAAGTATGAAATACAATCGCAATTAATGAGTTCATCCTTCATTTAATTTTCACTCATATTTGTTTATTCATTTTATTAATTATAATTTTCTTAGTATAATAATAATCTATAAATTGATTGTATAAGTTCGTAATTATTAAATTCGAATATTTTAACATATGTATATTAATAAACGGTTTTATTTCAATAAGTCACAAAACAAACACTTAAACAATATTTAAAGTTCAAAATATAATGTGGTCACAATAATATACATACATATTACACAGGTATTACCTAAACATCATAGTGCATACTGTGTATACATACTCCTGGTAACTGCAAAACACTTAAAACAATAAACAGTTACTAGTTCACGAGAAAACTTATAAGCTGAACGAGATCGCTCCACCGCCGTTGATATGTACCGACATGAAAAACTACCAAAGTGCTACGAGACACTCGACTTCGCCTTACTACATCGAGATGTCGATGTCTTCACCATTTTCATAATATATTATTACAAGTCGGAATCTTCTACCGACATTTCCTCTTACCAGTATAGATCAGTAGTTATTTATACATTTACAGGGAGTTTCAAACTGCTGTCCATCTGAGCCAAGTTCCGGTAATAATACATTACAGAACGCGACGTCGGCGTCGTAGCGGTCTAATATCACGGTTTCAAAGTATTTCGTCGATCCAGTTTACAGTTTTCCGCGACTGCAGTCAACACATTTACAATATATTACAGCAAATAAACAATCATACATATAATTATTATAATACATTCAATTATAGTAAAACTCAATTTGTGGATACATGTTATATCATTCACCTAGCCTATGATAGAACTTTCGAATTTGATCACGAAGAGAAATTATTATCAAAACTACCTAGTGTATATTTCCTTTTGGGTTAGTGCATTTTGAACTATAGGGTAGTGAGTTGCCAATGTGACGAAAATGAAACGCAAATACATTACAGCTAACTACTCTCACGATATATTTATTTATTCAGGAATATCTTCACGATAAGTATTCAAGCACAAGGAGGTGTAGAGAGTACCTAATTTGGCACAGAGCAGTCCATATAAAACGAATCTATAGGATATTCGCATGCTTAAACAATTAGATATTAAAGGAATGCCTTAAATAAAGCTAAAGTAGAAAGTCTTTACGAGGAAATATATCTCTGTATAGTGGCGGCATGCTGAGTGACAACCTTCAGTGTAAAGTTTAGTTCCACGGTGTAGGCGCTATTACGAGTTTACGTTCTACGCGAAGGTTACAATCAATTTCCATTAAAAAGTAACATGTCCAATAACAATTTATCACTGAAACTAATTATGTAATGTGACTCAATAATTTTCTCGACTTTCTATTGATATTGTCATTTATTTGTAGTTATAAAATAGACCTACCTAAATAAACGTGTTATGTAGGTCGATTTTAAATAAAACTTATTTTCTATTAATATGAGGTTTACTTTCATATCCAGCGGATACTAATATTCTGAAACAACAAATTATATTCGACGTGGAAGTCAATAACAGGATGTGACACTGTATTGTAGCGCGTTATGAGTCAACATGTTGATTTAAATTTCAAACCCCATAACAAATGCATTGCGATATATTTACGTCTTATCAATTACAAATGAATCTTCAGGGCACATGTCAGTACCTAATAGAACCCTCAGGTAATTTTCGATTTTCAGACGAAGTGTCTGGTTTTCATTTAATAGAATGCTGTTATTTTACAAAAGAGGGATCTCACAAAATTATGATTTGCATTAACGAGGATATTGTCAAATTATTTTAAATATAATTAGGTAGGTACACTATACCTCACACAAGAGCCGCACGCAGTCTTATTCGTTACGGGCAGATTATGCACCTAACACAAATATACTTTGAGCGCAATCAATGAAAATATAATGAACGGTCGACTGATTTAAACACAGGTTAGGTAATATTTGAGCTTAAAAACGTAAGTAGAGGGGAAGTTTTAGGCAAACTAATAGGTATATAACTGAGGGAAATTCGATGGAAAGACGAAAAGAGGTACACAAACATCGAAAGGTCATGTAATTAGACTATTGCGGGGTCGGTAGGCGGCGGGTAACAAAACTCGGGTCCCGTCCGGACAGCCGGAGGGTCGCGACAGTCGCGGGCGCGGCTCCACGCTAGTGGCGGTGGTCGGGCGCCAGCGACTTGCGGCTGGCCGACAGGTGCTGCGGGCGCGGCGCCGCGCGCGCGGAGCGCGGCAGCGTGGTGGGCGCCGCGCCGCCCGCGCCCGCGCCCCCGCCCCCGCCCCCGCCCGCCGAGCTCGACATGTCGCGCGGTTTCCACACGGGCGATCCTACAACACACCAAACACCGAACTCTTTAGAAAGCCCACGTCACACATCGCTCGCTCCGAAGATAATTGTATGCAGGGATGCCACAGTACCTACAGTAACGACCTCTATCGTTGTACCGTAAATGAATTTTGATAGTTGAAAAATGATCATAAATATTTTACTGATTCTCACCGTGTCACAAAATGTGGTATGTATCGTCAAGTAGCAAAACTTCCAGACGTAAATAAACATATTTTATATAGTCATTAAAGTTTGTAAAAGTCATCTTCGTAAGAACCATTCATTTTCGTATGGTTTTACTGTACTGTGGCGTCCGTGTATGCAATATCAAGGAAACAAGTGCCGTGTGATCTAGGCTTACATCATCTCGCGGCAGAGGGCGCGCGGGGCGCCAACGGAATTTGGACGGATGGGACCGATCGCCGGGAGTCGCGCGCGCGAGCAAAGAGTTGAATGTTTGATGAGTGTGTGGGGGCGGGGGCGCCGCCGCGGTCGCGTGTCATCGAACATTCAAGCGGTTCAAGGGGGCTGGCAGAGCTTTGGCGGCGTCCACTATTTTAGATAGAACATCTACTTACTTTACTTAAGCGGTAGCCTAGATACACACAGTGACGATAGAATCTACGGTGCACCGATCCATTATTTATGCATTGAATATATTTACTTTACTCACTATTGATTAGGTACTTATATACGATGACATTCATTTCTGCTTGTGGGTGCATCTTCTAATTTGACAGAATCTGTGCACAGCTACAGAGGTAAGGTAAAGCACTACGTGAACAGAGTGTATTTGCCTACGTTGACTTCGTTAGATTATAATTTGGATACACAGCTAGCCTATTTATTAGTAAATTGTATAGCATTATATTTTACCATTTATGTCAATATCGTTTATTCATGCATATAATATTATGTAGTCCGACGAATACTTTAAATATAACCGTTTACAATGATTCACTACACGCATAAAAATTTGAAACACTTTTTGGATACTTGAACATTTCCAGGATATTAGGTTCCATTACCCACTCAGTTGTACATTGTATCCATAAAAGTAGTTCAGTATTTTACTATTAGAGTAAGATGAACAATAATAATTGCTGCTAAGTATATTTTGCTTCGTTAATACAATAATGCACAACCAGCCTATAATGCTACGAAGCTTTGAAAGTTGGCCACATTAATATTTTTTAAATGTATTAGTGCAAATATTTGGAAATAACCTATCTAATAATATAATATTCACCAACGAAATAATCATGTCATAAATAATATTAATAATTATTACGTATAGCGTACAATTGCATGTAAATATTGTTTGGATTGTAAAATATTTACGGAATATACTTAATAAATTGATAAGTTTAATACTAAATTGAGCAGGTACTGAAGAGATGCGAGAGGTAAAATAATATCATTACTTATACATACTTAGAATTGGAAGACTTAATTAACGATACAAATCCATGGCCATCTACACAATAATACATTAAATCTATCGGGATGTATAATAACAGTATAAATTAACAAGAAGAACACTATGACGAAGGTGATAAAAGGATTAACATCAGTACGATACCACAGCCATTATTATGTAACACTTAGCACTTGGATTTATCTAGAATTAGGATTTGATTATCTTTAATATATTATGCTATATATACGTTGTAATTGTTATTGTGTCTACTTATATTTTACGGAGGTACATTTATTTCTACTTTGAGAGTCGTGGAATTACTCTATGTGTCTAGTACAGTGTCCTACAACTGACATTGAATTTACGATGATTTTAAAATTTTCACGTATACATTTATTTGAACGTCTAATTGATTGATTCTTGTCTTGGGGCTCGACAGTGTAATACATGCCTTATACGTTTCCAATTGATTTAACATTTTGGTAGTCTGATAGTCACAAATCGGTAGAACAGTCTTGTAAAGTGGTGTATATATTTGTCATTATAATATGCTTGATTTCTGAAAGCATTCAATGAAAATCCCACTAAGTTAAAGACTTTTGCAGTAAGTGTTACTGAAGAACGTGATAAAGCTAGATTGTATGTTACTAAATGGAAATTTTATTGAAAGCTTTCAAAAAAATGTTTTATCCGAGATTTTCTTTATCCTGGTGTTATTTGGAGCTTGTAAAATTTGGTTATACATGTATTTGATCATAGTCATATCTCTCGTGACGGCGAATGGGCGTGCTGCGCACCCGCTCTTGGGGCATGTCGTCCAGGGTCTCGACGCTGCTCCGGTCTGATGAAGTTAGAATCGATTGAGCTGTCATTGACTTCCGTCGAGATTTGGGCGACTTGCCCTTCCCCTTATGCTAGGAGGTTTTACTCTGCTTTTTTCCAGAAAGATAACATTGAACACAAGTTGGGTGCTCAATAGCTTTAGCAATCGATTCTGTTGATTTCGAGACAACGATGCCCATTTTGATTGCTTTATCTTCTGCTTTAGCTAGTTGAGAATAGTGAGTCATTCTATCCAGCGAATTCGTCCCAAGGCGCGCTAATTTCTCTCCACTGGATTTAGAAGATCTTCGGCTTAGATTTGGTGACTTGCAGGGCGATTTATCGAAACTGGCCTGTGGGGTTCGCATTATTCCTTTTTTTGGTGCTGGTTTTGGTGATCGTGAACGATCAACGCTATTTTCACGTGATTTCATGATGCTACCGCGCGGAGATCGAGATCCATCAAAGCTTTGCTGAGGAGATCGCGATTTGTCGATGGATCCTCGGGGAGATTTTGTTTGGTCGAAGCTTCCTCTTGGGGACCGATGCAACGCTTTGGTTTGCTTCAGACTCGATTTATTAGGAGACTTGCAAACGATCACTTTTGTGACACGATCCCGATCCGGTGAGGTGTGGTCGACGGACCGATTGGGTGACCTATCTCTATTGATGCTACTGCCGCTGCAGGATCGTATGACTTTGATCCTCTTCTCGGGTACCGTGGAACTTTTTCTTTCTGGAGAAGATTTGAGAGACTGCGATTCTTGCTTACCTAGTTCCTTAACCATGGTGGGTTGATACTGGGTGGGCTGATGTGACGACTGGATGAGCCGGGCCTGGCTGCCCGTGCTGCCTGCGCTCAGCGTCGACGTCGTGCTGTGGAAAATACAAACACTTTGTTTAGTACTCTTACGTCTCTTTGGCTGCATAGGGAATCGTCGAGTGGATCATCAATTTTAATTAAACCGCCACCGGTCGACAGTAATGCTCGTCAGCCTTCCATACAGATAGTGTATCAGGCCACGTGCGCGTACCTGAGCGTGAGGTGGTTGGGCGTCCTGCCGAGCCCGCGCCGTGCGGGCGGCGGCGGCTGCTCGTCCTCGCCCTCGGACTTGCAGCCGGGGTCGCTCTTGTCGACGTCGCGCGCGGGCGGCGGCGGCGGCGGCGCGCGCTTCGGCACGCTCTCTGTTAGTAGTGCCACATGCTTTTGTTAGAACAAGCGAAAAATAGGAGGCTGATTATTTCCGAATATCTGAGGCGTTACAGCATATTTCAGCAGATTAATAATTTGAAGTTAATGACGTAAGCTGAAGAGGTCATTATGCACACAAGAAAATGGTTGATCCGCACGAATTTACTCGCACGTAACGGTTGAATCGACACCTTTAAACATTATTATTTATTCTGTAGGCGATTCGCACGAAGTTAATTTATTTGTGAGAGAATTGACAACTTCAGAAATAAGCATTAGGCAATTGTAATATTTTGAATTTTACGGAATAAAGTACACTAGCGCACAGAAGTGATAAGTATTGGAAATATAAAATCTGTATATTATTATATGAAGTCAATTTGAATTCATAAAATGAATATGTTCTGATGTACTTTTATCAATTTAACGAAGATATTTTGGTACTATCTATTTGTCCCAGTCGTTTCTTTTATCTTAAATTAGTTATGGGCCCAGACACCCGAAGTACGAGACTCTAGAGAGAAGCCTGGAGAGTTCACTGACGGAAGGGCAAAAAAAAAAGTAAAGAGTAACATTAATTTATTTTTCAAGCAACGAAACAATTATTTGTATAAAGGAGCGAAGATAACCAATATGTTTAGAATCGAGCCCCTAAACAAAGAGAATTATGGTAGCTGGCACACACTAATAAATTAAATTCGTGCGAATCACCCAGTAAGCCGAAAATTATGTTAGGTACTTTGTTAATCCATTATTACTACATCCAAGTATTTCTTCAAAAGCGGTTAACAAAAAACTTGTCTAAACTATCTAAACTAATATTTGAACTAAAGAGAAAATATTTGATTTTTTGTTTGTTACGCTTTCACGCTAAAACGGCTTAACGTATTTGGATGAAATTTGGCATATTAGTAGACCATGACAAGGGTTAGGACATAGAACACTTTTTGCGCGCGGGGTGCAGCTAGTACCAGATAAGTTATGGAATCAGGCGTTACTTTGCGGAAATAGAACTAAGTATTTTTGCACAACATTCTAATTGTAGGTACCAGGCTAGAAGAAGCTAGTAAGTACTAACCAGTGGCATCGCCGAGCGTCTTGCTGCGGTGCCTGAAGGTGGGCTCTTCGGGCGGAGGCTCTGGTGGCGGCTCCTCAGCATCCTGCGAATTCTCGCGTGATAGGTCACCCACCTGCAAGGGGTATGGTATTTGAATGAGTTTCGCAAAGAGATAATAATATTTAAATATTTTCGGAGTTTCGAAGTTTTTGTTGTTATTGATGGTTCAGGTGAAATATACGCACTATAGTAGGTAGTTACTTAAGTAAATAAAAAATGTCTTTCGTTTAAACTTCTATCTAAAAGTATGTCAATTAAATCAGAGAGTCATAAATTCTAAGATTAATGAAGGCTTTGGGAGTATCAAATACGTACCTCAATATTTCCAGCCGACAGTCGTTGTCCAGTGATTTTAGGCTTCTTAGTTTTGCCGAGGGTTTGTGATCCTTGCATCACTTGCACCTGTGCAAACATTACGTCTTTTTAGGACCGAAACATTAGCATCCAAACGAAAGGTGAACTGTCAGGTAGGTCATCTGCCGGATGATGAGATGGCATTGTCAAAAATGCCATGAAACAATCTTCATGGCCATCTTCGTACATATGGCACAGTGCGCAGCCATTCGTATGGCAAGGCTCTTTAGAAAAAAAATCGGCTTTATAGAGCTTATAATTATTATATCTATACAAGTATCTTTTTAAAACCTGATGTGTCAATATGTTAATAAAAATTATGTTTTTATCTCCTTACATCACATCACGATACAGAAAACAAACAGAGCAAAGTTAAATAAGAATGTCAAAGTTAAGCCACCGACACATTACTGTGTCGTGTTGTGTCGTGACGCAGGATACACCAATGAAACGAAGCTGTTCAGGACTACGTCAAATCACAAAGAGTTTTGATTGGCTAACACTGCGGCAGAAGGCGTCACGACACGACACAATACAGTAATATGAATCCGGCTTTACCTGGTGCTTGGGTCTATCACGATCAAGCGTGTGTGGGGCTCGCGGGGGCGCGGGCGCGGGGCGGGTCGTCGGCAGCGACATGTTGCGCACCGACTCGCGGATGATCTGACGGATCGTCTTCAGGAACGCGTTGCGGAAGTCCGCCGTGCTATAGAGATAGCCAGTAGTAAGTATGGAATCATATCTTGATTTTTTACGGTGGGCTTTTCGAAGTTAAAGTAAAATATGCGGCAGGAAAGATTAGCTAAGTTGATATCGGCGAGATTTTATAACTCGCGTTAATTAGTGAAGATTGCTAAGCTTAAGGTGAACAACTTATATAAGTTTCGTTTCTTGAGTGATATTTTAATAACCTTTCAGAAGCTCAATTCTAAAAGAATGTAAAATAAAAGCTTGAACTTTAAAAACACGAACCAAATCAACTTTAACTCAAATTGATTATACAACACGACGCCTCAATCTATCATTGACATTTAAATAGTTTCAAAACTAAAGTTCGACTGGAATGGTAATCGAATCAATCATAGTTTCAAACTCGCACCTGTTAGATAGTACGTAAACTTTCTCGGAGCGGCGCTGCAGTTGGCTCCGCAAATGTATGAGCTCCCACAGGAAGTGACTGTCCATGTCTTTGGCAGAGGAGGCCCGAACTTGCACCTCGGTTACTGGTATCAGAACCTGGTATCTAATTATTTCTACCTCGTTGGAACTATTCTTAGATGATACACCCTAAAAAGGTTTAGAGAATTAGTATTTTGGAGTAAACATTATAAAAACTACCCGTGATTAAATCAAGGTAAGGACTACGTACCATAAGTTTCTTCTTCTGCCTCAGTCTTTCTTTACAGAGGAAGACAACAGCCGATTTAAATACAAAGCACATTGCGTGCAATTCCAATCCTTTTTTTATTTTTCCTAAAAAGTCTGAAATATTTAACCATTCTACTCCACCGTAGTATAACAAATCGCCTGAAAAATAAGATGAGTTTAGTACACCGTCGAGACTAACTTAACATTTATTCTACAATGTTTTAATTTGAGATACAAACCAGGACTTAGATCTATAGGTTGCTTGCAAGACTTTTGATGTTGTCTAAACAAGTGATCAAATATAGCACCATATTCTTCATGTATTCGTTGCATTTCATTTATGTGCTCTGCAACTTTTTCCATACCTTTCAGAGCCTCTGAAATTATTACAAAAATTATCGAGACATAATTCACATCCTAAGAAACCCTTACAATAAATAATAAATCTAAATGTCAAGTTCCTTACCCACTAAATGGAGATGTTCCTCCGAATTTACATCAGTCAAATTTCTCAATTGTTGAAGTAACAGCGGATATTTTAATATCCGCTGAATGGGTTTTATTAAGTACGACTCCAATGTTGAAGAATGTTGCTGTTTTGGATTTCGAGCCGCAAGAAACTCTTGTAAAGCTTGATTACCTTCATCTATAATACGACGGCGAAACAAATTATTAAACACCATTCGAAATTGTATAACAAGTAGGTACTTACTGAAAATACGTAGGTATACTTACTTGGATGTAATACTTTCTGGGCTTTACTGTGACTGGCACAGAAAGAACTGTATAATTTGAAATGGTTTACGTAGTACAGGAAAGCATTCCCGACTGAGAAGAGCACATTCTGCAAAAAATATAGGCGCTGCAGAATACTGAGAAAAATTACACGTTAATACTACAAAGAAATGGTTAATTTGTACCTTAAACTGGTTTGAAAATTCAAAGTGATGGAAGTTAGGTTCAGCCTCAAGCGCTTCCTCTAAGTTTTGTAGGAATTGTCTTTGGAAAGTCACTATCTCCTGTATATTGCCGAACAAAGCGTTGATCTCGGCGTTTGATAAAAAAGTTTCCTTCTTGAGCGGCTCCAGGTAGTTTTCCAGTAAGTTGTTCAGGTGCTGGAAGTAATAACGCTCCGTGTTATATTCTACGCGTGTCTGAATTAACATTTAAACTTTTTGTTTCAAACTCGATTCCACCCAGTATTACAACGTTATTGTGTTGTGTACGCTGTAAAAACGTTTTAAGTTGGATCAGTTTACTATCCAGTGTTTCCATGTAATTTCTCGTAAACCAAGAGCTTGTTTGAGACTAAATACTGCATAAAGGGCTGTCTATAATAATTAGTACTTTGATATTGGAGAGCCCTGTTTGGTATAGCAATTAGTAAGAAGCCTATATATGGCCGCAGTGGACTACATAGTTGCGGTGGTATTGTTGCATACTGTTCAGAATTACCATGTATTCTCTCGAGTAATGAGAGTTTGTTTGACACCTGAAACTTCGTAAAGGTATTCTTGTGATAGTTATTGAAGATCTTTGTGTTGTAGGTACAGGAATTAGACCGGTGCCTATGTTTATTCTAAGGAAACAATCTCTTGTCCCTAGACCATCTATTTGTAAAATCTATCATCGTTCTTCTTATTTTCGTGTGGTTAGTGACTAACCTGGTGTAAGAGTTTTAAAGCCACCCATGGGCCTCTGACTTGGCTTCATATGCCGTCGAACAATATCTGTCAGGCGTGCCAGTTTCCTTACGATGTTTTTCTTCACAGTTTTTGAAGCAAATGATAATTATACAATTCGCACATGAATCCGAAAAGTCAGAGGTGCATCATCATTCAAAAGAAATATAGGTGACAAGATGTCGCTCAGTTTAGTAAGAGTCTACTAAGTTATCGCAAAATGATTACGATGATATTTTATTTATTAGGAAATAAAAATAAATTCTGAGTTTTTATAGCTTTACTTCTTCATTTGCCCCATCCATTATTTTTATAAGCACCTTGGTTGCGGTTAAAAGTTTTTTTATGAATCCCGCAATGTACCTCTAAATTTTGGATTAACCCCATTTAGGATTTATTTTAAAAGTAACTTTTTAATCGTGAACAGGTAGTTATATCGCTCAGCAGGTGCGACCAGGTTTGCCAAGTTTTAAATATGTTTTATAAATCCATCAAAACTTTTGGGCGGTGATGAATATTTATATGGAAGAAGATGACTTTTACTATTGCTTTATCTTTCATTCTATTTGAATCCGAAGATTGAATCGTGCGGCAGAAATCAGATTCAGGAATCGTAACAGCCGTTTATTAAGTTAGGAAGCAGCCTACCCGCAGCTGAAGTTATTTCAGTTCACGAGTTCCGAATGAACTACGAGTAACTACACGCGGATGTGTCTCGAAGTTGTTAGTTCGTGGATATTATAAGGATAACTAGTTGTGGAGTTAGTGCAGTTAGCTTGAATTGGGACCTGAGGATACACATCTAAACGTTGCAACGTTGTAATGTTGACATGATTTACTGGATAATTATCAAAAACGTGGAGTTTAAAATGCTGAAAACAACACATAATAAGTACTAAAGTACTTAACAATTTTATAGATTCTAATTGAGTAATGTAGTAAGTACCTATACACCTTGAGATTCAAGGATATAATTAAAGATGATTTGTCTTGATATTATTCAATTTCATCCGTAAATATACTTAGGATCCGATTGAAAGTTGTGAAGAGTACCTAAATATTTATGTATATTGAGTTCTCGAGCCTGTCTCTATCCACGAGAGAGGCTCGACTTAGTGTGGAGTCGACAAGTAAAAATACTAAAATTCTTCTATTCTTCCTTTGTTACATTTTAGGAGTAGAAATAGAAAATAGTTTATTATACAGGTAATACATTAAGTAGGGACATAGGTAACACCCAGGATGAGACATCACGAGTAACTTGAAATATTACCTACTGCTAGGTTTCAAAGTATTATTTGTCAGAGCCCCAAATATCTTGCGGCTCGGGATTCGATTTCGAGTGGGTAGTTTTTAGTATTCGTTTTTATTAAATGTAAGAATAAGTACTTTATTTGGTTAATAAATGATTTATTACCTTGACATAGGCTCGTTCAGTGTCGACGAGCTCGAGCAGCACCTTCCGCAGCTTGTCGGCGTCGGAGAGGTGTCGCGAAGGCGTGCCGGCCGCGGCGCTGGCCACGCTGCCGGTGGGGCTGCCGCGCCGGGTCTCCGCCGGCGACCGGCACCAACCCGTCACCTGCTCCGCGCTCTGTACGGGCACACATTACTGAACCGTGCTACTAATATCATTATGATCATTGAGCCCTATTTTACGAACATGCATGTGTGGTATGTACCTACATAACGTTTAGCGTAACCTGTTACCCTGTGTACCTACCCACCCACGAACGAAATACCATTTTCAAAATAAATTAACTTGAAAGATTATGATACCAAACAAAGAGACACTTTCAGCAAAGATAAAATCAATAGGTATCTATAATTCCTAAAGGTAGAGGAAGGGATATAATAGGGGACGCTGACTGAATCTCTAGAGACGATTATTATTTTCGAGACAGACATTACCATGCGGGTACGCTAACGAAATAAAACGGGAATATTCTCGAAGAGCTAGATAATTGAATCGGGGATTAAGTCGCAGAGGCGTGCATGTGAGGAGCGTAGTAATGTCATTTTTTGTTATTTTGTAAAATACCTTTAGTAGATTTTCGATCTCGAAAGAGTTAGTTCGGGAGCTGACTTTGGGCGGGCCGGTGTTGACGGAGTCGCCCCCGTGAGTGTCCGTGTCCGGGCTGTACAACTCCTTACCTGTGCCGCATTCAATATCACATGTTATGCAAATCACACCTAAAATTCCATTAATGACTTGGGTAACTGATTTGTAAAATCTGGTACCGAATTGAAAAAAACTGAAGTATAGTTTTTTTCAATTCGGTACCATACTTTTAAGTTTCAAATAATTTCAACTGAATTGATACATTACTGATCATAGATATCACATATCAAACCCTAGTATTAACGTTAAGACTATAAGTAATTATTTATTTCTTGGCATAAATACTTATAAAAAGTACCCGGTAAACGTAGATTAACAAGAAAATACGTTCTTATTCCATGAAACTCATTGTTCCAGGTATGTAAATCTCGGTTTGCAGACGTATCTATAACAAACGAAGAAATGGCAAAAGTTTTATGAATATCCATCATTCAAGTAGATGGATAACATCAGGTATACAATGTAGGTAGCATTACTTTGGCATGATAAATACGGAAGACTTTATTATAGAGACGCTCCGACAGAGTTTTATTATATTCTAAACCGAAATTTTAACGTTTGTAGGAGAGTTCCGCGAAAACAAAATTGAATAGCTCATTTTGTACCTAGGCTTACTTTACCTTTTACACATAAACGTAGCTATATTAAATCATATCCCTTATCTCTTTGATATTTGCACTCACCCGATATAGATCTAAGCTGTAAAAATATGTCCTTTGGCACACATACTCACACAGCATTATATGTCAGTCAATATAATACTAACGATCTCTCCACAAATCCTCTTTTAATACGAAAAGATTAAGAAATGTGAAATCAAAATGTTCAATAAAACTGGTTTGAAAAGAGATGCTCAGATTTCAATAACATGAGAGGAAATTACACTGTTCGTGATGAAACTTTCATGTAAAGGCCGCTTTATGACAAGAAGTCACACAATGAGTTTTTGGCCGCGGTAAGTCAACATCGGGCACAAGCAAATAGCCCTAGGCGGGGTCGTGGCCTTTATTTAGAGAACCGGTATTTTTGTTGCAGAATTAGCACAGCACTGTCAGCTTCAATTTTTATCTGTCATTGTAGATTTAATGAAGACCTCAGAACGATTTAAAACTAAGAATTATGTTCTAAACATTAATGGATTAAATTGACTTACATTTTAACACTTACGCAGTACCTACCTACATAAAAATAGGTAGAAATATACATAGATTCCGTAAACTTCTTATCAATATTGAAGTATTTTTTGTTCACATTTCTATTGAGTGAGAAGAGTAATCATTAGTCGGGAATATCGTAATAAATAATGTGTTTGCGATAGTGAAAGCTTCCCATTGTTACGACCACCCGCGATTCGAAGTCAGGCCGCGTCAAGCCGCACTCCGATACTCCTATAGCCGTCATAAAACAAACAACAACTACACGTCGAGTCAATATGTCGTCATAATTGCCTCTTGTACGGCTGGAGCACGAGCCGTGAAATAAATTACTGCAAACCTTTAGAGAGGGCAGCAATTTTGGATCGGTAACTTTAAATAATGACCGGGCACCAGCATAAACGCCGCCAGCCAGAAACAAGAATGAAAAAAGGGTGGAAAAAATTCGTAAAGAAATAATAATTCTCAATTTACCTACTTCGTTTCACAAGGAAAACCAGGCGGACTTTCTCGAAATGAATTAAATTTAAATATGACCCAAACAGATTTCAACTGCCTTTTCGGGGATTAAAAATGCTCGTCTTGTGTTAAATGGGACAGGCCAGGAGCTTTAAGACTATTTAATATTCTTAATATGTATAATATATATATTCGGATACCATTAGGTATTTGGAGGCAGTTACTGTGAACACGAGCGGAAGACGCTCTATCTATATGAACGTGCTATTGTTACAAAGTTCATAACACACAATCATGATGAGCGAGCGAAACGTTCAATAAGCGTACTGGCATATCTTCCGTTTACTACGGCTTGTACAGGTTTATTTGCTCCATCTACATCGCTATCGTATCGCATTCTGATTGTGGCTTTCAAAGTATCTGATGACTGTGTGTACAGTAAACAATGCCTTCGCATAACTAGCACAGGTATAAATAACGACAATAAGCGAGAACCCGGAGTTATAACGATGATCGATAAATAATCCGCATCGTGCGATAGTAGGTAGTTGTTATGCACAAAGCATTACTGGCTGACAGCCACAATTCGAAAATGAAGATTCAGGGTTATTCCGCAACGATGCCAAGTATTACGTAAAAGGAAATATTGAAGAGTTGCTTGTTAGACGCTATGGCACAACAAATAAATAATAAGTACCTATTCATGTCAATTTATTCCATAATTTCATTATATTATTTGACATACGTACTGGTTATGCTAATTGGGTAGCCCACGCGTTCATTAACATTAACGATTGATGAAGCTGTGCATTTTTAAAATTTATTTAATCATTGAAGTTGTAAATTAATTTATGTGATTGTTTCATGAAACAGAAACACTGTTTTTAAGTGTATACCTTTCAAATGGTTAAATACTGCATTACTCAAATTTTCATCATGACGTTGCGGTTACTTTTCAATAGCCATACAGGACGTAAGCTAAAAACGTTTCGCTAAGCAATCTGCGTCGTCATCGAAAGTGAAAAATAGACTGTGGGTAGCATGAAAACATTAGGAGTATTCATAAATACACGATATCATGTTCCTACTTACTTGTACCTATACTCAAATTTAATGTTTAACCGAATCACCCTCTATTAACCATTTCGTGTATGGAAGATTGATATTAAAAATAATCGTCTAAAAAAGTGAAAAAGCCGAGGATTGACGTTCTGTGGGGGACGCACAACATACAAAGGCACAAAGTAGGTATTTACTGACGGTTTTAAAATAGATGAAGAGGAATGTGGTTGAGTACTCACTCCAGGCGGGTGCGGGCACGATGAGGCCGGATATCATGTCGTCGGAGATGACTGGCGGCTCGCTGGGCGGCGGCGGGCACACGAGGGAATCGATTATGTCGTCCGTGGCCGCGCGCATTACGCCCGTCAGCTCCGGAGGCTCCGTACGAGACGACCTGGGTATAAATCGCTGCTCAAACCGCTATCTAAATAACAATCTTCTTCCAAACAATAAAACGGATTACTCGATTTACAGAAACAACACGTGATGTGTTTACTCTAGATTTTATATGAGCGCCACGATACTTGAAAGGAAAGGAACGCTGGCACAAAAGAAAATATCAAAGTACGAATCACTCGTTTCCAGCGTCGCGATCATCAAAATGAAATGAAAACGATTTATTTTTTCTGACGGAGACATGAAAAGCTCAACAATTATCAAGGCAACGGAATCGCAACTACCAAATAATCGGGATCCAGAACAGCCTTTTATAGTGATATACCATTTCAAGGAAAAAAGTTAGGTAAATTGTATTTTGATATTCCTTCCACTTTTTACCTTCGCACTATTCGGGATGGAAATGTTTCATGATAGGGTAATATGGATAATATGCGAACCTAGTTGTGTAATGTAAGTAAAGTAATGCTTTAATTATTCGCATAAACTTCACCAGGTTTAACAAGACAATAAAAGCGAGCGCCTTAAAGCCGGAAAGGCTTTATATGAACGGGGAGATGAAACAACTCACAACAATAATAATATCGTGTCGCGAGTGCTTGTTTTGAGATGACATTTGTTGGGGAGCATTATTTCACGCAGTGCGGGTGCGGTAACGTCGAGAGGCTCAATTGCGGTCGTTCACAATGGCTGCGGCACGGTGGCGCGGTGACGCGGTGACGAGCGACGGAGAGGCTGCGAGCCAGGTGGAGGCCGGCGCAGAGCTGCAGGCGGCCGACTATGTAGGTCGCACCGAGCGCTTCAGTAAACTTGTCGCGGCCGCGAAAGGTCAGGTGTATGAGGGCGGGAAATGCCGATGAACAGGCCTTCCACCCTGCCCCGGCTGCGCGCTCTTTAACTTCCGTTTTATTAGGTGCTAGGCGCCCGCTTTCCTGTTTGTCAGTGGTACTTAGAACCTTGCTAAATGGGAACGTTGTTCGACCTTTTTTATATTAAGAAATATACTCGCTGCTGTCTACTATGAATTATTCTATTTTAACGAGCCCTCGTAGCCGAGCTCGTCGATTAATGAAAACAAACAGTTTTTATTGATGTTTGAAAGATTTTCAAAAAGTTTAAACAAAATACTGGATTACAATGTTGTGTTTACGTTGTTATAATGGGGCAAAAATACGTGGGTTATGAACACACACTGAAGGCCACCGAAGTAAAAATAAACAGTGTCGACGTGTATAAATACCTCATCATCATGACGAGGGACAGTTCCTCTTGCAGAACGCTTTCCAGGTACATCATATCTAGGTCAGATACGATCGCTCCGTTGATTACCATTATTTCGTCGCCTTTGATTATACCTGACAGAAAAATGAAAAAGACTGTACTTGGAATGAATGCTCTTATTTTGTTCACATCAGGGTTACTAGTACACAATGTAGATTGAAATTTCAATACCCGCTCCATATGATTTCGACATTATGCATTGCTACGAGTTGAGAGCGGATGTCATTTAAAATGCATATGCATTTTATATATTTAGTAAAAAAAAGAACTTGAGATTTATACGTAGCAGAATGCGGCTAGCGGCAGCGTTGTCTGAAAATATATTATGCAAGCTACAGATTTCAAAGAACTTTTACCACAAGAAATATTATGACGTATTTTATTTATAAACTTCAGCGAAATGCAAGCGGTAAAGATGGAAATATAACGTTGAACGATGATAAATTACCATTTTGCATGGCGACGCTCTTGTCTTCAACCCGGCTCACGTAGCAGCAGAGCTCGTCTTGCCGCTCCGCGTTCTCAATGAGTTCGGCTTCTACACTAAAGCCCCACATTTGCTCCAGCGTTGTGCGTTGTAATTCTACTTGATACAGGATCTTGGCGCACACTTCCACTACTTCGTGGGTATGCAACTATATAACAATTAGATTGTAGCAATTAGATATGTGCTTAATGTATAATTTCCTACCGTGTTCTGAAATTGGTTTTGCTTTGGATTGTTGCGGCATTTTATTCGAACTGCATTTCAAAGGGTTAGCTTTCACGATGGTGGTTTAGAAACGTGTCAAACGCGGGCTTATAAATTGCTTCTCTACTTCATAGTAGCTCAAAGCGGACAAAATAAATAGCGAGAGTAGTAGTTATAATATTTAGGAACAGTTGTGTTTATTTTGAAAACAAACTGACAACCCGTCCACATGGAGCACGGTCCGAAAATTGATGATGGGCTCACACGGTCTTGTGGGACAAACGAGATAATTAGACGTAGGTATTCCTTAGCAGAATATGTGAGTATATGCAACAAATATAACTTTGAATACCTACATTGTTTTCGTACAGCAAAAGGAAGAATATATTAATTCATTTGAGAAAATTTACATTTTCTTGCCCTTTAATAACTTTTGCAAAATTTGGTGACATTTGCATTGTTTGTTTGTAGAGCACGTACCTACCTACTTATTGTAATTTATTCGCGTGAAAGTTTAATTGTGGGGTTCTGTTTTCATTATGAGCTGGTAATAAAGTCATTATCTTTTTAAAATATCACCAACCTGTAGTGCTTGTAATGAACGAAAAACCTCGTGAAATTTACACTTTTTTATTCTGAGCCTCTTGTAACAGACTTTTTTAATGGCCTTTTGTTTTAAAACATGATGAGGGAGAATTACATACACGGTTAGTATAATAAATGTAATCCTCATACTGTCGGACCTCAATCAGGGCAAAGCCTTTCTCGCACAACTAAAATGCTTTGGTTTAAAATATAATTAGGTGGATTAAGCACCAACTTAGTAGATTAAGTATTTCATTTGACTTGAATTCATACTTTCTTATTTTGTAGCCACAAAATAATAATTTTATCATAATATAAATAAACACAGCTGAAGTTAGTCTGAAAATTTTGACATGTGAAATAATAATACCTGTCTCTACGAATTTTGTTGCGCTCAGTTCCACCTTCCACTCAAAGGATTACGAGATCTTTCCACAAATGGAATTCGTCGAACAACAAGCAAAATGGGATTTAACTTCGTCATATGCATTCCGCATTTGTTGATCCTAAAGTAACAGTAATATAACTTTTTGATAACCTTTCCACGCTGTGTCGCGCAAAGCCTGTGACGGAATGGGCCCTGTCAGACCCTACTCACGTCAACCTCGGTCACAAAACATTTATACTTTTATTTTCACTTCCATGAATGTGTGGCATATTTGTATAATTTTAAAGTAACCACACGTTTATGTTTAACATTATCGTGATTTTAAATAATAACATTTGTTATCTTAAATGGTATCTTGTATTATTTTATGAATACAAAATAAGGTTGGCTACGAAATCGCTACGAAATGGCTACGAACATTTAAAGCGAGGGAGTATTTTGTTTCGTAGATTGTTCACTTGTTTGAATGTTCTTGTAGTTTACAAAGTGTTTATGAGAGAACTATTTATAGATTTAATGAGAACATTACGTAGTGTGTCTAACAATATCTTTTGAGTGGAAGACTTGACTAAAACGTGAACTAACATTTTTTTAGTTCACATTTTAGTCAAGTCTTCCACTCATACACATTATACTCTTTACAAAGAAACTGGAACTACAAACTTGTGCTCTTTGAAAAGAATTTATAGAAAAGTTTCTGAAATAATGTGTTTTTTTAACTTCACACTCTACTGGAAAATTCTACAAGTTCTCCCGGTGGACCGAAGTGCGAGTCCCAATTTGGAATCATGTGTGTAAAGTACCTATATATTGGGATTGCTAAAATATTTTTCATTATTGTGTATACGTAGCTGAATCTCGAGGATAGGTTTAGTACTTACGTAAGTTTCAATAAGATCGCTGCGATGGGGAACGAAATAGTTATGGTCTTCCATGTCGCGCCTCTTCTTTACCCTGACAAAATGTTCGAGAGCGTTGAGTGAGCGCCGTGCACACGCGGCTGCGAGGAATTCTTCGACAGACATGCCCTCGCGCACGCCCACCGTCGCAGTGGTTCCCTCCGGAAGGGACACGCGCACCGCGGCCTCGCCATCCTCCCGGGACATCTAGTATCATATTATTGTTGTTTTGAAGTTCGGAGTGCAATTGGCAGCCAGCCATTTGTCTATTTTTTTTTTCAAAATTGCTGTTTTACCGTTTTGTTGATAAAACTAAACTTACTTGCAACTTACTAAACTTCATTGCAATGTTTGACTTGACCTATTTCTTAAACTTCTATTACAATAAAAAGTTATTCCTTCCTATGTGAAAATAGTTTCGCAACAGAAAATTCGAAGACAACTTAGAACAAACGACATAACTAAACTGAATCAACACTTGGAAGCAAATCCCTATTTCAAATTAAATTATAGCGAGTCAGGGAGAGCAAATCTTGTGCTCTGTTCACTAGTGCCGACACTTCTATTCAAATAGCCCCCGAGCTGGGGTTAGATTGGACCTATAAGAGTTTTGTTTTGATAGGTACCTACGTATATAAATTTGAATAAGCAAATTATTTATTCTACGATAAATTTTATTCAACTTATAAAGCAGTATAATTTATTTTTTGCAATAAACAAATGTATTAATTTACTTTCATAACATGAATTTCAGAAACGAGATGAACAATTTTAAATTCTCGATAAGTTATATTGTTACAATTTCTGAATTCCGGAATGCATTAACAGAAATATTCAATAGGTACTTTTCCATTTTACGGTTTAATAATTCCAGAATGTATTGCGAGGTCACTGATGTAGGCAAATTGGTAATTTACCCATTTACCGTTATTGATATTACTTTTATTTCAATGTAGGTATTTAAAACTTATTCATATTTTCTATGATTTTTATGTCTATCTTCGGAGAATTAATAACGTTATCCAATCTGCATCCTAATTGCGTAACACACTTATAATTACAATCTAAATTATTTTGAAGTTTACATAGGTTATATTTTTAATACATTGCTTCATATGTTCGAAAAATCCGTCTGCTCAACAACGTAATCAACGCAATGAATGTTGTTGAACTGTCAAAATGAAAGCCATTGCTACTGTCCGTGTGTTACGCAATTTCCCCACTGCTCGTCAATAACTAAATTATTACGTTAGGATTGCTGAAACAACAACATCAAGTAATGACAGGCAGTAAGCGGCGAGTAGTTTGCCTCGAGTAATAGTCTTTTTTCGTGACGTCCTGTATTACGTCCTCGCCAAGGATTAGGTGACACGCCACATCGGCATTTCCAATTCGGAAGCTTTGTTGTGGTTTATATTATGTTCTTTCTTTATGAGACTATATAGTAGGTACATCGATAAGAAAACGTTTGGTAACTGGATGGTACCATATTACCGTAATAATTAATTGAAAAAAAAATCGAGTACGAGCAGATAGATGATTTTTTAAATAGTTCTTTATTTGTGCATCAACAACTTGAATTTGATGACTACGCGACATTCCCATTAGTTTTATTCGCTTCGTGCTCTCCTATAGCTATTAAACAGAGTAAATGATTACGAAAGCACATTCGCTATACATGTGGCTATGTACGAGGCACGTTTGTACACTTCCAAATGAGTCAGCTACCTGAGGGGAAAGCGCTCACGTATATTACTTACGGCCATATTCAGTAATACAACTGCTTTTATAGCTCTTTAACGTACGAAGCCCTTAGTTTCTTTCTTGCCACACATAAAGCTTAGTTTATTACCAAATAAAGTATCTTTTGTGGAAAAACTGTACTGTGTACCATCATTCATGGGTCTTGATTTCCAAGAATGCATATCCAGATATACATAAACTAAAGAAGAAAATAATATTTTTCAGAATACAATACATTTATTTACAGATCGTTGTATGTGTGTGAGTTAACGACCCTCTACGCAGCCGTAGCAACTGGCGTAGCACGGTCTACGAACTAGTTCACGAATTGATTTAATTTTTGCAAGTGGAGTATGTCGGCGAAATATCAACATATTGCATGTTAGCAGATTTTCAAGAATAATGAATTGTAAGCGAATATTCTTATTTTGTTAAATGGGTACAAGTGTCGAAATATTTGGGCAAACTTTACATAATTATATTCATATGTAACTAGTAGTACCAATTAAGTACTGCTACGAATAAAAATTAATACTATTATTAGTACCTATTTAGGTCGCTACGTGCTGGTCGGACCAAACATAAGTAATCGACACAAGAAGAGTAATAATTAATTGAATAGTATTCCGATTAGATTCTTTCCGATGTATTTACCTAAATACCTTTTTATGGAGATATTGAAATCAAAAAAGAAACACTTCTGAAAACACAATATTAAAAAAATGGGTTTTGAAAAATGATATAGGACTCCTTAATTTTTTTTAAACTGACCTGCATGGATCGTCTGCTGGATCCAGAGTTGGATCGCGATAGTTGTGGCGCTCGTCGCTTGGTGGCGCCGCGCCCGGCCAGCAAGTTGTTCAGCAGCGACGGCGACCGTGCGCAGATGAACGCGTGGAAAGACGACACGGTGAACACGCCTAGCTTGTTCAATGTACTCTTCGTGCCACGGGACACGTGCGTCAGCAGAGACTGTCACAAACATCTCTATCAGTATCACACTTGAAACATTAGAGCATATGAAATAAAAAACTGGCCTCTCTAAAAGCAGTGTTACATATTTTAATGGATACAATAACTACCGAATGTAAGTTCCATTATTTCATGTAGTTCGTATCTTTTGCTCATAACATATTTACATGGATATTTTTATCCTCAAAAGGATATTGATATATCCGTTAATCAAACCCATTTCTGTGCAAAATTGTAAGCAACTTTTATTATTCGCATGTTGGGGACCATTATGACGTCCCGTGACATGGGTCGTGGCGTAACAGATTCCAACCCCGTTCCCCGGTCAACGGAACTGTCAATTTGATAGCGAAGCCAACAAATTTCCTTTCTCTGTCACCTCGATGAAATCACTTGACAATTTCAACACCCCTCTCTTGTCTTATTATCGGGTGATAAATTACGATCAGCGCGTTGTTTTCGTTATAATATTTGGAAAACAAGAATTATGAACGACTGGTGAGTTAGCATAAATAAAACTCAATAGACATGATTTATCGAGGTGAGGTTTATATGAGAAACGTCGAAAGTAATAAATAAAGTCAATTTTGTCAAACTTATATTCAATAAAGAATAGTTCGAATCGCAAGAATGAATCCGAACTACTGCTACAAACAAAGTTGTTGTGGGCCAACACCAAATAAAAAGTTATGGAGATTTTACTACTTCATTAGGTAAGGTCACTTTTGTAGGGAGAAACGGAAAACTCAATTTCGTTGAACATTTACCTTGGGGTTGGGGAGTTCGCCGCTCTGAAGGCTTGCCATGTAACAACGCAATCGGAATTGTTCACAATGAAGACGTTCGAGATTTTCTTCCCACTGGAGCATTTGGACAGCTAGTTGTGCCCTTGTCTCGGGATCAGAGACTACTGATTGTTGCAGATCTGCCATGTGCTTTAGCTTGTGATCCTGTAATTGTAAAGAGCGTTACTTATGCAAAAAATGTGTTACTTACAGACAACTGGGCTTAAAGTTAAGTATGCGTGTAACATATTTTGAATAGTCCGGACGCGGTCCTCGAACTCGCGCAAGGATGACGTGTGCTATGAATATTAATAAGCGCGTGCTCCCACCTGCCCGTGATAACTATCACGGCGATAAAATAGATTGTTTCCAACTACAAGCATGTGTTCCCGACCTTAATTACGGTATCCATTTTGAATATTTTGCAACACAAGAAGTCATTTGAAATTCATAAAGTCATAAAACTTTGGGGCTTGTAATTAAGATGGCAAATTGCAGATAGGTGTTATTATTTTTCTGACTAGTTGGCGTTAAGCTTTATAATATTGAGTTATACTGTGAAACTAGTATAGTTTAAACTGTATTGCTCTTTGATTGTATCTTAGCCAATGCAACTCCCAACACTGCAACCCGACAATCGTATTTGCTTCATTTCCGTTACAGTTAATCGAAAACATGTCTGACAGAGCAATTCGCATGTGGTAAATATGTAGTAGTGTGAGGTGGCCACAAAGGCTTTGATGCGTGCTGCGGTCACCCGGTGCGGGTCAGAAATTGGCGCGATTTGCTCGACGAACGTTTCGAACCGCACGCCGCCGACTCTGGCCGGAGTCCACATATGTATTCAGCTAATACATAATATCGCTAGATAAGAAGCTTGCAAGTGACATGCTGCTGTCTAACAATTTCCTTTGAGCTAGTGTTATGTAATGCTACTAACTATATTGCTTTTATATGACTTTTAAAATAATAAAAATCATATTAGTATCTATTTTAATGAGAAAACCTCAGTGATGCACTCTACGGGCTTGTTATTTTGTTTTTTTTCAAGAAATAGCTACTTAGTAAATCAGTTATTTGTTAGACATTTATTTTATTTCTAATTTATTGTCAAATGGCGATTAGAATTTGTTTTTCATCGTAGGCTCTATTTCTCGCTCTATAGGTACGATGTGATCAGAGTTGTTGCATTCACAGAATTTGTGATTAATACGGCATTCACAACACAAAAGTGCGGTGAGGCACGTGAAATTGGTCTTTATGACTATGTGTGTTATGGGCAGAGCGTGAAATCGCTCGACGAAAGTAGATTCATGGTATTCAAACAATGGCCTGTTGGTTTAGGTCATGCGATGCGCAGTTTGGGTCGAGCGGTGCATAATTTCTCAGCGAGTTCACTTTGTATTTCAGCACATTTTCATTTGTTCAGCTGCGAACAATATTAACTTTGCGTTCAACTTTATTAGCCAGGGCCGATTTTATAGTCGTCAGATTACTGATATCCGAAGAATAAATATGGCAGATTGACGTATTTTCTATACAAAAGCTACCACACCGAAATTTTTATTCCTCAGATAAAAGTTATTTGAAGATTGAAAAATCGGCCCGAAGCCTTTATCTGCTTAAGTTTGACCGGAACAAATCAAAACTATGAATAATCATAAAATTGTTTGTTGTGCCTGTTTAAAATAAAAGAAATAAAAGTTGATAACAATAATATTGTTCGAATAAACAAATGACGAGGGCTGGTTTGAGGCGGCACGTGAAAAAAGTTCCTGGAAGGATTTTGGGGAGGCAGTGCTGGGCAAAATGCCCAGCACTGCCTCCCCAAAATCCGGAATAAACTAACAAAAAAAAAAAACTTACAATAAGTTAAGTAAGACTTGTGAGTTGAGTTCTATTATAAAAAAAGCAAAATTAAAAATAAAAAAAAACCCACGATGGTTAAAAAGTAATTGGATGTCGAACTAGTAGTTTTGGAGAAAAATGGCAACATGGATTTGCAAAAACAATGTTTGCTGCAGCGCTCCCTGGTGAGTTGTCACCGTAACACCTATCTAAGAACGTGCAGCAATCAAACCCGAACCCATAACTGAAAACTGCATGAAAAACGAAAAAAAAAAATGGCGACACGGATGCACTGTTTGTGCATCCGTGTCGCCATTTTTTTTTTTCCTCTCACCCTAAACGCATATACCGTCTCCGTTCCGTCGTGGGTAAAAATCTACATTTAAAGGGACACACAACCTAGTAAATGAATGTACATTTTATTTACTTACAGATTCGATAGCCTTTTCTAGGCGGTATATTTCCTCCTGGAGTAAATGAAGCGTCCCAGTCTTGCCACGGTGACGAGCGAATGCAGCGGCACAAGCACTATGTATGCTGTTCACCCAGTTTTCGAGCTCAATCTACGAGGTAATTTATTATTATTATCACATTAATTATGTGGAATTAAGCTTCCGAAAAAATGCTAAAAGTTTTTTTCAGTAGATACTACAGTGCTACAAAACAGAAGTTGTAAACTTACTTGGCACGGTGCTTGGAACAAGTAAGCATCACCGAATGCGGTGCTCAGACAAAATATGTGGTCGCGTTTGGGGTGCTCAGGAATCGGCTGCATGATGGCTCCATCGACTATGATCAAATGCTTGGGAGCCGCCTCCACGGAGCGGCCTTCGCGAGAATCGCAAGGATAGAAAAGCAGTGTAGTGCCCTTCAGGCACACCCAGTAGCCCTTCCAGCCACGTTTGCGTGCTAATTCAATCTGATGCTTCTTACGGAGTAGCCATTTCTTCACACTCAAAAACCTAAACAAAACGTTATTCTTATTCCACTTGCTATTTGATATATTCCGGAGTTAGTTACGCTACAGTGGTCTGCAGAACAGGTACCAACCAAGATTTTTTAATTATGTGGTTATTGGTAGTCATTGATTATGGAGTACGTATACTCTGTAGGATCAATCAATCTGCCTAGCCTTTTACCAACTATATTGAGGTCGGCTTCCAGTCTAACCGGATGCAGCTGAATACCAGTATTTTACATGGAGCGACTGCCTATCTGACTACCACAACCCAGTAACTGGGTAATACGATACCCCTTGGTAAGACTGGTTGTCAGACTTTCGGGCTTCTGACGACCCGTAACGACAGTCAATGACAGCCGGGACCAACGGCTTAACGTGCTTTCCGTCCGAGGCACGGATGAGTATCGGTGTGTAGAAATGGTCACCCATCCACTGTATACACTGTAGGATAACATGGTGATTTTTTAATAAATAATTATATGTAGTAATATGGGAACTCCCCTCTCACAGAGAGGAGGCCTGTGTCCTAGCAGTGGGAACATTTATAGGCTAATGATGATGAATGATGAATATGGAAACATGAACTTTTTTTATTATTCTTTTAAAAAAGTGCTTTGATTTACCAGGATAGCGAAAAAAATACCCAATTTAAACTATAATTACAATATCAAATAGTACATCTATATAAGATCGCGTTTACCAAAATTTATCCGATATCAGTACACGGGTAGTCGAGCTTCGTTACAGTAACTAAGTCATGGCTTACGGCTATAAAGTTTCATAATAAGTTTACCAGAAACGGGTGACACCGTAATAACAGGTAACGTGGTCGAAGAAATTGTTTTATGATTAAAGGCTTTTTGAGTCAAAATATATGATTTCCATAGCAAATTAATTAAATATTCGAATATTGCAGTTAGTTAAATAAACTCTGTAACGTCATTAACAGGTGACAGTGGATTTCTTGCAGGTTCGCCTCATATGAAACGACAAAACCGTGCAGGTGTGTACACAAATTCTGATATTATGAAAGTGCCTCTGTGGTGCCTATGGTTCGGTTTGGTTTGTTTTGGAAGCACGGTCAAAATTAAGCTCCAAGCTCTAGTGGTTTAAATATTACATTATTACGGTTATTAGTCCTCGAGATATATATATTTTGGGTCTCTGATACCTGTAATAAATTTTAATGATATATTATTACTATTATAAGGAAATAAAACTTATATTTTTATTCAATTGCAATTTAATAAAATGTGTGTAAGTTTTATTTTGTCAACTAATTATCTTCGTTATTGATCGGAGTAGACTATAAGATAATCACAACTCTGATAACCACTCACTAATTCAAAAATAATGAAAGTCTTTGTATTACATAGGTAACGAATCATGAGATGTTATCCTGGTTCATTTCCGAATAACAAATAAAAAAACCAATCAAGGAAAGCTTCGGAAATTAATCATCATATTTTGATAGGTATCCAAGAATTATTGCCTCTTATAAATATTTATAGACTGAGTTCGTATTCATTGCAAATGGAATAAAAGTAGTACGAAATAATCTTAGTTCATTAAAAGCCAAATGCTGAGCTTGCGTTAGTGTAATTACCGTGCAATACTAAATAAATTAATGCTTTTGAAAATTAATTACAAATGAATTTAGTTTACTGCGAATACATTTTAAATCATAAGTCCAATGAAAGAGAATAAGGCAGTGAGAATAAAAAACTGTCTCAATGTCCTGGTTGGATTTGTAAGGATGCATAAGCAGTACCTGAACCGTCTTGTCTGCTCACTCTTTACGCGTTTACGACGTTGAATAGGTCACGGCTAAGATTTCCCTCCGGTCATTTGGAATTCATGGAAGAGGAATTGTAGCCTCAAGGAACATAAAGGACGCCGTAGGCTTTTCCTAATAGAGACTATGACACTCGACAGGAGGCGCCCGACACACGACGTCATCTCCTTTCCTTCATTCACATCTCGCTTACATTTATTAAAGCTTCTCGAAAACGACACAAAGGACAGGTATTAATATTAAGTCTTTGTTTTGTTCATACGGGCGCTACAGTGCACAATGAAGTGTCGATGTAAGCACACGATGCGAACGGTGAATACATGTTACATGTGAATTATGTACGATGGTGGAAGTAATTTTATCAAGCATTTTGTTATAAAAGTAGTTTTTTAATAAAACTTCAGTTGTAAAGGTAGATAGCTATCTATCTATATAAAACGGTTATAAAAAGACAATATATTTTCTCTGCAAAGGGAAGCAAATGCCTAATAATGAGGATAATGGTCCATTTGACTAGTAGTCTCGTGGGTATTATTGTTACAGTAGAGCTTAGGGAAGTCTGCTTTTTATCTCTTTACGAGTTTATCTCTACGACTCAGAAAAATACATACTTTTTCATGTCATATTTTCTAAATACGTGAGTTTTATGTTAGTTCCGACTAGATATATTTTATAATAAAGACATAAGCCCTGCACGACTTCAATTAGGCAGGTACGAACCAAAACTGACAGTTGTGAAATTGCGGTTCACCAAAACGTAACTACGTTATGGTAACCGTAGTTACCGAGTAATAAATTAAGTCATACATAATATATATCTCATGTTACATTTATTCGCATGTTCCCCGTTTATTGGATTATAAATATTCCTAGACTTAACCAAATAACTCAGACACCGTCTTGATATATTACCGCTCACAAACTATATCTTCGCTCCCATAATATATTATGCAGATTTACATAAATTCTATACATATAAGTATTTTATTGGACATTATGTATATCGAATTTCCGTTGAGCAAAGAGGACCTTGGCAATAGGCCGGAGGAACGCGGAGACGAAAGTATATGTATAGATTTAGCATGTACAATATTTTAGCTTGCGCTCTTCCGTTCACCGTAATATATCATTTTTATTTTGGGGAACCTTGGTTTGATAGAAAAAAGCTTGGTCTCAATTATTATTACAGTTGGACAAATGCTAACATTGCCAAGTAATGTTTTTGTAAAGTACAAATCAATATGTGTAAAACAATATTTGTAAAGTACAAATCAATATGTGTACAAATAATATGTAATGATTTCTTTTCATAGAGGAAAATTTGTTGCAAGTAGCAAAATAAAAAAATCACATATTTTCGAATAGATTTTATACCGACACAAACATTTCCCAAATTGAAATTTTAAGAATTTTCGGATTATCATTATTAGATAAGTTAAGTCTCCCAGTACCACGGTGATCATTTTGCTTTATTAATTTAGGCACGTGAAATATAAATGGGATCACAACTCATAATTAATTAATTGTTTTATTCCAAAAGGGACACAGAAATTATGAGAAGTCATAAGTTAGATAATTAAGAATCTCCTTACGTATATCAAAATTAGTTGGGTCACTAATATTTCTTCTTCTTCAAACATTTTAATAAGAATATTTCAGATTGATTAGGAAGGTAGGTAAAATCTCAATGTTTCATTTTTTCGTATTAAATCTAGAGTGAAACAGACTAAGTCCATAAACGAACTCTTGCTCCGACCGGGATAACGCTAAGTAGAAAATTACATTTGGATCTTTGTAAAGCTATAGAAGTACTTACCCGGCTTTCCTGACAGCTCCGGTGCAGTTGAAGGATGCAGCTGCAGCGCCCGTCTGCTTGCCTTTGTATGGAGAATTCATTGCGCTCTCGCCGGGGTCCTCTTCGTCAGACACCGCCGTCGTTAACGACATGCGATCATCGTCCGATATCTATACACAAATTAAACATTTTAATACGATACATTTTTGTTTAGGTGTAATTAGTTAATACGGAAATCTTATTTTGGTTTATTATAATCATGATGGTTGTACATAATAGGCCCACTAGAACTGTGCTAGGTCGATTAGTTGATTAAATATATGTCTTTTATTGAGAATTGAAAAAGAGTTGTAATTATAGTTTCGGATTATGTTTAAACCGCAACAACGACGTTCAGTTTATAGCGCGATATAACGCGTTTATAACGCAAAATATAAATCCAAGCAAAAATTTAAAATAAGATGGAGGTAATGTCAGCTCTGACGTAGTTTAAATCTCGCGCAAACAACATAAGTTCAAGCTTGGACACTTTCAACATTTTACAGTGTAACGCAGTTTTCACCCCCAGACCACCCTCGTTTCCACTTTTGAAATTGTTACCTCGCCTCTCAGGTACGAGGCTAGGTGCACAGTGGTGCAAAGCACAAGAACGAGTGCTAAACGAGACTGTTTCATTATTTTACCTGGAATATATTTCTTTTGAGATGAAATCTACTTTTAAGAATTTCAAAGTGATGTTATCAACTTTTGTCAAATTGATTGCTTTTAGGATGAATTTTATTAATTCAGTTATATTTAAAAGCCTCTTGGACCACTTAATTTTTGTACTTTATATTTACTCAAACGGACGTGACTAGCTGTAAATAGATTCGACTAAATATACAGTGTATCACGGTCTCATGTACCTACCTTATAAAGACGGAAACTGTGACTTACTATTCAGTAATGATGAAGGAATTTAAAAAATTTATATGTTTAATATGACAGTGAACAGCATGCGTAAAAGTCATGGAATTCAAATTGTAGCATCGTATGAGATAATTATTATGTTGTTAGATGTCATGCAAGTTTCCAACTACGAATCGTGGACTGCTATAAAAGTGTATCGTACTGTAGTCGTGTTGTTGCATAGGCATCTGTATTTTATATTTTTAGATCCCTACTAAATCTAGAATATTTCTAAATCTGAAAAGTGTTAAGCGTATTATGTTTGGAAGTTCTTGCATTTATTTTTAACGAACTTTTAATCTTGTGTAACAAACTTTTTAACATTTTTTTTGCGTTTGTTTAACAGAAAGCCTATTTTGATGATCAGCAAACAGTAGGTTTAAGGTGACTTTATTATTTTATAAAATACATTTTGTGTTGTGTCTTGCGCTTTTCATCACAACATATACAAGAAAAGAGTTGCTTTGAGGCGCATGCGGACCGCGGTAGCGCGCTCTCGGCTCGATGGCTCTTGAGGCCGCACAGCGCACTTGCCACCGCCTTTCACAAAAAAAGGAAGACTATATGCCACCACATATTATAAAATATACAATAATTGAGTCATGTTCCTTTGAAGTAGACCTACGCTTTGATATATTCCCTGACCCATTCACAATTTCTGCACGATGAACCTCTTAAAAGCAGGTTGTACAGCTTTACAAAAGTGTAGACAAAATTAATTTAAAATCCTCTTACAGTTGAAAATAAACTGAAAGGTTTGATGTTGTGAGTCGGACAAACGCATTAAATGAAATTGCATTTTATGAATTCCTTTTTGGCACCTCAAAGCTTAGTACCGGGCAACTCCGCTCTACCTAGATATAATACTTAATTGCACCTCGCTTAGTTAACTGGGAATCGCAACTCCGAACCAAACTTTAACTTTGGTATAGCTTAGCGTAATACCTACATAGTTTGATAATACGCCCGTCCGTCGTTTCTCGTCTAAGGTAGATAATGACGTTACATAGGCCAGTAACTTTTACTACTTCAGGATATTTAAATGGTTATCCCGAAGCGTGTTTGAACATAAGAATGTTAGCTATCTACAAATATCTTAAACATCGCGTTTAATAAGTCCGAAAGCTTTCGTTCGTTTAAATAGTTTTTGTTCCAGATCTTTTCGTAGACGCAGTGCATTACACAAAACAAAAAAAATATTCACTTCAAAAGGAAGTAATATTTAATACCTTTAAACGATTATGAAAGCAAAACATTACTAAGCACATATACACTGTAGTTTTTGTTGCCAAGCTGCACACGTATAAACGACAAACGAAAATCTTCTTCGTAGGTGTAGTCTGTCGGAAGATATTATTTGGAATAATAACAATTATGTGTTATAACAAGTTACTGATTAATAAGATAGTAGTTGCTGGACTCCTACATTTCCCAAGTACAGAATAAAAAGTAAATTTTACAATCAGTATTAATTTAATACCTACATATTTTAATAATGTAGTTATTAATACTATTAAACGAGCAATATTTGTCAATATATATAAGTATATATATATTTGTACTCACGATGAAAGTTGCAATATAGGGGTTTACGGGGGCGAAAAATCGATCTAGTTGGGTCTCATATCTGGGAAAAATCGTTTTCTCCGTATTTTCACCTGAGCAAAGCTCGGTTGCCTAAAGTTTAGAACAAGATATTGAATAATGAGAATAATGACATTAGAAAAATGACATGTCAGCATGGAATTAGTAAGTACCTACTATCATGGCAGTATGGAATAAGTAGGTAGTTACTATACATGAATTAGTATGAACTTTCCTATACTATTAAAAGGGCATTCTCTATTTTCATCAGAGCTTGGTCGCCTAGGTACTGTAATTATAATAATAACAATACATAGAAAAGGATATCGTTTTATTTTAAATAAAGTAAATATACACGAGAAATTGACGTCATCACAGAGACTACGGACCGCGACCACCATTAATTTACCAGGGCTCCTTGCTTGTAGATTTTCCATGAATCTACGTGTTAAGTTTACATCTTTTTTCTTTTTTTTTTTTAAACTAGGAATTTCTCCTGTATTGTGCGTGTGTTTACAAACATTTAAACTCACATACACAAACAGCCAGACACGGAACAACTACTTGTAGTTCATACAAATATTTGTTTCGTGCGGAAATCGAACCCGCGACACGTAGCGCAGCAGTCGATCGCTTAACCACTGCGCCAAAACACCAACAAACACAACATAATCTAAATATTATGAATATGTGTGAACAAAGAACAAAAAACACTAATTAATGTAAAAGAAACAAAACCCACAAAGCCTTATAGCTCAAATAGAGTAAAGAAAATAAAAGCCCTCATTAGCAAAAAGGAAATTGCAGTTTCCACTAAGAGGAAACTAAAATAAGGTCAAAATGTTAGGTATCTTCACCGTATTTTCTTCTCAGCCCTATTGTTACGTCTTACTTCCAACGCTGTTATTTATTACAATACGAACCATTATACGTTATGCAGGTATATATCTTTATGGTAAAAGTAATTTTGATGTTAATTTTGTAAGGGACCTAATATCTCACCTTTCTGAGAAATGCTTCATTGCAGGTTTGTGCCGTTCCTTTCCAATGATAATGTCGAAATCTAACATTGCCAAGCAGTCTTGTTCCACGCAGAATTGATACATCATACACTATGCGCCTTATGTTGAGTACATCAGTGCGTTTCTTGTACTTGTTCAGCTTACGCCTACGCACCATGCTTTCATCTGGCTCTGAATATTCACCTGTACTCGTGAGACCCTCTTCAGCTGCCCAGGCACTCAGTACGCTCTCTATAAAGCTAAATAACTGTTGCACATTGGGCTCTAATTTACTAGGTATGTAGAGATAAGGCGAAACGGTTTTTTTTGGAACAATAGCCTTTTCATCGGGCTCATCTTCGGGCGGTGGCGCGACATCGTGATAGGGACAGCTGTGAATTTTATGGTGATGGTGGTGGTGGTGGTGATGATGTTTAGATTTGCGTTTTGGCTCCTTCATCACTGAACTGCTGCCACCGCCGTCCCCTCTATCCCCAGTTTCACCACCACTCGAATGCGAGTCAACACTGCGCTCTCTGCGTGGTTTCGGTCGACCGTTCGACGTTAACGCTACAAGAGCTCCTGCAGCTAAACAGCAATGATGGGCAACACAGCAAAAGCGGGCATCGCCTTTACCAAGTCCTGTATGTGCTTTGTGGCAAAACGAAACATCGGGAACCCTCGCTCCAAGCGCTGCTAGATGGGCGCGGTCAGCGCAAACTTGCATCAACAAATTTTCGCCGAAGTGAACAGTCTTGTGTCGGCGTCGCCGCAGGTGCATGACACTTCCGCTGCCAGCCAGCGAAGGCGGTGCCGAGGCTGAGGCGGGTTTGGTGCGAGGCTCGAGCGCGCGCGCACATCGAGGCGGCGGCACGCGGTGCGTCTCCACCATCATCGGCAAGGAGCGGCGTCAGCGGCCGGCGCGCGAGCGTCACCTCATCACGCGTCCACTACACTCCGCTATTCTCTGCGTCCGACTACTCCCCAATTTTTAAGTTTTCTATTATGTTATTGCGAACATTATTAATGTACTTTAATTCTTTTTAAAGTCATTTTGAAGATTGATCGGAATCGCTTCACGATTCAAACTTCAAATATTTTCACTAAGCACAATGTTCAAAGTTTTATGATATAGATGCACGTCATGATATCTTTAATCGTCTTAATTATTTCATAATTTTCGGTTAAATTTAGTTAAGTTTGTAATAAGAAGAGTGTTAATGGGAAGAAGTGTGATATGAAGGGCAGTAATTCTACAGAATTGGGCTAGTTGAAGTTCTTTGCGTGTGAAATAGCTATATGTAAATGCTACATAAGCATATTTTATAGATATACACAAGATGTACAAAAGGGTCTGTTCTCCGATGAAAGAAAGTCCAGGCAGACCTAAAGTTACTCATTTCCACGAAAATTATGCAACCGTAACGATCTGATTGATTAACAAACTTCTGCATTTCCATTACTTAAATAAGATTTAATAAAACTAGGTGGTAGACCTAAAAGATGTAGTATCCTCGCGGTTGGTACGACAGATTTATGAGAGAATATGGAAAGCATAGAATGATAAGTAATAAATAGGTAGGCGTTTATAATAGAAATCCGATAAAACGTTCTGCGTTTGAAGTGGCTTGTTCCCGGCAGAGACGTTAACAAGCTGTCAGAATAATTGTTAACCAGATATTTTTATACCATTTTGTGGAATCTTATCGTAGTTAGATTTATTTCAACATTGGTCAGGCGATAAATTAGAAGAGAAAATAATGGACACGTTAAGTAACACCAACTTTATTTTTAATTATAATTTAAGTTTTTACTTGCCAAGCAACCAAGACGTAATTTTTAGAGGCAGGGAATCTGTAAGTTTTTCTGTTAACAAATATAAGTTGGACGTATTCACAAAATGGTAGTTATGTATCTTTTTGTAGTTTGGTAGCGTTTTAATTACGCTAATAGCTGGTGCGAACTTTTCCAAGTGAAGTAGGGCGTGACACACCACAGCAAAGCGACGTTCCGTTCGGGCGATGGGCTACTGGAGTATTTCATAAATTGTATAGTAAAAATATGACATATTATGATTTATCTGTCTGTTATATACAAATATATTATGATTATATGTATACCTAGTGGTAGAATCAAGTCAACCAATTATATATTTTCTCCGAACGAAATAAATAAAAGTTTAGTTATGAATTTATTAAAAAACTGCCTCGTTGGTCAAGCAGCCGCTGAACATGAGGTTCTGGGTTCTATTCCCAGATAGGCCACTATTGGGTTTTCTTTTTAGAAATTTCTTAGCCCGCGGAGTTTGGATTTGTGCCCGGCTATTGGCAAAAAGCTAGCCCCCTATAACATGAGACTTTAACATAACTGACGAAATGTGGGTGTACTAGGTACTTCTGAATAAAAAAAGATATAGAACCACTCAACCATAACGATTTTTGATAAAGTTATCTGCCTAGCTTTTTCCCAACCATGTTGAGGTCAGCTTTCAGTCTAACCAGTATTTTATATGGAGCGACTGCCTATCTGACCTCCACAAGGCTGACTACCCGTAACGGCTAACACCCATTTGCTTGACTTGGGATCTCGGTATGTACTGGTTGGTCACCCATCTACTGACCGACGTAGGCAAGCATTGCTTAAATTTGAAGATCGGTTTTTGAAAAAAACTTTTGATAATTTTTCCAAAGATACGGTATGGGCATTACGTAAACCTGATAATACTAGTATGTATTATTCTATTTACAATACTTTGGCGACCGTCTCTCCCTCCCACCGAGAGGAGGCCTGTGTCCCAGCAGTGAGAACATTATAGGATGATTATCATCATAGGTCTTTCCAAAGACGATTATAAAAGACAATATTAGGTTCTTGATTAAAACTTATTATATAGAAAAGCAGGTACATAATCAACTTTGAAAAACCTTCGAAGGTAGAGTCCATCTTATGATTGAAATGCAACATATAGTTAAACACATCGATCGGTATTCATTTGTAGATCTAACGATAAAAGCCATCGCAACAAATCACTTGAAAATAACGCAAAGCGATAAAGTAATGGAATTTAATCTCCAATTGGATCTGATAAATTGCCCTCGTTAAGTCGTTACCTTCTGTTTGCTATTTTTGTTATTACCGAATCTATTAAAGGAAAAAGTTTTTGAATAATTGATAGACAAAGCTCTTGCTGTAGAACCATCTTGTTTCAGACTGAGATTAATATTTAGTATTTGTCACTGAACAAGATAAACAATGACAAGATCTTTCAGAGATGTTTTATGGATTCTTTCAAACTAATTGTCAAAACTTAGAATTAATTTACAAACAATATAGCTGAAAACCAATTAAATATCAAAAAGGTAGTAGCTATTGTAAATACGAAAACATATAAATATTAAACATCGGTCGTCGACAATAGTAGAAGTCGAAATATCAACTTGGCATTGACAATACCACAAATCGTATATAGCGCTTGCATTACCGTTCAACCCGAGCGCGATATGAAATGTTGAAAATGGAAAATGTCATATTTTATTGAATCTTCTCTTCTTGAGCTTCTCATATAAAACATTATAAGCGGCTTTGTCTGTATCGTATTTAAATACATAAAGTATTGCAGTTCTTCTCTCCCCGTCCCGACGGGAATATCGGTAAACACAAAATCGAAGATAAAAGCTTTTCTATATAATGTTACATCGTATGAAAGGAATTAGATGTATTGCCGAAATAGTCATTCCTTTCGCCGTGTGTACAATACTCGCGTGTGATTGAGATTGCATTGAATGTTGAATCCACTAAGCAATTATGGATTCGGAATGAGTCACCGCAACTCGTGGACGTTTCCATCCAAGCGCCCTGCATTGCGCCAAATTCAGTTTGGTTTGATTCTATTTGTTCTTTTAATTGGAAAAACAACGACAAGCCAGACCTGCCATCTATATTTCAGTTGCCGTGTTCAGTTAAGTATCAATAAGTGACGCTGTTCAAATATTCACCTGACGTTCGTCACGTTTCATATTTATAATCCTTCAACAACAATATTATGCTTTGAGAAAATTTAGAACAACTGCCTTAAATATCATACTTCAAAAATCACCAACGGTTTAAACAGTTTTATGTGTTCTGTTTAAAACATGTGTGCACTAGATGCAATCGAATATTTTGAACTAAACGATAAACCTGTACAGACTTTCAATCGCTTCGAGGATAGGCGTACACATCACTTTTGCACACAATACGTAAATGGAGAGCACGAACATTCATATTTATTTATTTAACCATTGTTTATCGGCACGCCTACAGTGAAGGCACGAGTCGATTTGTTTAAGTTAATAAATAAATAAGTTTTTTGAGTTACATAACCAAGCACTAGGCACACACAGAGCCGCTCCAACGCCCTGGCGGCCCTCGCTGCGACTGGAGCCAGCACGCGTCAACGGAGGGTGGTCGCGATCGTCGAACTTCGTTACGATTCGGAATGAAACGATCGTAAGTCCTCGGGCGCTCTCGGAGCAAGCGCGCCTGCGGGCGGGCGGCGCCCGTGTGCCCCGCTCTGCCCGCCTACCACACGATATAACAACCCACTGTTTAAATTTATTTCTACTAGAATTAACGAATATTTCTCGATAAGTGTTGACATTGATAAAGAGATTAATTAAATTATTGTGAGAACAACAATGTGGATGGTCATAAATACAGTTTAAAGGTTTTTGTAATTTTCTTGAATATAGCTTGAGTTTAGAAGATATTTTAGACAAGAACAAATAGATAAGGAAGATTCATATAACTCAACGAA